>OX451740.1:1296146645-1297346645 GCA_948472305.1 Vicia faba
CGAATAAAATTGTGTTGCTTGTTTCACGTGTATAAATTCATCTTATTGTTAGGTTTATTTCATAAGGCTCTTTGTATATCCGAGTTCCAATAACTAGGTTCGTATAGACAACTTTTATCGATTTACATTAAAACCTTCCGCTTGCATTCTTTTCAAATGATTTTTTAAACTCCAATTTCAATTGATATTTTAGCTTGGTGATCTATTCACCTCCTTTAGATAAGTCGTTGTCGTCTAACAATCTTTGATTTTTCCGTACTTTTTACAGGCAAACAAATATTTTAAACCCACACTTTCTAACATGTCTACTTCGTCCCATCCCATTTTTTATAGGTTTTTGTGGATACTGACATTAATATAATTTTTTTTATATTTTTAGATTTTAAAAATACATTGTTCGCTGACTCTCATCCTTATTATTTTACGGTATAAAATAAAATTATAAGCTCACACAATCTCAATTATATTTGTCCTGTTCTACTTCATTTTTTTCCCGAACTTTTACGAAATAAAAATATCGGTTTATCGCTCCTAATTTCAAAAGTTTCATTAAATGAATTTAGCTATTATCATTTAATAAATACATATAATAGAAATTTCTCAAATGTATATTTCCAAAGCCTCTACTTCTATTTTAAATAAAGAGTTGATTTTTTTTAATAATATGTATCATAAATACTAATTAATTATCTATAAATAAAACTAATTGATTAAAAATAAAGTAAAAAAATATACTCTTTAAGTAGAAATTTATATGATCATGACTATTGACCAGTGACTTTGTCCCATGGTCAAAAGAATGATTTATAGTCTAACATAGTAAACATATTTAAGAGGTTTGAATTTCACAAATTTAAAATTGATTAGTTAACATAAATGAAAAAATAAAATAAAAAATAAATAAAAACTCACACCATATATATATATGTCTGTCCATCTATGGTCATTTCACCTCACATCAGGACTGCTGTATGTATGCAGAGACTGGCAAAGCTTGTCCTGTTTTGGGCCATACCAATACATTAACAATTACCCTATTCTTCTTTTTTTCTTCTTGTGATATTAAAGTGTTGATAACATTTAACTCTACTTCACATCACTCACACTCACAAATATTGAAACTCTCACTTTGTTTGCTTTTTTTTGAGGGATAGTAACAAAACTCAGCAAATATTTTCTTTCTAGTTTTCATACCATTTCCATTTGTATCTCCTAACAGAAGAAATCTAAGGTATCATTCTCTTTATTTTCTTTAACTATATTTAGTTGTTAGTACAACCCTATATTCATTCTTCATGCACTCTTCTTTCTTGTTTTAGTTCTAGCTACAAGTTACAACAAGGAAAAGTTGAAAACCCTAGTAATCCACAACATAAGAAGGTAATCTTTTACCACTTAATTTTTTTTTTTTACATCCTCAAACTATTTCATTTGTAATCATAGACGATTCATTTTCATATATCGAGCTAGTTTGTTTTATTTTACTTTTTGTGTGAAAAAAAGTAATAATAATAATTTTTAAATTTTCCATCTTTATAGATTTTAAAAAAATGAAAATCTTTAAAGCTTCTCTACTGAATCATTTTAATAGTTGATTTTATCTCAAAAATGATTTTTTATCATGGTAAACAATTCAAAATAATTTCTGTTTATCATATACAAGAAAACTCTAAAAATGAAAAGTTAAATTACTGAATATTGAAATTAATTTTTTATAATATGCAATAAACAGACCTTTGAAGAAAAATCATTTTTAACTGTGTTTGTTAATTTTTTTTAAATGAATTGAGGTCTAATCAAATGTTTATTTTTAATAAAAAATGAGTAACTATTTGTTTAAATAAAAAGGACACTATTTGTAAATATGTCTAAAAAAATATGATTTTATTGAGTCTAAAGATGTTTATAAAAAAAGTGATCTTTACTATATACTAACAAAAAATTAATTTATGCTTTAATATAAATCTATAAAACTAATTTGTAAGATCCAGTTCAATAAAAAAAGTTCATTTGAATCAACTTATTCTATTTTATAAAAATCTCTAAAATTAATTTATTTGACCTAGTTGGATCCACAATGTTGATATTATTAAGTTTCAATTTTTTTTTTGGTGTCCTAGATTTGAATACCTAATCTTCACTTTAGGTGTATTAGTGTACAAGAATATTTGCAATTGAAAAATGATTCACATTTTATGATCTAACTTTTAAATCTTAAATAAGGGACCTAAATCTCAAGATTCTCAAAGGTATTGGCAAATTCAATTCATCCATGGAATTGGTTTCTGAATCAACAAACACAAATGGAAGTGAAAATGGCATCAAGAGTAACAGATATGAGTGCCAAAAGAGAAGAGATTGGAACACATTCTGCCAATACTTAAGAAACCATCGACCACCACTTTCTGCTTCCATGTGTAATGGATCACATGTTCTTGAGTTTCTTCACTATCTTGATCAATTTGGGAAGACCAAAGTTCATAATCCAAATTGTCCTTTCTTCGGAATGCCAACTCCTCCATCTCCATGCCCTTGTCCTCTCCGACAGGCATGGGGAAGCCTCGATGCTCTCATCGGCCGCCTTCGTGCGGCCTATGATCAAGCGGTTAATGGCGAGAATCATGTTAATCCTTTTGGTGATGGTGCTGTTAGGTTTTATTTGCGCGATGTTCGCGATTTTCAGTCGAAGGCTCGAGGAGTTAGCTACCATAAGAAGAGGAAGAGACCTAATCGCAACATTGTCGCATCTCAATCGTCATCATGAATTTAACTTATCAGGTTTTAAATTGCGGTCGCGATCTCAGTTATTATAAAAATGTATCATGTTTTAAATTGCAGTTGCGATCTCAACAATTATTACGGAAATTATCTATTGTTATATACAAATGATGCCACCAATGCTGTTAAAATTGTGGTTGAGATATTGGTAATTTTAAATATTTTTGTATTGCAGCTATTGCAATTTAAAACGATGCTATATGCAATGTTAGTATTCAAAAAGATTGTTAAATAATGCTTATGTTTATTGTAGTGAAAGTATAATAATACACACTCGTGCTTCAACCATTCACTTGAATATTTCTTTTATTAATTTGTTATGATTTAAAATTTATTATAATTTGTGGTGGATAGATTAATATATATTTTAATTGAGTTAAATGAATTTAAATTATTTATTTCGAGTTTTAATATTTGATAATAATATTCATTTATATTTATCTATTAATATAAATAAATTAATAATTTTTTTTTAAAAAAACTTATTATAATTTATATGGTGCAAGTCTACTGCATTGAAGAGATGAGAAGTTACAAAGTTGCTGATAATGAAATGTTTTTTATATACAATGAAATATATATTGGAATCGGTATATGTTATGTCAAATCTAATATATTTACATTATAATAATTTTTTGCTTAAGATAAATTAAAGAATTTTTTCATTTTTTCATATTATAATAATAATCATTATGTATGTTTTAGTTAGCGCATCATACATAAAAATAAAATGAAACACTGAAATATCATGATACTAATATTTTATAAATTTGCATAGATTTTATCTACTCATATAGGATTTTCAATTCAACATTTAGAATAATATAATTCAGATTTTACTCAAAATTACTGAAAATGTAAATTGATTATTTATTAAAAATATAAATGTATTAAATTTTATATGTGGAGTTTGGTTTTGCTGATACGTTTTTGGGGAGGTTTTTCTTTCATGGCATCCATGACATAAATGAGTTAGTTGATTGAGTACTAGTGATGAAAGAAGAGTCCCACATTAAAATGTGAAGAAAATAAAACTAAAGAGTCAAATTTAATGTATAGTTGGTCAAATTAGGTTAGGTACATATCAATTGAATCCTATTCTACATATTATGAAATGTGTAGAGCAAGACAAAATTGGGTTAGATTACCCTCCTATTCTATGCTATAGCTGCATGTACATGAATATGTACATGTCAAAGGTAATTTGATGTGGGGAAACAATGTATGGAGTATATTAATATTGATAATTAGAAAAAGTTATTATTTGCCTAACCACTATAGCTAGATCAATTATAGTTGGCTTCATCATGCGTGTGTTATTTGGTCATCTTAGGTAAGAGAAGGACATTGCATTCAATTTTAGTCCTTTTATTTTAAAACTAATGTCATTTTAGTATTTAATATTAATTTTTTAACAACAAATTATATATATATATATATATATATATATATATATATATATATATATATATATATATATATATATATATATATATATATATAATATATATATATATATATATATATTATATATATATATAATATATATATAATGTTTTAAAATTTGTATTGGACATTAGTCAATACACTCAATCACTTAATTATTACTCAGGCTGGTGGGTCAAATTGTTATTTCGAAGAGTTAATAAATAAAAAATGGTGTTATTTGAACATTCAAAAGTTGACACTGAATGTCAATATCATAAGAAAATATATCTTCTATAATTATTGATTTAACATGAAGAGAGAAAAAAATTAATTAAAAATATAATATTTCTATGTAAACAGGAAGATCAATATGTTGGTTTAAAAAATTCTTTGATTTATTGATTTGATCAGTGAATGAGTCGAGTTGTATCAATTTTCATTGAATTAGAATTACGAATATATAACCTTATTGAACGGTTCTATCCTCTAGTTCCCTTATTTGATCGGCCGTTCGAGTTGAACTTAAAAAAATATATAATGAATATATATATTTTCTTATATTTGTGAAGTAATAAGATGATATAGTTATTACTCTAATTATATAATAGAAAAATACTCATTTTAATCTCTTTGTTGAGTTTAAATTAATCTCTTAATTTTTTTTTTTGTGTCAATTTAATCTCAATTTTCAAAACGTTTTATTTTAGTCCATTTTTGTCTAATTAACGACGGAAAAACTTAAAATTGATCACAAAATTTGTCGCTAATTAGATAAAAAGATTAAAATAAATTTTTTGAAAATTAAGAGATCAAATTAACACGAAAAAAATTAAAAGATTAATATAAACCTAAGAATATAGTTAAGGGACCAAAACATATAATATTAAGATTAAATCAAACTAAGAAAAAAAAGGATGATATATCTTAATAATTTATATAACTAATCTAAATTGATATTATGATAGATAATTCACATTACTATTTTAAGTTGATATTTTAGATATGTTTCAAAATGATAAAAGACATATATTTCATATAATTCTAAAATAATTAAGATTTTCTAATTTTTTATAAAACTTTCCTTTGAAATATTTGTTATGGTGCCTCATTGAAGTCTTGTCGAACAGTATGGGAACATATGGTTTGTTAAAAAATTTATTAGGAAATATTCATTGAGATGAAAACCTTAATAAGGAAAAAACATACAATATTATACCTCCCTCTCAACCAAACCAAACACATTTCATTTTTGAAAGATTTCAAAGGTGGTGCATTCTAATGTTTTATACATGTTTTTTGAAAACTTATGTTGGGGGCACCTTTGTGAAGAGAAACGTCATATAATCACTCGAACGAATATATTGAATATCAATCTCTTTTCTTCTTTTGAGTTCTTGTGTGAATAAGAAGAATTTTAGAGAGATATGTTTGATTCTATAACTTTTGATGTAACCTTATTTCATCTGGGTAACACATGCATCATTCTCTTTGTACAAAATTGTCGGATTCTTATCGGTTAGTAAATCACACACTCCTTGATATGCCGCGTCACCGGTCTTTACCATTTAAACTCTTTACTTGCTTCATTAAGGACAATAAATTCAACATGATTTGAATAATTTGTTAGTGTTTGTTTTTAAGATCTCCATGATATTGTAGTTTCACCATATGTAAACACATATTAGGTATGTGATTTAGTATTATGTGGATCTAACAAATTTCCTGCATCTGCATAATCAAATAAAATTGATTTTGTATTGTTAGAATAAAATAAACCAAGATCAGACGTGCCTCTAAGATATCGAAATATATGTTTTATTCATTTCTACTGTCTCTTTGTAAGAAATGAATTGAATCTGGCTAATAAATTCATTACAAAATATATATCAAGTCTCGTATAATTAACAAGTTACATGAGAGCTCCAATAACACTAATATGACACTTTAGAGTTAAGATCATGCTCACACTAGTAAAAAAAAACACTTCTTAAATAGTACAATAAGAAATTAAAAAACATAATATACTATATGGCTAAATAACTTAACAAGTCCATATTTATTAAACATGCAGTATGGTTACATAGTACCACCAAAATCAAAGGTAAAATTAGGGTTAATATATTTAGCACCTACAGTAAGAAGTTAGAAGACATGATACACTGTATGGCTAATAAGTCGTGTTTTTTGAAATATACTTTGTTATGTACATATGTATATAGTTTTGTACAACATTATATATTTGGCTATATGGTTAAATTTTTACTATTATTTCATATAAAATTTGACATACTGTTATCTTTTGAATTAGATTGTAGTATGAAAGTGAGTTCAATGCTGGGTAAATTTTGTTATATGGAGGGGAAAAATAGGAGAAAAAAACAATTTGAAAAAACATATTTTTTTAGATCGATTACAAACAAGCATATTTAATAAATATTTGTTAGGTCGGTTCTAGAAAACAACTTAACTCGTCATGACTTATTACAACACTTACTCATAAATCAAGTACGAAATTGACCTAACAACTCATTTTTAACCAACTTAATAAATATTTTGTACTAGTGTTATTATCTTCCTAAGGTCTAAATGGATCATTTTCAACATTAAGAGTTTTATTTATGTATTAATATACCATTTTTAATATACTCAATTTATAAATCAAGATAGAACTTGGTTTTTCCAAGATCTTTCGTTTCAAATTATTTCTTTAATTAGTTTCTTGCTTCTTTATTTTCTTTATTAGTTTCAAAGGTATTTAAATCATCAACGTAGATAACAATTATTACAAAATCAGATATTGTTTTTCTTGTAAAAATATAAGAGAAAATAGGATTATTCGCATAGCTTCGTTAAACAAATATTTACTTAGTCTATTATACCACATGCGTCTCAATTATTTTAAATCGTACAATGATCTTAACAACTTAATTGCATATATTTTTTTAGGTTTTAATGTCTCGAGCATCTTAAATCCTTCTAAGATTTTCATGTATATGTCACTATCAAGTGATCCATATAAATAAGCAGTAACAATATTCATAAGATACATATCAAGATTGTTAAATATTGGCAAACCAATTAAATAACAAAAAAGTAATGGTACATATAATAGGAGAATATGTTACCTCATAATCAATTTTTGGTCTTTGTGAAAAACCTTGTGCAACAAGACGAGCCAAGTATTTTACAATCTCGTTTTTCTCATTTCATTTTCTTTCTAAGATCCACTCATACCTAACAGGTTTCACACCTTTAGGTATAGCCACAATAGGCCCAAATACTTTTCCATTTTTAAGAGAATTTGACTTAGTATATATTGCATCCTTCCGATTTCTTCAACCATGTCTATTTTGACATTCACTCATAGTTCTAAGTCTGGGATCATTGTTTTCATTCATAATTTCGCATGCAATGGAGAATAAAAATATCTCAATAATATTCATACCTTTTCGGTTTCAAAAATTTCTCGTATTAACATAATTGATTGAAATATCGAGATCAATAATATTTTAAGTTTCATTATCAATGATCTCATTATCATCATATTGTGCTTCTTCGAGAGCACACTTTTCAATCATGGATTTATTATTATCTAGTTTCTTTTCAAGATAACTTTCAATCATATTCACCTTTTGAGTTCTTTTTTCTTGTTAAGTGATATTTGTATTTGGCTCTCATAGGTCAGTCACGCTTCAAGTGTACCTTAGATGTACTTGCAACATCATTTAGCTTCAAAATCTTAAACCGAGATGAGACATTTAATACCGGTGCATGTGACTTTGTTACTCTTTTCAAATCAGTAAATGAATTTGGAAATTGATTTTCTAAATTATGTAAGTACACTATTTTCTTTATATTTTCTTTCTATAATTTATTAAACGGGTTCAAATGTAATAAATATGGTACATATCATGTTATCTCATTTTCCAATTGTTTATTTTGTCCTATAGTGTTGAATTTTTTTCATCAAAATGACAATCAATAAATCTTTCCTGGAAAACATCACCTGTTAAAGGTTCAAGATATCTAATAATAGATGGTGATTCATACTCCACATATATTTCCAACCTCCTTTCAGATCCCATCTTAGTTCTTTGTGGTGGAGCTATTGGGACATACATTGGACAAATAAAAATCTTTAAATGGGAAATATTTGTTCCTTACCAATTAAACTTCAATAAATAGGATACCCCTAACAGTAGTCTAATAGATTCAAGTTTAGCAACTGGAGCAAAAGTCTCATCAAAATCTATCCCTTCAATATGAGTGTAGCCTTGTGCCACAAGTATGGCTTTATTTCTGGTGACAACCCCACTTTCATCAGTTTTATTCTTATACACCACCTTAAACAATGATATTTGTCCCACTAGGCCTAGGAACTAAGTCCCAAACTTCGCTCCTCTTGAACTGACTAAGTTCTTCTTGCATGACATTGATCCCAAATTCACCAGTTAAGGCCTGCTTTACATCCATGGGTTTAACAAAACAAAAATTAGAAATAACTTTCCTTGATCTAGTAGTATCCCTTGATCAATATGTCCTATAATAAGCTCTTTAGGATGATCTTTCTGAATTCTGATTGAAGGATCCTTATTGACTTGATTGTTATCAGGTTTAGCATCAATATTCTCAATATTGGTGGCTTCTGCCACATCTTCTGGCTCATTCATCTGGAATGATGTTCCAACATTGTCTTCAACATCATGTTCACTGTATGAGCTCGATTCATCAACCACAACATTTATGGACTCCATCATGACCTGAGTTATATTGTTAAAAACTCTACAGGCTTTGCTGTTTATAGAGTAACCTAGAAATATTCCTTCATTACTCTTGGGATCCATTTTTCTTCTTTGCTTACAATCAACCAAGACGTAAAATTTACTTCTAAAAACATGAAAGTATTTGACTGTAGGTTTCCTTCCTTTCCATAACTCATATAAAGTATTTGTTGTTCCATTCCTTAAGGTGACTCTATTATGGATATAACAAGCAGTATTCATATCTTCTGCCCAAAAATGATAAGGAAACTTTTTTGCATGAAGCATGATTCTTGCTGATTCTTGTAGAGTTTCATTCTTTCTCTCCACAACTCTATTTGTTTAGGAGTGATATGTGAGTAAAATTCATGACTAATACCTTCAGAGGCACAAAAGTCATTAAACTTGTTGTTTTCAAACTCCCTGCCATGATCACGTCTAATCTTAACAATGTTGCTCTTTTTCTCTCTTTGAAACTTTTGACAAAACTCCTTAAAGACATCAAAACTTTTGATTTTTCCCTGATGAAATTCACCCAAGTAAATATTGAAAAATCATCAACAACAACATAATCATACCTTTTCCCACCAAGGCTTTCAACTTGCATAGGACCCATCAAATCCAATTGAAATTCTAGCACTATAAAACATATGTCATGACTGGTGTTCCAACACCAATACAATATCAAGACAAATGTTAAGACAACATCTGCTGAAAGAAAATTTTACCAAAATAGAAATTATGCAGAATCAAATTGTAGAAGGTAAAATAACATAGTTAATTGTTAACTCAGTTCGGTGCAACGTCACCTACTCTGGGGGCTATCAAGCCAGGAAGAAAATCCCCTATAATAGTATTATTTCAAATCCTAAACAATCCCAAATTACAACTTATCACCTAATCACTATCCTATGAAATTTCTACTTAGGAATCTCCTATATATGAGAACCCTCTCTCACTTCCCACAATCACCTCAATGATAAAAACAGTCAAAAACCTGTGACTAGATCAAAAGAACCAAATAAAAGATTACACTTCAAATACAATACTCAACTCTTTGCTTAAAAGCTCATGAGTAAGAATAATACTTAGTTTTTCTTAAAATCTTTAAATTAAGAATAATCAGTCTACCTTAATGTATCAGAAGATACATGAGTGACATACCAAGAACACACGAAAAATGTAAAATACTCCCAAAACCCAAAACCCTTATGCACCCATAGTTTTTTATTGTGAATGCTTGCTATTTTAGGTTTAGGAAGTCCTTATTTATAGACTCTTCCAGAATGAACTTGAACTCTTCAATCAAATTCAATCTTCTAATTTTAAATCAGCTGCAAGATCTTCTCCACAAAAATAGGAACAACTTTTCAAAGTTACCTAAAAAGTCTCAAATATCCTTTTTAATGAAACCAAATCAAGTCTGCACCGTTCCTAAAATATATTTGATTATATGTGCTTGTATGAGAGCTAAAATCATCCATAATATCATATTTTTAAATCAAATATTCAAGGAAAAATAACAGTACCACCTGTTGTATATTTGATTATGATATCAAGACATCTAGCTTAACATTTATGGATCTAACAACTATTAAGTATCACTCCAAGATACCTTACAACACAAGCGTGATAGGACGTGATCAACACCTATAAAAAGTCCTTATGTGGCATTTCATCCATACACGTACCTTTTTCTAGTCCTTTCCACTTATTTTCTACTCACTTTCTTACATATTTTGTTATGTTGTTATGTAAAATCTTATGCGGATCCATGACCCCCAAAAGAATATGACTACCCAAGCCTTAACTTCATTTGCACCTCCTCTTACTCAAAATGCTCCAACCTTCTTAAATTTTTGTTTCTCCACTGAAGTGAATGCTGATAAATACCTCATGATCAAGAACTACAATTTGGTGAAAGAGAGATTTTGACATGGAAAATTTAGAAGGCTATGAGGAGTTAATCTCAATGTCATCGTAGAGAGTTTGGACGATGCTCAACAACCTGGTCAAAGAAACCAACAAATCCATTGGCCTTAAGTTCTTTGCCAATGTTGCTTTGAGTTAGTTCAAGAATTACACATCCTATGTGAGAGGTAAGAGTATTGAATATAGTTTTTCTAGAATTAATGATCTTTTTCATCTCCTACTTTCAAGATGGGATGAATCATATGAACAACTTCTTCAACCCCGTTAACATATGATTTAGGAGTTTTAGTTTTGGTTTTTATTTTCCAATTTGTTTCTTTTATTATGATCCAAGAAAGAGTGCTAGCTAGCTACCATGGAATCTCTTCCATTTAAAATTCCTTTTTTATTATAAATCATCATAGCTTATATTAAACACCATAAAATTGTTATTACAAACAGAAGGCCAATATAGCCTGACAACAAAACATTAAAACATCCAAGAAATTAACTCAAATTCTACTATACCAATTTATGCCAACTAAATGTGCTTTTTTGGACTTGATGTATGAGATACAATTCTTATCACCCTCCTTAATCTTTTGAACAACATCTTTCGGCCTTTCTAATTTGTGATTCTTCAAAAAATCATTCTGGATTCGCCAGATACCATAAACCAAGGCTGCTAGCTTTGATGAGTAAATATATTTCTTGAACCGGCTCAACTTATCTCTATTGATTCATATTGCTGTAGTTGAGCTTGTTTTCTTATGGTTTTTATTTGTTTTAATTTTTTAACTTTCTAGTGCCATCATGAAAAAGAAAAGAATAAGTCACCAGAAAAAGAATGAGCAAAAGAGATCAATAATGAAGTTCCCTTATAGATTGAAAGTTGATGAAGAAAAGGGAAGTGGGCTACTTGTAATCAATATTAATATGCCTTAGTTAGTATGTTTTGTGCCAAGTTTTTCCATTGTTCACTTTCCTTAGGAGAGTATTCGTAATTTAGTTATTTACTAGATTTTACATTGTTTCTAATTTGAGCCTATAGGTATGATAAATACACACTAAGGCAGTTTTGTATGAAAACTTTGATCCTTTTTAAGCCACCATGATACAATATGATTATATATATTCGTAACCACTTTGAACCTTAACCATTATTTCGATGACATGGCCTTTATTATATGACCATTTGACTTGAAAGATCAATTCTTTCCACCCACTTTGGAGTTAGGTAGAAATAATTGTTTTTCTTGTCTGATGCAAAAGAATAAGTCTAGGTTTGCTCTTGGAAGTTAGAAACAAATAAGTTAGGGATTGGGTTACTTTAGAAATTGGTCAAAAGAAAATATGAAAAAAATTACAAGAGGTTAAAATAGCTTCTTCAAAAAAGAGAAGAAAAAGGATCAACAAAATGAATTCTCTAATACTAAGGGAATAAGAAAAGAGTGATATGATTGGAATCATGTAACATAAGGAAAACTAAATTATCCTACCCCGACATAAGTCATGTTACTATTAGACATTAACAACTTATCTAAAGGGGGTGAATAGATCTCAAGTTAAAAATTTCTTTTTGAAAAATTAGTTTTGAAAACTTTGTTAACTATGGCAAGCGGAAAACACCTGGATCAAATATCATATAATCCAAACTGTTATCGAAAAGCTCAAATATACGTTAAACCAATGTTATATGTGATGATAATGATAATAAATTGAGACAATATATTTCCAAAAACAACACATTTGAATATAATAACAATAGTAACTTGTTTCCAATAAAATCTAAAACAACAAACACAAATAAGCAAATTATCAAATACTAGGTGTGTAATTGATGTTGGTCAGATTTTTCTTATTGTTTTGTTGATTTCAAAAACCAATTACAATATTATAGATTGTAATCAACTCATCAAAACAATTTTGAATTTACAAAAGGTTTATCTAAACATGTCAATTTCACAATCAACAAATTCAATAATTTGCAATTGAAAGTAAGTGAGAGAGTTTGATAGATGTCATACCCCAAAATTTCCCTACCGAAATTATTAATTAATTCATTCTTTTAATCTTAGTATTATCTTTGGTTTTAAAAATACTAGTTAGTTTTATTTGTTGCTCCTAGATACATTGGAGACCAAATAATAAAGGGGGTATATTTGGTATTATTATTGTGCATAAATTATGCTGGTCCATTGCATTATGAGGCCCGTTTAGAATAGACAAAAGGGTGTGTTCTTTTGTGTTGGACTAAATATTTTGTCAAGGCTAGAGGTCCATATAGGGTCATTTGGTTTTTAAGGCCCATGTTCGTTTTGTGATAGAATAGGATGCAATGGGAGTCTTTTTGCTTTGCTTGCAGGCCCATGTTTCATTTCTTAGAGGCCCATCATGGTAGGTCTGTTGACTGAAGTCAACATTTCAGGATTATCATTCTTATATTATTATTAATTATTATTAATAAGAGTTATTATTTATTATTCTTAATATATATAATTCTTATTATTTAATGTTATTATTAATATTTTTATTTCATTATTAATGTTGACCAAGTCAAGCAAATAGGGACGAAACCCTGATTTGCGCCTTTGTCCTTCATTCATATTTACTAAGTAAACAAAGAAATGAATATTGTGCAGATCTAATCTTTAATTACCGCAAAATCAAATGTTTACAAATAGAATTATACAAATCAAAGATTGCAATACAAATTTTTATAAAATCGTCCAAAATCAATTACAATACCTAAGGCAAAACCAAATCTTTTCTAAATAGATCTAATCTCTAATTTCTAAACGAAAAAAATTTGTAACGAAAAATCAAATAAACTTCCTAATTTGGTCTAATATCTAACCTATAAATAAAAACCCTAAAACTATTTGAAAAGGACAAGAATTATTTGGAGGAGAAGAGATATCACAGGAAAAGAAAAGAAGCAGGAGCGGCTGATCAACCTTCTTTTTGAGATATAAGTTTCAACTTCTGAAACCCTAGATCTATGTTGCTTCAAGGCATCGCCACCATCATGCCGCCATCATTTTCCATACCTACAAAATTCACTGTATCAAACAGTAAGCCTAAGAACTCTTAGCTTTAGGGTTTGTTGATGATGACTAATGTTTTATTTTGCTTCGAATTAGGGGTTTACAATGGGAATTTGGGGGGTTTTCAGGGTTTTATTCTAAGGTTAGGATTCTTAGTTTCTGGGGGTTAGGGTTCTTAGGGTTTATACTAATTTGGGTTAGGGTTCATCATCGTTGAATGTTTCTGGGTACGACAGGTTAGGGTTCTTCATGAACCCTTAGGGTTAATATGAACCCAGACGGTGGTTTGTTTGAAGGTGGTGGCACCTTGGAGCAGCCGCCAGTGAAAACGATTTTCGGCCAGTGGCGCCCAAGGCGGAGGCAATTTCCGGTTGCCAGGTTTCTAGAGAGAGGGCAGAGTCTCTCTCTCTCTAAAAAAACACAAAGGGTTTGTTTGTTGTAGAGAGAGAGAGAGAGAAAAGAGAAAAATGGGCTTTTAGACCAGAAGTTTGTTTTTATAAACACCCACCGATCCTATGCGTCCCTCTTTCTATGTGCCCTCGCTTCATGTCCCTTGGATCATCATCAGATGTCCCTAAAGCGCGCATCCACCATAGCTCCTTGATCTCGCCCACACTCTGTCCACCGGGCCTTAAACAAAATCTGTTTTGGGCATGGTCTTTAATTCCTGCACCGCTTAAATTACTTCCCCAACATAAAACAACACCCCTTCTGCGCTATTGGGCCAAGTCCAATATCTAGACTTGAGCCCTTGCTAAACCAACCTCCCAAATTCACTACTACGTACAAACTTACACCCCCTGCGTTTTAGGTCCAAATTCAATATCTGAATTTATGGTCTTACTCTTCACACCCCCAATTTTTTACTAACAAACTGAAAATACACCCTGTGCGTAAATTAATTTAAATTATATATATATATATATATATATATATATATATATATATATATATATATATATATATATATATATATATATATATATATATATATATATATATATATATATATATATATATATATATATATATATGCATTTTTTTTATTTATCAATTTATTTATATTTTCATAATTAAAATTTACTTTTATAATAAATTAAAATTATTTATTTATTAATTAAAATCCTTTTTACCAACACATTAAAATATCTTTTTAATTGCATTAAAATCATTTTTCCTCATGCATTAAAATCATTTTTTTCATATATTAATATATTTAAAAAAATATCTAACCAATCAAATTATTAACAATTTTCATTAACTTATTAAATCAAAGGTATTATTTTCAAAAAGGATTATAGAGATATTTCTCATTAATTTCAAACTTCGTCTAAACACTCAGTTATTTTCAACCCAGACTTGGTTCAAGCATTAATTCGAGATATTTCTGTAATCCATAAAAAACACCAACAAACAACTGCTGTGATACGGTGGGAGAATTGACTATGAGTTTTGCGTTTGTATTCGCACTTGTTCGGTTGAGCAAGAGTCGCCACCGACTTTTTATTTTATCCTAAAGGAAAGGTTAAAAAAGCACATCAAAAACCTTTTGAGATATTTCGTGGGTTCGGGGGGTAGATTATGAAAAGGGAAGGTATTAGCACCCTTTTCATCCATGGTTATCCATGGGCTCTTAGTTACTTGGTTTTTAGATCACTTGCCTTGATTTTCGATTGCTTAAAAATGGTGTGTGTGTGTGTGTGTGTTTTTGAAAATGTTTTGGAAGAAGATGCCTTGTCTTAGGCTACCCTTGTAACAATTCTTTACTCGAATGTTTTACAAAGGTGTGTATCTTTTCGAAAAGATGTTTCAAATGTTTTTTGAGAGTTTGTTTTGAAAGTGTTTGTGGAATGTGGTTTTTGAAAAGAAGGCGAGTGTTTTTGCAAGTTGATCTCAAGTAACTAAGAGTTTTATCTACCCTATTGTACTCAAAGGTTTTCTCTATGTTTTCAACCCTTTTGAACAATTTTGTTCCACCATTGAATTTGGTGGACAATCTTGCTTTTAGGATGTTTAACAGGACGGGCGCGGGTCATCGTATGGACCATGAATGCAATGGTGCCAAGTGTCTTTGGCAATTTGCTTTGAAGGGACTATGATCATTCCGTTTAGGCAACTTTCGAAAGCGTCATCGAGGGACTTATGATCATTTGAATTTGTTTTGCCAAAGAAACTCGACGTGCAAGCATGGCCCATTTTGGAAGGCAACATGTGGGATTACCCTAGAGGGTGCAAGTGTGATTGTGTATTGATTTCATGTATTTGTCTTGTATTAGGTTATCTAGCGTTTGGTTTTATGTACATGCAAACCCTAGGTCTAACCATAGTATAATTGAAAGCGGTAAATTGCAAGAATTTAAAGTCTACGCTATTACAAAATAAGTATCCGGGAGTGGGGGTGCAAATTTACGAATGGGGATGAGACTTAGGAGTGTAGTGTCCAATAGATTACAACCAAATCGAATTTGCGATCAAATGTAAATGTAACGAATATACAAAATGTATAATGTATCAAGTATAAGTACATTGTGTAAGTGTACGTGTATATGCGTATGTAATTATTTGTATTATATAATTATTTACAGGTGCGACAATGTGAATTTAAATGAGTATTATTAAGTATTGTTTTGACTTAAAGAAAAATTAAATGTTTATTTAATTTAATTAATAATCTTGTATTTTCTTTAATATGTACAAAAAGAAAATTTAAGAAAAGAAAGTATTCTAAGTTTGAAAATTGTCATTTTACATTTTTTTGATATAAAAGTGTATCTTTATAATTTGTAGATACAAAAGGATATTCTCATTAAATGTTAAGAATTTAAATTATGTAAAAAATGTATTTTTATTTATTATGTACAAAAAGAATTTTAATTAAATGAAAAGAAAAATGTTTTCAATTTTAATTATATTGTGTATAAAAGATGTATCTTTATATGTATGTACAAAGAATACTTAAATTAAATGTTTTAAATTAAAAATGTATTTTTATGTATTTTAGTATTAATGTATTACTATACAAAGAAAGGTATTTTACTTAAAAGAAAAAAAAGGGTTTTACATTTTACTTGTGTATTTTTATATTAATGTAATAATATACAAAGTAGAAAATATTCTAGAGGAAAAATATTGCAATTAAAATGTAATTTTAGAGAAAATCAATATTTGATGTAATAAAATAAAAAAAAAGGTTATATTAATTTTTATATATATGAAAAGGAATATGATGCTTTTTATAAAAAAAGGTTTGAAACAAAATCAGAAATGGGCTAAAGGGGGGGGGGGGGTGTGAATTGGAATATGCTTGGGCTTTGTGTTTTGTGAAACGGGTTAGGCCCAGAGTTTAAACAAACAGTTTTAGGGTTTTGTTGATTTGTTTTCATTTGGGATAACGTTTAGGGTTGTGTAACGACAGCGGCGCCGTTCTTCGTTCATCCTCTTTATCTCGTCTCTGAATCAGGCTTCCAATTCCTCTTCATCCTTAGCCACCAGACGCCAATGTTCATCCTCTTCCCTCCATGGTTGGACAACGCGAAGATGAGAGCAAAAGGTAGTGATTTCATTTCACTTCGTCTTTTAGGGTTTTACGCTTTTTATGATTCTTTTTGCATGTATAGCTTCTGATTTGGAATGTTTGTTATTTTCCTTGTTGTTTGAGGATTATGAAAGGGAAGAAAGGAAATTACTACCTTCGGTCTTGGAGAAGGAGGAGGATGAAACAGAGGCGTCGAGGAGGGCTTCTGACGGTGAAGGGGTAGCGCGATGAGACTAGCTTTTTGGTGACCTGGTATTTCTGTACTCTTCTCTAAGCTTTATGATGCTCGCCTGAAAGCTTTGATACTCATGTCTTATTTTCTTTTTCTCCTTCTTGTGTTGCCTTCTGTTTATGTTTCCTTGAGATATCTTTGCCTTTTGTGCTTGTTGAAATGTGATGCTTGATGCCTTCTTTCTCTTCTCGCCCCTGACTTCTGTTGCTTATCCCTCACCTATTTTGTATGCTATGCTTTTATTATCCTTTGAAACGCTTGTTACCTTTGAATTTCCTTTGAACGTATGCTTCTGAATGTTGATTTTTTTATGCCCAGTGATGAAGAAATTATGAGGGTCTTTGTTGCCTTTGAATGCTAGTTAGGGTTTAAGCTTATTTGGAGCCCTTGGGTTTTGAAAAGCTTAGGGGTTATTGGCCTATGATGAAGCTTTTCTGAGGCTTGTGATGTTGGATAATTTTGTTTAGGCTTTGAGCTAGGCAAGTTTGATACTTGACAGAGTTTTCTTTTGGAATGGTGAGGCCTAGCAGGTTTTAGACTTGGGTTGTTCAGGCAGGTATTGGCATATGCAGGTTATCTGGTTTATTGTTAGGCTAAGGTTTCAGGGTGAGTGTTTGGGCATATGTTGAGTTGAATGTTTGGATGTATTTGGATTAGGCTTGAAGCTGGACAGGTTTTAGCTTGTTTATGCTTTGGTTGTCTGAGTTTGATGATAGGCAGGTTTAGAGCTTTAGCAGGTTTGAGTCTTGACAGGGTTTTGAAAATGGTAAGGCCTTTGACAGGTTATGCCTGTTGGTTTAAGGTGTTTGATAGGTTAATGCTAGCTTATGGTTTGGAGATTTCACAGGTTGTGAGGCTTTTGGATAGTTTGTTCTATATCTTTGACAGGTTCAGCACGCTTGGCCTTTTGTTCATCAGGCTTGGCCTTTTGTTCAGCAGGTTTTGCCTTTCTTTGTGGTGTATTGGTTTGCCTCTTTCCCTTTACTGTACTGTGTGTAGTTCTTTATATTTTCTTCCTTCCTGCCTAAAGCCTAAACCTGCTTTCTTTTTCTCTTCTTCTTCTCTCTCCAGTACAGTTTATATATTTAATATATGCTTATGCTGTACTTTTGTTCTGAAAGGGCCACTTGGGAAATGATGACAATGGGATAGTTTGCTGGCATAACCATTTTTCTCTGCATATTTGTCCCTTCTTTTGACAGCTTCTTGTACTTTGTATCTTTTCAAATCTTCTTCTTTGATAGCTTGGGTAGCCTTGTGACATTTTGACAGCAAGTTTGAATTTTTCAGTTTGGACTTCTAGTTTGGTTTGAACTTGTGCAGTGCTGTTTGAGATTTGAACTATGCATTTTGGACAATTTTTGAATTGTGCAATTTTGACTTTTGTGCATTCAATTTTAGCAAATAAAAATTCGTCCCTCTTTGTGAACCGGGAGAAATCCCGTGATTTGCAGAGAGGGTTAACTGATCCCAATCAGTGGCCCTTAATGATGAATTTTATATCTGTCTCTTTTATTTACTTATCTGCTATTTGACTTTTCTTCTTTTCTTTTGCAGATGAATAATTGAATGGAGAGGGGTATTAAATGAAGAATGAAGAATTGGAGACTTAGAAAAAATAGGATAGTTTCATTTTTTTATTTAAATTTAAATTAATGTAAAATCATTGTTGTAAATAAATTGTAAACAATAATTGTACGAATAATTTAAAAATAAATAAAAGTTTTTATTATCCAATTAATTCTATTTCCTCCTTTTTCAATTATTTAATTATTATTTATAGTTCTTTAAATTAAAATAACTGAAAATTAAATTCCAGATATTTAATCTTTAGAATAATAAATAATCAACTAAACATTGATTCCACGTTGATCAAAATAATGAACTTGGCGTTTCCATCATCCAAAGCAAAGCTCAGTCAAACGCAATAACTGATCAGACGCATTCCCTTCTTACTGATTTCTTACCAAACACTGTAAATCCAAACTGAATGTATCCTTTGACTGGTTCAAACAAACAAATGTGAATTCAAACCAAATGCCTTCTTTTACTGATTAAATCAAACAATGCGTATTCAAACCAAATCCCGGAATAACTTGCAAAGCACCGTAGAATTAAATCTTTCTGAAGAACCGCGCACGAAAACCCTAATTCCTGATTAAATGCCAAAGAACGTTCGCCTGATCAAAGTTGAGCCAAAGTCAACCAAAACCCTAAGCCAACTGTGTGAAACATTCCAGAGCCCTAAAAATCAATGAAACCTTAATTGTGTCCTGACTGACGAGAAAAGTCTGTTTGACCGATTCTTGAGCCAGTTTGAAAAATCAGGAAACGCCTGAAGCTGCGATTTCTTGTGGAAAAATGCGAGGGCAAATTTTGGGGTACAACAGTTGCCCCTGTTCAATTTTCTTGAACCTGAAGAGTTAGATTTGCAAGTTTGCCTTTCGCGACTTTCAAGGTAAAAGAAGATTGGACACTAAAGTACCCAAAAAATTTGCACTCAGCGATGTGATGGTAGAGGTGAATGGGCTTAAAGATGCCATTTGGTGATGGGCTTAAAGATGCCATCTGATGCGATAGAATCTTGTCGGGGGATGGGCTTAGAGATGCCATCTGAGAATGGGCTTAAAGATGCCATTTGGCGATGTTGAACTGTATGTCATTGGTGAGTGGACGAGTATCAGAAAGGCCTCCCTGTTTTGGGACATCTCTAAATTGGGGGTCCGAGCAAGCAATAGATTGACATCCATGTTTGGAGAATCCGTAAACTATTTTTCAGGAGTTGAGATTGAATAAGCAATAGAGCCACATCCGTTGTTGGGAAGCGTCCGTAAACTGTTTTCAAAAGTTGGCATCTGAACAAGTGATAGATTAACATCCGTTGTTGGGAAGAATCCATAAACTGTTTTCAGAAGTCTTGAGAAGAATCTGAATAAGTGATAGGTTAACATCCGTTACTGGAGAACCTGTGAACTGTTTTCAGAAGTCTTGAAGAGGAAGAGGAACCGGTGTAGGGCTTCCTGATGATGTGCTCGTATAAAACTGCATTTGGGTGGATCGGGAATAAATATCAGAATGTCGCCGTGTCCGGGTCACATCTGAACTATTTCTGGATGAATCTTGGGAGATGATCTTTGTCTGTCGACTGATCTTACCTGAAAAGGAAAAGGGTTAGTTGTATGCAATGTTATGATGCATGATGCAATGTATGTGACATCAATGTTTATGACATGATTGTGATGAATGCGCATGTAAGCTGATGAGCTATCTTGCTGAGGATAAATGAATCCTGGATGGCTGAAGACAAAAGCATCTTGACTGCTGCCGGGAAGAATAATTCCTGGTTATTGCTGGGGAATAAGGAACTTGGGTCGTATACCAATCTTCTGGGGAATTCCTGATGACTTCTACTGGGGAGTTCCAATCTAACAAACTCATGCTGGGGAGGTAAGACTGAGAATCTTCAGTTTGGAGGGAAGTATCTCTGTGGGGAGAGGGTTCACTAGTCTGGCTCCGCTGGGGATTGATAGTTTGAAGTTTTAGCTTCACTGGGGATAATGAGACTTGACTCTGAGGGGAGTTAGCATCTGGAAGGTTCTCTGGCTGGGGATTGCGAGAGTCCTCTGATTGCTGCAGGTGAAGGCTTGGAATCTGAACAAGCGATAGATTGACATCCGTTACTGGAGAATCCGTAAACTGTTTTCAGAATGTTGAGAAGTGTCTGAACAAGCGATAGGTTAACATCCGTTACTGGAGAACCCGTGAACTGTTTTCAGAACGTTGAGAAGAGTCTGAACAAGCGATAGGTTAACATCCGTTACTGGAGACCCGTGAACTGTTTTCAGAAGTCTTGAGTCTGAACAAGCGATAGATTGACATCCATTACTGGAGAATCCGTAAACTGTTTTCAGAGCGTTGAGAAGAGTCTGAACAAGCGATAGGTTAACATCCGTTACTGGAGAACCCGTGAACTGTTTTCAGAAGTCTTGAGTCTGAACAAGCGATAGATTGACATCCGTTACTGGAGAATCCGTAAACTGTTTTCAGAGCGTTGAGAAGAGTCTGAACAAGCGATAGGTTAACATCCGTTACTGGAGAACCCGTGAACTGTTTTCAGAATTTTGAGAAGAGTCTGAACAAGTGATAGGTTAACATTCGTTACTGGAGAACCCGTGAACTGTTTTCAGAAGTCTTGAAGTTGAATAAGCAATAGAGCAGCATCCGTTGATGGGGAGCGTCCGTAAACTGTTTTCAAAAATTGCATCTGAACAAGTGATAGATTAACATCCGTTGTTGGGAAGAATCCATAAACTGTTTTCAGAAGTCTTGAGATTGAAGAGGAACCAGTGTAGGGTTTCCTGATGATGCGTCCGTGTAAAACTATATCTTCCAACAGGTGATGAAGGAGTCGTTGAACACTTTTGACATTCGAATGCCCCAAGTGATGGTGACGGAGACTTGACCCAGGTTCACTGAACTTTTGAGAGATTTGTTGAAATTTTGACTGGACTGTCCCAGGTTAACCGAACTTTGAGAGATCTGTTGAAACCTTGACTGGACTGCCCCAGGTTAACCGAACTTTGAAAGATCTACTGAAACTTGACTGGACTGCCCCAGGTTAATTGGATGGTGACATGTCATGCCCCCTTGTTGATAGGAGATTTGTAAAGGAAGTGTCGTCCTTTTGAAGTGATTTTGCTCACTGAGAGAGTTTTCGTTCCTCTGAACATTCGCTGTATGAAATTCTTCACTGTCAAACAAAAAGCCAAATGCAGACAGTGATATTCAAGCAATGCAAAGTTTATGTTTGTCTCGAAGTTTTGAAAAATGCGTTTTTTAGCAGAAAACTTTTCATAAGACAAGTCAACACAAGATTTAGAGCAAAGCCTTACAAGAGTCAGGATACCTTTTGTAACATTATGCTTTCGAACTAACCCATGCTTCAATTAGGACTTTTAAAGGGTTGTAACGTGGCTTGGTTCACGGTTTAAGAAACAAAGGATATAGGCTCAAAGTATATTTGTACCCACCCGCTCTTCGTGATGTTCTCCAACCTAAGCTCAGTTAATTGTGCGTCATACTCTGTTTTGAGTTTGGAACGACTTTCGGGCGATGGTTCATCAGTTGAATTTGGGGGGACAGTCATCATCTCCTTTTTCTTTTTCAACATTTTTCATGTTGTTGAGGATTTTGTAATGACCTCACTATTTTGATTTTGATTTGTTATCCCTATCTTTTGCCTGACTGTTACCGTTTTCCGGGATTACCGTCAGCGGGATGCCCCATCTTTCTTAAGCCTCCTTTATAGGTTTTTGCTTGGTGGGCTTTTCTCTTTTGAGAGATTGACTGTCTATGTGATAGGGAACCACCCCTATCTTTTGATTCCAAAGGAATGCTTTCTTTTTTGACGTTGTTCGTTGTATTACGAACTGAGAGTTTGCAACTTCAATGCACATTTTCTTTTGAATTAAAATGAGAGACTACCCTGCCCCAGGTTTATATCAAAGGTTTTGATTGTTTAGAACAGAAAACTCCTACTTCTTTGGCTCGAAGGGGTTGACTAGGGATTAACTTCCTTATAACTCCAGTATTTGGGAATTGAAAGAAATGCCTGTACATCATCAGCAAGGTCTGTTCAAAAGCATACTGTATGAGATTATGGTATTGTTTCGTCATCCTCCCTCTAAAGGCTTACAGCTTTTTATCAAGAGTCAAATATCATAAAGAAAAGCATAAGAGTAGTGAAACGAATGGATGAATTCAAGACAAACATATGCAATGCATTAATGAAAACAGAGTTTAATCATCAACAGATAATTGTTTGACAGCAAAAGAAATTACAACTTTGAAAATTCAAAAAGAAGCAAAAGTATTTCAGTTTGAGCTTCGTCACTTCAAGTGGAGAACCCTTTAACGGAAGATTTTCATCTCGCCGTCTGGCATGAATTCCAGCACTCCAATGTCGATCAGATCTTGAATCTTGTTCTTCAAGGCCCAACAGTCGTTGGTGTCGTGTCCCGGGCTGTAGGAATGGTAAACACAAAATGCATCGGGACGATAGTTAGGAGATGAGGTATTGAGCTTCTGAGGGGGATCCGTTAAGGTAAGCAAGTTGACCTCCAACAGGCGCTTCAGTATGAAGAATGATGGTATTTCAGTCTCCGTGAACTGTCTTCCTGACGTTTCTTGCTTACGCCGATTACCCGGTTGACGCTGGCGAGGTTGTTGATGGGCTTGTGACCCTGAAGCAAGTGAAGGAGCTTTCCCCTTGTCTTCTTGAGTGGATGGAGGCTGAGCGGTGACTTGCTCTTCAACCTCAGATGTTTTCCCCAGTTGGTTGTTTGGAAGCAGTTGGCGGACAAGAACTCTGAGTTCCTCTTGTCTTTGAGATAGGTCTTGGATGAGAGCCATCTGACCCACCAACTGTCCCATCATTTGGGTCCTCAATGTTGTCAGATCAAACTGCATCTCTGCAAGCTGATCACTCCTGGCATTGTTGGAATTCTCCAAGCCCTTTGTGAGGAGAGCTTTCATCTCCTCTTGCCCCAGAGACAAGTTTAGGAACATCTCCTGCAGCTGAGCAGTCTGGTCTTGGATGTCTTTGACAGACCTTTCTAGAGCCATCTCTTACTGAAATAAACAGCAGGAGAGTAAGGAAACCTGAAAAAGGAAAGACTGTCAAAATGCAATGCATGATATATGGATGCATGCTCTCAAGGATCTCTCGGGGTAAACACAAGAAAATGTTAGAGGTTGAACTCTGCTCTTGGATTGGAGAACTTTGCACCGGTGGACGTCTTTCCACGAGAATCAAGCTCACCATGTCGAGTGGGTCATAGCCACTGATTCAAGTTGTTGCACTTGATCTTTGTTTGGAGAACTTTGTATCGGTGGATGTCTTTCCACGAGAATCAAGCTCACCATGTCGAGTGGGTCATAGCCACTGATTCAAGTTGTTGTACTTGATCTTTGATTGGCATTGGTTAGAGGAAAAACCTCTTGCCCCTTGGTAGACGTCTGGTTCAACGTAACCCTGCATCAAAAGAAACCTCGAGATCCTTGAAATGGTTATTGAAAATGCTATGGTATGATGTTATGATGTTATGTACATGTATGCAAAAAGCAAGTGAGTGTATATACAGGCAAACATATTCACACAAAGCAAACAAGTCCTTAGGTTTAGGCTTGCATGAGGTTTAGGTAAGTACCCTCTTGAAGTTAGTTGGCTCATCCTGTCCTAAAATAGAAACCGGGTTCTAAGGAGCTCAATATCATTGGATTGTTTTCTGTGTTCATTGTTTCGGTTTAGCCACTTACTGGCGACCAAAATATTCCAAGAAAACAACCCTCAAATGAGTGTAGTATCGAGTATCTACCAACTTCGGACTGCACCAAAGTCAGTCATCTCACTACCCCTAAAAAGGCTAAGATGGTCAATTAAGGTTCTAAGAGTTCGTTAGTGCTTCACGACATCACTCAGCGGCCCCGTACTCTCCTTGATTGAACTCAAGGGTTACCGGTACTCACAAATATGTCACACTAACATAGCTTACTGCTTCAACCGTGTCGGTATACCCCGCACAGTTCCCTCACAGTTTTTTTGCTATTTACCTAAGAAGGTGCCCCAAATCCGGGTGGAGGATTTACAACAAACCCAAACAAGAACCCAAAAGATAAAGCAATCAAGTCAATCAAAGCAAGAAAGTAAAGGTGATCTAAACCCTAAGGTAACCCCACTTTTAAGTTTCTCCCCAGCAGAGTCGCCAGTTCTGTGATACGGTGGGAGAACTGACTATGAGTTTTGCGTTTGTATTCGCACTTGTTCGGTTGAGCAAGAGTCGCCACCGACATTTTATTTTATCCTAAAGGAAAGGTTAAAAAAGCACAGCAAAAACCTTTTGAGATATTTCGTGGGTTCGGGGGGTAGATTATGAAAAGGGAAGGTATTAGCACCCTTTTCATCCATGGTTATCCATGGGCTCTTAGTTACTTGGTTTTTAGATCACTTGCCTTGATTTTCCATTGCTTAAAAATGGTGTGTGTGTGTGTGTGTGTTTTTGAAAATGTTTTGGAAGAAGATGCCTTGTCTTAGGCTACCCTTGTAATAATTCTTTACTCGAATGTTTTACAAAGGTGTGTATCTTTTCGAAAAGATGTTTCAAATGTTTTTTGAGAGTTTGTTTTGAAAGTGTTTGTGGAATGTGGTTTTTGAAAAGAAGGCGAGTGTTTTTGCAAGTTGATCTCAAGTAACTAAGAGTTTTATCTACCCTATTGTACTCAAAGGTTTTCTCTATGTTTTCAACCCTTTTGAACAATTTTGTTCCACCATTGAATTTGGTGGACAATCTTGCGTTTAGGATGTTTAACGGGACAGGCGCGGGTCATCGTATGGACCATGAATGCAATGGTGCCAAGTGTCTTTGGCAATTTGCTTTGAAGGGACTATGATCATTCCGTTTAGGCAACTTTCGAAAGCGTCATCGAGGGACTTATGATCATTTGAATTTGTTTTGCCAAAGAAACTCGACGTGCAAGCATGGCCCATTTTGGAAGGTAACATGTGGGATTACCCTAGAGGGTGCAAGTGTGATTGTGTATTGATTTCATGTATTTGTCTTGTATTAGGTTATCTAGCGTTTGGTTTTATGTACATGCAAACCCTAGGTCTAACCATAGTATAATTGAAAGCGGTAAATTGTAAGAATTTAAAGTCTACGCTATTACAAAATAAGTATCCGGGAGTGGGGGTGCAAATTTACGAATGGGGATGAGACTTAGGAGTGTAGTGTCCAATAGATTACAACCAAATCGAATTTGCGATCAAATGTAAATGTAACGAATATACAAAATGTATAATGTATCAAGTATAAGTACATTGTGTAAGTGTCCGTGTATATGCGTATGTAATTATTTGTATTATGTAATTATTTACAGGTGCGACAATGTGAATTTAAATGAGTATTATTAAGTATTGTTTTGACTTAAAGAAAAATTAAATGTTTATTTAATTTAATTAATAATCTTGTATTTTCTTTAATATGTACAAAAAGAAAATTTAAGAAAAGAAAGTATTCTAAGTTTGAAAATTGTCATTTTACATTTTTTGATATAAAAGTGTATCTTTATAATTTGCAGATACAAAAGGATATTCTCATTAAATGTTAAGAATTTAAATTATGTAAAAAATGTATTTTTATTTATTATGTACAAAAAGAATTTTAATTAAATGAAAAGAAAAATGTTTTCAATTTTAATTATATTGTGTATAAAAGATGTATCTTTATATGTATGTACAAAGAATACTTAAATTAAATGTTTTAAATTAAAAATGTATTTTTATGTATTTTAGTATTAATGTATTACTATACAAAGAAAGGTATTTTACTTAAAAGAAAAAAAAAAGGGTTTTACATTTTAATTGTGTATTTTTATATTAATGTAATAATATACAAAGTAGAAAATATTCTAGAGGAAAAATATTGCAATTAAAATGTAATTTTAGAGAAAATCAATATTTGATGTAATAAAATAAAAAAAAGGTTATATTAATTTTTATATATATGAAAAGGAATATGATGCTTTTTATAAAAAAAGGTTTGAAACAAAATCAGAAATGGGCTAGAGGGGGGGGGGGTGTGAATTGGAATATGCTTGGGCTTTGTGTTTTGTGAAACGGGTTAGGCCCAGAGTTTGAACAAACAGTTTTAGGGTTTTGTTGATTTGTTTTCATTTGGGATAACGTTTAGGGTTGTGTAACGACAGCGGCGCCGTTCTTCGTTCATCCTCTTTATCTCGTCTCTGAATCAGGCTTCCAATTCCTCTTCATCCTTATCCACCAGACGCCAATGTTCATCCTCTTCCCTCCATGGTTGGACAACGCGAAGATGAGAGCAAAAGGTAGTGATTTCATTTCACTTCGTCTTTTAGGGTTTTACGCTTTTTATGATTCTTTTTGCATGTATAGCTTCTGATTTGGAATGTTTGTTATTTGCCTTGTTGTTTGAGGATTATGAAAGGGAAGAAAGGAAATTACTACCTTCGGTCTTGGAGAAGGAGGAGGATGAAACGGAGGCGTCGAGGAGGGCTTCTGACGGTGAAGGGGTAGCGCGATGAGACTAGCTTTTTGGTGACCTGGTATTTCTGTACTCTTCTCTAAGCTTTATGATGCTCTCCTGAAAGCTTTGATACTCATGTCTTATTTTCTTTTTCTCCTTCTTGTGTTGCCTTCTGTTTATGTTGCCTTGAGATATCTTTGCCTTTTGTGCTTGTTGAAATGTGATGCTTGATGCCTTCTTTCTCTTCTCGCCCCTGACTTCTGTTGCTTATCCCTCACCTATTTTGTATGCTATGCTTTTATTATCCTTTGAAACGCTTGTTGCCTTTGAATTTCCTTTGAACGTATGCTTCTGAATGTTGATTTTTTTATGCCCAGTGATGAAGAAATTCTGAGGGTCTTTGTTGCCTTTTAATGCTAGTTAGGGTTTAAGCTTATTTGGAGCCCTTGGGTTTTGAAAAGATTAGGGGTTATTGGCCTATGATGAAGCTTTTCTGAGGCTTGTGATGTTGGATAATTTTGTTTAGGCTTTGAGCTGGGCAAGTTTGATACTTGACAAAGTTTTCTTTTGGAATGGTGAGGCCTAGCAGGTTTTAGACTTGGGTTGTTCAGGCAGGTATTGGCATATGCAGGTTATCTGGTTTATTGTCAGGCTAAGGTTTCAGGGTGAGTGTTTGGGCATATGTTGAGTTGAATGTTTGGATGTATTTGGATTAGGCTTGAAGCTGGACAGGTTTTAGCTTGTTTATGCTTTGGTTGTCTGAGTTTGATGATAGGCAGGTTTAGAGCTTTAGCAGGTTTGAGTCTTGACAGGGTTTTGAAAATGGTAAGGCCTTTGACAGGTTATGCCTGTTGGTTTAAGGCGTTTGATAGGTTAATGCTGGCTTATGGTTTGGAGATTTCACAGGTTGTGAGGCTTTTGGATAGTTTGTTCTATATCTTTGACAGGTTCAGCAGGCTTGGCCTTTTGTTCATCAGGCTTGGCCTTTTGTTCAGCAGGTTTTGCCTTTCTTTGTGGTGTATTGGTTTGCCTCTTTCCCTTTACTGTACTGTGTTTAGTTCTTTATATTTTCTTCCTTCCTGCCTAAAGCCTAAACCTGCTTTCTTTTTCTCTTCTTCTTCTCTCTCCAGTACAGTTTATATATTTAAAATATGCTTATGCTGTACTTTTGTTCTGAAAGGGCCACTTGGGAAATGATGACAATGGGATAGTTTGCTTGCATAACCATTTTTCTCTGCATATTTGTCCCTTCTTTTGACAGCTTCTTGTACTTTGTATCTTTTTAAATCTTCTTCTTTGATAGCTTGGGTAGCCTTGTGACATTTTGACAGCAAGTTTGAATTTTTCAGTTTGGACTTCTAGTTTGGTTTGAACTTGTGCAGTGCTGTTTGAGATTTGAACTATGCATTTTGGACAATTTTTGAGTTGTGCAATTTTGACTTTTGTGCATTCAATTTTAGAAAATAAAAATTCGTCCCTCTTTGTGAACCGGGAGAAATCCCGTGATTTGCAGAGAGGGTTAACTGATCCCAATCAGTGGCCCTTAATGATGAATTTTATATCTGTCTCTTTTATTTACTTATCTGCTATTTGACTTTTCTTCTTTTCTTTTGCAGATGAATAATTGAATGGAGAGGGGTATTAAATGAAGAATGAAGAATTGGAGACTTAGAAAAAATAGGATAGTTTCATTTTTTTATTTAAATTTAAATTAATGTAAAATTATTGTTGTAAATAAATTGTAAACAATAATTGTACGAATAATTTAAAAATAAATAAAAGTTTTTATTATCCAATTAATTCTATTTCCTCCTTTTTCAATTATTTACTTATTATTTATAGTTCCTTAAATTAAAATAACTGAAAATTAAATTCCAGATATTTAATCTTTAGAATAATAAATAATCAACTAAGCATTGATTCCACGTTGATCAAAATAATGAAATTGGCGCTTCCATCATCCAAAGCAAAGCACAGTCAAACGCAATAACTGATCAGACGCATTCCCTTCTTACTGATTTCTTACCAAACACTGTAAATCCAAACTGAATGTATCCTTTGACTGGTTCAAACAAACAAATGTGAATTCAAACCAAATGCCTTCTTTTACTGATTAAATCAAACAATGCGTATTCAAACCAAATCCCGGAACAACTTGCAAAGCACCGTAGAATTAAATCTTTCTGAAGAACCGCGCACGAAAACCCTAATTCCTGATTAAATGCCAAAGAACGTTCGCCTGATCAAAGTTGAGCCAAAGTCAACCAAAACCCTAAGCCAACTGTGTGAAACATTCCAGAACCCTGAAAATCAATGAAACCCTAATTGTGTCCTGACTGACGAGAAAAGTCTGTTTGACCGATTCTTGAGCCAGTTTGAAAAATCAGGAAACGCCTGAAGCTGCGATTTCTTGTGGAAAAATGCGAGAGCAAATTTTGGGGTACAACAAATGCGAACTAAGAATTGAGACTCTGATTCCTCATAAGAGGATACGTAGGCATACGACTAAAACGTGATGAGTTCTCCTAATAAAAATTAAAACCATATTTCCTAAACCGTAAATCTAAACTCTAGTATCCTTGTGAACAAGGTAGATGAGAGATGCCTAACACCTTTCCTTCATCTAAAAATGAGTCAACAACTTAGAATCTCTGACAAAATTATGGTTATCCGTTATATTCTCTTTCCTAGGATAAAAATTAATGGTGGCGACTCTCATTTTAAAACCGATTATAACAGCTGGCGACTCTGCTAGGGAATCAACCCTAGGGTTTAGAAACCTCTCTTTAGGATTTAAGGTTTTTTTAGGGTTCTTTATTTTTTATTTCTTTGTTTTTATTTATTTCTTTGGGTTTATTTATTTTTATATCTTTATTGACATATTGTTTTTTTATTTGTGGTGGGATTTTTATTTTTATTTTTATAAATTTATTTTCAAAAAGCCCTTAGAAAGAAGGTTCGTCTATTGGCCAAAGGGATACATCATCCCTATGAGTTTTTGTGACGACTTCACCAAGAGTCGATGGAATTCCAAAAAAGAAATATGTCTCAAGAGATATCCTCTTGGGGGTAGGACTTTGGAATAAAACCTATGACTTTTTGTATAACCCTTAAACCAAAATCTCATGGTGTGACCTTTCACGACCTTAGAGACGAAAGTTTCGGTCTGCAAAGAGGCTCCACTTAAGGGAGGCCCTTGTGACTTCCCCCCTAGTGTTATCCATGATACCCTTAAGGAAACTACCTTATGGAGAGGGTAGAATATCTGTAGGCCAAAACTAGGAGCCTACTGACTAAGGATACCTTTTATGAAATCTTGTTACCATGCCACACAATCATGCATTCATACATCTTGAATTTCACATATTCATTACCCTCCATTCTTTTTGTCTGTCTTATTCACAGGATTAAAAAATATAATCAAGGGTTTTTGGTGAAGTGTCTTAAAAAGGAATGTCAGAGGAAAACAACTTGTCAGTGGTAATGTCGTCAAGCCAGATATGATAAAGATCAAGACCATCAGAGGGAAACTGTCTGAAAGATCTTTGAAGATGTTTACTCGCTGTTACAGGGATTCCCTTGAGTTTACAAAAGTGGATGTACAACTAGATGTTATTTCTGCCTTGGTTTAGTTCTATGACCCTCCATTAAGGTGCTTTACCTTCCAAGACTTTCAGCTAGCACCAACTTTGGAAAAATTTAAAAGACTCTTGAATTTCTCTAAGGGAAAAGATTATGTGGGAATTGGGCAGACTATTGACATTAAAGACTTAGAAAATGGTGTGGGGATCCCTTATCCTGAATTTTCACTTAATTACAAAAAAGATGATGTACAAGGGATTAAGAGATACTATTTGGAAGCTAAAGCCCTTTCTTTTGTCGATAACAATGAATGGGAGTTTTGCGTTGATTGTTTAGGGTTACTTGTATTTGGTATAATTATGTTTCCATGAAATTTGAACTATATTTACCCTGCAGCTATTAGTGTACTTTGGGGCGCAAAAGCTCTAAATGCGGACCCAACTCCTGCTTTAGTTGCTGATATTTACTATGCTCGTCATACTCGTTACAAAAAGGGGAGAGGTACTCTAAACTGTTGTATTTCGCTCTTATATTCTTGGTTTATGACTCACCTCTATAAAGAAGACTACATGGTTCCAAACCTGACAAGATACGAGTGGCCTTAAAAATTAAGGTCTCTTACTGCTAATTCTGTATTGTGGTACGCGAGGAAGCTAGACATTGGATATATCATTTACAGTTGCATAGACTTTTCGAATGTTCCGTTGATTGGATCACGTAGTTGCATCAACTACAACCCTGCTTTGGCTTTGCGACAACTAGGATACTCTTTGGAGGATAAACCCTTCGATGAACAACCTCAATAATTAATCATTCATGACATGGACAAAAATGACCGAGAATTTCTTAACAAGATCATCCGAGCTTGGAATATGATTAATAAAATAAAGACCGAAAGAAAGAATGTTGTGGAGAAAGAACCTTACAATCAATGGGTTTTGGATATGGTATAAGTCGTTAAGTTACCATTTAACATTGATCCCGAGTACAATCCAGATGTCCCAGATCCTCTGCCTGTGTCCTTAGAAGAAATAGACAAGCTGATGAAAGCTTTGAATCAAGTTCAAAAGGAGAAATAAGAGCTAGAGCTTAGCCTTCATACCTTAGCTAAGGAAAAAAAGACAAATGCAACGCGAGCTTGAGTCCAAAGATCAACAAATTCAGAAAGATCATGGAGCATTTGAAAAGGAGAGTCTTAAGAGGAAACGTTCGACTAAAGGGTTGTTGAGTGCTACCTTTAACTTGGATTCCCACAACCAACATTCAGAAGATGCTACTAGCTAAATCGGGAAGCTAAGTAGTTGGTATGAAAAGGCGATACAAGACAAAAAAGGAGATGAAAGAAAATTTGAATTCTCAAATTCAAAGTGTGGCACAAGTTTATTTAGATCAAGAGGAGCAAATGAAGTATCGTACTACGAGGCTCCAAGATAGCCAAGAATCAGATGTAGGGGAACTCCTCAAGAGGATGAGGGCAGAAATATTTCTTACCCAAAAGACTGATGAATACAAGTAACTGTGTCATGAGATAGAATACCTTCGAAAGAATTTCCTTATACAAAGGAAACTTTACATGGAGATGAGGGCTGAAAAATTATATTGGGAAGAGCAGTATGCAAAGATCGCCAAAGCAGGAGAGGATAATCATAAGATAATTATAGACCTTAACCAAGAATATCGATTTTACAAAGACAAGCAAGCAAGACTCACCTTCTTAGTCAACAATCTCATTGGTGACATCCCTAGAAGTTTGAGAGACGCAAAAAATGTGATGGTCCCTCTCCCTAAAGATGTTGAAGACTTCCTCAAACTTTGTAGGACAATGGTTGATGGCTTCAGAGCAGAAATCCATAGGCGCACTTAGAATATTTTTCAATAGATGAATTGTATTCTCCTTTTTAAAGACAATTATTTCAATAAAATTATCTTGTTTTCGTATCTCATTTTTGTATTTATTCTTAAGACGCTCGCCAATAAAAAAAGCAAAACCTGAAAAAGTAAGTACAAAAAAGAAGAATATGAAAGAAAAGTCCAAGTGAATAAGACATTAAAAAATAAACTCTTAGCACATTCACATGCATCCATGCATTCGCAAACACCATATCATTTCAAATTTCATAGCAAAAACTCATTAATTTTCAAAGCCATCTCCACTTAAACCATTGGTAGAAAAGCACCACCTCTCCGACCGCCATATCAAACAAGGGCCCGTTAAAAGAAAGTGATGGAACAGATTGAAGAAAACCAAGCCACATTCAGGTAAGATTTGGAGGAGGTAAAAGGCAACATCGACTCGATGAAAGGAGATATGAGTCAAGTTCTTTTAGCCTGGAAGAACATTATCGAAAGGCAAGAATAAATTCCCAGGGTAGCCTTTGAGGAAGTAGCTTAGACTATTGGTGCATCGAGCAGTCACCAACCAAGAAGAGAATCAGAGTTAGGACCTTAAAATTAAACTATTTCTCAACAAGAGGTAGACAAGCCAATACTGAAGGGTTTGTCCCACCTCCACTGAAGGTAGGGGCATCTCATACCTTTCAAATTTCGGTCAACAACGTAGATAATTACGTAGACTTGCAGTATGAAGACCATGACTTAGAAGACATTAATCATGCACCTCAAATAATAACCCACACCCATGTCACTGAAAATCCCTTGGCACTCAACCAGTACAAAGCTCTTGAAGAAAGGTTAAAGGTTGTGGACGGTTATGATGCTTTCGATGTCGACGCTCTCGAAATGGGTCTAGTTCCTGATGTGATGATCCCTCCAAAATTCAAAGTATCTGAATTTGGAAAATATAAGGGGCTCACATGTCTGAGGAACCATCTACGCATGTATTGCATAAAGATGCATGTATATGCTCAAGACCAAAAGCTGGTGATCCATTGCTTCCAAGATAGTTTGAGTGGGGCATCCTTAGATTGGTAGATGCAATTGGAGAAGGCTCATATCCAAACATGGGTAGATCTTGCCAATTCTTTCTTGAGACAGTACAAGTATAACTTGGACATGGCTCCTAACCGCATGCAACTCTAAAACTTGTCTCAGATAAAGGAGGAGTCTTTCAAGGAGTATGCACAAATGTGGAGAGAAATGGAAGCCCATGTACAACCACCATTCTTGGAGAAAGAACTAGTCGATATGTTCATGGGCACTTTACAAGGGTTGTACTATGACAAAATGGTAAGAAGCGTCTCTTCTAGATTTTCTGATTTGGTAACTAATGGTGAAAGGATTGAAGCTGGTATAAAGAGTGGAAAGATACAAGGGGCATCATCTAGTACCCATTATAATGCAAAGAGACATGTTCCTAACTTCTCAAAAAAGAAGGAAGGAAAAATTAATGATGTAGCATCACATTGAAGGGTATAACAACCATTGATAATTCCACGAGAACAACAACAAAACAGATTTGAAAGTCCTATGAGAAGATTTGATCCTCTCCCCATGCCGGATGGTCAATTATTACAACACTTGATCAAAGCATCTTTGGTAGAGCTGAAACTCTAGTTCCTCTATTTGGGGCACTCCCACTAAAGTACCATGCAAATGCCAGGTGTGAGTATCATGCCAATTATCTGGGGCGTACCATAGAAATATGTTGGTCCTTCAGACATAAGGTTCAGGATTTGTTGGACTCTCAAGATATCACTTTTGATAAGCCGAACACCAAAGCAAACCTCATGCCTTCGCATGGTGGACCAACAATAAATGCAATTGAGGTGGTCACTAAATTTTGGGAAGCTAGACAAGCAAAAGCCCCAATAAAACTTTTGAAGGAATTTCTATTGGAGTGTGGGTTCCTGTTGGAACATAATGAATCTTTTGAGAAGACATTACAAAAATTGGTGGATTAGGGGATAGTCTAATTCGGGAAATATCCTAAAGAAGAATATGTAGCTGCGTTCGATGGAAGTTCAAAGAAGCCACTGGTAGATCCTTTCCAAGGGCCAAACCTTAATAAGAAGATTCTTGCGATCCCATGGGGAGAGTCAATAGAAGCACCAATAATGATACCACGACAAACTCTAAGGATAACAGTGGTTCTGAAGACTACGATGGTGATTAGGGGGCCATCTCCTACCCCTTACACAAGTAACAAATCAATACCTTCGAGTTATGATTCTACTGTATACGTCAATGGTTTAAAACAAGAATGTGAACCATCGATAAGTCAAGGACCTACGATCATAAATATAGCTGGAACAAGAGGCATAACTCGCAGTGGTCGAATATATGGTCCTGAACCATAAAAGAAGAATGGTGTTATGGGTAAGGATAAGGGGAAAGTTGTGTTGGAGGCAAGTTAAGAACAAGAACCCCCAAGCAAGAATTTTACTGACCAAGAGGTGGAAGAATTCTTGAAAATAATCAAGAGGAGTGATTATCGGGTGGTGGATTAGCTACACCAAACCCCGACCAAGATTTCAACAATCTCGTTGCTCCTCAACTCAAAAGTGCATCAAAACTCTCTAATGAAGGTTCTAAGTTATGCTCATGTCACAGAAGAGGTTACAATATCAGTTTGATAATGTGGTAGCGAATCTGACATCTGGATCATATATAGGTTTTAACGACAGTGAGTTGCCTCCACATGGAAGAGCTTACAATAAGGCATTGCACATTTCTATTAAGATAGGAACAACTAACCTATCCAGAGTACTCACCGATACTGGTTCTTCCCTCAATCTGTTACCAAAATTCAACTTGAAGAAGTTAACACTAGATGGTGTTGTTATAAGGCCAAGTTCTACGATAGTTAAATATTTCGATGGATCTCAATGTACAGTGTTTGGAGAAGTGGGTCTTCCTGCAAAGGTTGGACCACATATGTTTTATATCACTTTTCAAGTCATGGATATAGAAGAAGTATATACATTTTTACTCGGATGACCTTGGATCCATGCAACGGGGGCCGTTACTTCGACTTTACATCAGAATTGAAATTCATCGTTGAAGGACGATTGGTTATAATCGACAGTGAAGATGACATCTTTGTAAGTCATAGAGTCCTATAGATATATCAATACTGATGAAGACTGTATAGAAACACCCTTTCAAGTCTTAAAGGTTGCCTCAATGGTAACCCTACCGGTGGAGAAAATCAAGAAGCCAACTGTGACTTTGTGGAGAGACTTGCAAAAAACTGTAGAAGATGGTAACTCAAAAGGTTGGGGTAAACTTGTGGAGATACCCAAAAAAAGAATCGTTTTGTTTTGGGTTATGAATCATCAAAGGCTACCATGAAAGGCAAGGCACAATTTCCTCATATCTAGGAGACCTTCATCAACAAAGGAACAGACCATGGTAGACAAGTGGAAATGATATCTAGTAAGAGCAAAACCAAAAGAGCATCTGACTTCATCTGTGAGTGTGCTCCAGATGAAGAGCTCAGGAATTGGACAACCATGGAGATTCCAGAAATCTTTTTCTTTCCAAAGTAGTTTTTCTTGTTTTTGAAAGAACCTATGTAAAACCCTAGGCATAGGGGTAGTTTATAAGGGTCACCCAATTTTCTTTAGACAATATTCACAATTAATAAAATTTATATTTCGCATTCAATTAAGATCCCTGTATTTCTCTTGCATTATTTCTTATATTTAGAATGACAATAATTTTCTTCATATGCATTTTCCAAATTCACATACTAAAATTGCACCAAAACATGATAAATATGCAGATCCATGCCTAAAATCACCGATAATGTTACTTTTGTTATCCAATATAATTTTGATGCGCCCATTAACCAAGCAGAAAAGGAGGATAACGAAGATCTTGAACTCTCTAAAGAATTGGAAAGGAAAATAGAGTAAAAAGATGACAATATACGTCCATACCAAGAATCTATTGAGACCCACAACCTTGGCACATAAGAGGATCTGAAAGAGATCAAGCTAGGGGCAATATTGAAGGAAAGCGTCAAAGAAAGACTGATCAAGTTGTTACATGAATATGTGGATATATTTTCCTAGTCTTACAGAGACATGCCAGGATTGGATAAAGATATTGTGGTGCATAGACTACCTCTCAAGGAAGGTTGCTCTCTAGTTAGACAGAAACGTAGAAGAACTCGTTCGGACATGTCTAGCAAGATTCTAGAAGAAGTCCTCAAACAATTCGATGCAGGGTTCTTAGCGGTGGTATAAGATCCACCTTGGATAGCTAATATCGTACCAGTGCCCAAAAAGGACAGAAAAGTGCGTATGTGTGTAGATTTTTGGGATCTGAATAAAGCAAGTCCCAAAGACGATTTTCCGTTACCTCACATAGATGTTTTGGTGGATAATACAACTCAAGCTTCAGTATTATCATTTATGGATGGTTTCTCAGGTTATAATTAGATCAAAATGGTACCTGAGGATATGGAAAAGACTACCTTCATGACTCATTGGGGAACTTTTTGTTACAAGGTAATGCCTTTCGGTCTGAAGAATGCATAGGCAACTTATCAACGAGATATGGTCACACTATTTCATGATATGATCCACAAAGAAGTTGAGGTATACGTAAAGGATATGATTGCAAAATCTCATACAGAGGAGGATCACATTATACATTTACAAAAATTATTTGAACGTCTGCGAAAGTTGAAACTGAGGTTGAATATGAACAAGTGTACATTTGGTGTCAGGTCATGAAATTTATTGGGTTTTGTAATAGGGTGGGAGAACTAACTTGGGTGTTTTATGTTTTATCGCAATTGTTGCAGATAGAAAGAGTCGCCATCGACTTTTCTTTTATCCAATAAAGGAAAGGGTGAAAAGAATAGAAAAGACCTTTTGAATATTTTCTTGAGTTCGGGGGGTAGGTTATGAAAAGGGAAGGTATTAGCACCCTTTTCATCCGTAGTTATCTACGGGCTCTTAGTTGCTAGCTCACTTTGAAAATGCTTTGTTTTAAATATGTTTGTGATAGGTTTTGAAAGTATTTTTGAAAAGTGCCTCCATTTAGGAAAACTTTGTAATGATTCTCGTCTATATAAGAATGTATACAAAGTGTTGACTTTTGAAAAATATTTCATTTGAAAGTATTCGTGTGTTTGAAAGATGTTTTTGAACATGGTTGTGAGCAAGCAACTACAAATGTTTTACCTACTCAAAAATTCTTTGTTCATTTTCTCCTCCTTTAGATATGGCTATCTTACCATTGATTGGTAAGAAGCCATATCATTGGATGTGAAGGGAAATGCAAGGGTCATCGTATAGTCATAGAAGGAAACATTGTAGGATACCTTAGCAATTTATCTTAAGGGTCTATGATCGTTTACCGAAGGCAACATTGAAGGGTCATCGAGGGACTACGATCTTGTAATCGAGGGTCATTGCTAAAGTATCCCATGTTCGAGGGACATGACTATTTTTATCTTTAGGCAACAAGTGAGGTTAACCCTAGAGGTGCAAGTGTGCAAAGTGTTTGTTTTTTCATGCATCTTTGTCTTTGAATTAGGGATTTCTACTTGTTGATTTTATGTCTTGCCATACAAACCCTAATTACTAGCATTTATATTGAAAGCGATAAATTGTGAAAATGTAAATTTCTACACTATTACATCATTTGGGGATGGGGGTACAAATTTACAAATGGGGGATGAAAGCAATAATATTCTAATTATACTATTACAACCATATTGAATATTGCAAAATAAAATGTGCAAAAATATAAAAGAAATGTACAAGAAAAGGAAAATGTTTTTGTTTGTTTTTTTATGAAAGGTTTTAACTTAATTAATTAATACAAAGAAAGAAAATAATTTTCTAGTCTAGGTTGATTTAACAAGAACTAAACCTAAATTAAATAGAAAAAGAAATTAAATTAATTAAGAAATTCTTTTGGGGTTTTTATGAAAAGGTTTTAACCTAATTAATTAAAACTGAAATGAATGGAAGGAAATTAATTAATTAAACTCCTAAGTTCTAAATTAATTTAATTAAAATAACCTAAGTCTAATATTAATTTAATTAAGAAAAAAATCTGTTAAAGAAATGTTTTTGGTCTTTTTGTCTAAAAGAAATAAAATAAAAATATACTAAATATCTAAATAATAAATATAAAATATTTTTGGTATTTTTGATTAATAATAATAATAATTAAAGAAAAAAATAAATTAAATAAAAAAATAAAATTAAGTCAGGGGGGTTTAGAAAGTGGAAAGGGATGTAAGTGAGTAAAAACAGTTTTGGTTTAATTTTAGGCCCAACAGTATTTTTGTTTAGTCAGGAAATAACAAAAAAAGAAAGATGGGCCTGCGCTGAAAAGTAAAATGAGGGGTGCTATGAAGCAAAAATCATCTAGGCCCAAAGCAAAGATCCAGTGCCTGTTTGAATTCAATGTGGTTGACTTCTGATGATGTATCATGGTCTGGCATATATGGAGCACTAGTTTTGATCATGTAATAATCAAGTGGTGATGAGAAGAGGACATGCGCGCCTTGGGCCTTTAATGCACTGGATCTGAAACAAATAAATATGAAACAAATAAAAGGGTACCACTGGGGCTCGAACCCAGGTCCCTATAGTTCCAAGCCTTATGCGCGAGCTCTCTACCACTAGGGTGGCTATGCATCCGGTGTTATAAACAAAACCATAGATATATATTTAAAAACAAGTCAGGAGGCCAGCTTCATCTTCTTCCTCGCGCCAACAATTTTGAAAACTATAACTTCATTAATTCTCAACCATTTTCAAAAGTGTGTACATGAAAATTGTGCATTTCTCCACCACTAATCCAACCATGTAACTAACTTAAGCTAACACTCAAAGATAAGGATGAATTTTTGTTGGTACCAAACTGAACCCTAATTTTTCAGAAAGTTCAAACCCAAAATTCTCAATTCACATTAAATATAAATGAAAACCATGGACATGGTTAGCTTCAGAGAATTGATATCTATATTTCTACTTCAGAATGTATATACATAAGATGCTTGTTTCAAGATATCACAGTTGAGAAAAACTTACCTTGAAGTGATAATCGTGTATGGAGTTTGAGAAACCTTTGAGGTGTCCTAATGATCTCTTTAGCTTGCCTGGACCTACCTGAGTGTGTTGCAACCCTTACTTTGCTTTGAAAGTCCCTGAATCGCCCTACTTAAGTCAAACTGCATGCTTGACTTTTGAAAATGGTAGATGGTGAAGATAGATTTACAGTCAAGAAACAAGTTTTGGGATGGCTTGTATATGAGGTACGTTAAGTTTTTAATGATTAGAAATGGAAACGCATAAGTAGATTTTGATTTGGTGGTTTAAAGCTCAAAAATGTCAAGTTATTGCCAATTCTGTGTTGCAGAATGCTTGGGGAGTTTTAGGGTACTTGAGCTCGTGTGTTATGTTGAAAATGACGTCTCTACTTATAGATAAGAGGTTTGGAAGCTTGGAGAAGTCAGAAGTACAAAATCACTTGTTTCTGGATTTTGACTTGTTTTTGAAGCAACATGGACAAACATGGTTTCAAGGCAAGGTAGGGGGTTGAGCACTTTAAACATACTTCTTCTGATCGTATACACTTAATGTGTACAGAAGGAATAAGTTAGGAGCTCAAGACAAGTTGACTTTGCAAAAAGCTTGCTTTACAAGAATGGAATGGTGACTTTCTTCCAAATATGGAAAATTACTTTGGATAATGGCTTAATCACTTGGACCATACCTCGATCAATTGTGTAAAAAATTAATTATGGAGTAATTTACAGGTTAGAAGCGTGTAAAAACAAGATTGTGCATCATAGGCTTGAGATTTGAATTCTTATTCATTACAAAAATGACCTATAATTCAAGAATGGATGTCCAACTTCTTGCCATCGATTCTCTTAGCTAAAAAATGAGCTCATTGAGTTCTAAGACATTTTGAAAAGCTTGGAATATTATCTACAACTTTCATGTTGGTCATTTTGACAAAATACCCTTGGAGCATGGTGAAAATTGACCAAGAAGTTAGGTCAAAAATCTGCCTAAACTAGGTCAAATTTTCACTAAGTGTTTAAGAAAAAGTGCACGACTTCATGGATTCATAACTAAAAATCCAAGAATTTATATAAATTGGTAAGTAAAGAAAATTTGTAGATATCATTGAGATATACAACTTTCATGTTGAAAGTTTTCTTTGAATCATCTTGCATCTTGGTGAAAAATGTCATAAATTAGTGAAATTATCATACTTAAAAACACTTAGAAAAAATTCTAAGTCTTGAAAAGTTTGACATTTCAAATTGACTTTTTACTTTCTTAATTTCTTGATGATAAAGTTTCATATTTTTGAATGTCTTTATGAAATGTGATCTTTGAAACTCAATTTTGATCAAAAGGTCAAAGTTTGACTTTTGGTGTATTAGTTGACTTTTCATCAGTTGGCTGAATTTCAACTATCAATCAATTGATCTTGAGAAATGTTTTGAACCTTGAAATTAGGTCAACATATTGTATTTGAATCTTGGAGATTGTGCTTCAAGCCATTAGATCATGTATTAGGTCAAAACCCTTAATCAGTCAAATACAGTGAAAACCCTAATTTTGACCATTTTGCCCTTTTGATGATTTAAACATTTTTCTTGGGGAATTGTGATCCAAACTTGATCAATCGATAAATATAACTTCAAAATGTTGATATTGGTAAAAAAAATATTGAAGTTTGACTGTAGGTTGACCAGAATTGACTTTTTACCCAACACAATTGATTTTGGGTCATGTGATCAATTGATTGAGCAATTTTGAGATGCAAGACTTGAAACTTTATATGAGAATTATTGAAGGTCCATAATTATCCATGAAAGTAACTTGAAGAATTAGAACTCCAATTGTCCATGTGAAAATCCAAACCCTAATTTGAGACATTAGTGTTGAGGAGATGGCTTGACCTAGTTAATACTTGTGTAAGCTTGAACCATTGAAGATCTTTGTGAGAAATGTCTTGAGAAAAGAGAGGGAAATTTTGGGGTACAACAGTTTTCATTGTAATTTAGCATGGTATTAAGATAGACTCCGACAAGGTGAAAGCCATACAAGAAATGCCAGCTCCAAGGACAGAAAAAGAGGTTTATGGTTTCTTAGGACGATTGAATTGCATTTCGAGGTTCATATCACACCTAACTTCTACATGCGAGCCTATATTCAAATTACTTTGAAAATATCAGACAATGGTGTGGAATGATGATTTTTAGATAGCTTTCAAGATGATAAATCAATATTTACAAGATCCACCAATACTGATGCCACCAGTTCTCAGAAGACCGCTCTTGATGTATCTAACAGTGCTTGAAGGGTAAATGGGATGTGTATTGGGACAACATGAAGAAATAGGTAGAAAAGAGCATGCAATCTACTACCTCATCAAGGTATTCACCAACTGTGAAACCAGGTACTCAATTCTCGAGAAGACTTGTTGTGCATTGGCTTGGGCTACTAAAAGATTGAGGTAGTATATGCTAACTTACACCACGTGGTTAATATCAAGAATGGATCCTCTGAAGTATGTGTTCGAAAAAACAACTCTTACAAGAAGGATTTCCCGATGGAAGATGTTACTATCAGAGTACGACATCTAATATGTTATCCAAAAGCCCATCAAGGGTAGTGTACTGGCTGACCATCTAGCTCATCAGCCATTGCCAGAATATCAGCCAATGAAGTTCGATTTTCCAAATGAAGATGTCATGGTTATAGATGACTACGAAATACCAAGACCCAATGAAGGACCTGAACCAAGAGCACATTGGACACTCATGTTTGATGGGGCTTCAAATGCACTAGAGCACGGTATTGGAGCAGTTTTGACTTCCTCGAAGAATTTTTAGAAACCTTATATTGCAAGGTTATGTTTTGACTACACCAATAATATTTCTGAATACGGAGCTTATATATTGGGTCTAGAAGCTACTATTGATCTAAGAATTAAACATCTTAAAGTGTTTGGAGATTAAGTATTAGTCATATACCAAGTCAATGGTGAATATGATACTAAACATCCCAAATTGATTCCATATATGGATCATGTTTTAAAGCTAGCTGCGGAATTTACTGAGATTACATTCAATCATATTTCGTGAGAAGAAAATTAGATGACAGATGCCTTGGAAACTTTCTCAGCCATGTTCAAAGTGACCTGGCCAAATCAAGAACCGCGCATTACAATTAGGCATTTTAAAGAACCAACACATTGCCTTGCCATTGAAGAAGGGCTGGATAACAAGCCCTGGAAACAAGAATATCTAGAAAATGCCTCTGTGATTGACAAACAAACTCTATAGAAGATAACTTCAAAGTTCTTTCTGAATGGTGATGTGTTATACAAAAGAAACTACGATATGGTATTACTCACGTGCATGGAGAAACATGAAGTAGATACACTTATGAGAGAAATTCACGAAGTCACTTTCGAAACTCATATAAATGGACATGCCATGGCTAGAAAGATCTTGGGGGTAGGTTATTATTGGTTGACGATGAAAGATGATTGCTACCATTATACAAAGACATGTTACAAATGCCAAATCTATGCCGACAAAATGAATGTGCCACCGAATCCTTTGAATGTCCTGAGTTCTCCTTGGCCATTTTCTATGGGGAAAATTGATATGATAAGAATGATCAAACCAAAATCCTCTAACAGACACAAATTCATACTAGTTGCCATTGATTACTTTACCAAGTGGGTGGAAGCTGCATCCTACATGAATGTGACAACACAAGTGGTTACTCGATTCATCAAACAAAATCTTATATGTAGATATGGGGTTATTAGTAGAATTATTATAGACAACGGGTCCAATTTAAATAACAAAATGATGAAGGAGTTATATGACGACTTCAAGATCGAGCATCATAATTCCTAACCATATCGACCCAAGATGAACGGGTCTGTTGAAGCTACCAATAAGAACATCAAGAAAATCATTCAGAAAATGGTGAAGACATACAGAGATTTTCATGAAATGCTCCCCTTTGCTCTACATGGCTATCGTACTTCCGTACGTACATTAATGGGTGCAACCCCTTTCTCTCTTGTATATGGCATGGAGGAAGTACTCCTTATTGAAGTAGATATTACATCACTATGGGTTTTAATGGAGACAAAGCTTGAAGAAGCAGAGTGGGTTCAGACGCGACTTGATCAACTTAACCTCATTGAAGAAAACATTTGACAGCTTTGTGCCACGGCCAGTTATACTAAAAGCAGATGAAGAAAGCATTCGGTAAGAAGGTTCTTCCTCGAGTATTCAAAGAAGGAGATTTGGTGCTCAAGAAGATTCTACTACCTCGCCTTGATTCATGTGGTAAATGGACACCCAACTACGAAGGCTTGTATGTGGTAAAAACAACATTCTCATGTGGTGGTCTTATCCTCACAACAATAGACGGGGAAGAACTGCCACATCTGACAAATTCAGACGTAATCAAAAAATACTATGTATAAAAAGATTGCTAAGTTCGAACCCTAAACAAACGACTTAGTAAAAAAGGAGCATTAATGGATTGAAAACCCTAAAGGGTGATCCAGGCAAAAATTAGGGACATAAACAAATATCCCGGTGGATTGCAAACCTGAAAGGGCGATCCAGGAAAAAGTTAGGGATCTTATTCAAAAATAAAGAACAAGAAGACTGCGATCTAAGAACCACTACTACGACCACGAAGGAGAGAGGTTGATCCAAATCATTTGACTCATAAGCAAAGGAGAGTGGAGCTATTAAAAGGACATTGGAGAAACAACAGTAGAAATTATCATTTTCATTGCAAATTTCAGTTTTAAAACTTTCTGTAATTACCTCTTTCTAAGAATTGCATCTTGTACTCTCGCCTATTCAGAGGCATGTTTATCAATAAAGCATTTACTTTTTCAATCTTACAGTTGTGTTTTTTTTCCTTTTTGTACTTGTTTGCAAATATTACGATTATTTCTTGTGAGTACTACATTGAAATTATTTTGGGGATTTGAAAAATAAAGAGCATTTGATCTAACATCAAAAATCATTTTGGTTAGAGAAACATCGAAAGGAAATCCACACCTACGTCCATGACTACGTCTATGCCTACGATCATGTCCATATCCACGCCTATGTCCGCAACTACGTCCACACCTATGCTTGTGCCCTCGATACAAATATCAAAATCTTTCTAACACCATTAATCTTGATCTGACAATTCAAAATACTATGACGATGCGACATATAACATTGGAAAATAAGTAACACAAAAACAATGTTTTAAAAGGAGAGAGCACAAAAACTTTTTTTTCACAACCAGCATTTGGGGCATATACAAACATTACATTTGGGGCATACACAAACATTACATTTGGGGCATATAATAATATTCAGTGCATATACATCTTGGGTTCCATATCAGCTTAGGGAATTATGCATGGCATTTTCCGAACACATCTTTGGTTAAAACTATGAACTTTATTAGGGCTCCTCTTTGGATCATTTGGTCCACAAAACAAACAAAGACCTTGGTTGAGAATAGACACAACCGGTAAAACTCCGATCTTATCTTTGGTCTAGCTATCTAAGATTTGATTACCAAAACACTCTTCAAATATCTATCCTCTAGGTTGTGGTAGATATGCGAATTTTCAGGATTACGTTATTTATCCTCTAGGTCATGATAAGTGCGTAAGACTACCCTTGTGTCATTTATCCTCAAGGTCGTGATAAGCACAAAAAAAATTCAATCATCTATCCCTTAGGTTGTGATAGGTGTGTGAATTATCGGATTATTTTATTCATTATCTAGGTTGTAATGAATACAAAAATATATCCTCGTGTCGTTTATCCTCTAGGTCGTGATAAACATACAAACCTTTTCAATTATTTATCCCCTAGGTTGTGATAGGTATGCAAATTTTCAGGGTTATAATATTCATCCTCTAGGCCGTGATGGATACATAAGCCTATCCATGTGTCATTTATCCTCTAGGTCATGATAAATGCACATGTTCATCCTCATATTGTTTACTCTCTAAGTTGTAGTAAAGATAACGAAATATGCGATATAATTCATTGTGTCACTCTCCATGCGTTAATGTGTTATCAAGATCTGTTTTATTCATCCTTAGGTTGTGATGAATAGACAAAATCTACATCTTAAGCTCACTATATTAGTCTCGAAGCGTTAGTAAGTCAATTTCCAAACTTGTACTATTTACCTCCTAGGTTATGGTAAATATGCAAAAAATCTACGACCTCTTTTAGATATTAATGAATTATCTGCGTCGTCATATCTAAGCCAAATCGAAGCTCTTCGTTCTAACTCTGGTAAGATGATACATCATCATATGTGCCTATTTTCTCTACACTTATAAGAATGTTGTACAACGTATCCTTATAATCTTGTGGTCAAATTTTAGGGTCTTCAATTATTTAAAAACCCTCCCATTCGAATGTGCGAGACCTGTGTATTCTCGCACCCTTCAATCAAAGAGTAATTAAATAGGGGCAGCTGTCATACCCCAAAATTTCCCTACTGATATTATTAAATCATTCATTCTTTTAATCTTAGTATTATCTTTAGTTTTAAAAATACTAATTAGTTTTATTTGTTGCTCCTAGACACATTGGGGTCCAAATAATAAAAGGGGTATATTTGGTATTGTTATTGTGCATAAATTGTGATGGCCCATTGCATTGTGAGGCCCGTTTAGAATAGACAAAGAGGGGTGTGTTCTTTTGTGTTGGACTAAAGATTTTGTCAAGGCTAGAGGCCCAGATCAGGTCATCTTGTTTTTTAAGGCCCATGTTCATTTTATGGTTGAAGAGGATACAATGAGAGTTTGTTTGCTTTGCTTGCAGACCCATATTTCATTTCTTAGAGACCCATCATGGTAGGTCTGTTGGCTGAAGTCAACATTTAAGGATTATCATTCTTATATTATTATTAATTATTATTAATAAGTGTTATTATTATTTATTATTATTATTATTAATATATATATATATATATATATATATATATATATATATATATATATATATATATATATATATATATATATATATATATATATATATATATATATATATATATATATATATATATATATAGTTCTTATTATTTAATGTTATTATTATTAATATTTTTATTTCATTATTAATGTTGACCAAGTCAACCAAGTAGGGACGAAATCCTAATTTACGCCTTTGTCCTTCATTCATCTTCACTAAGTAAACAAAGAAACAGATATTATGCAGATCTAATCTTTAATTACAACAAAATCAAATGTTTACAAACAAAATTATACAAATCAAAGATTGCAATACAATTTTTTACAGAATCTTCCAAAATCAATTATAATACTTTAGGCGAAATCAAATCTTTTCAAAACAAATCTAATCTCTAATTTCTAAATGAAAACATTTTGTAACGACAAATCAAATAAACTTCCTAATCTGTTCTATTATCTAACCTATAAATAAAACCCTAAAACTATTTGAAAAGGACGAGAATTTTTTGGAGGAGAAGAAATATAACAGGAAAAGAAAAGAAGCAAGAACTACTAATCAACATTCTTCTTAAGATCTAGGTTTCAACTTCTGAAACCCTAGATCTGTGTTACTTCAAGCCATCGCCACCATCACGCTGCCATCATTTTCCATATTTGCAAAATAGAGAGAAGAAGGAGATTAGAAAAGAGAACCAGAAAGAGAAGAGGAATTGATACTACAAGATTTACTGCATCAGACGATAATCCTAAGAACTTTTAGCTTTAGGTTTATAGATGATGACTGATGTTTGATTTTGCTTCGGATTAGGGTTTACAGTGGAAATTTGGGGGGTTTTCTGGGTTTTGTTCTAAGGTTAGGGTTAGGGTTAGGGTTCTTAGGTTTTTGGGTTATGGTTCTTAGGGTTTATACTAATCTAGGTTAGGGTTCATCATCGTTGAAGGTTTCTGGGTAAGACAGGTTAGGGTTCTCAACGAACCCTTTGGGTTCTTAGGGTTCATATGAACCCATACAATGGTTTGTTTGAAAGTGGTGGCACCTTGGAGCAACCGGAAGTAGAAGCAATTTCCGAACGGTGGCGCCCAAGGCCGAGGCAATTTCCGGTCGCCGGGTTTCTAGAGAGAGGGCAGAGCCTCTCTCTCTAAAAAACACAAAGGGTTCATTTGTTTTAGAGAGATGGAGAGAAGAGAAAAATGGAATTTCATCCCATAAATTTCTTTTTATAAACACCCACTGATCCTATGCGTCCCTCTTACTGTGCGCCCTCACTTCCTGCCCCTTAGATCATCATCAGACGTCCCTAAAGCGTGCATCCACCATAGTCTCTGATCTCGCCCACACTCTGCCCATCGGGCTTCAAACAAATTATGTTTTGGGCTTAGTCTTTAATTTCTGCACCCCTCAAATTACTTCCCCAACGTAAAACAACACCCCTCCTGCGCTATTGGGCCAAGTTCAATATCTGGACTTGAGCCCTTGCTAAGCCAACCTCCTATATTTACTAATGCGTACAAACACACACCCCCTGCATTTTGGGCCCATATTAAATATCTGAATTTAAGGCCTTACTCTTCACACCCCAAATTTTTAACTAACAAACTAAAATACACCCCCTGTGTAAATTAATTTAAATTATATTTTTTTTACATTTTCTTTTATTTATCAATTTAATTATATTTTCATAATTAAAGTTTACTTTTATAATAAATTAAAATTATTTATTTATTAATTCAAATCCTTTTTACTAACCCATTCAAATTATTTTTTAATTGCATTAAAATCATTTTTCCTCATGCATTAAAAAGATTTTTTTTCATATATTAATATATTTAAAAAAATATTTAACCAATCAAATTACTAAAAATTTTCATTAACTTATTAAATCCAATATATTATTTTCAAAAAGGATTATAGAGATATTTCTCATTAACTGCGAACTTCATCTAAACACTCCACTATTTTCAACCCATACTTGGTTCAAGGATTAATTCGAGATATTTTCGTAATCCATAAAAAACACCAACAAACAACTGTGAACTATGAATTGAGACTCTGATTTCTCATAAGAGGATACATAAGCATACGACTAAAATCATGGCAAGTTCTCCTAAAAAAAATTAAAACCCTATTTCCTAAACCGTAAATCTAAACCCTAGTATCCTTGTGAACAAGGTAGATGAGGGGTGCCTAACACCTTCCCTTCGTCTAAAAACGAGTTAACAACTTAGAATATCTGACCAAATTAGGTTTATCTGTTATATTCCCTTCCATAGGATAAAAATTAATGTGGGTAAATCTCATTTTAAAATCGGTTATAATAATAGAGAGTGAGAGAGAGAGGACACGAGGATTTTTTTAGGCAGTTCACCAATCGTCCTTGCTATGGATATGTCTTCCCCTAATTCCGTTTGGAATTGAGATAATCAATCTTACTCTGTAAAAATTGTTTAGAAGAGAAAAGTAGAAAGACAATCCTAAATACCCTATGTTTGATGTTGATCCTAACTATTTCTCTTCCCTTGATCTTGAGCTTGATCAAGTCACCCAATAATGGCAACTGGATCCACTGTCTCACGCTACTCCTTTGAAAAAAACCGTTCTTCAAAGCTTTCACTCGACTAAATCTAAATTTTGAATTGTTGTCACCCAAAAATTTCAATTGATCCTCCGATTACCTTTACTCCTTCGACCAGACCCATCGTTCTTCAAAGCTTTCACTCGGATGAATCTGAATTGCAAAAACATGTACAAAACCTACCCAAATCAACATCTTTATCTTGGTGGACAAACCCTATGGTTTTTACCAATAAAACCCCCAAAGATTTTCAATCCAATTTACCGGTACACAAACCTAAATTGGATGTTATCAACTCTAAATCTAGATGAAACCCAAACAAAGAATGATTATGTGTAATTTATTTGTGTGTATGCATAGAAAGATATGCTGAAGATGAAGAGAGTTTAATTTGTATGTTTATGGTTTCATCAAGTTTCAAATGATGCATGTATGAGGTATATATATGTGTGTAAGTTGGAGGAAAAAGGAAAATTAGAGGTTTAGAAAAGAATGCATATTTTTCAAAGTTTTTGATGCATGTGTCAACACATGTAAGTCACGAGTTGACACCTTCGACGTATGTGTCAACACTTATATGTCATGAGTCGACTCATAGCAGGAAAATTAATGTTATGTGTCAACTGAAGATCCCTATGAGTCGACTCACCCAAATAGAGGCTATAAGCTTTAAAACACATCCATATGTGTAGACTCATACCACATATGTGTCGAATCACAGAGAAATCTTTCTTTTATATGTCAAATTGAAAAGCTTTATGTGTTGACTCATGCAATACAAAAGCTACAACCTTAAAAATAATATCCACGTGTGTCAACTCACAACATGTATGTGTCGACACATTAACCTGTTTTCACATAAAAACTTGTTTTTAATGCATGAGACCTTTTCTAAACAACTATTAAGTTTCTTAATACTAATATACACATTAAGACTCAGAATACCGCCCAATATACATAAATTCTAAAATGTCCTAGTTTTGATATCATACAAGGCTCTTCATGAAGGCTCCCCTTGAATGTGTGAATCATAACTTTGTCATGCTTATGCTTCTCCCTCTTTGAAAACATCAAAAAGAGACCAAGAAAGCCATTAGAAGTATCACATACACATATACGATATACTAAAATCACACAGAGGCATTTGCAAAGAAAGAGCGTGTACTCACATACACCACATATGTGAAATTACACAATTGAAATACTTAATCATAGATAAAATGTAATTCAAACAACATTATCATATTGTTTCCACAAATCACCCCAAATAAAAAATATAATAGCATGAAAGATGATGGATGCGATGCAATGAAAAACTCTTGATTCGCTTAAAAAACGTCATGCTTACTCCACTCTTCATATTGGTGTTCCCGATGTTGCACACACATATGTCTACGTTGATGAAAATTGAAAATATATCACCACTAAAACCAAGACATAAGATGCTTCCCTAAAATGTGAAATGACTTGTTTAAGAATATCATTTGCACTAGAACATGCTCAAATTTATTCAGGCAAGAATTGATAGATAACAAGCTTACATGTATAATGCAAGAAATAATGATACAAAACATGCTTATATGCCAAGAATATACTTCAAATGTGAAAGAATCAATAGCATGAAGTCACTATAAGCATATAAATTTAAACACACAATGGTTATTAATTGAAAATTATGGATGTAAACATTCATGAAATATATCATATATCAAGCATATTAAGTATTTGGAACATAAACAACATTCCAACAACAAGAAGGCTTACTTTAAAAGAGAAAATGGAATGATATTACCTCATAGATGAATGGAGCAGAGGATGCACTCGCATAGGATGGAAATTTCAAACGAAAGTTTGAGAAAATATATATAGAGTGCATGCAACAAATATATTTAGGAAATATTTGAGATATCAAGTATCCCTAACTCCCTTAAAATGTTGAAAAATGTTTCGGTTGCAATAGGTTTTGTAAAGATATTTGCAAGTTGATTTTTGCTATCAACATGATCAAATACAACATCCCTTTTTTCAACATGATCACGAAGGAAATGGTGACGTATCTCAATGTGCTTAGTGAAAGAGTGTAACACCAGATTTTTGGTTAGGTTAATTGAACTTGATTTATCGCACATGATAGGAATGCATTTAAGTTTAATATTGAAGTCCAGTAATTGTCGTTTCAAACAAAAAATTTGAGCACAACAACTACCGGCTGCGATGTATTCTGCCTCGGCCATTGAAAAAACAATGGAAACTTGTTTCTTGGTGTGCCAACTAACTAAGGAATTTGTAAACATGTGACAAGTTCCACTAGTACTTTTCCTATCTGATTTACAATCGACAAAATCAAAATCTGAATAATCAACCAAACTACAATCGCTTCCTTTAGAATACTGAAGCCCATACTTAGATTTACCATGAAGGTATCTAAGGATGCGCTTGAAAACTTTTAAATGCGATTCCTTAGTGTCGCGGTGAAAAATAAAGGAGACCAAGCTATTGAGAAACTGGACTCACAAATACTTTAAGAAGTCACCCCCGAACTTTATTGTTTCCAAGGAAAAGGGAAAAGATCGAAATCCTATTATTTAAACATGCAATGCAAGAAGTAAAGAGTAGAAGTAAAGCACGAAGAAGAGATTAAAGGTACATGGTTTAGTTTATAAAATGAAAGGTATTAACACCCTATGTATTTGTAGTACTCTACATGAACCTTTCATAATATCAGTTTTTATGGTTAAAATTTCTTGCTTGCTAAATGATTGTGGTGATGGGAAAAGAAGTAGATTTTAGGATATTTTTGTTTGGAAAAAGAAAAAGTCTTATACCTACATACCAATTAAGGATCAAAACCTCATAGTTCATGGTAAAAATAACAAAAGAGTTTGTTGTGGTTGATTTTAGGAGAAGAGATATTTCACCATCTTAAGGAGAATGCTCAATTAATACCACCACAAGTACGAGAAGATGTATCTTGAATCATCATAAAGGAAAGGATACTGACTTGGATATAAAGATCAACAAATTTCCACTAATTTCCTTATGTGGAAAGCATTAGCATTTACTTCAATCATTATTATAGGGATAGGAGAATCATATCTCAACTATGAAGAGGATTTATATCTAATCTCTTTGAGAAAGATTTTAAATTGAAAAGCCAAGTGGCAAAAAGATTTGGGTGATGTTAAATAACTTTTAGTATTTTGAAATTGTTTTGACATGCTTAAGTATATTGAAGCATTTGATTAAAAATAAAGTTTGAAAATGCAATGACACAAAGTCAATGTTTTTATATGAAAGTGGTGAAAGTTTAAAAATGAGTTTTTAGGGTTTAAGTATAAATTTTTTTATAGTACATGAGGATACATATGATAAACATTCACAAGGGTATTTAACAAAGGGTGAATATGTAAGAGTAAACCTAAGGCAATGAATATGCATATGACTATAAAGTCAATAAAACTATCTATTTTCCTTGGATTTGGACACAAGTATTAACATAAAAAGTATAAACATTAAACATTAACAAAAGGTGAGAACAACATCACAAAGGTAATATGACCTTAAAAAGGTCTAAAAAGTTCACAAAAGTTTAAAAGAAAATACTAAGATCTAATCAAACTAGAGAAACTATCTTTTTTGGATTTTTAATATGTTAAACAAAGACATAAAATCAAAGCTTTTTGAATAAAAATAATTTTTTTTTGGTGTTTTAATATGTTATATGAACAACAAAAAGACATGGGTTTCAACTATACAAAAATAGTCAAAATAAAAAATATATTTTGAGTTTTTCCATGGATTGACAAAATATTGACACAAGTGAAGAAGCATGCAAAAAATCACTCCAAAAGGAGTTGATTTGAATATTGAAAGCTAAATGGAAAGTTGTGGGAAAACAAGTGATAAAAACAAAAAAAAATTCAAAAATACACTGAGGAAATCGATTACCCCAAATGGGGAAATCGATTTCCCCTTTAAAAATATGCTCAAACAAAAGCGCTAGAAAACTATTTCTAGTGATCGAAATTGATTACCCTCCTAGAGGAAATTGAGTTCCTGAACGAAAATTTGTTTTTATTTTTCGAACTCAAGTTTTCAAAAATGGTAACTCTTTCATTTCTTAACCAAATGCAAAAGTGTAAAGATAAGAGTTGCTTAGAATTTTACAAGGACTTCAAATCTGTAAACACCATAAATTAATGAAGATTGTAGCTCATGAATTTTTGATAAAACCAGAAAACCTAACATTTTTAAAAGTTAAATTAAATTCCATACAAGCTCAACCAATGCCTATTTTCATAGGGCTTCAGATCACACCAATCACATGAACATAAATGTATCAAGAATGAGTGCAAATAATAGCTTAAACTATGAATTCAAAGTTAAGAAAATTTATCAAATGGAATGAGTGCGTTGAACCTTCAAATGTGGTTACATGAGCAAAGGGATGATCCTCTTAGCTTCCTTGAACATCCCTTAAGCTATTGACGTGCTTACTTTACTTTGAAACAAGCTCAAACTCTCTAGCCAAATAAATGTGAAAACTAAAGAAATGAGAAATAGAGGTATTGATTGGGCGGTTACAAAAGTAAACTTAAGGTTATAGTAGCTTCTATATGATGTATATAAGGTTTTTGAATATTTTGTTTGCAAATAACTTGCAAGGGTTTGGAGTTTAGTGTTTATGGTATGAAAACTTGCAACAATGGAGTTTTTGTGCAAATTTTAGTCTGTGTTGCTTTGAGACATGGTTCTTTATTTATAGAGGTTCCAAATTGTTCATGTAACTTATAGAAGTTTGTATTTTGTTCACATGGAATGGTAATTTGATTAGTTGGTTTTATTTTGCACAAAAATGCATGTTTGGTCATGATGAAAAGGTGGAGTGAAACAAAGAGCTTTTCATACTTTTACTTAGCTTAGGGGCTTGCTTCTTGGCCATGAGATTGCTTGTGAGCTGATTAGAAACATGGTTCATGCTTGAATGAAGAGTTGTTGGCAAAAGCTTGCTTTATCAAAAATGGAAATGTAGCTTTTGCAAAATACACAAAAAATGGTATGTGAATTGGGTAATTCTTCAAGATCTTGTGTAATGCATCAAAGGTTTGTGTAAATTTTTGATCATGGAGATATTTAGAGGTAAAAGGACCTGCAAAACAATATCACGTTGGATTTGGTTGGAGATTGCATATGAACTTGTCACAAAATGGACCTATAAATTCAGCTTTGGATGCCAACTTCAACCCTGAATTTCTTAGCTCAAGTATCATAAATTCATGCTCTTATACATTTTGGAAAGCTTGAAACATCCTCTACAACTTTTATGTCGAGCACTTGGACTGAATCAATTGGGATCATGGAGCAAAATGGCCATAAAGCCAGCTACTTGACAATGTTAGGATGCTGGAAATTTTTTTCTAAGTGTTGGTTAATGAATTCATGACTTTATGAGCTCATATATTCTTATCTATGAATTTTTTTGGAGATCATCCCTTATGGAAAAGCTGTAGTATGAAACACTATCTTAATTTTGATCATTGGATCAAGAAAAATGGCGACTTGATGAAAACAATACAAGCTTGAAAAGTAGTGCACTTGAACATGAATTTTTGACAATTAGTGACATTTCCAAACTTCTTCAATCTTTGGCTTTTTGCAAGTAATTCAAATATCTTGATTTCTCTTGATAAAATTCACATATCAATCATATTTTCATGAAATTTAACTTGAGGAACCCATATTTGACCAAAAATCTCAAAAGTCAAAGTTTAACTTTGGGCAGTTAACTTTTCTAGATGAATTCAAATCTTTTAATTTTAAAGGAATCTTGTGGTTATGATGCAACCCTTAGCATGTTAAGATCACCTTAAAATCCATAAGATAATGAGATGATTAAGCCTTGAGTGATACACAATCGAAGACCTCTTGCTATAACACACCAACCTTGTATAAGAAATAAACACAATGAGACAAACCTTTGTATTCTTATGAGGTTAGTGATGCATAAATGAATGATATGATTGCTAAATGATGTAAAAAAAGAGGTGGGATATTAGGTCAACAATTAGGGTACAACACTTACGAGTTGATTGATATCAAGCGCATATGCACTCACTAAACATGATGTCTGGCCTTGATGGTGTAAGATATAGAAGAGATGCAATCATACCTCTATACTTTTTGAAATCTTCGCCCTTACCATTCTCATCTTTATTCAAGTTTCCATTTGTGGTAATTAGAGTGTCAATTGTTTTTGCATCATTCATGTCGAATTTATTTAGAAGTTCATGACAGTATTTTGTTGGACACACAAATGTCCCTTTGTTGAGTTGCTTGATTTCAAGTCTGAGAAAATAATTTAACTCCCCTATTATATTGATTTCAAACTAACCCTGCATAAGCTTAGAAAACTCCTTGACCAAATGCATGTTAGTAAAACCAAATATGATATCGTCAATAGAGATTTGAACTAGACATATGTATTTTCCTTGATATTTAATGAAAAGTGTTATATCCATCTTCCGTCTAGAGTATGCTTGATCAGGTAAGAATTTGCTAAGTCGCTCATACCAAGTCCGAGGGTCTTGTTTGAGACCATACAAAACACATTTTAGTTTGTAAATATGATTAGGATACTCGTGATTTTCAAACCCGGGAGGTTGTGAAACTTACACTTCCTCATTTATGTATCAGTTAATGAAAGCACTTTTCACATCCATTAGAAACAATTTTAAATTCTTAGAGCATACAAAGGTTAGTAAAAGACTTATCACCTCAAGGAGGGAAACCAGAGTATAATCCTTCTTCTTTTACACAAATTCGATGAATAGGGAAATGTCACCCATCATATGTCTTGAGCATCCACTATCGAGAATCCAACTTCTCTTCACAGATCCAAGACATTCAACTTACAAGATTAAAAAAAAGTGATAGGTACCAAATTTTTATTGGGTCCTTGAGAGTGAGTGAAATCATGGTTGCATTTGGGAAACCATTGAAAAACAACTTTAGGAACAAAAAAAAAACTCCTAAATTTGCATTTTTCAATGGTATTGCCTTTCTTGCAACTATAGAGACAAGTCAAATTATGAAGAGATTTACTTTTTCTATTTGGATCCTTTTTAAAAAATATATACTTATTATATGGTTTATTCAAAGACTTTTTAAACTTTGCGGTCTCACAATGGGAAACATGATAATATTCATCAACTCCAAGTGCGGATAAGGGAATATTGTGTGATTTCCAATCACAAGCCCACAACTTCTTATCATTATCATCTCATTGTGCTTCTGGTCTAGGTATAACATCACCATCATCATTGTTCACTGTAATTTGATTAGGACCATTGATAATGTCATTCCATACTCGCTTATCATATGAGTTGATATGAATATGCATGCAAGCATTCCAATAAACATAATTTTATTCGATGAAAATATACGCCCTATTTGACGCCCCTTTAGGTTCAAAAGCCATAATCTAATAAGCTCTTTTGAAGCATGGAATGAATCGAAGCACATGATACCACTTGTTAAATGAAGGCAACTTATCATCTAATCTGAGTCGTTATCGAAAAACTCAGATATGCGTTAAGCCAATGTTATTTGTGGTGATAATGATAAGAAATTGAGACAATATATTTCCACAAAAACATATTTTAATATAATAACAATACTAACTTGTTTCCAGAGAAATCTAAAACAACAAACACAAAGAAGCAAATTATTAAACACCAGATGTGCAATTGATGTTTGTCTGTTTTTTCTTATTGTTTTATTGATTTCAAAAACCAATTACAATCTTATAGATTGTAATAAACTCAACAAAACTGTTTTGAATTTACAAAACATTTATCTAAACATGTCAATTACATAATCAACGAATTCAATAATTTGCAATTGAAAGTAACTGAGAGAGATTGAGAGAGAGAGAGAGGACACAGAGATTTGTTTAGGAAGTTCACTAATTGTTCTTTTTATGGCTATGTCTTCCTCCAATTGCATTCATAATTGAGATAATTAACATTACTTTGCAAAAATTGTTTACAAGAGAAAAGTAGAAATCCAACCCTACCAATCCTATGTTTGATGTTGATCCTAACTCTTTCTCTTCCTTTAATCTTGAGCTTGATCAAGTCACCCAACAATGCCAATTTGATCCACTGTCTCATGTTACTCCTTTTTGCAAGAAACCTCGTTCTTCAAAGCTTTCACTTGTCCGAATCCAAATTGCATATTGTTGTACTCAAAAATTTTCCCTCCCATCTTACTCAACATATGCTCATCAGGACCCTCAACTTGCTCAAGGATGCCCAAGAGTTGACCAGACAAACTCTCTCGTAAAGCAATGAACCTCCAACTAGTGTTTCCATTTTCATCAAGATGGGTGAGTTACAAAAGCCTCATATTATCTCCATAGTCCTAATATCTCCTCAAGACCCTCCATGTCAAATTTCAATCTTTGCACAAGAAGTTTGCTCAGTCAACTGCTCAAATGCTTAAGAATCGACTATATTAGGCCAAAAGTCAACTGTGGCCTACATACAGTCAAACTTCAAGGTTTTTGGTCAACATCAACATTTTGAAGTGATATTCATCATTTGATCAAGGGTTGATCATGATTCCTCAAGGAATGCTCCTAATTCATAAAAACTCCAAAGTTGCTAAATTAGGGTTTCTTAGGAAAAGTCAACCAAACTTTGACCAAGCATAACTTTCTCATACTTTATCAGAAATTTCCCATACAAGGCTCATTTTGAAGGGAATCCAATTCCCTACAACTCATATTCATCCCTCAAGTTCAAAAAATGCACCCATAAAAGATATGAATTTCTACATTATAGGTCCTTTTGAAAAGTCAACACAAACACCTTTTGGGTCAAAGCTTCTTACATGAACATGGAAGACTCAATTAAGATGATACAAAAAGGGTTGTTCAGGGGCCATACTAAGCTTTCTAAAAAGTCCAAGAACACCTCTCTAGGGTTAAAATTGGAAGAGTTATGCATTATCAAAATTGACCATTTTTGGAAAATTGCCAAAAGTCAAATGTGCTCAAAAATGCATTTTTTGCCAAATGGGCCTAACTTTTTAGGATTACACCTCACTTCCAACATGGTCCACGACCTAAATCAGAAGCCATACCTTATTTTCTCTATTTATTTATTTTATTTTGATTTTTATTTATTAAAAATCAAATTAAATCAAATAAATAACAAAAAAATCAAAGATTGTTTTGATGATCTGATTTTGATGAAGATCAAATCTATTTGAGCTGGCCTAATCAAGCCAAATCGAATCAAGGCAAAAAAGGCATGATTTGGTCAAGTTTGGAAAAAGAATATGGCTTAAAGATCAAATATTTTATCCATTAATTCTCAAGATTGGATCCAAAATTGTTACCCTAATTCTTCATACTACATATAATGAACAAAAACAAGGCAAGAGAGAAGGGGTTGGCCGCACGAAATTGACACAAGAACTTCAATTTTTTTCACAAAAAGTGGCAATCGGTTTGACCTTTGCAGAGGGATTCAAGAAGTTTTGACACTTGAAATCAATTCCCGGGCTCATTTGGAAGCTAACTGGATCATTTGCAAGCATCAAGACGCCCAGAACAAGCATCTACAACATCACGGTTTGCTTCTTGTTCTTGAATTTGATTTTGCCAATATATGCATTATAAATGAATTTTGAGTATGCATTCATGTTTATATGATCATTTATAACATGTTTGAATGATTAATTGTTTGTTTTGATGCGTGTTTGACCACTTGCCATTGTTACGGTTTCAAGGTCCATTTTGGGGTTTTTCATTACAAGAAAAATTAGGCCAAAAGAAGGATACCATTGTATTCACGAGATCAAACCCAGTTGATCTATGTATTTACATTAAATTTATATTTCCTGTGGTGAATTTTGGAAATATGTGTTAGAACAAGATTGGTTCTGATCTATATCAGTGTTTTGATGATAACAATAAATTATATCTTAAATAATGTATACTCTGATGAATGTATTTGATTGTTTCAGATAATGTTCTGACAGAAGCATTCTGAAGTACTAAGAAAAAAATTATGAAGAAGTTCTTTGATGAAAGAACCTTTTTGTTTTAAGCGCATCTGCTGACTCTGGTAAGACAATTTATTTAAATATATCTTCTAACATTTAGCAGGTTTCCTTGCTAAGAAGATTACTTGAAAGCAAGCACTGATCAAGTTCTTAGCAAGCAAAGCACTGCCTAGAAGATGAGTAAAGCATGTTCTGAATTCAAGATGTTGAAGCAAGTTCTGAAAGAACGTTAAAGCCAACTTGTCTTGTCAAGCATATGAAACATGCTCTTACAAGTTGCCGTTTGCTCATAAATGCAAAGACGGCTACAAGCACTCAAGTGTCTAAGCTAGTTTCTTGGAAAATGGAATAGTGCAAGAAAACACGCAAGCATTTAATTATCTCCATTTTTTCTGAAGGCAACAACAGTCATCTTGTTCTTACTATATATAGTAGGACATTTATTGCAAGCCAACCAACCAATCAACTTTCAAAAAAAGGAAGCAAGAAACAACGTGAAAAATTCTGGGCTCACAAACTCTTTGTTCACACACTTTTTGCAAACTTATTCTAAGTGAAAAATAACAGTTGTGATATAGCTTGATTAGAAGCAAATTTTATTTCACTATCTGTAAGATTAAACTCTTGTAATTGTTCCTTGAGAGACCAAGTTTGGTCAGATTTCTCAAGCAGACTAGGACTAGATTTAAGTCTTAGTGGTGTTAGTCACTTGTAATATTACTTGTGCATTGTTAGTCACAACAGTTATCGTGTGTTTGTAATCAGTTGATTATAGTGGATTAAGTCCTTGTTGAGAAAGGCGAAATCACCTTGACGGATGGACTGGAGTAGTTTGAGTTCAAATGAACCAGGATAAAAATGACCTTGTCCTTCCATTATTATTGAGCTTTGTTTTGAAAAGAAAAAGAGTCACTTATTCAACCCCGTCTTATAAGTGTTTTCTTACCCCTTCAATTGGTATCAGAGCTTGACTCTGAGCACAACACTTAACCGTGTCAGGAAAAGATCCAGAAGAAAACACAATGGCTGCTGAACAAAACAACAATAGTTACAACAAACCTCCTGTTTTTGATGGAGAAGATTTTGAGTACTGGAAAGACAGACTAGAAAGTTTCTTTCTAGGTCATGATAGTGATCTATGGGATATAGTCTTGGATGGTTACACACATCCTACTGACTCAGAAGGAAACAAAGTTGACAGAAAAAATATGGATAGACTACAAAAAGCTGATTTTAAAAATCATCATAGAGCTAGAAATATTTTTCTAAATGCTATCTCTAAAGTAGAATATGAAAAAAATCACTAATAGAGATACAACACATGATATGTTTGAGTCTCTTAAAATGACTCATGAAGGAAACGCTCAAGTTAAGGAGTCTAAAGCTCTGGCTTTAGTTCAGAAGTATGAAGCCTTCAAAGTTGAAGAAAGTGCGTCTATAGAAGCAATGTTCTCTAGGTTTCAAACTCTGATCGCTGGTCTGAGAGTTTTTTACAAGGGATATACTAAAGCAAATCATGTGAAAAAGATCATCAGAAGCTTACCCAGAAGATGGGCACCAATTGTCACTGCTTTCAAAGTTTCAAAAGATCTGAACAACGTGTCGTTGGAGGAACTCATCAGCGCTCTCAGAAGTCATGAGATTGAACTAGATGAGCACGAGCCTCAGAAGAAAGGTAAGTCTCTGGCCCTTATATCAATTAAGAAATTTGATACTAATGCTTTTCAGGATGAAGAAGAAAACTCTGAAGAATCAGCGTCAGAAGAAGACGAACTATCCTTGCTCTTCAGAAGGATCAATCATCTGTGGAAGCACAGACAAAAGAAGTTCAGGAAGTTCAAGAAGTTAGAAGATAAAACTGAATCTTCTGGACACAAAAAGTCAAACATAAGAGAGATCATCTGTTATGAATGCAAAGAACCTGGTCACTACAAAAGTGATTGTCCAAAGCTTCAAAAAGAAAAACCAAAGAAGAGGTTTGGTAAGAAGAAAGGGATGATGGCAACCTGAGATGACTCAGATTCGTCTGAAGATGAATGTAGTTCTGAAGATGAAAATGCCAACCTAGCTCTGATGGCTATCACAGCAGATGACTCAGACTGTGAGTCAGAACAAAGTGAGGTATTTTCTGAATTCACTAGAAATGAACTTGCTGATAGTTTATCAGAACTTCTGGAAAACTATAGTAAACTCAAAATCAAATACAAGAAACTCAAGAAGAGTCTTGCATCTGATATTGAGAAACATGAAGCAGTAAAATCTGAACTCTTAGAAAATAATTTTAAACTTAAAGAAGAAATTCAAAATGTTCAAAAAATTTCTAGTTCAAAAGATATTCTGAAAGAATATGACTATAGTTTTCAAAATTTCCTAGCTAAAAGCATAGATAGAAGCAAAATGGCTTCAATGATCTATGAAGTTAGTGGGAAAAACAGAAGATGAATTGGATATAAACCTCCCAAAGGTAAGGAAACATACATACCAAAACCTGTTTCTAAAATGACTTTCACTTACAAACCTCTGAATAAACAATTCAAGTTTGGACACTCACATGATATACAATATACATCACATTCTGGAAACTCTTATGCTAACCCAAAAGAACCCAAAAAGATATGGGTACCTAAGGATAAAATAATATTTGTTGCAGATGTCCTTAACAGCTCAATTGAGACACCTGTCATGGTACCTGGACTATGGGTGCTCACGACATATGAAGGGAAAAAGGTCTATGTTCCAAAGCCTGGAACTTAAAGCTGGAGGAGACGTGAAGTTTGGAGATAATCAGAAAGGGAAGATTATTGGTTTTGGAACCAATGGAAATGGTAACCTTCCTTCTATCTCTAATGTTTTATTAGTAGAAGGATTAGTTCATAATCTATTGTCCATAAGTTAATTAAGTGACAATGGTTATGATATTATCTTCAATCAAAACTCCTGTAGAGCTGTAAGTCAAAAGGATGGATCAATCCTCTTTTCTGGCAAGAAAAAGAACAACATTTACAAAATTGATTTATCAAATCTTAAATCTCAGCATGTTAATTGCCTTTTGTCTATTACCAATGAGCAATGGGTATGGCACAGAAGATTGGGACATGTTAGTCTAAGAAAAATCTCTCAACTAAATAAATTAAATTTAGTCAGAGGACTTCCCAATCTGAAGTACAACTTAGAAGCTCTGTGCGAAGCATGTCAAAAAGGAAAATTTTCAAAACCTTCCTTTAAATCAGAAAATGTTGTCTCTTCCTCTAAGCCATTAGAGTTACTTCATATTGATCTATTTGGGCCAGTTAAAACTGCATCCATCAGAGGCAAGAAGTATGGATTGGTCATTGTTGATGACTTCAGCAGATGGACATGGGTAAAGTTTTTAAAACACAAGGATGAGTCAAATTCTGTGCTCATTGACTTTTGTAATCAAGTGCAAAACGAAAAAGATTTTAAAATCATAAAAGTTAGAAGTGATCATGGTGGTGAATTTGAAAATCATTATTTTGAAAAATATTTTAAAGAAAATGGAATTGTTCACAATTTTTCTTGTCCTAGAACTCCCCAGCAAAATGGAGTTGTAGAAAGAAAGAATAGAACATTACAAGAAATGGCCAGAACCATGATCAATGAAATTAATATAGCAAAGCACTTTTGGGCAGAAGTTGTGAACACAGCGTGTTACATTCAGAATAGAATCTCTATAAGACCTATTCTTGAAAAGATTCCGTATGAATTGTGGAAAAACAAAAAGCCCAACATTTCTTATTTTCATCCATTTTGATGTACTTGTTTTATTCTGAACACTAAAGAAACTCTGAAAAAGTTTGATTATAAAGCACAAAAGTGTTTTATGCTTGGATATTCTGAATGCTCAAAAGGCTATAAAGTATACAACACAGAAACTCTGATTGTTGAAGAATCAATCAAAGTCAGGTTTGATGATAAGCTTGGCCAGAAACAGCCAAAGAAAATTGATTTTTCTGTAGGTACAGAAGATCATCCTTCAAACTCTGAAACTTCAGAAGCAAAGAAAGATTCAGAAGCAAAGAAAGACTCAGAAGAAAAGGAAGACTCAGTAGATCATCCTCTTGACAATGCTCTGGAAAACCTCAGAATCTCTGATTAACCCACTCAGAAAAGGTTTCCTAGAATATCTTCAGCTCACAAAGAAGACGCAATCATTGGAAGAAAAGAAGATCCCATCAGAACAAGATCCTCTCTCAGAATCAATGAAGAATCTTTGTTTGGTTTGGTTTCTCTGGAAGATAATGATTGGATCTTAGCAATGCAAGAGGAACTCAATCAATTCTCCAGAAAGGATGTATGGAATCTAGTTCCAAGACCCAAGGATTCAATGTTATAGGAACCAAATGGGTTTTCAGAAACAAACTGAATGAGCAAGGAGAGGTGATCAGAAACAAAGCACGACTGGTTGCACAGGGTTATAGTCAACAAGAAGGAATTGATTATAATGAAACCTTTGCCCCAATCGCCAGGTTAGATTCTATAAGATTATTAATTTCTTTTGCTGTGTAAAATAACATTTCATTATACCAAATGGATGTTAAAAGTGCATTTTTAAATGGCTATATTGAATAAGAGGTTTATGTCCATCAACCTGCTGGATTTAATGATTCAAAACATCCAGAACATGTTTTTAAATTAAAAAAGTCTTTGTACGGTTTAAAACAAGCTCCCAGAGCTTGGTATGATCGTTTGAGTAATTTTCTTTTAGAAAAAGATTTTACCAGAGGGAAAGTTGACACAACTCTTTTCAGAAAGACATTTAAAAATGATATTCTAATTTGTAAAATTTATGTTGACGATATATATCGTATCCCAAATTCTCCCCACCTCTTTTACTTTTGTCCGGCTTTGAAATTTGCATCCCATTTGCACCATTTTTTTACTCATTCATTTGCATATCCCGCATCTCATGGAATCAGGCGCTTTGGTTCGAGGTATTAGGGTTGCTCCCTCTTTATGTATAATTTTGTTTTGAAGTTCTCTTATCAGGTAAAAGGGAAATGCATCTGGTTCTCGATTGGTGGATCATGGAATGAATTTTGTCATCACGTTATAAGGTTGGTTCTCGCTCAAATTTATCAGAGCCGAGGCTAGGGTTTTGGGTCCTTGGTTTCGGTGAAGAGGTTTCTTTCACCTGCCTCAAAGATGGCTCAAAGCTCAGTGCATTAGGTCAAGAATTTCATCTCCTCACATTTTAAGCATTCTTCTTAAAAGTCTCTAAGTCACTGATTCGAGAGTTTGAAGTTTAATTTGACGACTGTGAAGTTTGGGCACAAGAAATAAGTTTGGGGGTCATGACAATCAAGACGTGTTTTATTGCTTAAGTTACAAGTTATTGTGGTTTGAATATCAAAATTAGGGTTCTGGTCGAGAAGTGCAAGTTTGGTTCAAGCGTGATGTGAAGTTAAGGTTTAAGTGACCGTGGTTTTGTGTTCGAATTAACCGAGTGGAATTAAATTCTCAAGCATTTATTTTGTTTGAGAGTTTGATTGGATTTTGAAAGATAAGGCGCATTGATTGCTTGAAATACAAGTCACAACATTTGTTCATGATTTCTTGAAATTTAAGTTATAAAAGCAAGGTGTGCATTCAAATCATTGAAGTGGAAATTGCTACTTTCAATTAAAATTCAAGAGTTGTAAATTTTTGTACAATAAATTCATCATTCACACGATTTAAAGAGATATCATTCAAAGTACATTTCTTGTGAACAAATCAACCAAAACGATTACAGTGTAAAATACAAACTACATTTGTTTTGTTTACAAAGAAAGAAATAACGTGTGCTTCTCCAAGTCTTCATCTTCAAGAAATGCGTCCATTCCTTACTAGCCATGATCTTCTCTTCACCTTGCCTCGCTTTGATCGTCCAATTCCCGTGTTCATGAAACAAGAAAAAGAAAAGGAAAAATTAGCGAGCAATTAACATATGAAAATTTCCAAACAATTATTTGTTAAGAGAAAATGCTCATCATGAGGGTTTGCATTTGGAATCAGTTAAAGAGGGAGTTATTTTTTAATCACGGTTTATTTTCCCCCAAATTGCAAATCACAAAAATTTGTCCTCTTTGGTTCACAAAAAGGGAGAAAAGAAAAATTGCCAACAAAAAATATGCAGCAGCAACAAGCTGCTATGCAAGCAGCACAGACCAAAGCAAATGCAGCAAAGTTACAGAAAGCAGCCCAAAACAGACATAGCAGAAACATAAGCGGCAACAGGCCAAAATAAAGCAATCCAAAAGCATCAAGCTGCCAAACGCAGCAAACAACAACAATAAGCAAAACTGGAAAATAGCAGTACAGTCAAGCCCAACAAAAGAAAAACAACAGCAGTTCGTACAAACAGCCAAAACCTCTATGCATCATCATGTCCCAAAGGCAAACCCTTCATATTTACTAAAGGATAAAAGTAGATAAGCTTTATGTCATAGAAAGGTGAGAGAGAAAAAGATAAAACATGTATTATGCAGGAACCAAAACAGTCCAAACACCTGCTCAAAACAGTCTGAAAATAACATCATATAAGGTAGCATAAAAACCTGCATCCTAAAGTACAAAGCCAACATACCAACAATGTTCAAATTCCCCAAATTTCCCCCTCTGATTTCCACCCCCTGTTGCACTATAAAAGAAGGAATGTTTCATTAAAGGGGGATGGTTAACAAAAGGTAAGAGAACCAACCAGCAAGAAAAACTGAAGTTTTTAAACAACCAACTCCTTTAATCTACCGCAACCAAAACCATCACCTTAAATAAACCTCTGTTATTTTTTCATCAACCTGCTAAAACCTTACACATACATCTGCAGCAATACACAAACTAGACACAATAACCGAACCCTCACCTTTGATTCACAAACTTTCAAAACCCTGCACTACAAAGTCACAACCAAACTTACAATCCCACCAAATCACAACACAACCAACAATAACGACACCACAAACTCATACAGAAGCATATAGCATATAAACAATTGAAGCAGATAAATAAATAGATGGGGGCAGAAGAATGAAAAGTGAGACCAAGCTACAAGCAACATTGGCGAACAGAAGAAGAGGAGAAGAAAATATAGCTTACCGTTGCCAAAGTTGGGATCCGCCGGACTAGCTCCGACCATGTAAGATTTTCAAGTTCTTTCTTCTCTGATTCTTATTCCCATATTCGTTGTTGAAATACTGCTAGTAGACATATCCCTTATTCCGATATCATGTTGTATTGTGTTTGTTTGACTTGAAACTTTATCTACATGTTGTTGTTGGTTATTTGGTATAATCAAGAGAGGCTAAATCAAATTAGAAGGATAATGGTGGAGGATTTAGTACCCCGGGAATGGAGTTTTGTTATTTATTAATGGAATCAGTATCCAGAAGAACAGAGAGAGTATTACAGTGATTGGGAGATGGAGGCCGAGAGGTCGAATCGGAAACCAAGAGGGATGAGAGCGATTGAGATGCAAGGAGAAAATGGTTGGGCAGGTTTTTTGTTTGTTCAATTCCAACAAAGAGAACAGAGAAGCATAGGGTAGCAGTGAGAGAGATGAACAGAGAAGCGTGAGTTAAGAGAGAGGTTATATTTTGTTTTAATTGTTGGCATAATTGGGAAATTAAAAAAAATCAATGATTTTCCTTCCCAATACATACCCGCGACGCCCTTATCTCTTCAATTAGGTTTTACAAAACCCTTTCTATTCCCCTAAAACAAATTCGGGTTTGGGCTTGTTTTTTAGCCCAACCCATTTCGTAAGTTTTAGTTTTTGTATTAATTGAAGCATTAAAATACACGAATGAACAGATGGTGTAGCGGTTAGTGCATGTGTTTGAATGCTTGAGGTCCTGTGTTCGAGCCTCACCTGAGACATTTTTACCATTATTCTGTTTTTTCCTTTTAACCCAAACTCTTTCATTTTATTTTTAATTAAAGGAGTACATATAAAAGAAAAAAAACCTGGTTTAGTGGCAAGGCAAGAGGGCTGTAACCTAGAGGGCATGAGTTTAACTCTTAACTTTACTTCTTTTTCTTTAATATTCTAAGTTTCAAAATTTTCTTATTTAATTTTAAATTTTATACCAAAAATAAAAAAAATATTAGAATTGGGTTTTATTGTTTATTTTCCCAAAAATCATAAAAACATTATAGTATTATTTTCTTTTATTTACTTGATAAAAACCATAAAAATATTAAGAACTTAATTTCTTTATCTTTGTTTGATTACTTGGTTACATGTTCCCTTAAGCGATTCCCCCGAATCGATTAAACTCATGTTATTCATTTCATGTTGTATTAGACATTAAAGTTGAAACTATATATGATAACTTTAGGATAGAATTTCCCTTTTACACTCAACATTAGGCCCATCTGTGTATGACGACAATTAGGTTTTTTTAGCCTCCCCTTTAGACTTTTTCTTTTGTAAATTAAAACAAAACTTCTTTTCTTAATCAAAAAAACAAAAAAAACATTTAATCGTTATTCAAACCAATTTCGCACTTAACAAAACCACTCAACCAATCAAACATCAAAAAGGGTATGTTATCTCCATTCTACTGCGATACCCGTGCCTATTGCTAGAACGCGTGCGTTAACGTCGCCCACTAAAAAACACAAACAAACCAATCATTTTCTAGAAGAACTACGGTGTTCTAATTCCTTCATTAGATACGTAGGCAAAGGGTCGCGAAACCCTCACGAATGCAATAATAAAAATCATTCATTTCCCTTTTAGCAAGCATAGTTGTAGATAAATACACCCTTTAAAGGCAAACAAACAAAATGGATCCCGTTGAGTACAACAGATGCGAGGGGTGCTAATACCTTTCTCTCACATAACCGAATCCCTTACCCTTTCTCTTGGTCGCAAGACCATCTTATCCATTCCTTTGTGGTTTTATCGATATTTCCCCTTTCTTCGGGATAAATAAAGTTCAGTGGCGGCTCTGTGTTTTCTGCCGGTGGCTTCAGATGGCGACTCTGCTGGGGACATTTTGTGAGTCTCTCCTAGTTTTGTTTATTTGTCTTTTTGGGTTTTTATTTATTTGCTTTGTTTTGCTTTACTGTTTTATTATTGCCTTATTCTTTTGTATATATTGCATATATTGTTGCTACTCACATATTCTGGATACATTGTGATGTTGGGTTTGGTGATTGCTTTTGATAAGTCCTATACCCGCACTTGGGTTACACATAGGATTAGGACGGGCGGTATAGTCATGTTAACTTTGAGGGAGTAATCCCGAAGAAGGAGACATGAAAATCCCCCACTCAGTGGAGGTCCCCTTGAAAGTAGTGATGTTTACCGAGTAATCGAGAACACGTCGTTGCTTTCGACCTGGGAACTCGAGAAGCTAAGGGCCGTAGAACCATTAACCCATCCTGGCCTTTTAGGTGCAGTGAAGAGACTATAACGGGGTAATCCGGAAGTAGTTGTCACGCGATATTGCACTCAGACGAGTTTTTCCTGCGAATATTACTGATTACCAAGTAATTGGGACGCCGGTAATATCCAAAGGAAGAATGTATACTTTAAGAACTCTTTAGAACCTTGTTCGGCAGGTGATAAACCCCTAGTACATACCTCATGGGTGGTTACTTTGACTCTATGCCTGTGACGTCGGACTTTTGATCCTGTTACTTTCAACCCGTGCAACGGACTACGCAATGGTTATCCAAAATATGTGGAGCTGAGACTTCATGCCATAGCATACCATGACATCATATCATCATGTATATATATCTCATATTTAGGGAAATCCAAATACGAGTCTCATTGATATATCTTTTCAAAAAGGGAAATTTTAAAAGATAGACGAGTCTTTGGGTCTCCTCAGAAATGAAGATAAAGCATTCATCCATATTACCATGCATTCATTTTTTCACAAAGACGACTCCTCCGCATCCTTACCGTACCAGAGGAAACCAGCAAAGGCTAATGGATCTTTTTGAGGAGAACCAGAATGTACTCCGCCGAGATATGGACACCATGGGTACTCGCATGGATCAACTTATGGAAACCCTTCATGCCGTGATCAAGGGTCAAGAAGAACTACACCAAAGTGTTGCCAAGCTTACTACTGTTGCACCCTCCACTTCTGCTAATGGGAGGAATGACAATGCAAATATTGAGACTCCTACCGGTGCTCCTAGGAATGACGTCGATGATCATCATGATGTTATTGATCTTGATGAACCCCAAGTGAACCTTGCTGTCGGGGTTGCCGAAACTGCGAAAATGTATCATGCTCTCGAAGAGCGACTTAGAGCCATGGAGGGTATCAAGGCTTCCAGATTTAATACTGCTGCAATGTGCCTCGTGCCTAGGGTAGTTATTCCTCCCAAGTTTAAAGTCCCAGAGTTTGACAAATACAAAGGCACTTCTTGCCCAGAGACTTATCTTCGTTCCTATTGTCGCAAAATGGCGGCCTATGCTGAAAATGAACCATTACACATGCATTTCTTTCAAGACAGCTTGACCGGGGCACCGTTGGATTGGTATATGCAATTAGAAAGATCTCATGTCAGTACTTGGGGAGAGCTTGCTGACGCTTTTTTGAAACATTACCATTAAAATCCTGACATGGCTCATATCCGTACTCAGCTCCAAGGGATGGTACAAAAATCTGAAGAGTCTTTTAAAGAATACACTTAGAGGTGGCGTGAACCGGCTGCAAGGGTCCAACCTCCTCTCTTGGATCGTGAATTTATTGATCTATTTATGGGTACTCTACGAGGCCCTTATCTCTAGCATATGCTCAGTAGCACTTCTACTTCTTTCTCTGATATGGTCATTATTGTTGAACGCATTGAGACGTGCATTAAGGCTGGGATGATTCAAGGTGTTCCTAACAATGTTAACAACAATGCAAGCATTAGTAAAAAACCATTCTCTGGTTTTGTCAAGAAGAAAGAGGGCGAGACTAGTGCCATCACCATCAACCAAGGAAGAGCTCCCGCATTTCCTCAAGTCCGATTCCTTTATTTTCCTACAAATACTGCTGTTTCCAACCAATTTGTTCCTCAAGTATATGCTGCTACAACTCTAGCACCCTGGATGGCCCAACAACGTCCTTTCACTCTGCAACCACATTATGTTCCGTAATAACAATTTGCACCTCCTCCAACTTATCAACAACCGAATCAACAACCACAAGGCCCGAGAGCCCCTCAAAGACAAAGAGCCCCTGAAAGAAGATTTGATCTCATTCCCATGCCCTACGCTTAGCTTCTCCCACAGTTACTTACTAGTTAATTGGTTCAATTGTGCGAACTCGGTCCACCACCAAATCCTCTCCCTAGGGGGTATGATATTAATGCTCATTGCGAATTTCATTCTGGTGCCCCAGGCCATACAATTGAAAATTGCAGAGCATTCAAATGCAAAGTTTAAGATCTCATCGATACGAAAGCGATCAACTTCAACACTGTTGGTCCAAATATTCAAAATAACACCATGCCTCCTCATCAAGGGGGAACGGTCAATGCTATTGAAGAAGTTAATGAACGGGTTTTGGTATCAAAGGTTGACGAAATTAGGATATCTTTAGAAACTGTCATAGAACATTTGCTGAAGCACGAGGTGCTACAAGAACTCCATGAATTTTGCTTAACATGTTCCTCCAAACCTGAAGAGTGTGCTGAGTTGAAGACGGCCATCCAACAGTTGATCGATGAAGGTGTCCTACAGATAGAGAAAGTATTCCGAGAAGAAGAGATTGATGTCCTGGAAATCCCCTACTATCCGAGAAGCTTTTCAGCAACCCCTAGTATTCCGTTAACAATTCAGGTTCCTATTACCCCCACAATGATTCAAGCTCCTATTCCTCCTACAAGCAACGACTCAAAGGAAGTTCCATGGGAATATAATGTGGTCTATATTCATAGAAGGAGGTATAAGTGCCCTTCGGTTGGCGACAAGAATGTTACCAACATTGCGAGAACCAGTAACATGACTCGCAGTGGTCGGATCTTTTCTCCTCCACCACCGCCTCCTAGGGAAACTAACAGTGAATCTCTAGCTAAGGCCAAGGGAAAGCAAGTGATGGATAATCAACCTGAACTTTCTGTAGGACAAGAAGCAGAGAAACCATTGAGAATTCTCAAGCAGAGTGATTACAAAGTAGTGGATCAACTCAACCAGACACCATCCAAGATATCTATCTTATCTCTCCTTTTGTGTTCAGAGGCCCACCGCAACGCCTTATTGAATACCTTATGTTCTGCTTATGTTACTCAAGACATCTCTGTGGCCCAGTTTTAAGGAATAGTCACCAATATTTCTGTGGGAAATTGTTTGGGTTTCTGTGATGATGAACTCCCAATTGAAGGCAGAGCCCACAATAAAGCGCTGCATGTTTCTATGAAGTGTTTGGACACTGTCCTATCTCGAGTTTTGGTGGATACAGGTTCTTCACTCAATGTGATGCCTAAGGCTACCCTGTTTAAGCTGAATATGGACGGGGTAATGATGAGGCCCTCCACTCTAAATGTTCGAGCATTTGATGGTTTGAGAAGATTGGTGGATGGAGAAGTGGATTTTCCTGTAAAGATTGGTCCCCACACTTTCTATTTGCCATTCTATGTCATGGACATCCGTCCATCCTATACTTGCCTTTTGGGTCGTCCATGGATTCATGTAGCAGGAGATGTGACTTCTACTCTTCATCAACGCCTGAAGTTCATTGCAAATGACCAAGTCGTCGTTGTTTGCGAGGAAGAAGACATAGTGATTAATAATGTAACTACCTACCGTTATGTGGAAGTGGAAGGAGAGGTGCAAGAGTGTCCCTTTCAAGCTCTGGAGATTGTTACTGTTGACAAGTTCCTCGTCGTGGAATGTAAGAAGTCTGAGATACCCGTTGCCTCTTTGAAGGATGCCAAAGCCATTATATAATCTAGACCTCCCCATGACAGTTGGGGAAAATTGATTGAAGTGCCAGAGAAGAAAGATCGTTTCGGTCTTAGGTATTAGCCATCATCCTTCGTGCGAGCTTGTTGGATTCCTCTCAAAGGACAACATGTTACCCCAATTTCTAAAGTGTTCTTCAGTGCTGGTGTAGGCAAAGAAGGACAAGTACTATCCACAGATGCTAAAGGGGACGATGAAGATGTTTCAAGATTTATCTATCAAGTTGCGCCGGACCAGGAGCTCAGCAATTAGACTAACGTGGACATCCCTGAAGTTGTTTTCCTTGATGTGTAATTTTCTGTTTCCATTTTAAGTCGTATATCCTGCCCAAGGCATACTGACAGGTTGTAGAAGGGGCCCCTTATGTTTCAATCTCCGTTTAACATTGAATGAAAAATCGCACTTTCGGATACAATTTTGTTCCCTTTCTTTTCTTTTACTTTTACTTTTTCAAAATAAAAATGGAAATACTTTTCTTTTCATATTATAAGTACTCTTTTGCACTTTCTAAAAATAAAACATAAAATCATCGATCATGCAGATTCGTCTCGGACTCCGTTGGAAATGATAATGCTATGGCTCCTTATATCCTTGAGAATTCAGGTTATCATGCTAACAAAGATAGTGAGGAAGATTGTGAAGTCCCTGAAGAACTAGCCAGACTCTTAAGACAGGAAGAGAAGGTCATCCAGCCGTATCAAGAAGAAACATAAGTCGTCAATCTCGGTACTGAAGAGGTAAAGAGAGAAGTCAAGATAGGGGCTGATTGAGTTACTTCGAGAGTATGCTGACATCTTCGCCTAGTCGTATGAAGACATGCCCGACTTAGACACTGATATAGTAATGCATAGATTGCCACTCAAGCCAGAATGTCTTCCTGTAAAGTAAAAACCAAGAAGGACCAGACCCGAAATGGCTTTGAAGATCAAAGAAGAGGTTCAGAAATAGCTCAAAGCAGGTTTCCTATCTGTGATAAATTACCCGCCTTGGATTGCTAACATTGTGCCCATAACTAAGAAAGATGGTAAGGAATGCATGTGTGTTGACTACCGAGACTTGAATAGAGCAAGCCCGAAGGATGATTTCCCGTTGACTCATATTGATGTGTTGGTTGATAACACTGCTCAGTCTTTGGTGTTTTCTTTTATGGATGGGTTCTCTGGCTACAATCAGATAAAGATGGCTCCAGAAGACATGGAAAAAACAGCTTTCACAACTCCTTGGGGTACCTTTTGCTATAGAGTCATGCCTTTTGGTCTTAAAAATGCTGGTGCGACATATCAGCGAGCTATGGTGATTCTCTTTCACGACATGATTCATAAAGAAGTCGAGGTATATGTGGACGACATGATTGCAAAGTCACAGACTGAGGAAGAACATTTGGTTCATTTGAAGAAGTTGTTTGATCGTTTGTGAAAGTTCAAGTTAAGGCTTAATCCCAACAAATGCACCTTTGGGGTTCGATCGGGAAAGCTACTTGGTTTTATCGCGAGTCAACAAGGAATTAAAGTGGATCCAGACAAAGTAAAAGCAATACAAGATATGCCGGCGCCGAAAAATGAGAAGGAAGTACGAGGTTTCCTTGGAAGGTTGAATTACATAGCCAGGTTCATTTCCCATCTTACTTCTACCTGTGAACCCATCTTTAAATTGTTATGCAAGAATCAGGATGTCCATTGGGATGAGAGTTGTCAAGAAGCTTTCGAGAGGATTAAGCAGTATCTTCAAGAACCACCAATACTCATACCACCAGTTCCCGGGAGATCTCTCATTATGTATTTAACTGTGCTTGAAGGATCTATGGGTTGTGTGCTCGGACAACATGATGATACTGGACGAAAAGAACACACCATTTATTACCTGAGCAAGAAGTTTACTGATTGTGAATCAAGGTATTCCTTACTTGAGAAGACTTGTTGTGCTCTTACATGGGCAACTTGATGTTTGAGGCAGTATATGTTGACACATTCTACACTTATGATATCTAAGATGGATTCGATAAAGTACATCTTCGAGAAACCAACACTTATAGGCAGATTGGCTCGGTGGCAAATGCTTTTGTCTGATTATGACATCCAGTACGTCACACAAAAGGCTATCAAAGGTAGAATTCTTGCTGATCATCTCGCTCACCAACCATTGGAAGAATATCAGCCCATGAAGTTCGATTTTCCAGACAAGGATATTATGAAACTTGATGATAATGAAGGACCTGAACCAGGGGAGCGATGGACTCTCACGTTCGATGGTGCGTCAAATGCTATGGGTCACGGTATTGGGGTAGTTCTGACCTCTCCACGCAACACTCACATACCTTTCACTGCCAGATTATGTTTTGATTCCACGAATAATGTCGCTGAATATGAAGCTTGTGTGATGGGCCTTGAAGCAGCCATTGATTTAAAGATCAAGACTCTTGAAGGTTATGGGGACTCTGCCTTAGTGATACATCAAGTACGGGGTGATTGGGATACACGGCACCCTAATTTAGTTCCATACAAGGATTACATAGTTGAGTTGTTGCCCGCTTTCGATGAGGTCACCTTTGAGCAGATTCCCAGAGAAGCGAATCAACTGGAAGACGCTCTGGACACTTTAGCAGCAATGTTCAAAGTCAGTTACCCGAATCATGCACCCAGTATAAGGATCTGTCATTACAAGGAGCCAACACACATTTTCCCTGCTCATTGTCTCACAACTGAAGATGTATCAGACGAAAGGCCGTGGTATTTCGACATCAAAAGATATCTTGAGAAGCAAGAGTACCCCGAAGGTGCTACAATTTGTGATAAGCAGACTATTAGAAGGTTGGCGTCTAAGTTTTTACTGTCAGGAGACGTTCTGTACAAGAGAAACTATGATTCAATTCTGCTCAGATGCCTGGATAGACACGAGGCATAATCCATTATACGAGAAATACACGAGGGCTCTTTTGGGACTCATGCCAGTGGGCATTCCATGGCCAAGAAAATCCTACGAGCAGGTTATTTCTGGATGACGATGGAAAGTGACTGTTGTGTATATGCCAAAATGTGCCATAAATGTCAGGTTTACGCGGACAGGATACATGTTCCTCCCACTCCCCTAAATGTGATGACTTCACCATGGCCCTTTGCAATGTGGGGCATTGATATGATTGGACGAATCGAGCCGAGCGCTTCAAACGGACACAGGTTTATCCTCGTTGATATTGACTACTTCACCAAGTGGGTGGAAGCGGCTTCATACAAGAATGTGACCAAGCAAGTTGTCACTCGCTTCATCAAAATAGAGATCATATGCCGATATGGAACTCCTAACAAGATCATCGCTGATAACGGTTCAAATCTCAACAACAAGATGATGAAGGAAATGTGTGAAGAGTTCAAGACTGAGCACTATAATTCGTCACCTTATCGGCCAAAGATGAATGGGGCAGTCGAAGCCGCTAACAAAAACATAAATAAGATCGTCTAGAAAATGGTGAGAACATACAAAGATTGGCATGAGATGTTGCCTTTTTCCCTACCTGGCTATCGAACTTCGGTGCGTACTTCCACTGGGGCAACTCCATTTTCACTAGTCTACGGTATGGATGCGGTACTCCCAGTCGAAGTGGAGATTCCTTCCTTAAGGGTTCTGATGGATACTAAACTTGATGAAGCAAAATGGATTCAAACGAGACTCGACCAACTCAATCTCATCGAAGAGAAGCGCCTGGCAGCCATTTGTCACGGTCAGTTGTACCAACAATGTCTCAAGAGGGCATTTGACAAGAAGATTCGGCCTCGAGAGTTCCACACAGGTGACCCGGTCTTAACAAAAATTCTCCCAATCCACACTGATCCAAGAGGAAAGTGGACTCCCAACTATGAGGGACCATACATCGTGAAGAAAGCTTTCTCAGGAGGTGCTCTAATCCTGACAAACATGGATGGGGAAGACGTTCCGCTTCCAGTCAATTCAGACTCAGTCAAAAAATACTACGCATGAAAGGACCCGCTAAGTTGAAAACCCGAAAGAGAGGCTTAGGCAAAACTTAGAGCTAAAAAAAAGAAAAAAAGAAAAACCCGCTAAGTCGAAAATCCGAAAGGGCGGCTTAGGCAAAAATGGGTGTCCCGGTGGATTGAAAACTCAAAAGGGCGATCCAAGCAAAAATTAGGGACAAAAAGCGAGAGACTACTGTAGCGGTGAAAATCGGAGATCAAGCTATTAATTAACTTGACTCACAAAAAGCAAGAGTCGCCACCGCGCTTTATTATTTCCAAGGGAAAAGGGAAAAGAGCGAAATAAAACCCTAAAGTATGCAATGTAAAGTAATATTTAAAAGTAATGAAAATACAATGCGTTTTTTAAAAGAGATCGAGAGTTCGGGGGTTGGTTATACAATGGGAAGGTATTAGCACCCAATGCATCTGCGGTACTCCACAGGAACCTTTTGAAATATCTGTTTTTGGTTAAAATTGTTTGTTTGATTAAAATGGTTCGTTTGGCTAAAAATCGGTGTTGGAGAGATTTTGAAGATACGACGACCTAGTGTCGAAGTTTTGACTTAAAAGGTGTGAGTTTAAAAATGGAGTCTTTTGGGAAAATTATCTTGAGTTTAGCAAAATAGTAAACAAACAAAAAAATGAAAAAAAGGGTATTCACACGATCGGATGAGATGTATTTGATGACGTGAAGTCAACAAATTTAAATTTTCCCTTGGAGTTAAAACCACAGACGGATAAATAAGCTAAGAGTATATCAAACCTTAGGTGAAAATAATTCACAAGCCGACAACATCATCAAAAAACCTAATATGAGATAATACTCTAAACATCAGATAAAGCGCAAAGGCGATGGATAAAGCTCACAGTGTCAGATAAGAATCCCTGCATCACAAGAGATATACCGACAAAATCTAACAGCACGGGAAACTTATGTGCGTCCGCACAATTTTCAGAAGTTAGTTGGAATTAAAAATAAAATCACAATGCAATGAAAATAATATCTACATAGACGGAATTTATTTACCAATGAAATGAGTAAAATATACATTAAAAAATATTATGTACCAGTATATATTTACAGTACCAAACATTAAATCGGAATTAGTAAAGTAAAGAATACAATAAAAAGGGAATGAAGAAGAAATTGTATGCGCTATGAGAATGAATTGCTTGAAACAATTATTGAAAACCTTCACAATAAACAAACTCGTCAATAGCATAAGCGGTGTGAAATAAAATGAAGGAAATTGCAACTATAAAAGTCTATGTTAGTAATCACAGAGTATGAAATTGAAATGCAATTGCATGAATGCATGTGAAAAATCGTTAAAAAAAATAACTAAACAAAATATATAAAATTGTTAACTAAAGATTAAACAATTATTAAAATTATAAGAATAATTAAGTTAATTCTAAATATTAATAATTCTAAAGTTAAACTACATTATTATCTAATCAATTAACTAATAAAACTAAAAGAAAACAAAAATAAATTAGTAACAATAGATAAAATAAAGTAATTAAGAAAAGTGTAGCAAACAGTAAAAGAGGAGGGTATATGGAGATTTAGCTTGAAAGGTGATGAAATAATTAGTACCAGAAACATATTGATGGGTTGACTTGAGAATGTGAAGAAACACAAAATCGGTACCCTGTTCAGTGCTGTACTTGTGTAACGCAAGCTCGCAGAGGGGAATGAGATCGCCGCGAACTTCGTGGGTTATGTGAAGGGGGCTGATACCGCCGCATATATGTGGTGGAGGTTTGCCGGTGGAAGCGGTCGGCGCCATGATTGGTGGTAGCGGGTCCGATTCATTGTGCAACCGGCAGTGGTCGTGATACAGGTGGACAGATCGGTGGTGTTCTGGCAGAGATGAAGCGGTGGGTCTCGCGATCTGGCGGATTAATACAGTGGCTTCTGGAAGTGGACAGTGTGTCCTGGTGTCGTCGAATCCAAGGTGGTTTCCGGTGGTTGGAGCATTCTCCACTCTCCTCACATAACCAGGAGGAGCTCTCTTGTCATAAGAAGAAACAGCATATGGTTGACCCACCAAGTTGTAAGGTACATAATGCCAAATTTCAGCCTTCTTTCCCGTTGACTTAGCCTTCTTTAACACCTTGTTTGGCTCCACAAACCCAGTTACTGTTACTTTTTGCTGTTTACGGTTTATCTCTACCGATTTTACCCCACTTAGAGAAGAAAGGGTTTTCTTGACCTTAAGCTCACAGCCATCACAGTCCATCCTAACCTTTAGCTCTACAGTTTGTAACTGCTTCTTCTTCTTCTTGAGGTGCTGATGACCACTGCTCATTAGATCAGACAGGTAGTCCAAAGTTCCACCAACTCCCATTTCTTGTACTAATAATGAATAAATAATGGTGCTATGTGAAGAACTTATTTACTTTGGTTTTTGTGTTTCGAATTTCCTTCTTTCCCTTGTTTCTGCATAGCTAACAAACAAAGACAACAATATAATACTCTCAGATTTGTTTTGTAATTTTGAATGAGTTTATGAATGTTAGTTTAGATGGTGAAGGTGATTTTTGTGTATTGTTAGGGAATGGATAGGAATGCGTGGGTTTTGAACTGAAAAATTGGGAAGAGAAATTGAATAGAGAGGAAGTGATGATATGCTGAAAAAAGAGAAGAGTACCGTATTGCCTTTTTTGTTTTTTTTTGTTTTATGGAGTAGAGAAAGAGATAAGTCCTGTTCCAAAGAGTAAAATAAGCTTTATATAGAAAAATGAAAAAAAACAGAATTTGATTTCACAATTAATCACAACCGTTCAAAATTATTCAATACGCATTAATCCTCAAATTTTGTCAACAACCAATAAAAATCAAGTATAGTGCATTTAATATTTTTTATGACAAAAACACCCTTAAATGATAAAAATAAAATAAAAACCTGAAATTATAAAATATAACTCAATTTAAAATGATTTTTTTTGAATATTCTATGAATAAAAAATAAAGACCCAAAGTGATGGAAAACGATAAAAGAACGGACGAAAATTTATCTGAAAAAATAAAATGAACACGTTAAAATACTCTACATGTCACAAAGATTAAAGAAAAGAAATATTCAAAACGAGTAAAAATAGGAATAAAATGATAATGAAAGTACCAGGCTAAACAGACGTTTTACGGTTAAAACGAGACTTCAAACTGTATCGAAAAAATAAAGCGAGCATACCGTCGTAATCTATGCGAGGTGCAGATTCATAAAATGATCGGTAAAAGGTGGAAAAGAAAACATGAACATACACCTTTGTATGCGATTAGAAATTCGTGATATATATGCTAAAAATGTTCAAAACACTTGACAATCTTCGCATAGTCAAAGCTCGAAGGTGAGACGTTAAAACCGACCGTATTTCGTGACCTTGACTTATCTTAAAAAATGCAAAAATAAAAATGGGATCTTAGGTCAAAAATTGGGGTACAACAGCTGCCCCTATTTAAGTTTCTTCTATCTGGAGATATGAAGATTGGGATCTTCATTTCGACGAGATTGCAGGGACTTAAATATAGAATACACAATTTTTGGCCTTAAGATACCGCGATTATGTTCATGATATGATATGAATGTGATGTTTTGGAATTTTATGGGGAATGACGCCATATGAGACAGACTATGCTGGAGAAACCAAGCAAATTATACAGTAATCCCACAAAGGAAGAGGTTGTAACTCCACTGGGGAAACAAAGTCACAAACTTCAAATGAGAGACTCTTGAATGATTTACATAAGTGTTGAGACTGGAAAAGGTAATGATTCACATCAGTACTGTGACTAGAAAAGCATATGATTGACATCAGTACTGTGACTGGAAAAGAAAATGATGGACATCAGTACTGTGACTGGAAAAGAAAATGATGGACATCAGTACTGAGACTGGAAAGTGATTAACATCAGCACTGTGGCTGGAAAACAAAATGATTGACATCAGCACTGTGGCTGGAGATAAAATGATTGACATCAGCACTGTGGCTGGAGATAAAATGATTGACATCAGCACTGTGGCTGGAGATAAACATCTCTGATTACTGAATTTTACCAAGAACGGTAACACATTTCTTCTCTAACCAAGATATCACTTGAAAAGGATAAAATAACAAACTTCCCCATGGGACTTTTCCGAAAGGGATGCCATTTGCTGAGTAGACATTATTGTTGGGGATACACAAGCTGCTCAAATAAAGAGGCCGCCACTTGCTTCCTTTCAAAGGTGTTAGTAACATACCAGCTGCTCATGAAGAGACCGCCACTTGCTGTCTTCAAAGAATATTAAAGCACACAAGCTTCTCATGAAGAGACCGCCACTTGCTGTCTTCAAAGAATATTAAAGCACACAAGCTGCTCATGAAGAGTCCGCCACTTGTTGCCAAAACCCACAAGCTGCTCATAAAGAAGCTGCCACTTGCTGTCTTCCAAAAATACTAACGTACAAGCTGCTCATGAAGAAGCTGCCACTTGCCGTTTTCAAAAAGTGTTGATAACATACAAGTTGTCCATGAAGAGACTGCTGCTTGCTGTTTTTAAAAGTGTTGATAACATATAAGTTGTCCATGAAGAGACTGCCGCTTGCTGTTTTTAAAAGTGTTGATAACATACAAGTTGTCCATGAAGAGACTGCCGCTTGCTGTTTTTAAAAGTGTTGATAACATACAAGTTGTCCATGAAGAGACTGCCGCTTGCTGTTTTCTCAAAGATACCCATAAAATATCATGAAGATATTGCTGGAGGTGAGAATCAATAATTTCATCGAGGATGGACAAACTGCTCATGAAGAGACCGCCATTTGTCGTAGAGAAATCAGAAATAATCAAACTGCTCAAATAAAGAGTCAGTCGCTTGTTGTCATGTCGATATTCCAGAAGAAGGTTGTGATAACACTGCTGGGGAATAAAGTTCATCTTCAATGGGGAACCATGAATAAATCCTTCTTGAGGAGACCAAGTATTTAAATTGCAAAGTAAATGCACTCTTCATCTAGGTTTCACAGCCTAGAGAGATCCACATGGTATCATTCACAAGAGACAAAGCTCAATCCAAGAATAAACTGGAGAGAAAATAATCAAACAAGACTCCACCCAACGAGGAAACAACTCAAATGGGGATTTATCCTATCCAGAGATGGAAAAGGAAAGCTAAAGCAAGATTCTTCCACGAGAGTTAACTCTGTGAGGAATTAGAAAGGAGGCACACTTTCTGCTTAAGTTGACACCCTATTTGGAAAGATCAAATACGCTATTTGAATAGACATAACCAAGGTATACGAACTCAAAGATATCAACAAATACAAATGTGCGTGCATGATGCAAGTGTGAACGAATGAATGAATGTCATATATATGCTGACAAAACAACCAGGGGAGATAGACGGAAGATGATAAGACGTCCCAGTACAATCCGACGCTCAGCTAATCTCAACAAAAGGGGAACATTACTGGAGACAAAAACAAAAGCCATCATTGGAGCAAAGTCCTTTTACAAGGCTTAAATCTCTTTGGAGAGGAAGATATTTTCAGGTAGAAAACCCAAAGTCCAGTCTTCTATTGTCGACAATCCATTGAAAGGATAACAACACAAACAATGTTTCAGCTGGAAAAAGTCATGCTTAGCTTAGAGATACTGGGAACACCACCCTCTGATAATGTGTGCAAAACATATCTTGACAAATCTGGATTGCCCCCGGGACTAATTTTGGATGCCCCAAGTTTACTGCTGATAAGCTGCGTGATGCACGACAATTTTTGCGAATAACTTCACTTCTAAAAGTCCCCAAGCTAAATGGTTGATGAGAAGAAATCGTCTCAAGAGGATTTTACAAAAGACCTGGCATCCACCGTGCTCTGGTGTCTTCAAACTCTTAGAGAGAGTCATCGAATCTCGACGTGATTGCCCCGGATTGACTGTAGTTGGCACAACAAAGTCTTCAAATTTTGCCCCAATAAAGGGTAAACAAGTTGGGAAAGCATTAACTGGGAGAAGCAACATGTTCATCCTTACGGTCTTCAGGTGACATGCCCCTGGATATGATTTTTTCTTGACGTGATCCGCCAATTACTCAACATAGTTCCAAGCCTTAAAGAATAAATTCATCACTGCTGCTTATATGTGAGCTTCCTTGATATCAAACAAATGTTTTGCAGTTAGAAAAGTTTATTATGTGAATGAAAATTCTAATGCAACAGTTATGTAAGTCTTGAAGATTTTGAAAAGATATCGCACAAATTTTGTGAGTTAGAGCATCATTTATTTTTGTATAGGAAAGAACATATGATACCAACATAACTATTTAGAACATTCATGGGAGTCAGGAACACTATCTCTTTGAAGTATGCTTTCAAAATAACCTGGCTTCAATTAGGACTTTTGAAGGTTGTAATGTGGTCTGGTTCATGGTTTTAGAAAAAAAGATTTAAGGCTCAAAATATTTGGTGACCACCCCCTTCATGATGTTCTCCAATCCTATGTTCAGTTAATTCAATATAAGCATTCATCTCTCAAAAGGATTTTGTGACGGTCAAGGAAACGACGAGGCGTTCGGAGTAGAAACCACCCTCATGTCTTCGTGTTTGTAGTCACCAATTTGTTCTTTGCTGAGGACTTTTCTTTGTAGTCCTTTCTTTGCAATTTTTATTTTCCCTAATTTTTTCCTGAACTAATTTTTTTGAATTGATAGTCCAGCGGGATGCCTTAATTTTGCCTAAGTCACACGTTTTCATTTTTTTTGACTTAGCAGACTTTTCTTTTTCTTGATTTTTGACTTTTTGAACAAAATGTGTGACATTAGCTTGTCTTTGCTTGTTGAGAGGATTGTGATTGCCTCGTTTCTTGATGAATGAGGGATAACATTGTGGTTCCACATCCTCTAGATTCATTATACATGAAGGATAGCCCTCGTAGTTTCTCTTCAAAAAACATCTTCCTTATGAATTTTGAACACTCAGTCAGATTAACTAAAAACTACCCTGCCCCAGGTTAAAATTCAAGGTTTTTTCGTATAGAAAAGAAAATTCTGCTTCAAAGGCTCAAAAGGGGTTAGCAAGGGATTATCTTCCTTATATCTCCGGTGTTTAGGGGTTTGAAACAATGCCTGTACATCATCAGCAAGATTTTATCCAAAATTAAACAACCAGAGATTTTGTGTTCTTTAGATCATCATCCTCCCTTCAATCTCTTCCTAGGCAAGAGAATGGGCAACAAGTTGGTATCATAATGCCAAAATAAATTTAAAATTTGAAAACAAATATGAGTGAAACGAATGAATTTCTTCAAGACAAACATACTCATTGTATTAAGATAATCATACAGATGCAAACAAGTTCTTACATGCCAACAATGATTTGATAAACAAGAAAAATTACAAAAGCAGAAATAAGTTAATGATCTGGGAAGGCTTTCCATCTGGACTTGAATTACCGAAAACATCCTTCAAAAATCAAAGTCACCATCAATCGTGTTTACTCTTCGGCGCATGCTTGATTTGAACTTCAAAACCAACGTCCTTGAATGACAAGATACCACTTCTGACCAACTTCTGAACCTCAATCTTCAAAGCAAAGCAACCCTCCAAGTCATGCCCAGGAGAACCTTGATGAAAGGTACAAGTCAAATCAGCTTTGTAGTACCAATGTATCTTCTCAGGAACCTTCGGTAGAGGTCAGGTCTGAACCAAATTCCTCTGCATCAAGATAGGGAACAACTCTGTATAGGTAATTAGAATTGGATCCAACTGGGTATTCCTCTGATTAGGAACTTGCTGATTCTGTTGATGAATAGGAGAAATGTGATGATTCTGACGATGATTATTTCTTCCTATGGTTCTCTTCTTGGAAAATTTATTATCAAACTTCTTCACACCATTAGCTGAGCTACCATCTTCATATAAACATCCCTTTCCGACATCTTCTTCTAGATGCACTCCCACATTCACCTCGTCAGGAAAGTCATTAGGTGCATTAAACATCACATTCTCATGAGAGAATGATTTTAGAGTTTCAGTGAAGACTTTTATCATTGCTTCCTCCCTCCTAGAAGGATTGACTTGGGCGGCAACCAGAATTTCAACCAAACCAGTTAAATGCTCCATACTAGCTTTCAAAATAGTCATCTCTCTACGGAGTTCAGAAACCTCTTGCTTGATATTCTCCATTGTTCTCTTAGCGTGAGTGTTGTACTGGTGAGACCAAAGGAAAAATAAGACTCGGAAAAAGACCTTTGAAAGTGAAACAAAAAATGTAGAATGATGCATGATATGCAAAAGAGAGTTTTTATTTGACTTTCAAGGAACTCAAGATATTAAGTTGTAAACATCAAAGTATGAAGATAGAAGATGAATTTTAAATTGGCTCCAAACATTGATCAAGTTATCATCAAGATCAATCATCCATTTTGGTGGATTAGGGTTTTCGCCCTATCAACACCCAAGATCCATTGAGCTTGACGAAACTTGTGATGTTTACAAAGAAAGACCTCCAAATTCCTTCAAAGTCAAGTGAAAAGGGTTTTATGGATGCATGAATGCATGGCTATGCAACAACCACAAGCAAGGTCACAAATAAAGTCGAAAGGTTCAACGTCACGAGCATGGAGTCAAGGTAAGGAACACCCCCAAGGTATGCACTAACGGTTTAATCACACCTGTAGAACAAGGTTCTAAGAGTTCCCGAAGTCTACATTCCTCCTTCGGATATTACCAACGTCTTGATTACTCAATAATCAACAATATTCTCAAGAGAAACTCATCCGAGCGTAGCATCGCGTAACAATTACTTCCGGATTACTCCGTTATAATCTCCACGCTACACCTAAAAGGCCAAGATGGGTTAGGGTTCTACGGTTCCCAGCTTCTCTGGCTCCCAGGTCGAAAATAATAATGTCTTCCCGATTACTCGGTAAAAAAATATTACGTTCAAAAGGGCCTTCCACTGAGTGGGGGATCTCATGCCTCCTTCTTCAGGATTACTCCCTCAAAGTTAACATGACTATACCGCCCGTCCTATTCCTAAGTGTAACTTAGTCCGGGTATAAGACCTGTCCTTTGTAAATATTATCATCACCCAAATAATCATAATATATACATATAATCAAACAATCAAATAATGATAAAACAGATAAAACAAATTAGGCTTAACCCACTTAGGGATGGACCAGCAAGAGGTCAATCTTTCCCCAGCAGAGTCGCCAATTCTGTAGCGGTGAAAATCGGAGATCAAGCTATTAATTAACTTGACTCACAAAAATCAAGAGTCACCATCGCGCTTTATTATTTCCAAGGGAAAAGGGAAAATAGCGAAATAAAACCCTAAAGTATGCAATGTAAAGTAATACTTAAAAGTAATGAAAATACAATGCGTTTTTTAAAAGAGATCGAGAGTTCGGGGGTTGGTTATACAATGGGAAGGTATTAGCACCCAATGCATCTGCGATACTCCGCAGGAACCTTTTGAAATATCTGTTTTTGGTTAAAATTGTTTGTTTGATTAAAATGGTTCGTTTGGCTAAAAATCGGTGTTGGAGAGATTTTGAAGATACGACGACCTAGTGTCGAAGTTTTGACTTAAAAGGTGTGAGTTTAAAAATGGAGTCTTTTGGGAAAATTATCTTGAGTTTAGCAAAATAGTAAACAAACAAAAAAATGAAAAAAAAGGGTATTTGCACGATCGAATGAGATGTATTTGATGACGTGAAGTCAACAAATTTAAATTTTCCCTTGGAGTTAAAACCACAGACGGATAAATAATCTAAGAGTATATCAAACCTTAGGTGAAAATAATTCACAAGCCGACAGCATCATCAAAAAACCTAATATGAGATAATACTCCAAACATCAGATAAAGCGCAAAGGTGGTGGATAAAGCTCACGGTGTCAGATAAGAATCCCTGCATCACAAGAGATATACCGACAAAATCTAACAGCACTGGAAACTTATGTGCGTCCGCACAATTTTCAGAAGTTAGTTGGAATTAAAAATAAAATCACAATGCAATGAAAATAATATCTACATAGACGGAATTTATTTACCAATGAAATGAGTAAAATATATAGTAAAAAATATTATGTACCAGTATATATTTACAGTACCAAACATTAAATCGGAATTAGTAAAGTAAAGAATACAATAAAAAGGGAATGAAGAAGAAATTGTATGCGCTATGAGAATGAATTGCTTGAAACAATTATCGAAAACCTTCACAATAAACAAACTCGTCAATAGCATAAGCGGTGTGAAATAAAATGAAGGAAATTACAACTATAAAAGTCTATGTTAGTAATCACGGAGTATGAAATTGAAATGCAATTGCATGAATGCATGTGAAAAATCGTTAAAAAAAATAACTAAACAAAATATATAAAATTGTTAACTAAAGATTAAACAATTATTAAAATTATAAGAATAATTAAGTTAATTCTAAATATTACTAAGTCTAAAGTTAAACTACATTATTATCTAATCAATTAACTAATAAAACTAAAAGAAAACAAAAATAAATTAGTAACAATAGATAAAATAAAGTAATTAACAAAAGTGTAGCAAACAGTAAAAGAGGAGGGTATATGTAGATTTAGCTTGAAAGGTGATGAAATAATTAGTACCAAAAACATATTGATGGGTTGACTTGAGAATGTGAAGAAACACAAAATCGGTACCCTGTTCAGTGTTGTACTTGTGTAACGCAAGCTCGCAGAGGGGAATGAGATCGCCGCGAACTTCGTGGGTTATGTGAAGGGGGTTGATACCGCCGCATATATGTGGTGGAGGTTTGCCGGTGGAAGCGGTCGGTGCCATGATTGGTGGTAGCGGGTCCGATTCATTGTGCAACCGGCAGTGGTCGTGATACAGGTGGACAGATCGGTGGTGTTCTGGCGGAGATGAAGCGGTGGGTCTCGCGATCTGGCGAATTAATGCAATGGCTTCTGGAAGTGGACAGTGTGTTCTGGTGTCGTCGGATCCAAGGTGGTTTCTGGTGGTTGGAGCATTCTCCACTCTCCTCACATACCCAGGAGGAGCTCTCTTGTCATAAGAAGAAACAGCATATGGTTGAGCCACCAAGTTGTAAGGTACATAAGGCCAAATTTCAGCCTTCTTTCCCGTTGACTTAGCCTTCTTTAACACCTTGTTTGGCTCCACAAACCCAGTTACTGTTACTTTTTGCTGTTTACAGTTTATCTCTACCGATTTTACCCCACTTAGAGAAGAAAGGGTTTTCTTGACCTTAAGCTCACAGCCATCACAGTCCATCCTAACCTTTAGCTCTACAGTTTGTAACTGCTTCTTCTTCTTCTTGAGGTGCTGATGACCACTGCTCATTAGATCAGACAGGTAGTCCAAAGTTCCACCAACTCCCATTTCTTGTACTAATAATGAATAAATAATGGTGCTATGTGAAGAACTTGTTTACTTTGGTTTTTGTGTTTCGAATTTCCTTCTTTCCCTTGTTTCTGCATAGCTAACAAACAAAGACAACAATATAATACTCTCAGATTTGTTTTGTAATTTTGAATGAGTTTATGAATGTTAGTTTAGATGGTGAAGGTGATTTTTGTGTATTGTTAGGGAATGGATAGGAATGCGTGGGTTTTGAACTGAAAAATTGGGAAGAGAAATTGAATAGAGAGGAAGTGATGATATGCTGAAAAAAGAGAAGAGTACCGTATTGCCTTTTTTGTTTTTTTGTTTGTTTTATGGAGTAGAGAAAGAGATAAGTCCTGTTCCAAAGAGTAAAATAAGCTTTATATAGAAAAATGAAAAAAAACAGAATTTGATTTCACAATTAATCACAACCGTTCAAAATTATTCAATACGCATTAATCCTCAAATTTTGTCAACAACCAATAAAAATCAAGTATAGTGCATTTAATATTTTTTATGACAAAAACACCCTTAAATGATAAAAATAAAATAAAAACCTGAAATTATAAAATATAACTCAATTTAAAATGATTTTTTTTGAATATTCTATGAATAAAAAATAAAGACCCAAAGTGATGGAAAACGATAAAAGAACGGACGAAAATTTATCTGAAAAAATAAAATGAACACGTTAAAATACTCTACATGTCACAAAGATTAAAGAAAAAAATATATTCAAAAAGAGTAAAAATAGGAATAAAATGATAATTAAAGTACCAGGCTAAACATACGTTTTACGGTTAAAACGAGACTTCAAACTGTATCGAAAAAATAAAGCGAGCATACCGTCGTAATCTATGCGAGGTGCAGATTCATAAAATGATCGGTAAAAGGTGGAAACTTGAAATATTTTTCTCGCTAATTTTTCGTACATTGTTGAATCGTTTTTTTAACAGTTTTTCTATAAAACCAAAATATTTTTATTATCGACATATAAACAACTTGGAGCAATGCAAGAAACGAGTAAAGAGATCAAAATGAAGGAAGTGAAATTTCGGGTATTTTACAACTGAAAGACGATGCAAACTTTGATTTAAACTGACTTTTTCTGGTCAACTTAAATACGACTAATGATGCAAAATGTGATGAATGAAGATATTTATTAATGATTGTGACCAAATGACAAAATATGGTATGAATGTGCGACTGAAAAAATTAGGGGCGACATTTAGGGTGCAACAGTTGTGCCTTGATGAATCAGTCTTCGAGAATCCATAATCAACTGTACTTTTGGCTTGGGAGACTCAAAACCTTAATTGAGGCGCGACACCTGATGCTCTTGATTCAGACCTGTCTCTGCACATGACACAAAAGAAAACATGAACATACACCTTTGTATGCGATTAGAAATTAGTGATACACATGCTAAAAATTTTCAAAACACTTGACAATCTTCGCATAGTCAAAGCTCGAAGGTGAGACGTTAAAACCGACCGTATTTCGTGACCTTGACTTATCTTAAAAAATGCAAAAATAAAAATGGGATCTTAGGTCAAAAATTGGGGTACAACAGCTGCCCCTATTTAAGTTTCTTCTATCTGGAGATATGAAGATTGGGATCTTCATTTCGACGAGATTGCAGGGACTTAAATATAGAATACACAATTTTTGGCCTTAAGATACCGCGATTATGTTCATGATATGATATGAATGTGATGTTTTGGAATTTTATGGGGAATGACGCCATATGAGACAGACTATGCTGGAGAAACCAAGCACATTATACAGTAATCCCACAGAGGAAGAGGTTGTAACTCCACTGGGGAAACAGAGTCATAAACTTCAAATGAGAGACTCTTGAATGATTTACATCAGTGTTGAGACTGGAAAAGGTAATGATTCACATCAGTACTGTGACTAGAAAAGCATATGATTGACATCAGTACTGTGACTGGAAAAGAAAATGATGGACATCAGTACTGTGACTGGAAAAGAAAATGATGGACATCAGTACTGAGACTGGAAAGTGATTAACATCAGCACTGTGGCTGGAAAACAAAATGATTGACATCAACACTGTGGCTGGAGATAAAATGATTGACATCAGCACTGTGGCTGGAGATAAAATGATTGACATCAGCACTGTGGCTGGAGATAAACATCTCTGATTTCTGAATTTTACCAAGAACGGTAACACATTTCTTCTCTAACCAAAATATCGCTTGAAAAGGATAAAATAACAAACTTCCCCACGGGACTTTTCCGAAAGGGATGCCATTTGCTGAGTAGACATTATTGTTGGGGATACACAAGCTGCTCAAATAAAGAGGCCGCCACTTGCTTCCTTTCAAAGGTGTTAGTAACATACAAGCTGCTCATGAAGAGACCGCCACTTGCTGTCTTCAAAGAATATTAAAGCACACAAGCTGCTCATGAAGAGACCGTCACTTGCTGTCTTCAAAGAATATTAAAGCACACAAGCTGCTCATGAAGAGTCCGCCACTTGTTGCCAAAACCCACAAGCTGCTCATAAAGAAGCTTCCACTTGCTGTCTTCCAAAAATACTAACGTACAAGCTGCTCATGAAGAAGCTGCCACTTGCCGTTTTCAAAAAGTGTTGATAACATACAAGTTGTCCATGAAGAGACTGCCGCTTGCTGTTTTTAAAAGTGTTGATAACATACAAGTTGTCCATGAAGAGACTGCCGCTTGCTGTTTTTAAAAGTGTTGATAACATACAAGTTGTCCATGAAGAGACTGCCGCTTGCTGTTTTTAAAAGTGTTGATAACATACAAGTTGTCCATGAAGAGACTGCCGCTTGCTGTTTTCTCAAAGATACCCATAAAATATCATGAAGATATTGCTGGAGGTGAGAATCAATAATTTCATCGAGGATGGACAAACTGCTCATGAAGAGACCGCCATTTGTCGTAGAGAAATCAGAAATAATCAAACTGCTCAAATAAAGAGTCAGTCGCTTGTTGTCATGTCGATATTCCAGAAGAAGGTTGTGATAACACTGCTGGGGAATAAAGTTCATCTTCAATGGGGAAACATGAATAAATCCTTCTTGAGGAGACCAAGTATTTAAATTGCAAAGTAAATGCACTCTTCATCTAGGTTTCACAGCCTAGAGAGATCCACAGGGTATCGTTCACAAGAGACAAAGCTCAATCCAGGAATAAACTGGAGAGAAAATAATCAAACAAGACTCCACCCAACGAGGAAACAACTCAAATGGGGATTTATCCTATCCAGAGATGGAAAAGGAAAGCTAAAGCAATATTCTTCCACGAGAGTTAACTCTGTGAGGAATTAGAAAGGAGGCACACTTTCTGCTTAAGTTGACACCCTATTTGGAAAGATCAAATACGCTATTTGAATAGACATAACCAAGGTATACAAACTCAAAGATATCAACAAATATAAATGTGCGTGCATGATGCAAGTGCGAACGAATGAATGAATGTCATATATATGCTGACAAAACAACCAAGGGAGATAGACGGAAGATGATAAGACGTCCCAGTACAACCCGACGCTCAGCTAATCTCAACAAAAGGGGAACATTACTGGAGATAAAAACAAAAGCCATCATTGGAGCAAAGTCCTTTTACAAGGCTTAAATCTCTTTGGAGAGGAAGATATTTTCAGGTAGAAAACCCAAAGTCCAGTCTTCTATTGTCGACAATCCATTGAAAGGATAACAACACAAACAATGTTTCAGCTGGAAAAATTCATGCTTAGCTTAGAGATACTGGGAACACCACCCTCTGATAATGTGTGCAAAACATATCTTGACAAATCTGGATTTCCCCCGGGACTAATTTTGGATGCTCCAAGTTTACTGCTGATAAGCTGCGTGATGCACGACAATTCTTGCGAATAACTTCACTTATAAAATGCCCCATGCTAAATGGTTGATGAGAAGAAATCGTCTCAAGAGGATTTTACAAAAGACCTGGCATCCACCGTGCTCTGGTGTCTTCAAACTCTTAGAGAGATTCATCGAATCTCGACGTGATTGCCCCGGATTGACTGTAGTTGGCACAACAAAGTCTTCAAATTTTGCCCCAATAAAGGGTAAACAAGTTGGGAAAGCATTAACTGGGAGAAGCAACATGTTCATGCTTACGGTCTTCAGGTGACATGCCCCTGGATATGATTTTTTCTTGACGTGATCCGCCAATTACTCAACATAGTTTCAAGCCTTAAAGAATAAATTCATCACTGCTGCTTATATGTGAGCTTCCTTGATATCAAACAAATGTTTTGCAGTTAGAAAAGTTTATTATTAGAATGAAAATTCTAATGCAACAGTTATGTAAGTCTTGAAGATTTTGAAAAGATATCGCACAAATTTTGCGAGTTAGAGCATCATTTATTTTTGTATAGGAAAGAACATATGATACCAACATAACTATTTAGAACATTCATGGGAGTCAGGAACACTATCTCATTGAAGTATGCTTTCAAAATAACCTTGCTTCAATTAGGACTTTTGAAGGTTGTAATGTGGTCTGGTTCATGGTTTTAGAAAAAAAGATTTAAGGCTCAAAATATTTGGTGCCCACCCCCTTCATGATGTTCTCCAATCCTATGTTCAGTTAATTCAACATAAGCATTCATCTCGCAAAAGGATTTTGTGACGGTCAAGGAAACGACGAGGCTTTCGGAGTAGAAACCACCCTCATGTCTTCGTGTTTGTAGTCACCAATTTGTTCTTTGCTGAGGACTTTTCTTTGTAGTCCTTTCTTTGCAATTTTTATTTTCCCTAATTTTTTCCTGAACTAATTTTTTTGAATTGATAGTCCAGCGGGATGCCTTAATTTTGCCTAAGTCACACGTTTTCATTTTTTTTGACTTAGCAGACTTTTCTTTTTCTTGATTTTTGACTTTTTGAACAAAATGTGTGACATTAGCTTGTCTTTGCTTGTTGAGAGGATTGTGATTGCCTCGTTTCTTGATGAATGAGGGATAACATTGTGGTTCCACATCCTCTAGATTCATTATACATGAAGGATAGCCCTCGTAGTTTCTCTTCAAAAAACATCTTCCTTATGAATTTTGAACACTCAGTCAGATTAACTAAAAACTACCCTGCCCCAGGTTAAAATTCAAGGTTTTTTCGTATAGAAAAGAAACTTCTGCTTCAAAGGCTCAAAAGGGGTTAGCAAGGGATTATCTTCCTTATATCTCCGGTGTTTAGGGGTTTGAAACAATTCCTGTACATCATCACCAAGATTTTATCCAAAAGCAAACAACCAGAGATTTTGTGTTCTTTAGATCATCATCCTCCCTTCAATCTCTGCCTAGGCAAGAGAATGGGCAACAAGTTGGTATCATAATGCCAAAAGAAATTTAAAATTTGAAAACAAATATGAGTGAAACGAATGAATTTCTTCAGGACAAACATACTCATTGTATTAAGATAATCATACAGATGCAAACAAGTTCTTAAATGCCAACAATGTTTTGATAAACAAGAAAAATTACAAAAGTAGAAATAAGTTAATGATCTGGGAAGGCTTTCCATCTGGACTTGAATTACCGAAAACATCCTTCAAAAATCAAAGTCACCATCAATCGTGTTTACTCTTCGGCGCATGCTTGATTTGAACTTCAAAACCAACGTCCTTGAATGACAAGATACCACTTCTGACCAACTTCTGAACCTCAATCTTCAAAGCAAAGCAACCCTCCAAGTCATGCCCAGGAGCACCTTGATGAAAGGTACAAGTCAAATCAGCTTTGTAGTACCAATGTATCTTCTCAGGAACCTTCGGTAGAGGTCAGGTCTGAACCAAATTCCTCTGCATCAAGATAGGGAACAACTCTGTATAGGTAATTGGAATTGGATCCAACTGGGTTTTCCTCTAATTAGGAACTTGCTGATTCTGTTGATGAATAGGAGAAACGTGATGATTCTGACGATGATTATTTCTTCCTATGGTTCTCTTCTTGGAAAATTTATTATCAAACTTCTTCACACCATTAGCTGAGCTACCATCTTCATATAAACTTCCCTTTCCGACATCTTCTTCTAGACGCACTCCCACATTCACCTCGTCAGGAAAGTCATTAGGTGCATTAAACATCACCTTCTCATGAGAGAATGATTTTAGAGTTTCAGTGAAGACTTTTATCATTGCTTCCTCCCTCCTAGAAGGATTGACTTGGGCGGAAACCAGAATTTCAACCAAACCAGTTAAATGCTCCATACTAGCTTTCAAAATAGTCATCTCTCTACGGAGTTCAGAAACCTCTTGCTTGATATTCTCCATTGTTCTCTTAGCGCGAGTGTTGTACTGGTGAGACCAAAGGAAAAATAAGACTCGGAAAAAGACCTTTGAAAGTGAAACAAAAAATGTAGAATGATGCATGATATGCAAAAGAGAGTTTTTATTTGACTTTCAAGGAACTCAAGATATTAAGTTGTAAACATCAAAGTATAAAGATAGAAGATGAATTTTAAATTGGCTCCAAACATTGATCAAGTTATCATCAAGATCAATCATCCATTTTGGTGGATTAGGGTTTTCGCCCTATCAACACCCAAGATCCATTGAGCTTGACGAAACTTGTGATGTTTACAAAGAAAGACCTCCAAATTCCTTCAAAGTCAAGTGAAAAGGGTTTTATGGATGCATGAATGCATGGCTATGCAACAACCACAAGCAAGATCACAAATAAAGTCGAAAGGGTCAACGTCACGAGCATGGAGTCAAGGTAAGGAACACCCCCAAGGTATGTACTAACGGTTTAATCACACCTGTAGAATAAGGTTCTAAGAGTTCCCGGAGTCTACATTCCTCCTTCGGATATTACCAACGTCTTGATTACTCAATAATCAACAATATTCTCAAGAGAAACTCATCCGAGCGTAGCATCGCATAACAATTACTTCCGGATTACTCCGTTATAATCTCCACGCTACACCTAAAAGGCCAAGATGGGTTAGGGTTCTATGGTTCCCAGCTTCTCTGGCTCCCAGGTCGAAAATAATAATGTCTTCCCGATTACTCGGTAAACAAATATTACGTTCAAAAGGGCCTTCCACTGAGTGGGGGATCTCATGCCTCCTTCTTCGGGATTACTCCCTCAAAGTTAACATGACTATACCACCCGTCCTATTCCTAAGTGTAACTTAGTCCGGGTATAGGACCTGTCGTTTGTAAATATTATCAACACCCAAATAATCATAATATATACATATAATCAAACAATCAAATAATGATAAAACAGATAAAACAAATTAGGCTTAACCCACTTAGGGATGGACCAGCAAGAGGTCAATCTTTCCCCAGCAGAGTCGCCAATTCTGTAGCGGTGAAAATCGTAGATCAAGCTATTAATTAACTTGACTCACAAAAAGCAAGAGTCTCCACCGCGCTTTATTATTTCCAAGGGAAAAGGGAAAAGAGCGAAATAAAACCCTAAAGTATGCAATGTAAAGTAATATTTAAAAGTAATGAAAATACAATGCGTTTTTTAAAAGAGATCGAGAGTTCGGGGGTTGGTTATACAATGGGAAGGTATTAGCACCCAATGCATCTGCGATACTCCGCAGGAACCTTTTGAAATATCTGTTTTTGGTTAAAATTGTTTGTTTGATTAAAATGGTTCGTTTGGCTAAAAATCGGTGTTGGAGAGATTTTGAAGATACGACGACCTAGTGTCGAAGTTTTGACTTAAAAGGTGTGAGTTTAAAAATGGAGTCTTTTGGGAAAATTATCTTGAGTTTAGCAAAATAGTAAACAAACAAAAAAATGAAAAAAAAGGGTATTTGCACGATCGAATGAGATGTATTTGATGACGTGAAGTCAACAAATTTAAATTTTCCCTTGGAGTTAAAACCACAGACGGATAAATAAGCTAAGAGTATATCAAACCTTAGGTGAAAATAATTCACAAGCCGACAGCATCATCAAAAAACCTAATATGAGGTAATACTCCAAACATCAGATAAAGCGCAAAGGCGGTGGATAAAGCTCACGGTGTCAGATAAGAATCCCTGCATCACAAGAGATATACCGACAAAATCTAACAGCACTGGAAACTTATGTGCGTCCGCACAATTTTCAGAAGTTAGTTGGAATTAAAAATAAAATCACAATGCAATGAAAATAATATCTAGATAGACGGAATTTATTTACCAATGAAATGAGTAAAATATACAGTAAAAAATATTATGTACCTGTATATATTTACAGTACCAAACATTAAATCGGAATTAGTAAAGTAAAGAATACAATAAAAAGGGAATGAAGAAGAAATTGTATGCGCTATGAGAATGAATTGCTTGAAACAATTATCGAAAACCTTCACAATAAACAAACTCGTCAATAGCATAAGCGGTGTGAAATAAAATGAAGGAAATTGCAACTATAAAAGTCTATGTTAGTAATCACAGAGTATGAAATTGAAATGCAATTGCATGAATGCATGTGAAAAATCGTTAAAAAAAAAAACTAAACAAAATATATAAAATTGTTAACTAAAGATTAAACAATTATTAAAATTATAAGAATAATTAAGTTAATTCTAAATATTACTAAGTCTAAAGTTAAACTACATTATTATCTAATCAATTAACTAATAAAACTAAAAGAAAACAAAAATAAATTAGTAACAATCGATAAAATAAAGTAATTAAGAAAAGTGTAGCAAACAATAAAAGAGGAGGGTATATGGAGATTTAGCTTGAAAGGTGATGAAATAATTAGTACCAGAAACATATTGATGGGTTGACTTGAGAATGTGAAGAAACACAAAATCGGTACCCTATTCAGTGCTGTACTTGTGTAACGCAAGCTCGCAGAGGGGAATGAGATCGCCGTGAACTTCGTGGGTTATGTGAAGGGGGCTGATACCGCCGCATATATGTGGTGGAGGTTTGCCGGTGGAAGCGGTCGGCGCCATGATTGGTGGTAGCGGGTCCGATTCATTGTGCAACCGACAGTGGTCGTGATGCAGGTGGACAGATCGGTGGTGTTCTGGCGGAGATGAAGTGGTGGGTCTCGCGATCTGGCGAATTAATGCAGTGGCTTCTGGAAGTGGACAGTGTGTCCTGGTGTCGTCGGATCCAAGGTGGTTTCCGGTGGTTGGAGCATTCTCCACTCTCCTCACGTAACCAGGAGGAGCTCTCTTTTCATAAGAAGAAACAGCATATGGTTGAGCCACCAAGTTGTAAGGTTCATAAGGCCAAATTTCAGCCTTCTTTCTCGTTGACTTAGCCTTCTTTAACACCTTGTTTGCCTCCACAAACCCAGTTACTGTTACTTTTTGCTGTTTACGGTTTATCTCTACCGATTTTTACCCCACTTAGAGAAGAAAGGGTTTTCTTGACCTTAAGCTCACAGCCATCACAGTCCATCCTAACCTTTAGCTCTACAGTTTGTAACTGCTTCTTCTTCTTCTTGAGGTGCTGATGACCACTGCTCATTAGATCAGACAGGTAGTCCAAAGTTCCACCAACTCCCATTTCTTGTACTAATAATGAATAAATAATGGTGCTATGTGAAGAACTTGTTTACTTTGGTTTTTGTGTTTCGAATTTCCTTCTTTCCCTTGTTTCTGCATAGCTAACAAACAAAGACAACAATATAATACTCTCAGATTTGTTTTGTAATTTTGAATGAGTTTATGAATGTTAGTTTAGATGGTGAAGGTGATTTTTGTGTATTGTTAGGGAATGGATAGGAATGCGTGGGTTTTGAACTGAAAAATTGGGAAGAGAAATTGAATAGAGAGGAAGTGATGATATGCTGAAAAAAGAGAAGAGTACCGTATTGCCTTTTTTGTTTTTTTGTTTGTTTTATGGAGTAGAGAAAGAGATAAGTCCTGTTCCAAAGAGTAAAATAAGCTTTATATAGAAAAATGAAAAAAAAACAGAATTTGATTTCACAATTAATCACAACCGTTCAAAATTATTCAATACACATTAATCCTCAAATTTTGTCAACAACCAATAAAAATCAAGTATAGTGCATTTAATATTTTTTATGACAAAAACACCCTTAAATGATAAAAATAAAATAAAAACCTGAAATTATAAAATATAACTCAATTTAAAATGATTTTTTTTTAATATTCTATGAATAAAAAATAAAGACCCAAAGTGATCGAAAACGATAAAAGAACGGACGAAAATTTATCTGAAAAAATAAAATGAACACGTTAAAATACTCTACATGTCACAAAGATTAAAGAAAAAAAAATATTCAAAACGAGTAAAAATAGGAATAAAATGATAATGAAAGTACCAGGCTAAACAGACGTTTTACGGTTAAATTGAGACTTCAAACTGTATCGAAAAAATAAAGCGAGCATACCGTCGTAATCTATGCGAGGTGCAGATTCATAAAATGATCGGTAAAAGGTGGAAACTTGAAATATTTTTCTCGCTAATTTTTCGTACATTGTTGAATCGTTTTTTTAACAGTTTTTCTATAAAACCAAAATATTTTTATTATCGACATATAAACAACTTGGAGCAATGCAAGAAACGAGTAAAGAGATCAAAATGAAGGAAGTGAAATGTCGGGTATTTTACAACTGAAAGACGATGCAAACTTTGATTTAAACTGACTTTTTCTGGTCAACTTAAATACAACTAATGATGCAAAATATGATGAATGAAGATATTTACTAATGATTGTGACCAAATGACAAAATATGGTATGAATGTGCGACTGAAAAAATTAGGGGCGACATTTAGGGTGCAACAGTTGTGCCTTGATGAATCAGTCTTCGAGAATCCATAATCAACCGTACTTTTGGCTTGGGAGACTCAAAACCTTAATTGAGGCGCGACACCTGATGCTCTTGATTCAGACCTGTCTCTGCACATGACACAAAAGAAAACATGAACATACACCTTTGTATGCGATTAGAAATTCGTGATACATATGCTAAAAATGTTCAAAACACTTGACAATCTTCGCATAGTCAAAGCTCGAAGGTGAGACGTTAAAACCGACCGTATTTCGTGACCTTGACTTATCTTAAAAAATGCAAAAATAAAAATGGGATCTTAGGTCAAAAATTGGGGTACAACAGCTGCCCCTATTTAAGTTTCTTCTATCTGGAGATATGAAGATTGGGATCTTCATTTCGACGAGATTGCAGGGACTTAAATATAGAATACACAATTTTTGGCCTTAAGATACCGCGATTATGTTCATGATATGATATGAATGTGATGTTTTGGAATTTTATGGGGAATGACGCCATATGAGACAGACTATGCTGGAGAAACCAAGCACATTATACAGTAATCCCACAGAGGAAGAGGTTGTAACTCCACTGGGGAAACAGAGTCATAAACTTCCAATGAGAGACTCTTGAATGATTTACATCAGTGTTGAGACTGGAAAAGGTAATGATTCACATCAGTACTGTGACTAGAAAAGCATATGATTGACATCAGTACTGTGACTGGAAAAGAAAATGATGGACATCAGTACTGTGACTGGAAAAGAAAATGATGGACATCAGTACTGAGACTGGAAAGTGATTAACATCAGCACTGTGGCTGGAAAACAAAATGATTGACATCAGCACTGTGGCTGGAGATAAAATGATTGACATCAGCACTGTGGCTGGAGATAAAATGATTGACATCAGCACTGTGGCTGGAGATAAACATCTCAGATTTCTGAATTTTACCAAGAACGGTAACACATTTCTTCTCTAACCAAGATATCGCTTGAAAAGGATAAAATAACAAACTTCCCCACAGGACTTTTCCGAAAGGGATGCCATTTGCTGAGTAGACATTATTGTTGGGGATACACAAGCTGCTCAAATAAAGAGGCCGCCACTTGCTTCCTTTCAAAGGTGTTAGTAACATACAAGCTGCTCATGAAGAGACCGCCACTTGCTGTCTTCAAAGAATATTAAAGCACACAAGCTGCTCATGAAGAGACCGCCACTTGCTGTCTTCAAAGAATATTAAAGCACACAAGCTGCTCATGAAGAGTCCGCCACTTGTTGCCAAAACCCACAAGCTGCTCATAAAGAAGCTGCCACTTGCTGTCTTCCAAAAATACTAATGTACAAGCTGCTCATGAAGAAGCTGCCACTTGCCGTTTTCAAAAAGTGTTGATAACATACAAGTTGTCCATGAAGAGACTGCCGCTTGTTGTTTTTAAAAGTGTTGATAACATACAAGTTGTCCATGAAGAGACTGCCGCTTGCTGTTTTTAAAAGTGTTGATAACATACAAGTTGTCCATGAAGAGACTGCCGCTTGCTGTTTTTAAAAGTGTTGATAACATACAAGTTGTCCATGAAGAGACTGCCTCTTGCTGTTTTCTCAAAGATACCCATAAAATATCATGAAGATATTGCTGGAGGTGAGAATCAATAATTTCATCGAGGATGGACAAACTGCTCATGAAGAGACCGCCATTTGTCGTAGAGAAATCAGAAATAATCAAACTGCTCAAATAAAGAGTCAGTCGCTTGTTGTCATGTCGATATTCCAGAAGAAGGTTGTGATAACACTGCTGGGGAATAAAGTTCATCTTCAATGGGGAACCATGAATAAATCCTTCTTGAGGAGACCAAGTATTTAAATTGCAAAGTAAATGCACTCTTCATCTAGGTTTCACAGCCTAGAGAGATCCACAGGGTATTGTTCACAAGAGACAAAGCTCAATCCAGGAATAAACTGGAGAGAAAATAATCAAACAAGGCTCCACCCAACGAGGAAACAACTCAAATGGGGATTTATCCTATCCAGAGATGGAAAAGGAAAGCTAAAGCAAGATTCTTCCACGAGAGTTAACTCTGTGAGGAATTAGAAAGGAGGCACACTTTCTGCTTAAGTTGACACCCTATTTGGAAAGATCAAATACGCTATTTGAATAGACATAACCAAGGTATACGAACTCAAAGATATCAACAAATACAAATGTGCGTGCATGATGCAAGTGTGAACGAATGAATGAATGTCATATATATGCTGACAAAACAACCAGGGGAGATAGACGGAAGATGATAAGACATCCCAGTACAACCCGACGCTCAGCTAATCTCAACAAAAGGGGAACATTACTGGAGATAAAAACAAAAGCCATCATTGGAGCAAAGTCCTTTTACAAGGCTTAAATCTCTTTGGAGAGGAAGATATTTTCAGGTAGAAAACCCAAAGTCCAGTCTTCTATTGTCGACAATCCATTGAAAGGATAACAACACAAACAATGTTTCAGCTGGAAAAAGTCATGCTTAGCTTAGAGATATTGGGAACACCACCCTCTGATAATGTGTGCAAAACATATCTTGACAAATCTGGATTTCCCCCGGGACTAATTTTGGATGCCCCAAGTTTACTGCTGATAAGCTGCGTGATGCACGACAATTCTTGCGAATAACTTCACTTCTAAAATTCCCCAAGCTAAATGGTTGATGAGAAGAAATCGTCTCAAGAGGATTTTACAAAAGACCTGGCATCCACCGTGCTCTGGTGTCTTCAAACTCTTAGAGAGATTCATCGAATCTCGACGTGATTGCCCCGGATTGACTGTAGTTGGCACAACAAAGTCTTCAAATTTTGCCCCAATAAAGGGTAAACAAGTTTGGAAAGCATTAACTGGGAGAAGAAACATGTTCGTGCTTACGGTCTTCAGGTGACATGCCCCTGGATATGATTTTTTCTTGATGTGATCCGCCAATTACTCAACATAGTTTCAAGCCTTAAAGAATAAATTCATCACTGCTGCTTATATGTGAGCTTCCTTGATATCAAACAAATGTTTTGCAGTTAGAAAAGTTTATTATGAGAATGAAAATTCTAATGCAACAGTTATGTAAGTCTTGAAGATTTTGAAAAGATATCGCACAAATTTTGCGAGTTAGAGCATCATTTATTTTTGTATAGGAAAGAACATATGATACCAACATAACTATTTAGAACATTCATGGGAGTCAGGAACAATATCTCATTGAAGTATGCTTTCAAAATAACCTTGCTTCAATTAGGACTTTTGAAGGTTGTAATGTGGTCTGGTTCATGGTTTTAGAAAAAAAGATTTAAGGCTCAAAATATTTGGTGCCCACCCCCTTCATGATGTTCTCCAATCCTATGTTCAGTTAATTCAACATAAGCATTCATCTCTCAAAAGGATTTTGTGACGGTCAAGGAAACGACGAGGCTTTCGGAGTAGAAACCACCCTCATGTCTTCGTGTTTGTAGTCACCAATTTGTTCTCTGCTGAGGACTTTTCTTTGTAGTCCTTTCTTTGCAATTTTTATTTTCCCTAATTTTTGTCTGAACTAATTTTTTTGAATTGATAGTCCAGTGGGATGCCTTAATTTTGCCTAAGTCACACGTTTTCATTTTTTTTGACTTAGCAAACTTTTCTTTTTCTTGATTTTTGACTTTTTGAACAAAATGTGTGACATTAGCTTGTCTTTGCTTGTTGAGAGGATTGTGATTGCCTCGTTTCTTGATGAATGAGGGATAACATTGTGGTTCCACATCCTCTAGATTCATTATACATGAAGGATAGCCCTCGTAGTTTCTCTTCAAAAAACATCTTCCTTATGAATTTTTAACACTCAGTCAGATTAACTAAAAACTACCCTGCCCCAGGTTAAAATTCAAGGTTTTTTCGTATAGAAAAGAAACTTCTGCTTCAAAGGCTCAAAAGGGGTTCGCAAGGGATTATCTTCCTTATATCTCCGGTGTTTAGGGGTTTGAAACAATGCCTGTACATCATCACCAAGATTTTATCCAAAAGCAAACAACCAGAGATTTTGTGTTCTTTAGATCATCATCCTCCCTTCAATCTCTGCCTAGGTAAGAGAATGGGCAACAAGTTGGTATCATAATGCCAAAAGAAATTTAAAATTTGAAAACAAATATGAGTGAAACGAATGAATTTCTTCAAGACAAACATACTCATTGTATTAAGATAATCATACAGATGCAAACAAGTTCTTACATGCCAACAATGTTTTGATAAACAAGAAAAATTACAAAAGCAGAAATAAGTTAATGATCTGGGAAGGCTTTCCATCTGGACTTGAATTACCGAAAACATCCTTCAAAAATCAAAGTCACCATCAATCGTGTTTACTCTTCGGCGCATGCTTGATTTGAACTTCAAAACCAACGTCCTTGAATAACAAGATACCACTTCTGACCAACTTCTGAACCTCAATATTCAAAGCAAAGCAACCCTCCAAGTCATGCCCAGGAGCACCTTGATGAAAGGTACAAGTCAAATCAGCTTTGTAGTACCAATGTATCTTCTCAGGAACCTTCGGTAGAGGTCAGGTCTGAACCAAATTCCTCTGCATCAAGATAGGGAACAACTCTGTATAGGTATTTGGAATTGGATCCAACTGGGTTTTCCTCTGATTAGGAACTTGCTGATTCTGTTGATGAATAGGAGAAACGTGATGATTCTGACGATGATTATTTCTTCCTATGGTTCTCTTCTTGGAAAATTTATTATCAAACTTCTTCACACCATTAGCTGAGCTACCATCTTCATATAAACTTCCCTTTCCGACATCTTCTTCTAGACGCACTCCCACATTCACCTCGTCAGGAAAGTCATTAGGTGCATTAAACATCACCTTCTCATGAGAGAATGATTTTAGAGTTTCAGTGAAGACTTTTATCATTGCTTCCTCCCTCCTAGAAGGATTGACTTGGGCGGCAACCAGAATTTCAACCAAACCAGTTTAATGCTCCATACTAGCTTTCAAAATAGTCATCTCTCTACGGAGTTCAGAAACCTCTTGCTTGATATTCTCCATTGTTCTCTTAGCGCGAGTGTTGTACTGGTGAGACCAAAGGAAAAATAAGACTCGGAAAAAGACCTTTGAAAGTGAAACAAAAAATGTAGAATGATGCATGATATGCAAAAGAGAGTTTTTATTTGACTTTCAAGGAACTCAAGATATTAAGTTGTAAACATCAAAGTATGAAGATAGAAGATGAATTTTAAATTGGCTCCAAACATTGATCAAGTTATCATCAAGATCAATCATCCATTTTGGTGGATTAGGGTTTTCGCCCTATCAACACCCAAGATCCATTGAGCTTGACGAAACTTGTGATGTTTACAAAGAAAGACCTCCAAATTCCTTCAAAGTCAAGTGAAAAGGGTTTTATGGATGCATGAATGCATGGCTATGCAACAACCACAAGAAAGGTCACAAATAAAGTCGAAAGGGTCAACGTCACGAGCATGGAGTCAAGGTAAGGAACACCCCCAAGGTATGTACTAACGGTTTAATCACACCTGTAGAACAAGGTTCTAAGAGTTCCCGGAGTCTACATTCCTCCTTCGGATATTACCAACGTCTTGATTACTCAATAATCAACAATATTCTCAAGAGAAACTCATCCGAGCGTAGCATCGCGTAACAATTACTTCCGGATTACTCCGTTATAATCTCCACGCTACACCTAAAAGGCCAAGATGGGTTAGGGTTCTACGGTTCCCAGCTTCTCTGGCTCCCAGGTCGAAAATAATAATGTCTTCCCGATTACTCGGTAAACAAATATTACGTTCAAAAGGGCCTTCCACTGAGTGGGGGGTCTCATGCCTCCTTCTTCGGGATTACTCCCTCAAAGTTAACATGACTATACCGCCCGTCCTATTCCTAAGTGTAACTTAGTCCGGGTATAGGACTTGTCCTTTATAAATATTATCAACACCCAAATAATCATAATATATACATATAATCAAACAATCAAATAATGATAAAACAGATAAAACAAATTAGGTTTAGCCCACTTAGGGATGGACCAACAAGAGGTCAATCTTTCCCCAGCAGAGTCGCCAATTCTGTAGCCGTGAAAATCAGAGATCAAGCTATTAATTAACTTGACTCACAAAAAGTAAGAGTCGCCACCGCGCTTTATTATTTCCAAGGGAAAAGGGAAAAGAGCGAAATAAAACCCTAAAGTATGCAATGTAAAGTAATATTTAAAAGTAATGAAAATACAATGCGTTTTTTAAAAGAGATCGAGAGTTCGGGGGTTGGTTATACAATGGGAAGGTATTAGCACCCAATGCATCTGCGGTACTCCGCAGGAACCTTTTGAAATATCTGTTTTTGGTTAAAATTGTTTGTTTGATTAAAATGGTTCGTTTGGCTAAAAATCGGTGTTGGAGAGATTTTGAAGATACGATGACCTAGTGTCGAAGTTTTGACTTAAAAGATGTGAGTTTAAAAATGGAGTCTTTTGGGAAAATTATCTTGAGTTTAGCAAAATAGTAAACAAACAAAAAAATGAAAAAAAAGGGTATTTGCACGTGATTTATTTTTTACTTTATTTCTTTGTTAAGCATTGCATTGAAAACGATAAGTCAATAATAATCACGAGCTAAGATGTGAAACACTACATTACATGGATATGAAGGCATCCCAAGGGAATGCTGTGGCGTTCCAGTGTTCGTTCTTCTGTGTAGATAGAAAATCATAACAATCACCTTGACCAAGATTTCATCCTCGTCACCTCCTTATAATCGACCGAGCGCCCGATTCTCCCACACGAAGAGACTTGGGGCATTGGTTGAAATCCACGTCTCTTTTCGGTTATTCACGATATGAAGGAAGTCAGATCAAGTCATTTATCCTCAGCAAGATTTAATCCCCCAGTGAACTCGACAAGGCTAACTATGTTCTCTCAAAATTTCAAGCACCAGTTCATATTAGTACCTCGAGATGGTGAGCAGCAGATCCCAATGAGCTTTTGGCACTTTACATACAATAATCTTCACAACATACTGCATTGCATCCTCAAACGCATAGCATATCCATGGATCATCATGTCACACCTCAAATGCATATGAAGCATGAGTCAGATCAATCCCAAATCAACAAAACATCCTCACAAAGAATATCATCCTCATAATTCCCAATTAACATCCGTTATTACACTACCAACTAAAATAAACCAGGGTGTTAGTACGTCATGCTCCCCAACTCTCAATACTCATTTTATCTCTCTTAGGGTCGTAGGTCGTCCGTAGACTTTACCCTCTCCTCCTCGTATTGTTAAGGTCGTAGATCATCCTTAGATCTTACCGTCGCGTCATCTTTCTAAGGTCGTAGGTCTCCCATAGATCTTACCTTCACTTTATCTCTCTTAGGGTCGTAGGTCGTCCGTAGACTTTACCCTCTCCTCCTCGTATTTTTAAGGTCGTAGATCGTCCGTAGATCTTACCATCGCGTTATATTTTTGGGCTTGTAGGTCGTCCGTAGACTTTACCCTCTCCTCATCTTGTTTTCAGGGTCGTAGATCGTCCGTAGATCTTACCTTAGCTTTACCCTCTCCTCATCTTATTTTTAAGGTCGCAGATCGTCCGTAGATCTTGCCATCGCGTCATATTCTTAGGGTCGTAAGTCTTCCGGAGACTTTACCCTTGTGTTATCTTTAAGTTTCTCACGAATCCTACCTCCAGTCATCGCGACATGGTCAACCATATCCTTTCAGTCACTCTACCACCCACTCCCTCAAGAACCTTGTATTGTCACCGCTATCCCAGTACGAGCTACTTTTTTTTCAACCATGTTTATCCATCATGACCAGTCCATCAGAAGACCAATTTGTCTTTCCCCAACAAACATTCACACCAATGAATGACATTCACACTGTCTCTCCAGGGCAAATTTCGGGTCCTGGTATTTAATCATCTTCCACCTTGAACTTTCAAAAGGCTGACGCCAATCTCACATTCAGGTTTAAGATGATTAAATAGGGGCAGCTGTCGTACCCCAAATTCGCCCTACCTCTTTTACTTTTGTCCGACTTTGAACTTTGCATCCCATTTGCACCATTTTTTTACTCAGTCATTTGCACATCCCGCATCTCATGGAATCAGGCGCTTTGGTTCGAGGTATTAGGGTTGCGCCCTCTTTATGTCTAATTTTGTTTTAAAGTTCTCTTATTAGGTAAAAGGGAAATGCATCTGGTTCTCGATTGGTGGATCATGGAATGAATTTTGTCATCACGTTATAAGGTTGGTTCTTGCTCAAATTTATCAGAGCCGAGGCTAGGGTTTTGGGTCCTTGGTTTCTGTGAAGAGGTTTCTTTCACCTGCCTCAAAGATGGCTCAAAGTTCAGTGCATTAGGTCAAGAATTTCATCTCCTCACATTTCAAGCTTTCTTCTTAGAAGTCACTAAGTCACTGATTCGAGAGTTTGAAGTTTAAGTTGACGACTGTGAAGTTTAGGCACAAGAAATAAGTTTGGGGGGTCATGACGATCAAGATGTGTTTTGTTTCTTAAGTTACAAGTTATTGTGGTTTGAATATCAAAATTAGGGTTCTGGTTGAGAAGTGCAAGTTTGGTTCAAGCGTGATGTGAAGTTAAGGTTTAAGTGACCGTGGTTTTGGGTTCGAATTAACCGAGTGGAATTAAATTCTCAAGCATTTATTTTGTTTGAGAGTTTGATTGGATTTTGAAAGATAAGGCGGATTGATTGCTTGAAATTCAAGTCACAACATTTGTTCATGATTTCATGTAATTCAAGTTATAAAAGCAACATGTGCATTCAAATCATTCAAGTGGAAATTGCTACTTTCAATCAAGATTCAAGAGTTGTTAATTTTTGTACAATAAATTCATCATTCACACGATTTAAAGAGATATCATTCAAAGTACATTTCTTGTGAACAAATCAACCAAAAGGATTACAGTGTAAAATACAAACTACATTTGTTTTTTTTACAAAGAAAGAAATAATGTGTGCTTCTCCAAGTCTTCATCTTCAAGAAACGCGTCCACTCCTTACTAGCCATGATCTTCTCTTCACCTTACCTCGCTTTGATCGCCCAATTCTCGTGTTCATGAAACAAGACAAAGAAAAGGAAAAATTAGCGAGCAATTAACATATGAAAATTTCCAAACAATTATTTGTTAAGAGAAAATGCTCATCATGAGGGTTTGCATTTGGGATCAGTTAAAGAGGGAGTTATTTTTTAATCACGGTTTATTTTCTTCCAAATTGCAAATCACAAAAATTTGTCCTCTTTGGTTCACAAAAAGGGAGAAAAGAAAAATTGCCAACAAAAAATATGCAGCAGCAACAAGATGCTATGCAAGCAGCACAGACCAAAGCAAATGCAGAAAAGTTACAGGCAGCAGCCCAAAACAGACATAGCAGAAACAGCAACAGGCCAAGACAAAGAAATCTAAAACCAGCAAGCTGCCAAACGCAGCAAACAGCAACAACAAGCAAAACTGGAAAATAGCAGTACAATCAAGACTAACAAAAGAAAAACAACAGCAGTTCGTACAAACAGTCAAAACCTCTATGCATCATCATGTCCCAAAGGCAAACCCTTCATATTTACTAAAGGATAAAAGAAGATAAGCTTTATGTCATAGAAAGGTGAGAGAGAAAAAGATAAAACCTGTACTATGCAAGAACCAAAACAGTCCAAACACCTGCTCAAAACAGTCTGAAAATAACATCATATAAGGTAGCATAAAAACCTACATCCTAAAGCACAAAGCCAACATACCAACAATGTTCAAATTCCCCAAATTTTCCCCTCTGATTTCCACCCCTGTTTCACTATAAAAGAAGGACTGTTTCATTAGAGGGGGATGGTTAACAAAAGGTAAGAGAACCATCCAGCAAGAAAAACTGAAGTTTTTAGACAACCAACTCCTTCAATCTACCACAACCAAAACCATCACCTTAAATAAACCTCTGTTATTTTTTCATCAACCTGCTAAAACCTTACACTTACATCTGCAGCAATACACAAACTAGACACAACAACCGAACCCTCACGTTCGATTCACAAACTTTCAAAAACCTGCACTACAAAGTCGCAACCAAACTTACAATCCCACCAAATCATAACACAACCAACAGTAACGACACCACAAACTCATACAGAAGCATATAACATATAAACAATTGAAGCAGATAAATAAAGAGATGGGGGCAGAAGAATGAAAAGTGAGACCAAGCTACAAGCAACATTGGCGAACAGAAGAAGAGGATAGGAAAATATAGCTTACCGTTGCCAAAGTTTGGATCCGTGGGACTAGCTCCGACCATGTAAGATTTTCAAGTTCTTTCTTCTCCGATTCTTATTCCCATATTCGTTGTTGAAATACTGCTAGTAGTCATATCCCTTATTCTTATATCATGTTGTATTGTGTTTGTTTGACTTGAAACTTTATCTGCATGTTGTTGTTGTTTATTTGGTATAATCAAGAGAGGCTAAATCAAATTAGAAGTATAATGGTGGAGGGTTTAGTACCTCGGGAATGGAGTTTTGTTATTTATTTACAGAATCAGTTTCCAGAAGAACAGAGAGAGTATTACAGTGAATGGGAGATGGAGGCCGAGAGGTCAAATCGGAAACCAAGAGGGAAGAGAGCGATTGCGATGCAAGGAGAAAATGGTTGGGCAGGTTTTTGTTGGTTCGATTCCAACAAAGAGAACAGAGAAGCATAGGGTAGCAATGAGAGAGATGAACGATGAAGCGTGAGTTAAGAGAGAGAGGTTTTGTTTTGTTTTAATTGTTGGCATAATTGGGAAATTAAAAAAAATCAATGCTTTTCCTTCCCAATACATACCCGCGACGCCCTTATCTCTTCAATTAGGGTTTACAAAACCCTTTCTATTCCCCTAAAACAAATCCGGGTTTGGGCTTGTTTTTTAGCCCAACCCATTTCGTAAGTTTTAGTTTTTGTATTAATTGAAGCATTAAAATATACGAATGAACATATGGTGTAGCCGTTAGTGCATGTGTTTGAATGCTTGAGGTCCAGTGTTTGAGCCCCACCTGGGACATTTTTACCATTATTCTGTTTTTTTCTTTTAAGCCAAACTCTTTCATTTTATTTTTAATTAAAGGTGTACATATAAAAGAAAAACAAACCTGGTTTAGTGGCAAGGCAAGAGGGCTGTAACCTAGAGGGCATGAGTTTAACTCTTAACTTTACTTCTTTTTCTTTAATATTCTATGTTTCAAATTTTTCTTATTTTATTTTAAATTTTATACCAAAAAAAATTAGAATTAGGTTTTATTGTTTATTTTCCCAAAAATCATAAAAACATTATAGTATTATTTTCTTTTATTTACTTGATAAAAACCATAAAAATATTAAGAACTTAATTTCTTTATCTTTGTTTAATTACTTGGTTACATGTTCTCTTAAGCGATTCCCCCGAATTGATTAAACTCATGTTATTCGTTTCATGTTGTATTAGACAGTAAAGTTGAAACTATATATGATAACTTTAGGATAGAATTTCCCTTTTACACTCAACATTAGGTCCATCAGTGTATGACAACAATTAGGTTTTTTTAGCCTCCCCTTTAGACTTTTTCTTTTGTAAATTAAAACAAAACTTCTTTTCTTAATCAAAAAAACAAAAAAAAACATTTAATCTTTATTCAAACCAATTTCGCACTTAAAAAAACCACTCAACCAATCAAACAACAAAAATGGTATGTTATCTCCATTCTACCGCGATACCGACCGTGCCTATTGCTAGAACACGTGCGTTAACGTCGCCCGCTAAAAACACAAACAAACCAATCATTTTCTAGAAGAATTACGGTGTTCTGATTCCTTCATTGGATACGTAGGCAAAGGGTCAATGAAACCCTCACGAACTCAATAATAAAAATCATTCATTTCCCTTTTAGCAAGCATAGTTGTAGATAAATACACCCTTTAAAGGCAAACAAACAAAATGGATCCCATTGAGTATAACGGATGCGAGGGGTGCTAATACCTTCCCCTCACATAACTGACTCCCTTACCCTTTCTCTTGGTCGCATGACCATCTTATCCATTCCCTTGTGGTTTTATCGATATTTCCCCTTCCTTTGGGATAAATAAAGTTTGGTGGCGGCTCTGTGTTTTCTGCCGGTGGCTTCAATATAATTTTTGGAACCTCTAATATCTCCCTTGGAAAATAATTTGCTGAGACCATGCAGGCAGAATTTGAAATGAGCATGATGGCAGAATTGAAGTTCTTTCTGGGAATTCAAATCAACCAGACTCCAGAAGGTACTTACATACATCAGACGAAGTATGTTAAAGAACTTCTGAAGAAATTTCAGATGTCAGAAAGCAAAGATGCCAAGACACCTATGCATCCAACCTGCATTCTAGGAAAAGATGAGGTAAGTATGAAGGTAGATCAGAAGCTCTGTAGAGGTATGATTGGATCCCTTCTCTATCAGACTGCATCTAGACCTGATATATTATTCAGCGTATGTTTGTGTGCTAGATTCTAATCAGATCCTAGAGAATCTCACTTAACAATTGTTAAGAGAATTCCTAGGTATCTGAAAGGTACTACTAATCTGGGTTTGTGTTACAGAAGATCACAAGATTATAGACTAGTAGGTTATTGTGATGCTGACTTTGCTGGAGATAGAATTGAAAGAAAAAGCACCGCTGGAAGCTGCCAGTTTCTGGGTGACAATCTTATCTCGTCGTACAACAAGAAGCAAGAAACAATTGCACTTTCAACCACAGAAGCTGAGTATATATCTGCTGCTGGATGTAGCTCTCAGATGATTTGGATGAAAAGTCAACTAGAAGATTTCAATCTTTATGAAAGTAAGATTCCTATCTTCAGTGACAATACTTTTGTTATTTGTCTTTCTAAGAATCCAATTTTACATTCTAAAGCCAAACATATTGAAATCAAATATCATTTTATAAGGGACTATATTCAGAAGGGAATTTTAAATTTAATTTTTGTAAAAACAGACCATCAATGGGCTGACATTTTTACCAAACCCATCTCAGAAGATAGATTTAATTTCATTTTGAAAAATATTTGTATCGAATTATGTCCTGAATAAAATAATATTTATCTTCTGTGTTTGACTTCAGAATATTCTGAAATGAATGTTCTGATTAATAACTCTTCAGAAGTTAGAAGAGAAGTTGCATCAGAAGCTATATGAAAAGTTCTGAAATGTTGTAACGTTTCATTTCTAAGTATAGTTCAGAAATTCATTAGAACAAACAACTGTTACATGCATCCTTCAGGAGATGAACACGTGGTGCGTTTCTGAAAGGTCACGCGTGCAAAAGCTACTGATGACGTTCTAGGTAACTGTTAATGATTAGCCATAATCTCACGTTTTCCCTTATTTTTAGCAAAATCATTAAATGCAAGTAATGATGAGATTCGTTTTAAATTCGTTTTAAATTCTTTTTAAATTCTTTTTTAATTTTATTTCTAAACCTATTTCTGAAACTGTTGCATATAAATACTTTTTGAAAAACCCTTTTTCATTCTTTACCGTCTCTTTCTAACTCAATCATTTCTGTACTTTTTCTCTAAAACCCTTTTCTTCATCTCTCATCTCTAAGAACTTCAATGACTTCTTCTTATACCCCCTCTGAGTAATACATAGCGCCTGAGAGAACAACTCTCATTCCTGTAAACAGTTTGGAAGTTTTTAAGTGAGTTAATGGTAGATTTTGAGAATCTAAGAGAAAATGGTTTTGACTTGTTCCCTGCTGTTAAGTTTCAAGGATGGGAGAACTTTTTTGATCCTCTCATTGGTCTAGTGTTTCCAAATCTGGTGAAGGAATTCTGGATACATGCTATTCCAACCCCTAAGGTTATCATCTCTTTCGTAATGGGCAAGGAAATATCCATTACTAAAAACGAAATCAGAAAGTTGCTAGGGTTTAAAGGACTTGGAGTTACATGTATGCCAAGTGGAAGAATAGAAAGGTCAAGGGTCTACTAAGAGATTTTCACAAATGGCCAAGGATCTTCAAAAGTCAGGGACTTGAAAGATAAATACAAGATTTGGGCAAGGATTATCCATGGATGTATTCACCATAGGAAAGACACCAGCTCTTCATATTACATTAACGCTGATCAAAAATACTTATTGTTCTGCCTTGGAACAAATGTAAAAATTGATTTGCCTTATTGCTGTTTGAACATCTCTGGAACCATGTAAAAGAGACTAGGGAAGCTGAAGGGATGAAAAACCCAAAATACAAAAGGAATTGGATTCCTATGGGTAGATTAATATCAGACATTCTGACTTAGAATGGTTTGATTGTTCACCTAGATGAAGCCAATCTTCTGGGGGAGCTAGAACCTACTTGTGGTAAAACTATGACTGGGAAGAATTTACTGAAAAGGAAAATAATTGACAAGCTGCTGGTGGAACCAACTCCGTATGTGTCAGCTATTGTGAAGAGAAGAAGGATACCTATTGTTGATTTCGCTCTGTTCAATTCATGAGATCATCCACGCATCATCCCGCACTACATTGAAATCTGCAAAGAGACTGGAACACCTATTGATCCAGCTTGGCTCCAAGGAAGAAATCAAGCTGCTCCAGATGTTGTTCTCCAGGAATCTTTGAAGAGGAAAGTTGTTGAAGGACCTTCTGCCACTCCTCAGAAGAAGAAAAAGAAGACAGGTAAACCTGCTGAAACTATCACTGTTTATGATTCTGTCAATGTATCTACATCTGCTGAACCCTTCCAAACCTTAGGAGATATAGATCTTGATATTGACCTGACCTTACCATCTGACTCTCTTGCTGACAACCCTCAGAGAAATCAAGTTTTATCATACTTGAGTGACTTTGACTTTGATGAACACTTTGAAACCCAATCAGAACCCTCTCAATCTGAACCATCTCACTCAGAACCCTCTGAACCATCTGTTTCTCAACCCATTCCCACTGAACGCTTTTCAAGACCTCCTCCCAGACCTCTATCACCCAGACCATCTGGATGGTATAATGCTGGTTCGTGGAGAATTCCAGGAATCAACGTTCCTTTGGCAACACAAAATCCACCTTTCAACTTACCATATGAATTTTTTTTGCTATGAATCGACCACAGCCTCAGAACCCCATTCCCACTCATGAAAATACAATAATAATTTCACCTGATGTCACTCCACCTACTTCACCATAACATCCAACACAAAAATCAACTATACTCTCACCCCATCATATTCCAGAACAACAATCTTTTGAACCACCTGAAACTGTTGAATCATCCAAACCTCATGAACAATCAGCACCACCTAACTTTGTTGACCAACCTGATCATTCAGCCACTCCTGAACCAACCAAAAATCCTAAACCTGCTAGCTTTTTAAGAACTGTAGTGGATTATGAATCTCTACAATTCTTGAAAAACAAAACTTTCAAGAAGGATATCCCCAAAGCCTGTTCAGCCAGATGTGAATGCATTGTTTCAGAATTTTTTAACAGATGTTCAAGAATGGTTGAATCTGCTAAAAGAAGATTGCTCCAGAAGCGTGAACCCAGCTGCAACATATCTTCTATGGGAAACCTTCAGAAGAACTTTTGATGCTGAGTCACTGAAGCTATAGGACTTATGCCACTTTCAGGTGCTGGACAACTTTTCCAAACATCTGCATGCTTTCAAGTCAGAAGCTGCTGACATTTGGAATAAGAAGTCTTCTTTAATGATTGCTGATACACTAGCTGATACAATGGACATATCAGAAGATGAATCTGAAGATGCCTATGATGATTCAAACCCTCTGGCTATTGTTCTATTGAATCATCCTTCTGTTAAGGCTGAACCCGAACCAGTGCCAACTCTTGTAATGGATCTGGGCACTCTGCTTTAAGCCTTCGTGCATTCTGACTCAACAGTTGCTGCTTCTAAGCTTGTTTCTACTGAAGCTTCATCATCCTCTGCTCCTATCTCACTTATCATGGACACTCTGAATGAGCTCAAGAGGGAGAATGAAGTCATACATGAACGCTTGGATAAGCAAGACTAAACAAATCAAGAAATCAAAGGCTGGATGATGAAACAAGAAGAATCTGCTTCTGAGATCAAGAATCTTCTGATGGCTCTTGTTACTAAGAAATCCTAGTGTCTTTATGTTTCTTGTCTTTTGTTTATTGTTTTGTACTTCTGGATATTTTTTCTTTTTTATGAAAACTTTTAAGCTCTTCAACTAATTTGTTTATACGCTTTTTGATTATGCCAAAAGGGGGAGAAAATGAGTATTTTGAACTAATCACTGTTTAACAGTTACAGGACTAAGTCTCAGACATTCTAACAAAATACAAAATTTCTTTCTGTGCAAAAGAATTGTTTTTTGCAGGTATCACTTTAACTCTGAAAGAGTATTCCAGCTGAACATTATCTTCATAAAGAAGTTCTGAAGAAATCTAAGAAGATTTTTTTTATTGCTCTGATAAATAATCTCAGGAGGTTTTATATATAGAAATATTCATTTCAGGGGGAGATTCTTATCTCTTATCATATTTTATTTCTATATCTGAATAATTTTTTGTCATCATCAAAAAGGGGGTGATTGTTAGAACAAGATTAGTTCTGATCTATCTCAGAGTTTTGATGATAACAATAAATGATATCTTAGATAATTTATACTCTGATGAACGTATTTGATTGTTTCAGATAATGTTCTGACAGAAGCATTCTGAAGTACTAAGCAAAAAATTATGAAGAAGTTATTTGATGAAAGAACCTTTTTGTTTTAAGCGCATCTGCTGACTCTGGTAAGAGAATTTATTTAAATATATATTCTAACATTTAGCAGGTTTCCTTGCTCAGAAGATTACTTGAAAGCAAGCGCTGATCAAGTTCTTAACAAGCAAAGCACTGCCTAGAAGATGAGTAAAGCATGTTTTGAATTCAAGACATTGAAGCAAGTTCTGAAAGAACTTTAAAGCCAACTTGTCTTGTCAAGCGTAGGAAACATGCTCTTACAAGTTGTCGTTTGCTCATTAATGAATAGACGACTGCAAGCACTCAAGTGTCTAAGCTAGTTTCTTGGAAAATGGAATAGTGCAAGAAAACACGCAAGCATTTAATGCTCTCCATTTTTTCTGAAGGCAGAAACAATCATCTTGTTCTTACTATATATAGTAGGACATTTATTGCAAGCCAACCAACCAATCAACATTCAAAAAAAGGAAGCAAGAAACTACGTAAAAAATTCTGGGCTCACACACTCTTTGTTCACACACTTTGTGCAAACTTATTCTAAGTGAAAAATCACAGTTGTGATATAGCTTGATTAGAAGCAAATTTTATTTCACTATCTGTAAGATTAAACTCTTGTAATTGTTCCTTGAGAGACCAAGTTTGGTCAGATTTCTCAAGAAGACTAGGACTAGATTTAAGTCTTAGCGGTGTTAGTCACTTGTAAGATTACTTGTGCATTGTTAGTCACAACAGTTGTTGTGTGTTTGTAATCAGTTGATTATAGTGGATTAAGTCCTTGTTGAGAAAGGCGAAATCACCTTGACGGGTGGACTAGAGTAGTTTGAGTTCAAACGAACCAGGATAAAAATAACCTTGTCCTTCCATTATTATTGAGATTTGTTTTGAAAAGAAAAAGAGTCAATTATTCAACCCCCCCTTCTAAGTGTTTTCTTACCCCTTCAATATGCAGGTTTTTAGCAACATACATGTCCGTAGGTAAATGTCTGTTGGCAAAAACCACAACCCATTGGGGAAGACGAAGGCGTGGCGTATCATGATTGGGCCATTTGAATAATCGCGTGCTTTTTGGACCATCCACGTTGTTTTATATATTATGCTTTAATATTATTATTATCAAAATTAGCAGCGTAGCACAGATGGCAAGGCAAGCGTGGAATGAGTGGAAGGACCTGGGTTTGATCCCAGGTCCCAGCATTTTCCTTATTTTCTCAATATACACATGCATATTCCATACATTCCTAAACTAGGCGTCCATCATGCGCCCCACTGATCCAGCCACTGGATTGTTGCCAACGCAGATCCAATGTTCAATCCAAGGAGAGATCATGGTGCACCATCCGAGCGTGCTAGCATAGGATCTGTTGCAAACTAGGCCTGGCCATAACGGGCCTAACAAAATTCAGAAATACACCCCCCTGGATGCTTATGCGTGCCCAATTTCTTACTTTTTTTTTATTTTCATTCTTTTTCTTATTATTTATTAATTATGTTTTTTTAATAACACAAAAAATTCATATTTTTTATTTAATCAAAAAAATCATAAAAACATCAAAAATATTTTTTTTCATAAATTTTTTATTAATTAATTAGTTTGATTAAATTATGGCAATTTAATGTTTTTATTATAATTCAAAATAATTAGAATTATGGTTTAATTTTTTTTCCTTAACCTAATTTTTTCCCTAAAAAATAACATAATTATTTTCTCAAATTAGATTTCTAGGTCGTCTAATTATTGCTCGCATTTAATTTGCCGCACACTTTTAATTTCCTTTTTGTAACTACTTAGAGTTTGTAATAGATTTAAATAGGATTTTAATTCCGCATTTTATTTTCAGTCAAAATAATTATATATCTGCCCAAAGCAGCTTAGACTCTAATTTCTTGCATTTCAATTTCCGCAAACTATAAACAGCTTAGATGTATGTAGAGGATTGTATGGAAAGACGAATTGAAATTAATTCCGTAGAAAACCCTAATTGTGCAAAGATAATTAATTGAAAAATACACTTGCACATGCTCACTCCTAGGGTTTACTCCACTCCGGTTGCCTTCGGTAAACGGTCATAAAGTATAGGGAATGTTAGTGGTTGTCCTCTGGTCCCAAAAGATCTAAAATGACCCATTCAGATATTGTCTCGGAAAAAGATCTTTAAGGCTTTAGGACGATTAATAAAATATCCTAATATTGCTTTTGTGATCGTATTCGTCCCTTCAAAGGTCCCTTAAAACTCCAGCGACGGTGATACCTATTCCTTAATAATAGGATAGCGATGTCTAAAGGAAAACGAACAGACTTTTTTCGAGTAGGTAGATTAGTTCCTAGGTACTTGCTCAAACAAATACAATTTTTCAAACAAACACTTTTCAAAACACTTTTCAAAAACAAACTTCGTCACACTCTTGAGGACTGATACAAGGGTTATCACGAAGTATAAAATTTTCAAAACAAGCATACACAAGCAATTTTTGAAATGAGCAAAGTACCTAAGAGCCCGTGGAAAACCACGGATAGAAAGGGTGCTAACACCTTACCTTTCTATAATCTACCCCCCGTACTCAGAAAAATCTCGAAAAAGGTTTTTTCTATTCATTTTCATTTTCCTTAGTTGGATGAAATAAAAGTCGGTGGCGACTCTTGCTTACCACGACATTTGCGAATACAAAATGCAAAACTAGTATAACAGTCGGTTCTGCCACCATATCACAGAACTGGAAACTCTGTTGGGGAACGAATAATAAGTGGGGTACACCTTAGGATCTAGGTCATTTTAAATTACTTTCTTGTTTTCTTTTCCTGCTTTATCTTTAAGGGATTTTGCTTGGGTATTATTGAAGATCCTACACCCGGATCTGGGGACACTCTTTAGGTAAACAACAATAGATCATGGAGACTGTACGGCGTAGACCGATATGGTTTAAGCGATGGATGTATTGGTGTGACACATTGGTTGGTACTGGTATCCTTCACGTGGAAACGAGGAGAATACGGGGCCACCACGTGGTGTCGTGAAGCACTAACGGACCTTAGAACCTTAGTTGAACAAACTTGGCCATTAGAAAGTAGGGAGATAGTCGGCCATGGTATACATCTGAGGATTGGTTGATACTCGATGCTACACTCATTGAGATCAGACTTTCGGGATATTTCGGCCGTATGAAAAGATTGCCTGAGCTGAAACAATACCCGATAAAGGATGATCAGTGATATTGAGAATCTTTAGAACCCAGTTACTTTTCTAAGACAGGTTTGAAACCAACTAAACTTTAATAGGATACTTACCTTTAACCTCATGCAAGCCTTTGAACCTAAGGTCTATTGTGTGCTTTTCTTGTGTGTGATTTATTCTGTTTAAACATAACATCATGCATCATAACATAACATCCATTCTTATTACACTAATCATTTCAAGGACCAAGAGAATTTATCTTTGTTCTGTTTTGCATATCATGGCTTCCACTAGTAGAAACACTATCTGAATCAGCTTTGTGAGAATACCTCCCCAACTTAAGGAGCTATTATCAAGGGTTCCTGAAACTTCTGCGTTCACTAAGAGACATGGTCAACTTCTCAACCTGGTTACTTTAAACTTTGATGAAAAGATGATGAGTGTACTCTTTTAGTTCTTTGATCCCAAGCACCACTGCTTCACCTTCCCAAATTATCAGTTGGTTCCTACCATGGAAGAATTCTCTCAACTGTTGGATATACCCATTCTTGAACAGTTGCCTTTCATAGGTTTAGAAGAGGTCCCTAAGCCAGAAGTCATTGCCTCGACCTTGCATCTGAAACGGGCCGACGTGGCATCCAATTGGGAAACAAGAAGCGGAGTCAAGGGTTTTCTAGCCAAGTTCTTAATAGATAAAGGCTAGCTGTTTTGGGATGATATGGACTTTTAGGCTTTTGAGGATGTTTTGGCCCTTCTAATCTATGGGTTAGTAATGTTCCCTAATCCAGACTTGTTCATAGATGTGAATGCTATCAAGACCTTCCTCTCTCGCAACCCCGTGCCTACCTTGCTCGAAGATATTTTGCACGCTCTCCATACTCGTACCATGAAGAGAAGAGGGGTTCTTATGTGCTTCATGCCATTGCTGTCGAGGTGGTTTATTTCTCACCTCCATAAGTCCGTACTGAAGAACGAAGAAGGTTTTGGTTGGTCGCAAAGGATAATGTCACTCGCTCACATGGATATTCTCTAGTGTTCCCGAGCTATGGAAAACACTGCTATTATTAACCGCTGTGGGGAGTACCCTAATGTCCCATTACTTGGAATTAGAGGAGGCATAACCTACAATCCTTGTTTAGGTCTGTGACAATTTGGTTACGCTCGAAGAGATGGTCCCCACGAGTTACTTATTGAGGGCATTATAATCAACTATGAGGATGATGTTCAAGGGTATCGCCGGAGGTTCATACGAGCTTGGGGAATGGTAAACCAATCTGGCGCCAGGGCCTTGGGGCCAAAGGCTTCCATTCCTATGGAACCTTACCTCCAATGGGTACGAGCTCGCGCCCATAAGCTTATGATGCCCTATGTGGCCATTTTACCAGAGATTGTGGAACCCACTACTGAAGGGAGTATTCCTTACACGGTTCTCTATCCTTATATGCCCACTGATCTTGGAGAGTTACAGAGGTCTTGGATTCAGTTGAAGAAGGAGCGGGATACTTACAGGGATCAGTTCCATGCTCAGGAGAGGAAGGTTTTAGAGCTCACAAAGCAACTCCATGAGGAAAAAGGACTCAATGATTATCTTGGCACAAAGAGGAAGCATCCATGGGAATTTTGATTTCTTTTCTAGATTTAGATTTATTTTAATTGTAACGCCTAAAAGGCATTCAAACTTTGAATTCATCTAATAAAATCTTTGTTTTATTTTTGGTTTGCAAATTTAAATTTCCTAAAGTCTTTGAAATCATTGCATGTGCATCCAATTCATAGCATTACATGTATAGGTACCCTTACAAGTTTCTCATCTTCTTCGCCGTTTATTTCAGTAGAAATGTCTTCCGAAAAAAGATTCAAGGACCTTCAGGCACAGAACGCCCAGTTCCAACAAATGTTCATAAGTCTGGCAAAAGGGCAGGACGATCTGAAAGCCCCCATCCTGAAAGAGAAAAATAAAAAGAAGAAGGCTGCCGGTATTCTAAATATGGGCAGAAGGTTTGGAGAGCGGTTGAAGTGAAAAGTCAATCTGACCTCTTCATCCAAGGAAGGGGATAATCAAGAAGAAGAGAAGGATCTCAGTCCTACAGTTTCTGACAATGATACCGACTACAATGATCAGCAGTATCCTCCTGCTGAGGATAGATACAAGCAGTTGGAAGATCGTTTGAGAGCCATGGAAGTCCAGAGGATACCTGGGCTGGATTTTGAAGAACTGGGATTGGTGTCAGGAGTGGCCATCCCGCAGAAGTTTAAAGCTCCAGTTTTTTCTAAGTATGATGTGGTGTCCTGCCCAAAACTCCATCTCCATTCTTATGTCAAAAATCTAGCCCCACACCGCTGATAGAAATCTGTGGGTTCATTTCTTTTAAGATAGTCTGTCAGGGACTCAGCTTGACTGGTTCTACCAACTGGAGGGAGCCAATGTCCGAAATTGGGAAGATTTGGCTGCTGCTTTCTACAAGCAGTATCAATACAATGCCGACCTTGCTCCTACTCGTACTCAACTCCAGAGTATGTCCATGGGTGCAAGTGAAGGCTTTAAAGACTATGCACAGAAATGGAGAGACTTGGATGGAAGAGTTCAACCCCCATTGTCGGATAGGGAGTTGGGTGATATGTTTCTGGGGACGCTATCTGGTCCATTTTTCAATCATTTAATCGGCAGCTCGTCAGCTGGTTTCACCGAGCTGATTCTAACTGGAGAAAGAGTAGAAGCTGAGATTTGGAGAGGCAAGATACAGAAGGATACCTCTTCGAGCTCAGTAAAGAAGCCTTTTGATGGTAAGAAGGAAACCAGCACCATCTATAGCCCGAGGGGCCAAAACAGGGCTGAACATCGTCAGATAGTAAGTGTCGTAATGATACCTAGGCCTATAGTTTCTCCACAACGTAATAATCAACAAAAAGTGGAAAGACCACAATGGAAGTTTACCCGAATCAATATGACATTGGCTGAAGTTCTACCTCATCTGCTGAGATCCAACTTGGCAACCTTGAAAGAGGCTCCCAAGAATCCAAATACTACATCTCCCCGATATAATCCAAATGCTCGGTGTGCCTATCATTCTAAGAGTCTTGTCCATGATACCGATGACTGCTGGGATCTAAGGAATAAGGTACAAGATCTGATTGAAGCCAAGCAAATTGAGTTCGATGCTCCAGAGAAGCCCAATGTCATAACTGCTCCCATGCCTAAGCATGGTCGTGGAATTAATGATGTTGATACCGATTTGTTTGTGACCTTGGTGGATGAAGTTTCTACCCCTCTCATGACTGTGAAGAAGAATCTTTTGTTGGCTGGTTTATTTCCGGGTTGTGTGAAGGTTGCCACGTGTATTCATTTCTACCTTCTGGTTGCCATTTTCTGAAGTCAGGTGTTCAACGCCTAATGGACAACAAAGAAATTTTGTTCGAGAAAACTTTGGTTCCTATTGTTCCATCTAAAGACATTGCCATTATAACCATTTCTTCCAATACTTCCAAGGTCTCCTCGAGAAGACCTGTTAGGATTACATCTGCTCCAAGAATTGCTCCGCTGATAATCATTGTTCCTGGTCCTGTCTCGTATGTCTCAGAAAAAGCTGTCCCCTGGCATTATGGTGCCGATGTGTACTATCATGGCATTAAACAAGATTTGAAATATGAAGAGGTTGATCCTGATATTGGTAACATTGTCGGAACCAACAAAGTTACCCGAAGTGGAAGGGTCTTCTCTCCCGCGATTTCTCCTAAGACTATCAATAAGCCTATTGTCATTCCATCTGCTGTTCCTGCTAGTACATCAACTACTGCTCCTGTTCTTACTCCAGTTATTACCCCTGTCGGCGAATCGTCTGATACCCGCGACAAATAAATTATAGGTGAGCCTGCCCGGACGAAGGCGCCTAGAAAAATTGTTGTGGAAGCCTCTAAGTAAGAAATAGAGGAAATAATGAAAATAATTAAGAAGAGAGACTACAATATGGTCGAGAAGCTGGGGTAGACCCCATCAAAGATATCCATGTGTCTTTGTTGTTGTGTTCGGAAGCCCATGCGAAGGCTTTGATTGCATTCCTCAAGATTGCGCATGTGCTGCATGAAACTTCAGCTGATCATTTCAAAGATTGTGTGGCCAGCCTGACTGCTGATAATGGGATGGGTTTTTCAGCTGCAGACTTGACAACAAGTGAAGGAAGCATAATTATGCTCTGCATGTCTTGATTGAATGCATGGGCACCACTATGGCTCATGTGCTGGTAGATACCGGGTCTTCACTGAATGTCTTTCCTAAGAAGGTGTTGGACCGGTTGGATTGCAAGGGTTTAACTTTAAAGACTATTAACATTGTGGTAAGGGATTTTGATGGATCAAAGAGAATGGTTCACGAGGAGGTGGACACCTCTGTCAAAGTGGGTTCTCATGCTTTTGGGTCCACCTTCTATGTGATGAATATCAGGCCGTCATATTCTTGTTTGCTGGGTCGTCCTTGGATCCACGAGGCTGGGGCAGTTACTTCCACACTCCACCAAATGCTGAAGTATCCGGTAAAAGGGAAGATTGTCACAGTGCGGGGTGAAGAGGAGTATATGGTGAGCCACCTCAATTCCTTCCGCTACGTAGAGATGGACGGGGAATTTATAGAAACTCCTTGTCAGAACTTCGAAGAGGTCCCTAAGATCTTGGCATCGACTGAAACTACTACCAGCAACAAAGCTCCTCTAAAGATGGCTTCTCTCAAGGACGCCAAGGCCGTGGTTGAAGAAGGTGGGTGTGCCAATTGGGGTCAGCTCCCCGATTTCACTCAAAAAACTGACAAATTTGGTTTGGGCTTTACTACAGGGGCTCAAAGGGCTGTTCGACGCGCTCGGGCTGGAGGACCTCCCCTACGCATCAGTAATCGTAGGGTTAATGCCATTGAAGACAGCGAGAAAGAGTCAGACATTATACCAGTTCCTTTTATTCCGCAATAATTGTCTTACTTGTTTTGAGATTTGTAATAAACAATTTAAAACTTTATGACCTTGTGCCTTGCCCGAGGCACATTGGCTTTGCTTGTGAGGGCTATTATTTTTCATTTCATATATCATTAATAAAGCATTGGACGTTTCTTGCATATAAATTTTGCGCTCTCTGTTTTTTCTTTTCTATTTTCACTTTATCAAAACAACTATTCTCTTACACACACTCACGTATCATACTGCAGATCCATATCCACTCTGGATCCCATTGATAATAGCTCTGCTATTTCCAGTTATGACTTCAAATATCCGATCAACTAAGCCGAAGAAGAAGGTGAGGATGATTGTGAGGTGCCTGGAGAACTTGCTAGACTACTACAATAGGAAGAGAGGGCCATACAACCTCATGAAGAGCCGGTTGAGACAGTGAACTTAGGTACTGAGGAGGACATAAAAGAGGTTAAAATAGGTGTAAATCTAGAGCTTAGCGTCAAACAGAGGTTGATACAGATGTTTCAAGTCTGTGTTGAGATCTTTGCCTGGTCCTATGAAGACATGCCTGGTTTGGACACCGATATTGTGGGACATCGCATGCCGACTAAAGAAGACTGTCCTCCGGTTAAATAGAAGGTATGCCATATGCATCTCGAAATGTCAGAGAAGATCAAGGCAGAGGTCATGAAACAATTCGACGCAGGATTCTTAGTTGTCACTTCTTATCCACAGTGGGTTGCTAACGTCGTTCTGGTACCTAAGAAGGACGATAAGGTATGGATGTTGTGGATTACAGAGATCTGAACAGGGCAAGCCCCAAGGATGACTTCCTACTTCCTCACATTGATGTTCTGGTTGACAACACTGCGCAACATAAAATATTCTCTTTCATGGATGGTTTCTCCAGCTACAACCAGATCAAGATGGCTCTTGAAGACATGGAGAAGACAACATTCGTTACACAGTTGGGCACCTTCTTCTACAAGGTGATGCCTGTTGGATTGAAGAATGCTGGGGAAACTTATCCGTGCGCCATGATCGCTTTGTTCCATGATATGATTCACCATGAGATCTAAGTCTATGTTAATGACATGATAGCCAGGTCTCAGACTGAGGAAGAGCACCTGGATCATATCCAAAAGTTGTTCGACAGGTTAAAGATGTATAAGCTGAGGTTTAATCCGAACAATTTCACGTTCGGGGTAAGGTCTGGTAAACTTATGGGTTTTATTGTCAGCGACAAAGGCATCCAAGTAGATCCTACAAAGGTAAAAGCTATACAAGAAATGCCAGCTCCGCGTACAGAGAAGGAAGTTAGGGGTTTCTTGGGACGCCTGAATTATATCGCCAGGTTCATTTCACATCTGACTGCTACTTGTGAGCCAATCTTCAAGCTTTTGAAGAAAGATCAAGTGGTAAAGTGGATTGATGAATTCCAGACCGCTTTTGAAAGAATCAAGGAATACCTTAAAGAACCACCAATTCTGATGCCTCCAGTTGAAGGAAGACCTTTGATATTATACTTGACAATGCTAGACAATTCAATGGGGTGTGTGCTAGGGCAGCATGACGAGTCTGGTCAAAAAGAGCACGCAATATACTACCTTAGCAAAAAGTTTACCGACTGTGATACACGATACTCATTGCTCGAGAAAACTTGCTGCACTTTGGCATGGGCTGCTCTCCGACTGAGACAGTATATGCTGACTCACACTACCTTGTTAATATCGAAGATGGATCTGATCAAGTACATTTTCGAGAAGCCCGCACTCTCCAGAAGGATAGCAAGGTGGCAAATGATCTTAACTGAGTACGACATATAATATACAACCCAGAAAGCAATCAAGGGAAGTGTGATGGCTGATCATTTGGCTCATCAGGCCATGGATGACTACCAGTCCATGAATTTTGAGTTCCCAGATGAGAATATTATGTTGGTGACTGACTACGAAGAACCTGGACCAGATGAAGGACCTGAGGAGGGATCCCGATGGTCTATGTATTTTGACGGAGCCTCAAACGCACTGGGTAACAACATTGACACCATAATCATATCTCCCGAGGGCTGTCATATTCCGTTCACTTCCCGATTATGTTTCAATTGCACCAACAACATGTCGCAGTATGAAGCGGGCATCATGGGCCTTCGAGCTGCTATTGACCTAAGGATTAAGTTCTTGAATGTATTCGAGGATTCCGCTTTGGTGATAAGTCAGATCAAAGGCGAGTGGGATATGAAACACCCGAATCTCATTCCCTACAAAGAGTATGTACTGACATTGCTACCACACATTGAGGAGGTAACCTTTGAACATTTCCCACGAGAGGAGAATCAGTTAGTGGACGCACTAGCTACCATGTCTTCCATGTTCAAGGTTAGGTGGAACAATGAAGCTCATCGAATTACCATTGAGAGGTTGGATGAACAAGCACACTGCTGTGAAATCGATACCAAAGAAGTGGTAGCCAAACCATGGTTTCACGAAGTCAAAAGGTATCTCGAGGCTCAATAGTATCCCGAAGGCGCATCTGTCAATGATAAGAAGTTTTTGAGAAGGTTCGCTGCAAAGTTCTTCCTCAGTAATGGAATCCTCTATAAACGCAACCATGACTCCACACTACTACAGTGTGCATACAAGAGTGAAGCAGAGAGGATCATGACAGATCTACATGAAGGAACCTTCATAACTCATTCTAGTGGACATACCATGGCTAAGAAGATCCTACAGGCAGGATATTATTGGTCCACTATGGAAGCCGATTGTTATCAGCACTCTCAAACTTGTTATAAATGCCAAATCTACGCTGATAAGGTGCATGTGCCTCCAGTCCCCTTAAACGTCTTGACAACTCCGTGGCCCTTTGAAATGTGGGGCATCAACATCATTGGAGAAATCAGGCCCACTTCTTCCAACGGGCATCGCTTCATCCTAGTAGCCATTGATTACTTCACGAAGTGGGTTGAGGCAGCTTCCTTTTCTACAGTAACCAAGAATGTCGTAGCGCGATTTATCTGACAAAATCTGATCTGTCGATATGGTGTGCCAGAGAGAATTATCACTGACAATGGTACGAATCTCAACAACATAATGATCACCGAGCTTTGTAAACAATTCAAGATACAACATCATAATTCTTCTCCCTACCGGCCGAAGATGAATGGCGCAGTTGAAGCAACTAACAAGAATATCAAGAAGATTGTGCAGAAGATAACGGTGACATATAAAGACTGGCATGAGATGTTACTATTCGCTCTTCATGGGTACCGTACCTCAACACGGACATCGACATGGGTAACACCCTACTCTCTGGTATATGGCATGGAGGCATTCCTACCCATCGAAGTCCAAATACCTTCTCTCAGGATTATGAAGGATGCGGCTTTGAATGAAGACGACTGGATCCAAACTCGACTTGATCAGTTAAATTTAATCGATGAAAAGAGACTTACTGCTCTCTGCCATGGTCAGACTTATCAAAAGCGAATGATCAAGGATTTTAACAAGAAAGTTAGACGCCAATAATATCAAGTCAGAGATCTAGTGATCAAACGCATCATACTGCCGCAAGGTGATCCCAGGGGCGAATGGACCCCCACGTATGAAGGGCCATTTGTGGTTAATAACATTTTATCAGGAGGAGCTATGACTCTAACCACCATGGATGGTGACGACCTTCCTCATCCTGTCAATGCATTCCTAGTGAAAAGATACTACGCCTCATCAAAGACCCACTAGGTTGACCGGCCTAGGCAAAAATAAGGACTTCCCGGCGAACCAAAAAGGTTCGGGCAAAAGTAAGGGATGAAAATGAAAAAATCCGTACACCTGGCAAGTCGAAAACCCGAAAGTGCAGCTTGGGAAAAAAAGGGTATCCCAGTGGACTTTAAACCCGAAAGGGCGGTCCATGAAAAAGTTAGGGATATGAAGCGTATCAATATGTCTCATTGGATCATCTCGCGAACAGACTTCAGTATCGACTATCAAGATCGGACGACACCAATCAATCTAATCAACTTTCGGCCAAGAAGCAAAGTGATGAGACGCTTGAAGATATAAAGGCAATAGCAGAGTTGGAACCTAATGGGATTGTTGCACATAGCTGTTTTTCTTTTACATAAATTTGTGTAGCTTCTTTTTTTTTTGCAGCGTTCTCTTACTAGAGCGTCAGCCTCCTTGTAAAAAAACGCCTATTACAGGCCGACTTCAAAAATCAATACAAAATTATTTTCACTTCGAGTTTGTTTTAGTTTTCTGTTTTGTTTTGCAAGAACGTCCAATGACTTATTTTTGATATATGCATTTGAAAATGATTGCTGCTCATAAATACTTACATAAAAAACAAAACACAATTACTCGTAATTCCAGAAACAGGGGAAAAACAAGAAGTGCCAAACCCGACGGTTACTCCGCCCAGCAGGTGTCGGGATAGAGTCAGCTTTGGAGCACAATCATTAATACATACACTACCCACAAAGTAAAAGTATTCAAAATCATTGATGCCCGCTTTCCCAAAACAGGACGTAACCTCCCCAGCTAGGGTCCTTCAGAAACCTGACATCTATATCCCCCAAATGATTCCCATATTTGCGGAGGAGCCAGTAAAATTCATCCCCCAAGCAGAGTTTATTTCTCTAGATGCAGAGGATCAACCCCTGACAGAGTTCATCACTTCAGCTACAAAAATACATTTTCTAAGTTCATTCCCCGCAGAGTTTATTCTCAAGTAGCATCTCCTCTCGACAGAATATTTACAAATCTCTAGCAACCGTCAAGGATTTATTTTCCCAGACGCGAGCATAACCCGACAGCATTTCGTGAACATACATCATGACATACGCATACATATCATATATAACATAACCTCATTTATTTTGAGAACATCATCTCACCCTGCATTTCATGCATCGCATATAACTAACCCTGATATCTTTTCAGGAAAAGAGGATTAGCTTCAACAAATTCAGTGGTTATGCAAGTCACATCTACAGATGACTAACGGAAACTCAGTTCCCGAAACCAAATGGGTCAACTAATCTACACTACCGCTTCGAAGTAACCCTACTATCTAGGTTCCTTCTCACAACCCTACTATCAAGGCTTTCATATAGAAGTAACCCTACGACCCAGGTTCCTTCTCACAGCCGTACTATCCAGGCTTTCATATCGAAATAACCATACTATCCAGGTTCCTTCTCACAGCCCTACTATCTAGGCTTTCATTTCGAAGTAACCCTACGACCAAGGTTCCTTCTCACAGCCCTACTATCCAGGATTTCATTTCGAAGTAACCCTACTATCCAGGTTCCTTCTCACAACCCTACTATCCAGGCTTTCATATCGAAGTAACCCTACGAACCAGGTTCCTTCTCACAGCCCTACTATCCAGGCTTTCATTTTGAAGTAACCCTACGACCCAGGTTCCTTCTCACAGCCCTACTACATAGGCTTTCATTTCGAAGTAACCCTACTACCCAGGTTCCTTCTCACAGCCCTACTATCCAGGCCTTCATATCGAAGTAACCATACGACCCAGGTTCCTTCTCACAGCCCTACTATCCAAGCTTTCATTTCGAAGTAACCCTACTACCCAGGTTCCTTCTCACAGCCCTACTATCCAGGCCTTCATATCGAAGTAACCCTACTATCCAGGTTCCTTCTCACAACCCTACTATCCAGGCTTTCACTTCGAAGTAACCCTACTATCCAGGTTCCTTCTCACAGCCCTACTATCCAGGCTTTCACTTCAAAGTAACCCTACTATCCAGGTTCCTTCTTATAACCTTACCATCCAGGTTTCCTTTCTCTTACCTCCAGATGACAATTTAACACACGGTAAAACCTAGACCTGACCAGTTTCGGTCAATTTCACCTTTCCCCAGTAAGTCGCGATGTAGCCTGTACACTGACCAGATATGCAGTTCACCTCCGCTTCCTCAAGCAGGAGTTAATTCCCTAGTAGAGTAACGAATAACTGAAGCTCCTAAAATTCTATTTCTCCCAAGAGAGATACCAACATTCCTCAGCAGATTCCTCCTCAACGACAGGAGCAGGGACTCTCATCAAAATAATATCTCAGGAAATCAACATCCTCTTGATGGCATCTTTAAGCCCATCTCCGACGATACTCCGTCACATCTTGGATGGAATCTTTAAGCCCATCTTCGACAATTATCTAGCAACTTCCAAATGGCATCTATAAGCCCATTCCCAACATCACAAATAAAGTATCACTTCATGCGAGTGCAAATTTCTGGGCACTCTAGTGTTCAATCATCTTCCACCTTCAGATCACGAAAGAAAGACAAGCCAATCTACATCCTCAGGTTTAAGAAGATTGAACATGGGCAGCTGTTGTACCCCAAAATTTTCCCTCTCATTTTACTCAATACATATTCCTAGAGATCCTCAATTTGCTCAAGTTTGCCCAAGAGTTGACCAGACAAACTCTCTCCTAAGGTAGTGTGTCTCAAATTAGGGGTTCCATTTTCATCAAGATAGGTGAACTAAAAAGACCTAATATGCTCTCCAATGTCCTAATATGTTCTCAAGACCCTCCATGTCAAATTTCAAGACCTGCACAAGAAGTTTGCTCAGTCAACTGCTCAGATGCTTGAGAATCGACTGTATTAGGTCAAAAGTCAATTGTGGCCCACATACAGTCAAACTTCAAGATTTTTGGTCAACATCAACATTTTAAAGTAATATCCATCATTTAATCAAGGGTTGATCATGATTCTTCAAGGAATTCCATAAATTCATCAAAACCCAAAAGTTGCTAAATTAGGGTTTCCTAGGAAAAGTCAACCAAACTTTGACCAAGCATAACATCCACATACTTTATCATAAATTTTCCATCCAAGGCTCATTTTGAATAGGATGCAATTACCTACAACTCATCTTCACCCCACAAGTTCAAAATATGCACTCATAAAAAGATATGAATTTCCACATTATAGGTCCTTTTGAAAAGTCAACAAAAACACTTTTTGGGTCAAAGCTTCTTACATGAACATGGAAGACCCAATTGAAATGAGACCAAAAGGGTTGCTTAGGGGACATCCTAAGCTTTCTAAAAAGTTAAGAACACCTCTCTAGGGTTAAAATTGGAGGAGATATGCCTTGTCAAAGTTGACATTTTTTGCGAAATTGCCAAAAGTCAAATATGCTCAAAAGTGCATTTTATACCAAATGGGCTTAGCGTTTCATGATTGCACCTCACTTGTAGCATGGTCCACGACCCAAATGTTCACTCACATATTATTTGCTTCACTATTTATTTTATTTTGATTTTTTATTTATTAAAAATTGAATAAAATAAAATAATTGGTAAATAATATCAAAGATATGTTTTGATATGATTTTTGGACAGGATCTCAATCAAATTATGCTGAGATATCAAGACCAAATCGAATCAAGCACGATTGGTACAAAAATTTGATGATTTGGCTCAATATAGAAGGTTTTCATATGGATGAAAAATCAAATCAAATCTTCCAAAATTCGAAAGATATCATCTATTTTTGCAACCCTAATTCGCTCTAGCATATATAATGAACAAGAACCAAGGATAAAACAAGGCTGGCAGGTGTAAAAAAGCAGAACAAAATTCCAATTTTTCAAAGAAAAGTGCATATCTAATGTTGCTCCACAGGCCAGTTCAAAGCGTTCTAAGGATCAAACGACATTCCTTGGGAGTTTCTGAAGCAATCCCAATCATTTGCAAGGTCTGAAGCATCAAGAAACGCAAGCTGTAACTCACACGTTTTGCATTTAAAAAAAAACTGATTACTATAATTCCTGCATCATTAGCATGTTTAATTGGTATATTTGTGATGTTTGAGATGTTTGCAACATGAATGTATGATTCAATTGTATTTTTGATGCCTATATCTAGATCTGCCATTGCTAGGTTTTCTATGTGCGTTTTAGGGTTTTTGCATACAGGTAAAATTAGGCCATGAACAAGATACCATGATGATTGTGACATCAAGACCAATTGGATTCTGGTGTCCAATTTCATTTATCATGCATTTTATGAGTTTTTGAAGGTGACAAGGCTATAGTTACAAATGCACGACTGTAGGTAAAAGGTATATAGCTAAGACGATAGAGCCTTGGAGAAGAAGAATAGGTGGCAGCCAATCAGTGGACCATTTGAAATCTCGCGCGCGTTACCCACTAACTCATTTATTTTGTTACATTATATTTGTTTAAGTATAATGATAACTAAACAAATTGGCCCAGTGGAAGAGCGCGCTAGTGGTAAGCATAAGGACTTGGGTTCGATCCCAGGTCCCAACAATTTACTTTGTATTATTTTGCCTTTGCTGATTCAGTGCATCACACGCTCGAGCGCCTATCATGTGCCGTCACTTCCAACCAACAGATCATAGCTTCTTCAGATCTAATGCTTCAAGCGTGAAGAAACATGGTGTACCTTCAGGAGAGCGTTACACAGGATCTCATGCAGGCAGTTGGGCCAACAGTCTTGGGCCCAACAAATTCAATTCCTCACACCCCAAGATTTGCTATTCAATACAGGCCCATTTTCTTTTCTTTATTTATTTATTTTATTTTAATTATTTTGTTTAATTATTTTTCACCAAATTAATTACTTTTTTATTAATCATAAAATCAATAAATCACAAAACACCAAAAAAGCATTTTTTTAAATAAAATATTTATTTTAATTTAATTAGAAATATAGGTTAATTTAATTTCTTTTTTTCATAATTAAAAGCAATTATAAATTAGGGTTTTAATTAATGTGCAATTAAATTCTTTTCTCAAATAAAAATGTACAAAAATTATTTTTCTCTCAATTAGGGTTTTAGGTTATTTTTTTTAAGCTTCCTCGCATTTAATTCGCTGCGCGTTTAATTAATTCTTTTCATATTTTTTTAATTGCCAATGGTTTGTAATAGTTAAACTAAGGTTTTAATTTATCTCTTTGTCCCCGATTTTGGTTATGTAATTAATCCCTATCCCCGAAGCCTTGTAATAGCTAGGTTTATTTTCTCGCACTTTTAATTTCCGCAATCTTTAACTGTTTGATGCATGGTTAATAGGATTGTACGGAAAGATGTTTGAAAATTAAAACGGTAGCTCACCTAATGTGCAAAGACTAATTAACTTAAAAAATCACGTGCACATATTTCACTCCTAGGGTTTGCCTCACTTTGGTTTCCTTCGGTAAAATAGTCATTTAAGCATAGGAGATTTTAGTGGTTGCCCTCCTGTCTAGAAGATCAAATGTCCCATTCGAATGTTGCCTCAAAAATGTTGCATCGGAAAGATCTTAAGACTCTACGGTTACTACTAAGGTTTCCTACCCATTTCTCTGGTGAATGTACTTGTCCCTTTCGAACGTCCCTTACAAACTCCAACGACGGGGCTACCTACTCCTTAATAGTAGGATAGCGTTGTCTAAAGGAAATGAGAACAAATAACCTTTTTTAAAGTAGGTAGAATCTTAAGTACTTGCTCAACAAAACTTTTCACACAAACACCTTTCAAAACAAATTTCAAAACAAACTTCGTCACACCCTTGAGGACTGATACCAGGATTGTCACGAAGTAAAACTTTTTTTCAAAACAAGCACACATAAGAAATTTTAAAAAGATGAGCAAGTACCTAAGAGCCCATGGAAAACCATGGATAGAAAGGGTGCTAACACCTTCCTTTCCTATAATCTACCTCCCGTACTCAGAAATATTCTCGAAAAAGGTTTTTTCTATTCTTTTTCCTTTTCCGGATTGGATGAAATAAAAGTTGGTGGCGACTCTTGCTTACCGCGACATTTTGCAAACAAAAAACGCAAAATGCAAACCAGTAAAAACAGTCGGTTCTGCCACTGTATCACAGGTACGAGCTCGCGCCCAGGAACTTATGATGCCCTACATGGCCGTTTTACTAGTGGTTATGGAACCCACTACTGAAGGGGGGTATTCCTTACACAGTTCTCTATCCTGATATGCCCACTGATCTTAGAGAAATATGAGGTCTTGGATTCAATTGAAGAAAGAGCGAGATACTTACAGGGATCTATTCTATGCTTAGGAGAGGAGGTTTTAGAGCTCACAAAGAAGCTTCATAAGGAAAGAAGCCTTAATGTCTATCTCGGCACGAAGAGGAAGCAACCATGGGAAATTTGATTTTTCTAGTTTTTTAGAATTGTTTTAATTGTAACGCCAAAAAGGCAATTGAACTTTGAATTCTAATAATAAAATCTTTGTTTCATTTTGGTTCGCAAATTTAAATTTCCCAAAGTCTTTGAAATCACTGCATACGCATGCCATCCATAAACACTGCATATACAAGTACCATTACAGGCTTCTCATCTTCTTCGCTGTTTATTTCAGTAGAATTGTCTTTTGAGCAAAGCATCAAAGATCTTCAGGAACAAAATGCCCAATTCCAACAGATGTTCATAAATCTGGCGAAAGGGCAGGAGGATCTGAAGGGCCTCATCCTGAAGGAGAAAAAGAAAAAGAAGAAGGTCGTATTCTGAATATGGGCAGAAGGTTTAGGGGGCCGTTGAAGCAGCAAGTCGATCTAACTTCTTCATCCAAAGAAGGGGAGAATCAAGAAGAAGAGATAAGGGAGAAGGCCACAGTCCTGAGGTTTCTGACAATGACACAGATTACCATGATGAACAGTATCCTCCTACTGAGGATAAATACCAGCAATTGGAAGACTGTCTGAGTGCTATGGAGGTCCAGAAGATACCTGGATTAGATTTAGAAGAATTGGGATTAGTGTCGGGAGTGGTCATCCCACAGAGGTTCAAGGCTTCGATTTTTGCTAAGTACGATGGGGTGTCTTGCCCAAAACTCCATCTTCGTTCCTACATTATAAATATCCAGCCCCACACTGCTGATAGAAATTTGTGGGTTAACTTCTTTCAAGATAGTCTATCATGGACTCAGCTTGAATGGTTCTACCAACTAGAGAGAGCCAATGTTCGAAATTGGGAAGATCTGGCTGCTGCTTTTTATAGCAGTATCAATACAACGCCGACCTTGCTCCTACTCGTAATCAACTCCAGAGTATGTCCATGGGTGCAAGTGAACGCTTTAAGGACTATGCACAGAAGTGGAGAGATTTGGATGGAAGAGTTCAACCCCCGTTGTCTGATAGGGAGTTGGTCGATATGTTTCTGGGGACGCTATCTGGTCCGTTCTTTAATCATTTGATCAGCAACTTGTTAGCTGGTTTCACCGAGCTGATTCTAACTGGAGAGATAGTAGAAGCTAGAATTCGGAGCGGTAAAATACAGAAGGATGCCTCTTCGAGTTCGGTAAAGAAGCCTTTTACTAGGATGCTATTACAACAGTCAAGAATGCTATATTCTCCAGCAGCAGTCAGGGATTTATTTTCACAGACTCAGACATAATCCAATAGCATTTCATGTTCATACATCATGACATGCGCATAAATATTGCATACAACATAATCTCATTTATTTTGAGAACATCATCGCATAATGCATTCCATGCATCGCATATAATTAATCCAGTACCTTTTTAGGAAAGATGGTTATCATCAACAATAGTTCAAGATTAAATCCATGAAGCTATACATGTCATATCTGCAGACAACTAAGGGAAAATTAGTTCTCGAAACCAAATGGGTGAACTAATCTACGTGATCAAATAAGGCAAACCTACTATCCATGCTTTCATTTTGAAGTAACCCTACTATCCAGGTTCCTTCTTATAGCCCTACTATCCAGGCTTCCATTTCGAAGTAACCCTACTACCTAGGTTCCTTCTCATAGCCCTACTTCCAGGCTTTCATTTCAAAGCAACCCTACGACCCAGGTTCCTTCTCATAGCCCTACTATCCAGGCTTTCATTTCGAAGTAACCCTACAATCCAGGTTCCTTCCCATAAGCCCTACTATTAACGCTTTCATGTCGTAGTAACCCTACTGTTGCACCCCAAAATTTGCCCTCTCACGTTTCCCAAAGCCTTCCCCTTGCATGGTTGATCACAAACTCTTGCCTAAGGAAAAGGAAATTTTTTAAGTGATGCTTCGATTTGCATTCTGAAGAAGCACTTCGATTGGCATTCTGAAGGAGCATTTCAATTGGTATTCTGAAGGAGAATTTAGATTGGCACTCTGAAGAAGCATTTCGATTGGCACTCTGAAGAAGCATTTCGATTGGAATTCTGAAGGAGCACTTCGATTGGAATTCTGAAAGACCCTTCGATTGGCATTCTGAAGGAGCATTTTGATTAGCACTCTGAAGAAGCATTTCAATTGGCATTCTGAAAAACCCTTCGATTGGAATTCTGAAGGAGCATTTCGATTGGCACTCTGAAGAAGCATTTCGATTGGCATTTAGGACAAGTACTTCGATTGGAATTCCAAAAAGGTCCATTCGAAGAAGCATTCAAAGGGTCCATTCGAAGAAGCTTTCGAAAGAGCATTCGAAGGAGGTTATCAGCCCATTCAAAAGGGAGCATTCGAAAGAAGCCATCATCCTATTCGAAAGGGAGCATTCGAAGGCCAGCTGCTTGTCATTCAAAATTCAAAAAGGGACAGAATCCCATGTGTTTAGCCAACGTTACAAACTCTCATTCATGGCTTTCAAACACACAATTAACGTTACAAATCCTCCTTCATGGCTGTCAAAACACATAATCAAGGTCATTTAAACCTTTGTCTTCCTGTCCCCTTCACCCCCTCTATATAAAGAATTCACAACTGCTGCAAAAAGGAGACGAAGAAGATACATAAAAATAGAGAACTTGGAGAGACGCTGCCCAGACTTTTCCAAGCCAAAGCTGCCACCCAGCGAACGCCTCCCCCCTCAGAACTACAGGTCGAAACACCTCTGTTTGGTAAAAGAAAAATCTAATCTCAATCTCACTCTCAAATTCATTTCGATTGAATATTCATATTTTTTCTGTTTGTGAATGATTTAATGTGCTTCATGTGAGCTACAGTGCAGAGTTGAGATTATGCCATTGCTTGGGCACAATCTGAGTTTATCCTTCGAATCCCAGGATAAAACAAACCCAAACCCAGGTTCAGCAGGTGCGAATAAGAGGAGATTCGAACCAGGGGGGTTATGTCCCCCCTGGGCTTTTAATATGTGTTTCGTTTTGCAGGAACCTCATGCTCAGCTTCTTGTTCAGAGCTTCGAAGCTCAACAATTTAGCTTCGAACTGGACCCAGGACTTCCAGTTCGAAGGATGACATGTCCAGATCGAACCCCCTCAAAGTGCAGCCCCTCATGAACCTTCGATCCAGCCTCTTCACTGGGTCGAAAGACAACCTGCCTCTCTTTCGACCCAGGCCTCCAAAATTACTTTTTTTTCTTATTTTGCTGCCTGGCCCATTTGTAGTCTGTTTATTTTGTTTCCGTTTATTCCTTTCAGTTTTAGTTCTAATTAAAAATCATAAAAAATAAACAACTTAGAATTAGGATTTAATTTAATTAATCATTTTAACTTATTTTCTCCAATTTTAAAATCGGTAGACTTAGGTTTTATTCAAATTTAATCTTTTTTCATAAACAAAAATACAAAAAATATTTGGTTTGTTTTAGAATAAATTTTAATCAGTATTTTTTTAATTAATTAAATTTGACTTAACTGAATATTTAGCATTTTCTCAAAAAAATAAAATAAAACAACAAAAAGATTATATGCTTAGGATTTTTAAGTTTCATGCGCGTTTATTTTATTGTAACTACTTATTATTCCCCCAATTTTGGACATGTAAATAATCCCCTCCCCGAAGCCTTGTAATAGTGTAGTATTTACAATTTCTGCACTTTAAATTCCTGTACATATATTAACTGCTTAGATGTATACTAACTAGGATTGTATGACAAGATCTAAAAACAAATGGTAGAACACCTAAAAATAAAAAGATAATATAAACTGAAAATTGACACACTTGCACATGCCACTCCTAGGGTACACCTCATTTGGTTGCCTCAAATGTGGTCATTAAGTATAGCATGTTTTAGAGGTCGTCCTTTTTGTCCCAAGATCATAAGTTGCCTCGATAAAAATGATCTAAGACATTAGGATTACCACTAAAGTGTCCTAACATTGCTTTAGTGACCACATGTCCCTTAAATCGAATTGACCCGAAAAACTCCAACGACGGTGCTACCTACTCCTCAATAGTGGGATAGCACTGTCTAAAGGACAGTTGCACAGTTTAATTCCTTTTCGAGTAGGTAGATGTTCTTAAGTACTTGCTCTCTTTTAAAACAAAACAAAAACTTTTCACACTTACACTTTCATCAAAAACAAAACTCTTTTCAAAACCCACAATCACAAAGAAAAGCAAACCTTTTGAAAACATAGTGAGCAAGTACCTAAGAGCCCGTGGATAACCACAGATAGAAAGGGTGCTAACACCTTTCCTTTCTATAATCTACCTCCCGAACCCGAGAAGCATTCTCGAAAAGGAATTTTTCCTGTGCTTTTGTCCTTTCCCTTGTTGGATAAAATAAAAGACGGTGGCGACTCTTGCTTACCGCGACACTTTGTGAAAACAAACGCAAACACGAACCAACATACTAAAAAACAGTCAGTTCTCGTTCCCACCGATCACAGAACTGGCGACTCTGCTGGGGACTTAATAAGTGAGGTGTACCTTAGGACTAGATCACTTGTGTTTTCATTTTTATTGCTTTGTATGCTTTTAATTTTGTGGGCTTGTATCGGAGATCTATAAATCCTCCACCCGGATTTTGGGAAACATTCATAGATAGCAATACGTTATGGAAACTGTGCGGGGTATACCGACACGGTTGAAGCAATAGCTATATTAGTGCGACATATTTGTGAGTACCGGTAGCCTTTGATTCAATCAAAGAGAATACGGGGCCGCTGAGTGATGTCACTAAGCACTAATGACCTAGAACCTTACTTGACCATCTTGGCCTTTTTAGGGGTAGTGAGATGACCGACTTTGGTACAGTCCGAAGTTGGTAGATACTCGATACTACACTCATTGAGGATTGTTTTCTTGGAATATTTTGGTCGCCAGTTCAGTGGCTAAACCAAAAAAATGAACATAGAAAATAATCCAATGATATTGAGCTCCTTAGAACCCGGTTACTATTTATAGGACATGTTTTTGAGCCAACTACACTCAAGAGGGTACTTACCTATGAAACCTCATGCAAGCCTGACATCTAAGGGCTCTTATGTGTGACTTGTGTGCCTTCAAACTTGAACTACTTGCACATTCTTGTTATCTGACAACATGAGTTCCTTGCAGGCTTTGTTTACAGTTCTTATCCAACAATTTGGATTTGTTGCAGGGCTTACTTACATCACCTCACACTTTTGCTTAAACGCATAGCATACACATCATAACATCATGCCTTAACATTTCTTTAACCATTTCAAGGATCTCAAGGGTTTGTGATGCAGGTTATGGTAAATCAAATGGCTAGAAAGGGGGAAAGGGGATTTATTTTCCTCTAGCCAAGGTTTTCTAGAAATACAAGCATGATAACTTGAATCAGGGGCTATAACCCACTCGATATGGTGAGCTTGACTCTTGAAGAAGGACTCTCAGCAACATGAAGTTCCTTCAATCAAGCTACCAGATTCAAATTCTATCAGTTTCTTGTTTACCCCGCGAGATCCTTGAAAACATTGCATACATATATCATACATATCATTGCATAACAGGTCTCCCAGTATAGGTCTCTCATGTTCTCGCTGTTTATTTCAGCAATGGCTTTCCAACCAGACAACCAAGATCTTCATACTCAAGAGACTCAGTTCAGGGAAATCTTCCTAAACCTATCCAAAGGGAAGGAAGAATTGAGAACACTCCTCATGGGGAATTTGGTCAAGAATAGTCCTGAAGACAATAAGGACGAACGGCTGAAACATCTGCAAGCTGAGGTAGATGCAATGAGAACCCAGATGCTGGGGCAGATGGCTCTTATCCAAGGCTTAGCTCGGGAACAAGAAGAGCTGAGAACCATTATCAGCCAACTTCATCAAGACAGATACAACAGTATGAAGCAAACAATCAAGGTTGGGGATCAAATCATTAATCAGCCTCCAAGAAGACAAGAGTTTGGTATGGTGAAGAATGGACCTCTCCAAGTTTCTACTACCTCAAGGGTCCAACAACAACCTCACCAAAAACAATAGGTTGATCAGAGTAAGCCAAATATGGCCAAGAGGAAATTTACCAAGCTCAACATGTCACTGACTCAAGCACTACAACACATGTTGAAGGAAGAGCTGATTACATTAAAGGCTCCTCTCCGGAACCCAAATACTTCCGCTCCAACCTATCATCCCAATGAAAGGTGTGCATACCACTCTGACAGTCCGGGACATGACACAAACAACTGTTGGGCTCTAAAGAACAAGGTCCAAGACATGATTTATGAAGGAGCATTGGAATTCACACAAGATGGTCAGGCCGAGTTCTTCTACCATCCCTCCAAGGCTCACCATTTGAAGTGACAAGTTCTGACAAGAGAGGGCCTTTTGTTCATTTGAATTTTCAAGTTGTAATCTCTTTGTTATTCAAACAATTATCTGTTAATGTCAAATTCTGTTTCACTAATGCATTGCATATGTTTGTCTTGATTTGATACAATCATTTTAATTACATTTAAACTATGCTTTCTACTCACTTTATGACATTCAACTCTTGCTAAAAGTTACAAGTCTTTAGAGGGAGGATGAAGAAAACGATACCACAATCTCTACAGTATGCTTTTGAACAGACCCCGCTGACGATGTACATGCATTGTTTCAAATCCTAAACAGTGGAGTTATAAGGAAGATAATCCCTCGTCAACCCCTTTGAGCCAAAGAAGTTGGAGTTTTTCTTTTCACAAATTAAAACCCTTAATTAACCTGGGGCATGGTAGTTTTCTCAGTTGATCCAGGTGCACAATGAATGGCATCAAAGGAGTCCTTCCAAAACAAGAGACAGTGATGGTTCTGAATAATCGTAAGGACAGGAAGTCATTATCGCTCAGAAATAAAAGCCCATTAAGTCAAAACCTATGAAGGAGACTTATAAAACTGGGGCATCCCGCTGATTGTAATCTTGAAAACAGGAACATTCAGGCAAAAGTTAGGGATAACAAATCAAAAGAACGAGGTCGCTAAAAATCCTTGACAACATGAAAAATGTTGCAAGAATGTCTGCCTTCCAACAAATTCAACTTGTGTGAACCATCATCAAAAATGTCGTTCCAGACTCATTTGGAGTTCAAATGCACAATTAACTGAGTTTAGGATTGAAGAACATCACGAAGAGCGGGTGGATACAAATATACTTTGAGCCTTTATCCTTTGTTTCTTAAACCGTGAACCAAGCCACGTTACAACCCTTCAAAAGTCCTAAATGAAGCATGGGTTAGTTCGAAAGCATACTGTTACAAAAGGTATCCCGACTCCTGTAAGGCTTTGCCCTAAATCTTGTATTGAATTTATCTTATAAAAAAGTTTTCTGCTAAAAAATGCATTTTTCAAAACTTCGAGACAAGCATAAACTTTGCATTATTTGAATATCACTGTGTGCATTTGGCTATGTGTTTGACAGCGGAGAAATTCACACAACAAATATCTGATGAACAAAAACCCTCTCAGTGAACAAAATCACTTCGAAAAGGATGAAACTTCCATTGACAAATCTCCTATCAACAAGGGGGCATGACACGTCACTATCCAGCACGCCTGGGGCAGTCAAGTCAAGATTCAAGAAATCTCTCAAGATGCCAAATAGCCAGGGGCAGATCTCCATCTGAATCACTTGGGCATTGGACATGAATTCCAGGAACGAATCTTTAATGATCAAACATCTTCTGGTAGTATGGCAACACGACACTACTGGCAGTGACACCTCCCTACACTCTGAGAGCGTGGACATAGTCAAAAAAGTACTACACATAATTAAAGACCCGCTAGGTTGACTAGCCTAGGCAAAAATAAGGGCTTCCCGGCGAACCAAAAGGGTTCGGGCAAAAATAAGGGATGAAAATAAAAAAATCTGTACACCCGACAAGTCGAAAACCTGAAAAGGCGGCTTGGGAAAAAATGGGTATCCCGGTGGACTGAAAACCCGAAAGGGCGGTCCAGGCAAAAAATTAGGGATCAAAGCGTACGACTATGTCCCGTCATCTCGTCACTTGCCTAGCGGAAGAAGATTTGTCACTTCAATCGGCAATTACTAAGCACCTCATAGGTGGGGATAATACCAGATCCACAGGGCCGCCGCAGGCACCTTGTCCCGCAAAAACAGGGGCAAATAAGAATTGTCTGAACTGTACAAATTGCTCTGTCCACCAGGTACCAAGGTATATTCAGCTGAAGAATATGGCTAAGATACTATCACTCCCCGCAGAGTAAAACAGTAATGATAGCTCTCTCAGCTGAGACTTGCAGCTATGTACAAATCAACAATACTCTCCCCAAGCAGAGTTAGTCTACCGTCATCCCCGATAAGGTTTGGTATCCCCAGAAGATCTTAATATTCCCCAGTGGAGTATAAGGATATTCTCCAGCAAGCGTAAGAGTATCCCCGACAGTCTTGATATTCCTCAACAGAGTATAACAATGTTTCCCAGAGGAATACAAGATACCCCCAGTGGAGCCATTTCCCCAGTGCAGTCTAAAATTTTTTTTTCCCCAATGGAGTTGAATCATCTTCCCCAGTAGATTCTGGAAGCTTATCCCCTGCGAAGCACAAATAAGTCTCCCCAGCCAATTTCAAAAGGTTATCCTCTCTAAGTTGCAACTGAAAGGTCATCCCTAGTGAAGTTCTTTCTTTCCCCAAGCAGGACTTCTATCCTCAACAGATTCAATATCACCAGCAACGGTAATCCATCCCCAGCGGAGTTTATCATAAAAATCGCCAACAGAGCTTATCAACGGAATCCCCAGCGGAGTTTATCGTCAGAGGACTTCCTAATCTGAAGTTCAATTCAGATGCTCTGTGTGAAGCATGTCAGAAAGGCAAGTTTGCAAAACCTTCTTTCAAATCTAAAAATGTTGTTTCTACCTCTAAGCCATTAGAACTTCTGCACATTGACTTATTTGGACCAGTTAAAACTGCTTCAGTCAGTGGCAAGAAGTATGGGTTAGTAATCGTAGATGACTATAGCAGATGGACATGGGTAAAGTTCTTAAGACACAAGGACGAGTCACACTCTGTGTTTGTTACCTTCTGTAACCAAGTTCAGAATGAAAAGGATCTTAGAATCGTTAAAGTCAGAAGTGATCATGGTGGAGAGTTTGAAAACAAAGATTTTGAATCATTCTTTAATGACAGAGGCATTCTGCATGATTTCTCTTGTCCTAGAACTCCCCAACAAAATGGAGTTGTAGAACGAAAGAACAGAACATTGCAAGAAATGGCCAGAACCATGATCAATGAGACAAACGTTGTTAAGATCTTCTGGGCAGAGGCAATAAACACAGCGTGCTACATTCAGAATAGAATCTCAATAAGACCTATTCTGGAAAAGACTCCATATGAATTGTGGAAGAACAGAAAGCCCAACATTTCATATTTTCATCCATTTGGATGTACCTGTTTTATGTTAAATACAAAAAATTATTTGAACAAGTTTGACTCTAAAGCACTGAAGTGTATTATGTTAGGATACTCTGAACGCTCAAGAGGATACAGAGTATACAATACAGAAACACAGATTGTGGAAGAATCAATCAGTGTTCGTTTTGATGATAAGCTTGACTCTGTAAAGTCAAAGCAGAATGAAGTTTTTGTAGGTATGGAAGTTGAATTTACAGGTTCTGAAGACAAGTCATCAGAAGCTCTCAACAAAGACACTCCTTCAACATCTGAAAGGAGCAGTGCAAGCAATCCAGCAACAGCTGCTGATCAACCTCAGAAGAGACTACCCAGAAGCAGCTTGGATCACCCAAAAGAAACTATCTTAGGAAGAAAGGAAGATCCAATCAGAACAAGAGCCAGCTTCAGAAACTCTGAAGAATCCCTCATGGGACTTGTGTCTCTGATTGAACCTTCTTCTATTGATGAAGCACTTCTGGACAACGACTGGATTCTAGCAATGCAAGAAGAGCTGAATCAATTCACCAGAAATGACGTATGGGATCTTGTTCCCAGACCAAAAGGATTCAACGTCATTGGAACAAGATGGGTGTTCAAAAACAAGCTGAATGAACAAGGGGAAGTTATCAGAAACAAATCACGACTGGTAGCACAAGGTTATAGTCAGCAAGAGGGGATAGACTATACAGAAACCTTTGCCCCAGTCGCAAGGTTAGAATCTATCAGACTTTTAATTTCGTTTGCTGTTAATAAAGGCATCACTCTATATCAGATGGATGTCAAGAGTGCATTCTTAAATGGTTATATAGAAGAAGAGGTTTATGTGCACCAACCCCCTGGTTTTGAAAGTACAAAAAATCCAGAATATGTATTCAAACTAAAGAAGTCACTATATGGTCTGAAACAAGCTCCCAGAGCTTGGTATGAAAGACTAAGTAACTTTCTGTTAGAAAATGAATTCACCAGAGGGAAGGTGGACACTACCTTATTCTGTAAGTCAGTTAAGAATGACATCTTAGTTTGCCAAATTTATGTTGATGATATTATTTTTGGATCTACTAATCCTTCTCTTGGAAGAAAATTTGCTAAGTGTATGAAGGCAGAATTTGAGATGAGCCTCATGGGAGAACTGAAATTCTTTCTGGGAATTCAGATCAATCAAACTCCATAGGGAACTTACATTCATCAGAGCAAATATGTCAGAGAACTTCTGAAGAAATTTGACCTCTCAGAATGTAAGTCATCAAAGATTCCAATGCATCCCACGTGCATTCTGGAAAGAGAAGAGGTAAGCAAAAAGGTAGAACAGAAGGTCTACAGAGGTATGATTGGCTCTCTCCTTTATCTGACGGCTTCAAGGCCTGATATCTTATTCAACGTATGTATTTGTGCTAGATTCCAATCAGATCCTAGAGAATCTCACTTAACAGTTGTTAAGCGGATTTTCAAGTATCTGAAAGGTACTACTAATCTGGGTTTATTTTATAGAAAATCTAGTGATTACAGCTTAGTAGACTACTGCGATGCTGACTTTGCTGGAGACAGAGTAGAGCGTAAGAGTACTTCTGGAAGCTTCCAGTTTCTGGGAGAAAATCTGATCTCTTGGTACAGTAAAAGGCAATCCATAATTGTGCTATCAACAACAGAAGCTGAGTACATAGCAGCAGCTAGATGCAGCACACAAATGCTCTGGATGAAAAGTCAGCTTGAAGACTTCCAGATCTTTGAGAGTAACATCCATATACTCTGTGACAATACCTCTGCCATTTGCTTAAGTAAAAATCCTATTTTGCATTCTAGGGCTAAGCATATAGAAATAAAACATCACTTCATTAGGGACTATATTCATAAAGGAATTTTGAACTTAAAATTTATTGATACAGACCATCAATGGGCTGATATCTTCACTAAACCTCTTTCTGAAGATAGGTTCAATTTCATTCTGAAACATCTCAGCATGAAACTCTGCCCAGAGTGAAAATGTTTTAATTCCATATATTAACCTTCAGAATGTGTTTTCTTTTTACTGTGAACTTCTGATCAATATCCTTTCAAAAAGATAGACAAGAAGATTGTATCAGATTCTATTCTTAAAGATCTGAGCGTTTCAGCTCAAGGATAGACGTGCTGCTCACTAAATCAAACAAGTGTCATCCAATCATCAGCAAATCTCTGAAGCAGAACACGCGTGCACGCTTCTGAGAAGGCAAAACGCTGATTGGGTGCATTGAGACACATGTCTAGTAACCGTTTCAAGTATCTTTCTCAAATCCCCCAAAATCAGCAAGCATTAAATGCCTGTAATCATGAGTTAAACTGTAATCATGAATTAATTCTCTTTCTTAAAACCGTTTACGTTTTCAAAACTCATTTTGAAATCTATTTAAGCACATTAACATCATTCATTATATTTTTACCGTCTCCTACATTCTTACAAATATTTTCTGCATTCTTCTTGTGTGTTCATCCCTTTTCAAAAGAAACCCTTTTCTCAAAAAAAAATTCTCAGAAAACCTAAGTGTGAACATGGCAACCTCTAGCAATGTCTCTGCAGGTTCTCAGAAGGAGGCTTCATCTGAACAATACAAAATTCCCTTCAGAACGCTCCTTACACCAGTGAAGAACTTGGAAGTTTTGTCTAAACTGATTGTTGATTTCTCCAGATTGAAAGAAAATGGATTCGATTTGACAGAAGAAGTTAGGGCACAGGGATGGGAGAGATACTTCGATAGGTTGGTGGGACCAACGCTCCCAGTATTGGTCAAAGAATTCTGGATTCATGCGTCCTCATCAACAAATCAAGTTAACTCCTATATAATGGGAAAGAAGATTGTGATCACGGAGGATCACATTGCTAGACTTATTGGATACAACGGTGGTGGCATCCGTTGTATCGACATGGCAGAAAGATGCTCAGATGCTGCTGTCATTGCAAGAGAAATTTTCACCCATGGGGTTCCCAGCAGCAAAATCAGAGACTTAAAGGATCAGCACAGAATATGGGCGAAGATTATTCTGGGGTGCTTTAATCACAGGAAGCCAACAAGCTCTCCTGATTATATAAACATAGATCATCAGTTTCTGATCTATTTTATTAATCAGAAGGTAAAGATTAACTTGGCTCATCTTCTGTTTAATCACCTCAGGACCAGCGTCAAGGAGACAAGGGAAGAAGAAAGGACAAAAAGGGATTGGATACCCTTTGGCAGGTTAATATCAGATATTCTGAATGAGAATAGGCTGATAGAACACCTTACAGAAGCACATGAATTGAGCTCTATTGAACCTACTGTTGGCAAGCCTCTGAACGCCAAGAATCTGAAGAAAATGAAACTGATAGAGAATATCAGAAAGGAGCCCAGCGTCACTCCTCTGGCTGACATCACCAGCAGAAGAGTCCCTCTGGACGACTTTCCAATCTTTTCTGAGATTGACTCTAAACCAGTCATTGTTCTCAGATACTTGGACGCTTGCAAGGCTAATGGCACAGATCCCACTCTGAACATAAAAGATCTGCACCAGCAAAATCTAGAAGTTACTGTGAAAAAGACGAAGCTAAGAAAGGCTACTTCAGAAGGACCATCCCAGCAGACCCCTAAGAAGAGAGGTAATCTATCTGATTCTAATGTTTTAAATTCTTCTGCTATTCCAACATCAATCCCAACCCCGACTTCATTTGAACTTCCAATCCCCATACCAACCATTGATGAAACCGAACCAGAGGCTGACCCTTCTGAGTCACTAACTCTCAGGAGACCCGCACCAAAAATCCAAAACCCACAACATCAATAGAATCAGAACTTGACAAAGTTCTGTCTGAAATTGATCAATGTGCTTCCGCTCCCCTCTCAGAAAATCCAAACACTCAACCAGAAATTGCCCACTCTCCTCAACCAGAACATACTCTCTCATCCATACCAGAACAACCAGAAATTCCACCTCCTTCTCCACAACCAGAAATTCCACCTCCATCTCCACAACCAGAACTTCATCCACTTTCACCTCAACCATCACCTATAAACCCTGAGTTTCAACACTCTGAAACTCCATCACCTGAACATCAAACTCATGAACCTCTTTCACCTCAATCCTCTAAACCTCAACCCTTGGCAATTCAGCTGCCTTGTGGTACAACTGTAAACATACCCTAGCTTCCATCCTCACCAGAAACTACCCCTCCAAATACTCCAAACAGTCCAATAATCATCTCTGATTCTCCCACTCCATCTCCCAAACAAACTACAGAAGACCACAACAAAACATTTATTGATTTAACAATCCTTAACCATCTTGCTGACCGTAAATATAAAATAGCCATCCCCAAACCCAAACAACTATATGTTGGTGCTGGCATTTTGAATTTTGAAACAGGCTTGCAGAATTGGATTGCTTCTCTGAAGTAGGTTTGTCCTGGAATGATTGATCCTGCCGCTTCATACCATCTCTGGACTCAATTCAGAAAGTGGGTACGCGCCGAAGCCCTCAAGCTGCAAGACATAAATTATGAACAGGCACAACAGAACTTCAGCAAGCTGCTGAAGGAAGTTGAAAGTCAGCTGCCAAAGGAGGAAGGGCTACTTCTGGATAGTGAGCCATGGTCTGAGAAGCGTCAAGCTTCAAAAGTTCAGCAAGCAGAAGATCAGACAATTCAAGCTGAAGATGTTAGTCAAGCTGAAGATGTTGCAGAAAGCTCTCAGAAGTATCCTGCTTCTGACGTTTCTCAAGCTGCCTTGGACAGGCAGACTCTGGAAGAGCTGAAGCAGAATGATATTCGTCTGCAGCAAAGAATGGATGAGAATGATCAGAAGATGAAGGAAAGGATGGATGTGCAAGACAGCAAGATTGATACAGTAGTCAGCATGGTGCACAAGCAGAATGAAACTGCTGATCAGATTAAGACAATGCTAGAGACTCTGTTCACACGCCTTCCACCCCAACCTTAGATTTTCATTCATGATATTTTAACTGTTTTCTTTGCATATCATCTGTACTGTTTGTCTGGCTCTGAATTAAATATAACAGTTTTTCTGCTCTAATCGTTTTAGCTTATATTACTTACACTTTTTGATTGTTGACAAAAAGGGGGAGAACAAGAATGATATTTTTCAATAACGGATTACTGAGACAAAAAGTCTCAAACATTCTAACATTATGATATACTTGAATGTTTTCTGTTTTTGCATAAGCCTACAGGTAAAAGAAGTTAATCATCTCTGATACACTGAAGCTCTGATATTTTGATCTGAAGCTCTGATATTCTGATGTTCAAAGAAAGTAAATAAAGATCTGATCCTGAAGAACTCTTGGAATTAAAAAGGGAAGTAATAAATTCAGGGGGAGTATCTCCGATCTAATCTCTGATATATCTTTATCCCTTATCCTCTTATCTTTGATAACTTCATATTTAATTCTAATACTCTTTACCATTTAGTTATCTCTGATACTTTTCACGTTAATTTTCAATTAAAAAATATCTAGTTTTTGTCATCATCAAAAAGGGGGAGATTGTTAGAACAAAGTTTGAATCTACTACCCTAAGTTTAAGTTTTGATGATAACAAAATGCAAAGATATATTAATTGTATGATTCATGTAAGACATATATGCTGCCTAAAAAATTACATTCTGTTTTACAGAAACTCTGGTGGGTATCAGCAAGAGAACATCATCATCAGCATCAGAAGATGAGATATCAACATCAGCATCAGAAGATGTTATATCAGATGCCAGAATCAGAAGATCAACTTGTGCTTAAGCTGAAGCTTGATGAACAAATCTGCGCTTAACCATCTGAACTCTGATCAAGACAACAACACTTTATCAGCACCTAAGCAGCGTCAGAATGAGCCAAAGCCAGAACACGTTTTAGTGGCAACGGTACTGTGCATTCAAGATGCTTTATTACCAACGACATCATTCCAGACAAGATCTGCTTAATATGGAAAGAATGTTATTGGCATTGAAACGGAATTACTCACTCCAACGTACCATTTTTTCAATGCTATATAAACTAGTCAGTGAAGATTGAATTGGCTAATGCTCTACAACACTCTACACGCCTAAAGCTATTCATCATCTTCCTCACTCTCAGTTTGCTAAAAGCTCTCAATTTCGTTACTCAAATATTTTAGCACTCTAGTTCTCATAAGCTTAAACTTGTGTAGTATCACAGTTGTGATAAATAGTTTTTGTAGAAAACATTCAACACACTTAGATTTCAATTATCTGTAAGAAAGTTTTTCCTTGAGAAACCGGTTTGTGGTTTGACTCAAGAAGGCTTTAGCAGTTGTTAAAGCAGTTGTAATATTCAGTTGAATATAATGGATTAAGACCTCGTTGGAGAGAGGCGAAATCACCTTGACGGGTGGACTGGAGTAGTTTGAGATCAAACGAACCAGGATAAAAATACTGTGTTGACTGCAATTGATTTCAAGTTTTTACAATTCAACCCCCCTTCTTGTGTTTTTCACTTCTTCAACTATCCAGGCTTTCATCTCGAAGTAACCTTACTATCAAGGTTCCTTCCCACAAGCCCTACCATCCAGGATTTCATATTGAAGTAAGCCTACTATCTAGGTTCCTTCCCATAAGCCCTACTATATAGGCTTTCATCTCGAAGTAACCCTACGACCCAGGTTCCTTCTTATAACCCTACTATCCAGGCTTTCATTTCGAGGTAACCCTACTATCCAGGTTCCTTCTCATCTCCCTACTATCCAAGCTCTTATCTCGAAGCAACGCTACTATCCAGGTTCCTTCTCACAACCCTACAATCCAGGCTCTCATCCCGATGTAACCCTGCTATCCAGGTTCCTTCTTAGAGCCCTACTATCCAGACTTTCATTTCGAAGTAACCCTACTACCCAGGTTCCTTCTCATAGCCCTAATATCCCGACATTCATTTCAAAGTAACCCTACTATCCATGTTCCTTCTCATTGCCCTACTATCCAAGATTTCATTTCGAAGAAACCCTACGACCAAGGTTCCTTCTTATAGCCCTACTATCCAAGAACTCATTTCGAAGTAACCCTACGACCCAGGTTCCTTCTCATAGCCCTACTATCTAGGCTTTCATTTCGAAGTAACCCTACGACCTAGGTTCCTTCTCATAGCCCTACTATCCAGGATTTCATTTCGAAGTAACCCTACTACCTAGGTTCCATCTAATAGCCCTACTATCCAGGCTTTCATTTCAAAGAAACCCTACTACCCAGGTTCCTTCTCATAGCGCTACTATCCCGACTTTCATTTCGATGTAACCCTACTATCCAGGTTCCTTCTCATAGCCCTACTATCCAGGCTTTCATTTCGAAGCAACCCTATGACCCAGGTTCCTTCTCATAGCCCTACTACCCAGGCTTTCATTTCAAAGTAACCCTACGACCAAGGCTCCTTCTCATATCCCTACTATCCAGGCTTTCATTTCAAAGTAACCCTACTACCCAGGATACTTCTTATAGCCCTACTATCCAGGCTTTCATTTTGAAGTAACCCTACTATCTCGGTTCCTTCCCATAAGCCCTACCATCCAGGCTTTCGTCTTGATGTAAGCCTACTATCCAGGTCCCTTCCTATAAGCCCTACCATCCAGGATTTCATCTTGAAGTAACCCTACTATCCAGGTTCCTTCCCATAAGCCATACTATCCATGATTTCATCTCGAAGTAACCCTATGACCCAGGTTCCTTCTCATAGCCCTACTATTCAGGCTTTCATCTCTAAGTAACCTTACTATACAGGTTCCTTCCCATAAGCCCTACCATCCAGGATTTCATCTTGAAGTAACCCTACTATCCAGGTTCCTTCCCATAAGCCCTATTATCAGGGCTTTCGTCTCGAAGTAACCCTACGACCCAGGTTCCTTCTCATAGCCCTACTATACAGGCTTTCATTTCGATGTAACCCCACGACCCATGTTCCTTCTCATAGCCCTACTATCCAGGATTCCATTTCGAAGTAACCATACTATCCAGGTTCCTGCTCATAGCCCTACTATCCAAGATCTCATCCCGAAGCAACCCTACTATCCGGGTTCCTTCTCATAGCCCTACTATCCAGGCTGTCATCCCGAAGTAACCCTACTATCCAGGGTCCTTCCCATAAGCCCTACTATCCAGGCTTTCATTTCAAAGTAACCCTACTATCCAGGCTCCTTCTCATAGCCCTACTATCCAGGATTTCATTTCGAAGCAACCCTACGACCCATGTTCCTTCTTATAGCCCTACTATCCAGGAATTCATTTGGAAGTAACCCTACGACCCAAGTTCCTTCTCATATCCCTACTATCCAGGCTTTCATTTCTAAGTAACCCTACGAACTAGATTCCTTCTTATAACCCTACTATCCAGGATTTCATTTCGATGTAACCCTACTATCCAGGTTCCTTCCCATAAGCCCTACTATCCAGGATTTAAACTCGAAGTAACCCTACGACCCAGGTTCTTTCTCATAACCCTACTATCCAGGCTTTCATCTCGAAGTAACCTTACTATCCAGCTTCCTTCCCACAAGCCGTACCATCCAGGCTTTCATCTTGAAGTAACCCTACTACCCAGGTTCCTTCCTATCAGCCCTACTATCCAGGATTTCATCTCGAAGTAACACTACGACCCAGGTTCCTTCTCATAGCCCTACTATCCAGGCTTTCATTTCGAAGTAACCCTACGACCCATGTTCCTTCTCATAGCCCTACTATCCAGGCTTTTATTTCGAAGTAACCCTATTATCTAGTTTCCTTCTCATAGCCCTACTATCCAAGCTCTCATCCCGAAGCAACCCTACTATCCAGGTACCTTCTAACAGGCCTACTATTCAAGCTCTCATACCGAAATAATACTACTCTCTAGGCTCCTTCTCACAACCCTACTATCCAAGTTCCTTCTCACAACCCTACTATCCAAGATCTCATCCCGAAGTAACCCTACTATCCAGGCTCCTTCTCATAGCCCTACTATCCAGGCTTTCATTTCGAAGCAACCCTACGACCCAGGTTCCTTCTTATAGCCTTACTATCCAGGAATTCATTTGGAAGTAACCCTACGGCCCAGGTTCCTTCTCATATCCCTACTATCCAGGCTTTCATTTCTAAGTAACCCTACGAACTAGATTCCTTCTTATAACCCAACTATCCAGGATTTCATTTCGAAGTAACCCTACTACCCAGGTTCCTTCTCATAGCCCTACTATACATGATTTCATTTCAAAGGAACCCTAATACCCAGGTTCCTTCTCATAGCGCTACTATCCCGGCTTTCATTTCGATGTAACCCAACTATCCAGGTTCCTTCTCATAGCTCTACTATCCAGGCCTTCATTTCGAAGCAACCCTATGACCCAGGTTCCTTCTCATATCCCTATTATCCAGGCTTTCATTTCGAAGTAACCCTACGACGAAGGTTCCTTCTCATATCCCTATTATCCAGGCTTTCATTTCGAAGTAACCCTACTACCCAGGTTCCTTCTTATAGCCCTACTATCTAGGCATTCATTTCGAAGTAACCCTACTACCCAAGTTCCTTCTCATAGCCCTAATATCCCGGCTTTCATTTCGAAGTAACCCTACTATCCAGGTTCCTTCTCATAGCCCTACTATCCAGGCTTTCATTTCGAAGTAACCCTACTATCCAGGTTCCTTCTCATAGCCCTATTATCCAGGCTTATATCTCGAAGTAACCATACTATCCAGGTTCCTTTCCATAAGCCCTACCATCCAGGCTTTCGTCTTGAAGTAACCCTACTATCCAGGTCCCTTCCCATAAGCCCTACCATCCAGGCTTTTATCTTGAAATAACCCTACTATCCATGTTCCTTCCCATAAGCCCTAATATCAAGGATTTCATCTCGAAGTAACCCTATAACCAAGGTTCCTTCTCATAGCCTTACTATCCAGGCTTTCATCTCGAAGTAACCTTACTATCCAGGTTCCTTCCTATAAGCCCTTCCATCCAGGCTTTCTTCTTGAAGTAACCCTACTATCCAGGTTCCTTACCATAAGCCCTACTATCAGGGCTTTCATCTCGAAGTAACCCTACGACCTAGGTTCCTTCTCATAGCCCTACTATCCAGGCTTTCATTTCGATGTAACCCCCCGACCCATGTTCCTTCTCATAGCCCTACTATCCAGGCTTTCATTTCGAAGTAACCCTACTATCCAAGTTCCTTCTCATAGCCCTACTATCCAAGCTCTCAACCCGAAGCAACCCTACTATCCAGGTTCCTTCTCATAGCCCTAATATCCAGGCTCTCATCCAGATGTAACCCTACTATCCAGGTTCCTTCTCACATCCCTACTATCCAGGCTTTCATTTCGAAGTAACCCTACTACCCAGGTTCCTTCTTATAGCCCTACTCTCCCGACTTTCATTTCAAAGTAACCCTACTATACAGGTTCCTTCTCTTAGCCCTACTATCCCGGCTTTCATTTTGATGTAACCCTACTATCCGGGTTCCTTCTCATAGCCCTACTATCCAGGCTTTCATTTCGAAGCTACCCTACGACCTAGGTTCCTTCTCATAGCCCTACTATCCAGGCTTTTCTTTCGAAGTAACCCTACGACCCAGGTTCCTTCTCATATCTCTTCTATCCAGGCTTTCATTTCGAAGCAACCCTACGACCCAGGTTCCTTCTTATAGCCCTACTATCCAGGAATTCATTTGGAAGTAACCCTACGACCCAGGTTCCTTCTCATATCCCTACTATCAAGTCTTTCATTTCGTAGTAACCCTACGAACTAGATTCCTTCTCATAACCCTATTATCCAGGATTTCATTTTGAAGTAACCCTACTACCCAGGTTCCTTCTCATAGCCCTACTATACAGGCTTTCATTTCGAAGTAACCCTACTACCCAGGTTCCTTCTCATAGCGCTACTATCCCGACTTTCATTTCGATGTAACCCTACTATCCAGGTTCCTTCTTATAGCTCTACTATCCAGGCTTTAATTTCGAAGCAACCCTATGACCCAGGTTCCTTCTCATAGCCCTACTATCCAGGCTTTCATTTCGAAGTAACCCTACGAGGAAGGTTCCTTCTCATATCCCTATTATCCAGGCTTTCATTTCGAAGTAACCCTACTACCCAGATTCCTTCTTATAGCCCTACTATCTAGGCATTCATTTCGAAGTAACCCTACTACCCAAGTTCCATCTCATAGCCCTAATATCCCGACTTTCATTTCGAAGTAACCCTACTATCCAGGTTCCTTCTCATAGCCCTTCTATCCAGGCTTTCATTTCGAAGTAACCCTACTATCTAGGTTCCTTCTCACAGCCAAACTATCCAAGATCTCATCCCAAAATAACCCTACTATCCAGGCTCCTTCTCATAGCCCTACTATCCAGGCCTTCATTTCGAAGCAACCCTACGACCCAGGTTCCGTCTTATAGCCCTACTATCCAGGAATTCATTTCTAACTAACCCTAAGACCCAAGTTCCTTCTCATATCCCTACTATCCAAGCTTTCATTTCGAAGTAACCCTACGACCTAGTTTCCTTCTCATAGCCCTACTATCCAGGATTTCATTTCGAAGTAACCCTACTACCCAGGTTCCTTCTCATAGCCCTACTATATAGGCTTTCATTTTGAAGTAACCCTACGACCCAGGTTCCTTCTCATAACGCTACTATCCCGACTTTCATTTCGATGTAACCCTACTATACATGTTCCTTCTCATAGCCCTACTATCCAGGATTTCATTTCGAAGCAACCCTATGACCCGTGTTCCTTGTCATAGCCCTACTATCCAGGCTTTCATTTCGAAGTAACCCTACGACCAAGGTTCCTTCTCATATCCCTACTATCCAGGCTTTCATTTCTAAGTAACCCTACTACCCAGGTTCCTTCTTATATCCCTACTATCCAGGCATTCATTTCGAAGTAACCCTACTACCCAAGTTCCTTCTCATAGCCCTAATATCCCGACTTTCATTTCGAAGTAACCCTACTATCCAGGTTCCTTCTCACAGCCCTACTATCCACGCTTTCATTTCGAAGTAACCCTACTATCCAAGTTCCTTATTATAGCCCTACTATCCAGGCTTATATCTCGAAGTAACCCTACTATCCAGGTTCCTTCCCATAAGCCCTACCATCCAGGCTTTCGTCTTAAAGTAACGCTACTCTCCAGGTCCCTTCCCATAAGCCCTACCATCCAGGCTTTCATCTTGAAGTAACCCTACTATCCAGGTTCCTTCCCATAAGCCCTACTATCCAGAATTTCATCTCGAAGTAACCCTGCGACCCAGATTCCTTCTCATAGCCCTACTATCCAGGATTTTATCTCGAAGTAACCTTACTATCCAGGTTCCTTCCCATAAGCCCTACCATCCAGGCTTTCATCTTGAAGTAACCCTACTATCTAGGTTCCTTCCCATAAGCCCTACTATCAGGGCTTTCATCTTGAAGTAACCCTACGACCCAGGTTCTTTCTCAAAGCCCTACTATCCAGGATTTAATTTCGAAGTAACCCTATGACCCATGTTCCTTCTCATAGCCCTACTATCCAGGCTTTCATTTCAAAGTAACCCTACTATCCAAGTTCCTTCTCATAGCCCTACTATCCAAGCTCTCATCCTGAAGCAACCCTACTATCCAGGTACCTTCTCACAACCCTACTATCCAAGATATCATCTTGAAGTAACCCTACTATCCAGGCTCCTTCTCTTAGCCCTACTATCCAGGCTTTCATTTCGAAGCAACCCTACGACCCAAGTTCCTTCTTATAGCCCTACTATCCTGGAATTCATTTCTAAGTAACCCTACGACCCAGGTTCCTTCTCATATCCCTACTATCCAAGCTTCCATTTCGAAGTAACCCTACGTCCTAGGTTCCTTCTCATAGCCATACTATCCAGGATTTCATTTCGAAGTAACCCTACGACCCAAGTTCCTTCTCATAGCGCTACTTTCCCAGCTTTCATTTCGATGTAACCCTACTATCCAGGTTCCTATCATAGCCATACTATCCAGGATTTCATTTCAAAGCAACCCTATGACCAAGGTTCCTTCTCATAGCCCTACTATCCAGACTTTCATTTCGAAGTAACCCTACGACCAAGGTTCCTTCTCATATCCCTACTATCCAGGCTTTCATTTCGAAGTAACCCTACTAGCCAGGTTCCTTCTTATATCCCTATTATCCAGGTATTCATTTCGAAGTAACCCTACTACCCAAGTTCCTTCTCATAGCCCTAATATCCCGACTTTCATTTCGAAATATCCCTACTATCCAGGTTCCTTCTCATAGCCCTACTATCCAGGCTTTCATTTTGAAGTAACCCTACTATCCAAGTTCCTTCTCATAGCCTTACTATCCAAGCTTATATCTCGAAGTAACCCTACTATCCAGGTCCCTTCCCATAAGCCCTACCATCCAGGCTTTCATCTTGAAGTAACCATACTATCCAGGTCCCTTCCCATAAGCCATACTATCCAGGATTTCATCTCGAAGTAACCCTACGACCCAGGTTCTGTCTCATAGCCCTACTATCCAGGCTTTCATCTCGAAGTAACCTTACTATCCAGGTTCCTTCACATAAGCCCTACTGTTGTACCCCAAAATTTACCCTCCCATATTCTCCATGATTTGTCAAGGATCATCTTCAAATGGTTCAAGATTGCTCAAGGGTAGTACAGTCAAACCACCTCCTAATACAGCTGAAATTAGGGTTTTGGTTCTTTCAAGGAATTTGGGGTTTTGAATGGTTCAATCAAGTCTCATAGGCCTATATATATTCTCAAGCACCTACAGGCCAAGTTTCAAGACTCAGAGTGTCAATTTGCACAGTCAAAAGCCCCATTTGATCCACAGTCAACTACAAGGGCAAAATGGTCATTTTGCAGTCAAAAGTCAGAATTTTGGGTCAACATCTTATTTTGAGTCCACAATCATCATTTGATCAAGTCTTGATCATGATTCCACAAGAATGGCTCAAAAATCATCAAGATGCAAAAAGTTACTATTTGTGGACAGTAGAAAAGTCAACTGTATCTTGACCAGGGCATAACTTTTTCATGGTTTGTCATAAAAATTACATCCAATGCTCATTTTGAAGAGGATGCAATTTCCTACAATCCATATTCACACTCCAAGTTCAATAAATGCTCTCATAAAAAGTTATCAATTTCTACATTATAGGTCAAATTCAAAAGTCAACAAAAGTGCACTTTAAGTCAAAGACCATAACTTGAGATTGGTAAATCCAAATGACATGGGACCAAATTCATTGGTTAGAGGACTTCAAGACCTTTCCAAAATGTCCAAGAACATGGTCATATGATCAAAATTGAGCAAGTTGTGCATTGGAGAAGTTGGGAAATTTTTATGAATTTGCAAAAGTCAACTTTGCTCAAAACACCTCATTTTTGCTAATGGGCCTCAAATCTCTTCTTGAAACTTCATCCATGACTTATGCACGACCCATCAAGCTTAATTGAATTTATTTTCTTATTTTTATTGATTAATTGGATTTTTAATTAATATTAATTCATTTAATTAATTTAAAATTGTAGGAAAATGCAAGATTTGATTTTTCAATCAATTTGTGAAGCAAATATGGTCAAGATATGCTGGAAATATCGTGCACAAGTCAAAGATATCAAAAGATCCAAAATTGGCAACTTTGTTCAATCATGAAAAATAAAAAAGATTTGATTTCCAATCAAATATTCAATCATCAATACAATGGATTTGTGCCCAACTCTTGACCTAATTCAGTTGCCCTATATATGCAAGCAAACCCTAACCAAATAGACGTGAAAAAAGCTGCAGAAAGACCCCATACAATTTCAAGAATTTTCAAGAAAAAGTGAAAACCTATTCTTGTATTCCAAGCCAATTCAAGGCGTGCTCTTCATTCTAACACCTTGCAGGAGTTCTCAGGAGTGTTTTGCAATCAAACTCAGACCCTAAAGCTCAAAGAATTATCGCTTACAATTTCACGGTTTGGCTCTTTTATTCAAAATTGTATTGTCTAATTCATGCGCATTTAACATATTTTATTGATTGTTTTGCATTGCTAGGAACCATATGAAGCTAATGGCATAACTTAATTGAATTATAATGCACTGAATCAAAAGATGCCATGAACGATTTCTAGGGTTCTTAAGCTTTGAAATTGGGGCTTTCTGAACCAAGCAAAATTAGGACTCATAAGGCACATGGTTGAGATCACGAGACCAAGACGAACCTGACCAACCCCTCGCGAAATATTTATATGAACCATGGTGCTAATCGCTATTTTTCGTGCAAGCATATAGTGGGGGTTGAAAACCCGCGCTATATGATTCTGTTTTTGCAGGAACAACGAAGAAGATGATGAGGTGTTGACACTCCATTGGACCATTTGAATCAGTGTGCGTTTTGTTTTGTTTTACAGCATATTATTTGGTTTATTAATATATTAATTGCTTGCCATTATAAAATCAATTAGAACAACCTGGCTGAGTGGCAAGCGCGCTAGTATGTGATCTTTGGGACCTGGGTTTGAATCCCAGGTCCCCCAAAATTATTGTTGTTATTTTCTTGCAGCTTATCCAACGTATCTCATGCCTTGAGGTCCACCATGCACTTCATCTCTCCAAGCGCCAGATGTCTCCAGACATGAATCCAATGGTCCTGAGTGGAAGACCATCATACTCCCAGTCAACACGCACCATGGATGATCATCAAAGTCAAACAAGCTTAAGCATAATGGGCTTCAGATTTCCAATACACCTCCTAATTTGGCCAACACCCCCTGGGTTATTCTTCTTTTTTTTTCTTCTTATATTTTTTTCATTTAATTATTTTACTATTAATTATTATTATTATTTAATTAACCCAATTAATTTTTTATAATAAAATCAGAAAACTAAAACACAATATTTTTTATTATTATTTATTAAATTCACCCTTAATTTATTATTTTTTGTAAATAAATACTAATATAATTAATTTAGTTTTAATTAGGTTTAGTTTTAACTTTTTTTCAATAATTTAAAATCAACATAGAATTAGGGTTTTTTTGGCAACTTTTAATCCTTTTATTTATATTTCTTTAAAACATAAAAAACTAAAAAAATATTTCTTTTATCTTATTAATTAATTAGCTTGGGTTTAATGAAATGCAAAATAACAAAAATTCAATCTTTCTCAAAAAAGGGTCAAAACCCTAAGAACTTCTCCGATTCAATTTTTCTCGCGCATGTGATTATTCTTGATTCCTATTGTTTTCATCATATTTATGTAATTGCTCCGAGGATGTAATAGCTTAATTAGGACTTTTTATCGCTTTTATTTAATTTCCCGCAATTTACTTTTCAAGGGTTTGCTTTTGGCGATGTAAATACCCGACGCCTTGTAATAGCTTAGCTTTATTTTCCGCAACTATTAACTGCTAGATGTATGCTAACTAGGCTATGCATGACAAGACTTCTCTGAAATTAAAATCAACCCGTAGTTCACCATAACATGTGAAAAGATAACTTAACTGAAACCTGACACACTCGCAAATGCCACTCCTAGGGTACGCCTCACTTGGTTGCCTCGACGTGGTCATTGAGTATAGGGTGTTTTAGAGGTCGCCCTCCTGTCTAAAGATCAAAGTTGCCTCAAAATGGTTGCCTCGGATAAAACGATCTAAGACATTAGGGTTACCGCTAATGCGTCCTACTATTTCTTTGGTGACCACATGTCCCTAAAATCGAATTGACCCGAAAAACTCCAACGACGGTGCTATCTACTTCTCAATAGTGGGATAGCACTGTCTAAAGGACATTTACACAGCTTAATTTCTTTTGAGTAGGTAGAGGTTCTAAGGTACTTGCTATTTCAAAACAAAACAACTTTTCGCACCTACACTTTTCTGACAAAAGTTTTCAAACAACACTTCATACACTCTTGAGGACTGATACAAGAGTTAAATCGAAGTTTTCAAAACAAACTTTTTTAAAACCCACAAACACAAGAAAAGCAAAACATTTTGAAAACATAGTGAGAAAGTACCTAAGAGCCCGTGGATAACCACGGATAGAAAGGGTGCTAACACCTTCCCTTTCTATAATCTACCTCCCGAACCGAGAAACATCTCGAAAAGGAATTTTGTTGTGCTTTTGTCCTTTCCTTGTTGGAGAAAATAAAAGACGGTGGCGACTCTTGCTTACTGCGACATTTTGCTAAACGCAAACCCGAACCAGCATTAAAAAACAGTCAGTTCTATTTCCACCGATCACAGAACTGGCGACTCAGCTGTGGACTTTATAAGTGAGGTGTACCTTAGGATAAGATCACTTATGTTTTCAATTGCCTTCTTTAAATGCTTTAATTTTGTGGGCTTGTATTGGAGTTTTATAGATCCTAACCCGGATCTGGGGAATACCCTTTAGGTAAGTAGCAATAAACTCTGAGGGACCTATCCGGCATAGACCGACACGGTTGAAGCAGTAGCTACATTGGTGTGACACCTTGGTCTGTACCGATATCCCTTGTGTTGGAACGAGGAGAATATGGGTCTTCTGAGGAGTCATTAAGCACCAACTGACCTTAGCACCTTAAATTGATCAACTTGGCCATAGAACAGTAGCAAATTGCTACACTCATTGAGGCTAAACTCTCGCGCTGGTTCCGGTCGCAAGAAAAGGTTGCTAAACTGGAATTATGACCGATAAAGGGTAGTTAGTGATATTGAGATCCTCTAGAACCCGGTTACTATTTTTAGGACAAGTCTTAACCAACTGAAACTGAAAGAGGGTAGTACCTAAACTTCATGCCATCCTGAAATCTAAGGGCTCTTTTGTCTGACTTGTGTGCCTTCACCATGTTTGCCTTTTGTGAATACTTGTGGTGTGCCTTTATCATGCATCTCATACATCATGACATTGCATACAACTAACTCTTTACCTTTTCAGGAAAGAACGATCAACAGATAAAAGTCATTACCTTTTGGAGTAGTAGTTGTCCAAGATTCCTTCATCATCCTACTGAGGTAGAAGTCATCAAGATTCCTTCCTCATCCCGTTGAGGTAGAAGTCATCAAGATTCCTTCATTATCCCGTTGAGGTAGAAGTCATCAAGATTCCTTCATCATCCCGTTGAGGTAGAAGTCATCAAGATTCCTTCATCATCCCGTTGAGGTAGAAGTCATCAAGATTCCTTCATTATCCCGTTGAGGTATAAGTCATCATGATTCCTTCATTATCCCGTTGAGGTAGAAGTCATCAAGATTCCTTCATTATCCCGTTGAGGTAGAAGTCATCAAGATTCCTTCATTATCCCGTTGAGGTAGAAGTCATCAAGATTCCTTCATCATCCCGTTGAGGTAGAAGTCATCAAGATTCCTTCATCATCCCGTTGAGGTAGAAGTCATCCAAGATTCCTTCATCATCCTGCTGAGGTAGTAGTCGTCCAAGATTCCTTCATCATCCTGCTGAGGTAGTAGTCGTCCAAGATTTCTTCATCATCCTGCTGAGGTAGTAGTCGTCCAAGATTCCTTCATCATCCTGCTGAGGTAGTAATCGTCCCAGATTCCTTCATCATCTATTTGGAGTAACAATCGTCTCAGATTCCTTCATCATCTTGCTGAGGTAGTAGTCGTCCAAGATTCCTTTATCATCCTGCTGAGGTAGTAATCATCCCAGATTCCTTCATCATCTATTTGGAGTAGCAATCGTCTTAGATTCCTTCATCACATCATTATCAAAAAAAAAAAATCCTCCTCTGGTTCAGTTAAATAGATTCCTAAAGATTTTTCTGATGCAAACCCGTCAATGAAAACAACCCGTCAATAAGAGACCACCCACCAACCTGTCTTAAGTTCCAGATCTACACCTGTAACTAGCCAGGAAATATCTGTGGACGACTGATTGTAGATCTATACCTGAAACCATACAGGAAAGTTATCTACATTGAAGAGATTTAAGATTAATACCTGTAGCAAGCCAGGAAAACTATCTTTCTTTCTCAGGTCAGAGATTAATACCTGATACCAGACAGGACAACTATTTACTTGACCATCATGAAGCAACCCTACACCGGTTCCTTCTCTTCGAAGATGCAGTTTTACACGAACTCATCATCAGGAAACCCTACACATGTTCCTTCTTTTAACTTACCAAGTCACAATTCAACAAACATTTCCAGATGGCATCTTTAAGCCCATCTCCACAACTACCCATTACATTTCCAGATGGCATCTATAAGCCCATCCCCGACAAGATTCTGTCACATCTCCAGATGGCATCTATAAGCCCATCCGCCTATCCATCATATCTCCAAATGGCATCTGTAAGCCCATTCCCGACATCACATTGCTGATACTACACCATGCGAGTGCAAATTTCTGGGCACTCTAGTGTTCAATTATCTTCCACCTTCGGATCACGAAAGGCTCGAACGCCAATCTATATCCCCAGGTTTAAGAAATTTGAATAGGGGCAACTGTTGTACCCCAAAATTTGCCCTCCCATATTCTCCAAGATTTGTCAAGGATCATCTTCAAATGGTTCAAGATTGCTCAAGGGTAGTACAATCAAACCACCTCCTAAGACAGCTGAAATTAGGGTTTTGGTTCTTTCATGGAATTTGGGGTTTTCAATGGTTCAATCAAGTCTCATAGGCCTATATACATTCTCAAGCACCCACATGCCAAGTTTCAAGACTCACAGTGTCAATTTGTACAGTCAAAAGCCCCATTTGATCCACAGTCAACTACAAGGGTAAAATGGTCATTTTGCAGTCAAAAGTCATAATTTTTGGTCAACATCTTAATTTGAGTCCACAATCATCATTTGATCAAGTCTTGATCATGATTCCACAAGAATGGCTCAAAAATCATCAAGATGCAAAAAGTTACTATTTTTGGACAACACAAAAGTCAACTGTATCTTGACCAGGGCATAACTTTTTCATGGTTTGTCAGAGAAATTCCATCCAATGCTCATTTTGAAGAGGATGCAATTTCCTACAATCCATCTTCACACTCCAAGTTCAAGAAATGCTCTCATAAAAAGTTATCAATTTCTACATTATAGGTCAAATTCAAAAGTCAACAAAAGTGCACTTTAAGTCAAAGACCATAACTTGAGATTGGTAAATCCAAATGACATGGGACCAAAGGCATTGGTTAGAGGACTTCAAGACATTTCCAAAATGTCCAAGAACATGGTCATATGATCAAAATTGAGCAAGTTGTGCATTGGAGAAGTTGGGAAATTTTTATGAATTTGCAAAATTCAACTTTGCTCAAAACACCTCATTTTTGCTAATGGGCCTCAAATCTCTTCTTGAAACTTCATCCATGACTTATGCACGACCCATCAAGCTTAATTGAATTTATTTTCTTATTTTTGTTGATTAATTGGATTTTTAATTAATATTAATTCATTTAATTAATTTAAAATTGTAGGAAAATGCAAGATTTGATTTTTCAATCTATTTGTGAAGCAAATATGGCCAAGATATGCTGGAAATTTCGTGCACAAGTCAAAGATATCAAAAGATCCAAAATTGGCAACTTTGTTCAATCATGAAAAATAAAAAAGATTTGATTTCCAATCAAAGATTTAATCATCAATACAATGGATTTGTGCCCAACTCTTGACCTAATTCAGTTGCCCTATATATATGCAAGCAAACCCTAACCAAATAGACGTGAAAAAAGCTGCAGAAAGACCCCATACAATTTTAAGAATTTTCAAGAAAAAGTGAAAACCTATTCTTGTATTCCAAGCCAATTCAAGGCGTGCTCTTCATTCTAACACCTTGCAGGAGTTCTCAGGAGTGTTTTGCAATCAAACTCATACCCTAAAGCTCAAAGAATTATCGCTTACAGTTTCACGGTTTGGCTCTTTTATTCAAAATCGTATTGTCTAATTCATGCGAATTTAACATATTTTCTTGATTGTTTTGCATTTCTATGAACCACATGAAGATAATGGCATAACTTAATTGAATTATAATGCACTGAATCAAAAGATGCCATGAACGATTTCTAGGGTTCTTAAGCTTTGAAATTGGGGCTTTCTGAACCAAGCAAAATTAGTACTCATAAGGCACATGGTTGAGATCACGAGACCAAGACGAACCTGACCAACCCCTCGCGAAATATTTATATGAACCATGGTGCTAATCGCTATTTTTCGTGCAAGCATATAGTGGGGGTTGAAAACCCCTGCTATCTGATTCTGTTTTTGCAGGAACAACGAAGAAGATGATGAGGTGTTGACACTCTATTGGACCATTTGAATCAGCGCACGTTTTGTTTTGTTTTACAGCATATTATTTGGTTTATTAATATATTAATTACTTGCCATTATAAAATCAATTAGAACAACCTGGCTGAGTGGCAAGCACGCTAGTATGTGATCTTTGGGACCTGGGTTTGAATCCCAGGTCCCCCAAAATTATTGTTGTTATTTTCTTGCAGCTTATCCAACGTATCTCATGCCTTGAGGTCCACCATGCACTTCATCTCTCCAAGGGCCAGATGTCTCCAGACATGAATCCAATGGTCCTGAGTGGAAGACCATCATACTCCCAGTCAACACGCACCATGGATGATCATCAAAGTCAAACAGGCTTAAGCATAATGGGCTTCAGATTTCCAATACACCTCCTAATTGGGCCAACACCCCCTGGGTTATTCTTCTTTTTTTTTCTTCTTATATTTTTTTCATTTAATTTTTTTACTATTAATTATTATTATTATTTAATTAACCCAATTAATTTTTTATAATAAAATCAGAAAACTAAAACACAATATTTATTATCATTATTTATTAAATTCACCCTTAATTTATTATTTTTTGTAAATAAATACTAATATAATTAATTTAGTTTTAATTAGGTTTAATTTTAACTTTTTTTCAATAATTTAAAATCAACATAGAATTAGGGTTTTTTTGGCAACTTTTAATCCTTTTATTTTTATTTCTTTAAAACATAAAAAAGTAAAAAAATATTTCTTTCATCTTATTAATTAATTAGCTTGGGTTTAATGAAATGCAAAATAACAAAAATTCATTCTTTCTCAAAAAAGGGTCAAAACCCTAAGAACTTCTCCGATTCAATTTTTCTCGCGCATGTGATTATTCTTGATTCCTATTGTTTTCATCATATTTATGTAATTGCTCCGAGGATGTAATAGCTTAATTAGGACTTTTTATCTCTTTTATTTAATTTCCCGCAATTTACTTTTCAAGGGTTTGCTTTTGGCGATGTAAAAACCCGACGCCTTGTAATAGCTTAGCTTTATTTTCCGCAACTATTAACTGCTAGATGTATGCTAACTAGGCTATGCATGACAAGACTTCTCTGAAATTAAAATCAACCCGTAGTTCACCATAACATGTGCAAAGATAACTTAATTGAAACCTGACACACTCGCACATGCCACTCCTAGGGTACGCCTCACTTGGTTGCCTCGACGTGGTCATTGAGTATAGGGTGTTTTAGAGGTCGCCCTCCTGTCTAAAGATCAAAGTTGCCTCAAAATGGCTGCCTCGGATAAAACGATCTAAGACATTAGGGTTACCGCTAATGCGTCCTACTATTTCTTTGGTGACCACATGTCCCTAAAATCGAATTGACCCGAAAAACTCCAACGACGGTGCTATCTACTTCTCAATAGTGGGATAGCACTGTCTAAAGGACATTTACACAGCTTAATTTCTTTTGAGTAGGTAGAGGTTCTAAGGTACTTTCTATTTCAAAACAAAACAACTTTTCGCACCTACACTTTTCTGACAAAAGTTTTCAAACAACACTTCATACACTCTTGGGGACTGATACAAGAGTTAAATCGAAGTTTTCAAAACAAACTTTTTCAAAACCCACAAACACAAGAAAAGCAAAACATTTTGAAAAAATAGTGAGCAAGTACCTAAGAGCCCGTCGATAACCACGGATAGAAAGGGTGCTAACACCTTCCCTTTCTATAATCTACCTCCCGAACCGAGAAACATCTCGAAAAGGAATTTTGTTGTGCTTTTGTCCTTTCCTTGTTGGAGAAAATAAAACACGGTGGCGACTCTTGCTTACCGCGACATTTTGCTAAACGCAAACGCGAACCAGCATTAAAAATTAGTCAGTTCTATTTCCACCGATCACAGAACTGGCGACTCTGCTGTGGACTTTATAAGTGAGGTGTACCTTAGGATAAGATCACTTATGTTTTCAATTGCTTGCTTTGAATGCTTTAATTTTGTGGGCTTGTATTGGAGTTTTATAGATCCTAACCTAGATCTGGGGAATACCCTTTAGGTAAGTAGCAATAAACTGTGAGGGACCTGTCCGACGTAGACCAACACGGGTGAAGCAGTAGCTACGTTGGTGTGACACCTTGGTCTGTACCGATATCCCTTGTGTTGGAACGAGGAGAATATGGGTCTTCTGAGGAGTCATTAAGCACCAACTGACCTTAGCACCTTAAATTGAACAACTTGGCCATAGAACAGTAGCAGTATGTTACACTCATTGAGGCTAAACTCTCGCGATGGTTCCGGCCGCAAGAAAAGGTTGCTAAACTGGAATTATGATCGATCGAGGGTAGTCAGTGATATTGAGATCCTCTAGAACCCGGTTACTATTTTTAGGACAGGTCTTAACCAACTGAAACTGAGAGAGGGTAGTACCTAAACTTCGTGCCAGCCTGAAATCTAAGGGCTCTTTTGTGTGACTTGTGTGCCTTCACCTTGTTTGCCTTTTGTGAATACTTGTGGTGTGCCTTTATCATGCATCTCATACATCATGACAATGCATACAACTAACTCTTTACCTTTTCAGGAAAGAACGATCAACAGATAAAAGTCATTACCTTTTGGAGTAGTAGTCATCCAAGATTCCTTCATCATCCTGCTGAGGTAGAAGTCATCAAGATTCCTTCATCATCCCGTTAGGGTAGAAGTCATCAAGATTCCTTCATTATCCCATTGAGGTAGAAGTCATCAAGATTCCTTCATCATCCCATTGAGGTAGAAGTCATCAAGATTCCTTCATCATCCCGTTGAGGTATAAGTCATCAAGATTCCTTCATTATCCGGTTGAGGTAGAAGTCATCAAGATTCCTTCATTATCCCGTTGAGGTAGAAGTCATCAAGATTCCTTCATTATCCCGTTGAGGTAGAAGTCATCAAGATTCCTTCATTATCCCGTTGAGGTAGAAGTCATCAAGATTCCTTCATCATCCCGTTGAGGTAGTAGTCGTCCAAGATTCCTTCATCATCCTGTTGAGGTAGTAGTCGTCCAAGATTCCTTCATCATCCTGCTGAGGTAGTAGTCGTCCAAGATTCCTTCATCATCCTGCTGAGGTAGTAATCGTCCCAGATTCCTTCATCATCTATTTGGAGTAGCAATCGTCTCAGATTCCTTCATCATCCTGCTGAGGTAGTAGTCGTCCAAGATTCCTTCATCATCCTGCTGAGGTAGTAATCGTCCCAGATTCCTTCATCATCTATTTGGAGTAGCAATCGTCTCAGATTCCTTCATCACATCATTATCAAAAAAAAAAAACCTCTTCTGGTTCAGTTAAATAGATTCCTAAAGATTTTTCTGATGCAAACCCGTCAATGAAGACAACCCGTCAATAAGAGACCACCCACCAACCTCTCTTAAGTTCCAGATCAACACCTGTAACTAGCCAGGAAATATCTGTGGACGACTGATTGTAGATCTATACCTGAAACCATACAGGAAAGTTATCTACATTGAAGAGATTGAAGATTAATACCTGTAGCAAGCCAGGAAAACTATCTTTCTTTCTCAGGTCAGAGATTAATACCTGAAACCAGACAGGACAACTATCTACTTGACCATCATGAAGCAACCCTACACCGGTTCCTTCTCTTCCAAGATGCAGTTTTACACGAACTCATCATCAGGAAACCCTACACAGGTTCCTTCTTTCAACTTACCAAGTCACAATTCAATAAACATTTTTAGATGGGATCTTTAAGCTCATCTCTACAACTACCCATTAGATTTCCAGATGGCATCTATAAGCCCATCCCCGACAAGATTCCGTCACATCTCCAGATGGCATCTATAAGCCCATCCTCCTATCCATCATATCTCCAAATGGCATCTGTAAGCCCATTCCTGACATCACATTGCTGATACTACACCATGCGAGTGCAAATTTCTGGGCACTCTAGTGTTCAATTATCTTCCACCTTCGGATCACAAAAGGCTCGAACGCCAATCTATATCCCCAGGTTTAAGAAAATTGAAAAGGGGCAACTGTTGTACCCCAAAATTTGCCCTCCCATATTCTCCAAGATTTGTCAAGGATCATCTTCAAATGGTTCAAGATTGCTCAAGGGTAGTACAATCAAACCACCTCCTAAGACAGCTGAAATTAGGGTTTTGGTTCTTTCATGGAATTTGGGGTTTTCAATGGTTCAATCAAGTCTCATAGGCCTATATACATTCTCAAGCACCTACATGCCAAGTTTCAAGCCTCACAGTGTCAATTTGTACAGTCAAAAGCCCCATTTGATCCACAGTCAACTACAAGGGCAAAATGGACATTTTGCAGTCAAAAGTCATAATTTTTGGTCAACATCTTATTTTGAGTCCACAATCATCATTTGATCAAGTCTTGATCATGATTCCACAAGAATGGCTCAAAAATCATCAAGATGCAAAAAGTTACTATTTTTGGACAATAGAAAAGTCAACTGCATCTTGACCAGGGCATAACCTTTTCATGGTTTGTCAGAAAAATTCCATCCAATGCTCATTTTGAAGAGGATGCAATTTCATACAATCCATCTTCACACTCCAAGTTCAAGAACTTCCTTCATAAAAAGTTATCAATTTCTACATTATAGGTCAAATTCAAAAGTCAACAAAAGTGCACTTTAAGTCAAAGACCATAACTTGAGATTGGTAAATCCAAATGACATGGGACCAAAGGCATTGGTTAGAGGACTTCAAGACCTTTCCAAAATGTCCAAGAACATGGTCATATGATCAAAATTGAGCAAGTTGTGCATTGGAGAAGTTGGGAAATTTTTATGAATTTGCAAAAGTCAACTTTGCTCAAAACACCTCATTTTTGCTAATGGGCCTCAAATCTCTTCTTGAAACTTCATCCATGACTTATGCACGACCCATCAAGCTTAATTGAATTTATTTTCTTATTTTTATTGATTAATTGGATTTTTAATTAATATTAATTCATTTAATTAATTTAAAATTGTAGGAAAATGCAAGATTTGATTTTTCAATCAATTTGTGAAGCAAATATGGTCAAGATATGCTGGCAATTTCGTGCACAAGTCAAAGATATCAAAAGATCCAAAATTGGAAACTTTGTTCAATCATGAAAAATCAAAAAGATTTGATTTCCAATCAAAGATTCAATCATCAATACAATGGATTTGTGCCCAGCTCTTGACCTAATTCAGTTGCCCTATATATATGCAAGCAAACCCTAACCAAATAGATGTGAAAAAAGCTGCAGAAAGACCCCATACAATTTCAAGAATTTTCAAGAAAAAGTGAAAACCTATTCTTGTATTCCAAGCCAATTCAAGGCGTGCTCTTCATTCTAATACCTTGCAGGAGTTCTCAGGAGTGTTTTGCAATCAAACTCAGACCCTAAAGCTCAAAGAATCATCGCTTACAGTTTCATGGTTTGGCTCTTTTATTCAAAATCGTATTGTATAATTCATGCGCATTTAACATATTTTCTTGATTGTTTTGCATTGCTAGGTACCATATGAAGATAATGGCATAACTTAATTGAATTATAATGCACTGAATCAAAAGATGCTATGAACGATTTCTAGGGTTCTTAAGCTTTGAAATTGGGGCTTTCTGAACCAAGCAAAATTAGGACTCATAAGGCACATGGTTGAGATCACGAGACCAAGACGAACCTGACGAACCCCTCGCGAAATATTTATATGAACCATGGTGCTAATCGCTATTTTTCGTGCAAGCATATAGTGGGGGTTGAAAACCCCCGCTATCTGATTCTGTTTTTGCAGGAACAACGAAGAAGATGATGAGGTGTTAACACTCCATTGGACCATTTGAATCAGTGCACGTTTTGTTTTGTTTTACAGCATATTATTTGGTTTATTAATATATTAATTGCTTGCCATTATAAAATCAATTAAAACAACCTAGATGAGTGGCAAGCGCGCTAGTATGTGATCTTTGGGACCTGGGTTCGAATCCCAGGTCCCCCAAAATTATTGTTGTTATTTTCTTGCAGCTTATCTAACGTATCTCATGCCTTGAGGTCCACCATGCACTTCATCTCTCAAAGCGCCAGATGTCTCCAGACATGAATCCAATGGTCCTGAGTGGAAGACCATCATACTCCCAGTCAACACGCGCCATGGATGATCATCAAAGTCAAACATGCTTAAGCATAATGGGCTTCAGATTTCCAATACACCTCCTAATTGGGCCAACACCCCCTGGGTTATTCTTCTTTTTTTTTCTTCTTATATTTTTTTCATTTAATTATTTTACTATTAATTATTATTATTATTTAATTAACCCAATTAATTTTTTATAATAAAATCAGAAAACTAAGACACAATATTTTTTATCATTATTTATTAAATTCACCCTTAATTTATTATTTTTTGTAAATAAATACTAATATGCTTAATTTAGTTTTAATTAGGTTTAATTTTAACTTTTTTTCAATAATTTAAAATCAACATAGAATTATAGTTTTTTTGGCAACTTTTAATCCTTTTATTTTTATTTCTTTAAAACATAAAAAACCAAAAAAATATTTCTTTTATCTTATTAATTAATTAGCTTGGGTTTAATGAAATGCAAAATAACAAAAATTCATTCTTTCTCAAAAAAGGGTCAAAACCCTAAGAACTTCTCTGATTCAATTTTTCTCGCGCATGTGATTATTCTTGATTCCTATTGTTTTCATCATATTTATGTAATTGCTCCAAGGATGTAATATCTTAATTAGGACTTTTTATCGCTTTTATTTAATTTCCCGCAATTTACTTTTCAAGGGTTTGCTTTTGGCGATGTAAATACCCGACGCCTTGTAATAGCTTAGCTTTATTTTCCGCAACTATTAACTGCTAGATGTATGCTAACTAGGCTATGCATGACAAGACTTCTCTGAAATTAAAATCAACTCGTAGTTCACCATAACATGTGCAAAGATAACTTAACTGAAACCTGACACACTCGCACATGCCACTCCTAGGGTACGCCTCACTTGGTTGCCTCGACGTGGTCATTGAGTATAGGGTGTTTTAGAGGTCGCCCTCCTGTCTAAAGATTAAAGTTGCCTCGAAACGGTTGCCTCGGATAAAACGATCTAAGACATTAGGGTTACGGCTAAGGCGTCCTACTATTGCTTTGGTGACCACATGTCCCTAAAATCGAATTGACCCGAAAAACTCCAACGACGGTGCTACCTACTTCTCAATAGTGGGATAACACTGTCTAAAGGACATTTACACAGCTTAATTTCTTTTGAGTAGGTAGAGGTTCTAAGGTACTTTCTCTATCAAAACAAAACAACTTTTCGCACCTACACTTTTCTGACAAAAGTTTTCAAACAATACTTCATACATTCTTGAGAACTGGTACAAGAGTTAAATCGAAGTTTTCAAAACAAACTTTTTCAAAACCCACAAACACAAGAAAAGCAAAACATTTTGAAAACATAGTAAGCAAGTACCTAAGAGCCCGTGGATAACCACGGATAGAAAGGGTGCTAACACCTTCCCTTTCTATAATCTACCTCCCGAACCAAGAAACATCTCGAAAAGGAATTTTGCTGTGCTTTTGTCCTTTCCTTGTTGGAGAAAATAAAAGACGGTGGCGACTCTTGCTTACCACGAAATTTTGCTAAACGCAAACGCGAACCAACATTAAAAAACAGTCAGTTCTATTTCCACCGATCACACCTACCATCCAGGCTTTCTTCTTGAAGTAACCCTACTATCCAGGTTCCTTCCCATAAGCCCTACTATAAGGGATTTCATCTCGAAGTACCCCTACGACCCAGGCTCCTTCTCATAGCCCTACTATCCAGGCTTTCATTTTGATGTAACCCCCGACCCATGTTCCTTCTCATAGACCTACTATCCAGGCTTTCATTTCGAAGTTACCCTACTATCCAGGTTTCTTCTCATAGCCCTACTATCCAAGCTCTCATCCCGAAGCAACCCTACTATCCAGGTTCCTTCTCATAGCCCTACTATACAGGCTCTCATCCCGATGTAACCCTACTATCCAGGTTCCTTCTCACAGCCCTACTATCCAGGCATTCATTTTGAAGTAACCCTACTACCCAGGTTCCTTCTCATAACCCTACTATCCTGACTTTCATTTCGAAGTAACCCTACTATCCAAGTTCCTTCTCATAACCCTACTATACTGGCTTTCATTTTTATGTAACCCTACTATCCAGGTTCCTTCTCATAACCCTACTATCCAGGCTTTCATTTCGAAGCTACCCTACGACCCAGGTTCCTTCTCATAGCCCTACTATCCTGGCTTTTATTTCGAAGTAACCCTACGACCCAGGTTTCTTCTCATATCCCTACTATCCAGACTTTCATTTCGAAGTAACCCTACTACCCAGGTTCCTACTTATAGCCCTACTATCCAGGCTTTCATTTTGTAGTAACCCTACTACCCAAGTTCCTTCTTATAGCCTTAATATCCCGGCTTTCATTTCGAAGTAACCCTACTATCCAGGTTCCTTCTTATAGCCCTACTATCCAGGCTTTCATTTCGAAGTAACCTTACTATCCAGGTTCCTTCTCATAGCCCTACTATCCAGGCTTATATCTCGAAGTAACCTTACTATCCAGGTTCCTTCCCATAAGCCCTACCATCCAGGCTTTCGTCTTGAAGTAACCCTACTATCCAGGTTCCTTCCCATGAGCCCTACCATCCATTCTTTCATCTTGAAGTAACCCTACTATCCAGGTTCCTTCCCATAAGCCCTACTATCCAGGATTTCATATCGAAGTAACCCTACGAACCAGATTCGTTCTCATAGCCCTACTATCCAGGCTTTCATCTCAAAGTAACCTTACTATCCAGGTTCCTTCCCATAAGCCCTACCATCCAGGCTTTCATCTTGAAGTAACCCTACTATCTAGGTTCCTTCCCATAAGCCCTACTATCATGGCTTTAATCTCGAAGTAACCCTACGACCCAGGTTCTTTCTCAAAGCCCTACTATCCAGGATTTCATTTCGAAGTAACCCCATGACCCATGTTCCTTCTCATAGCCCTATTATCCCGGCTTTCATTTCGAAGTAACCCTACTATCCAGGTTCCTTCTCATTACCCTACTATCCAAGCTCTCATCCTAAAGCAACCCTACTATCCAGGTTCCTTCTTACAATCCTACTATCCAGGCTCTCATCCCGATGTAACCCTACTATCCAGGTGCCTTCTCACAACCCTACTATCCAGGCTTTTATTTCGATGTAACCCTACTACCCAGGTTACTTCTCATAGCCCTATTATCCCGACTTTCATTTCGAAGTTACCCTACTACCCAGGATCCTTCTCATAGCCCTATTATCCAGGCTTTCATTTTGAAGCAACCCTACAACCCAGGTTCCTTCTTATAGCCCTATTATCCAGGCTTTCATTTCGAAGTAACCCTACGACCCATGTTCCTTCTCATAGCCCTATTATCCAGGCTTTCATTTCGAAGTAACCCTACTATCAAGGTTCCTTCTCATAGCCCTACTATCCAAGCTCTCATACCTAAGCAACCCTACTATCCAGGTTCCTTCTAACAACCCTACTATCCAGGCTCTCATCCCGTTGTAACCCTACTATCCAGGTGCCTTCTCACAATCCTACTATCCAAGCTTTCATTTCTAAGTAACCCTACTACCCAGGTTCCTTCTCATAGCCCTACTATCCCGACTTTCATTTTGAAGTAACCCTACTACCCAGGTTCCTTCTCATAGCCCTACTATCCATGCTTTCATTTTGAAGGAACCCTACGACCCAGGTTCCTTCTTATAGCCCTACTATCCAGGCTTTCATTTTGAAGTAACCCTACGACCAAGGTTCCTTCTCATAGCCCTACTATCCAGGCTTTCATTTTGAAGTAACCCTACTACCCAGGTTCCTTCTCATAAACCCTACTATTTAGGCTTTCATTTCGAAATAACCCTACTACCCAGGTTCCTTCTTATAGCCCTACTATCCCGACTTTCATTTCCAAGTAACCCTACTATCCAGGTTCCTTCTCATAGCCCTACTATCCAAAATTTCATTTCGAAGTAACCCTACTATCCAGGTTCCTTCTCATAGCCCTACTATCCAGGCTTTCATCTTGAAGTAACCCTACTATCTAGGTTCCTTCCCATAAGCCCTACCATCCAGGATTTCGTCTTGAAGTAACCCTACTATCCAGGTTCCTTCCCATAAGCCCTACTATCCAGGCTTTCATCTCGAAGTAACCCTACTATCCAGGTTCCTTCCCATAATCCCTACCATCCAGGCTTTCATCTTGAAGTAACCTTACTATCCAGGTTCCTTCCCATCATCCCTACTATCCAGGATTTCATCTCGAAGTAACCCTACGACCCAGGTTCCTTCTCATAGCCCTACTATCTAGGCTTTCATCTCTAAGTAACCTTACTATACAGGTTCCTTCCCATAAGCCCTACCATCCAGGCTTTCATCTTGATGTAACCCTACTATCCAGGTTCCTTCCCATAAGCCCTACTATCCAGGATTTCATCTCGAAGTAACCCTACGACCCAGGTTCCTTCTCATAGCCCTACTAACTAGGCTTTCATTTTGATGTAACCCTATGACCTATGTTCCTTCTCATAGCACTACTATCCGGGCTTTCATTTCGAAGTAACCCTACTATCCAGGTTCCTTCTCATAGCCCTACTATCCAAGCTCTCATCCCGAAGCAACCCTACTATCCAGGTACCTTCTCACAACTGTACTATCCAAGCTCTCATACCGAAGTAACCCTACTATCCAGGTTCCTTCTCACAGCCCTACTATCCAGGCTCTCATCCCAAAGTAACCCTACTATCTAGGTTCCTTCTCACAACCCTACTATCCAGGATGTCATCTCGAAGTAACCCCACTATCCAAGATCTCATCCCGAAGTAACCCTAATATCCAGGTTCCTTATCACAGCCCTACTATCCAGGCTCTCATCCCGAAGCAACCCTACTATCCTGGTTCAGTCTCTCTTATCTCTAGATGACACTTTACAACACCGTAAGACCTAGACCCGACCAATTGCAGTCAAGTCTACTCTTCCCTAGTAAGTCACTGTGCAGCCTGGATCCTTACCAGATATGCAGTTCACTTAAACCTCCTCAATCAAGATTTAATTCCCCAGTAGAGTAATGGACAACCGAAGCTCCTTGACTTTATTTCCCAAGACATAAATCAACTTTCCTCGATGAAGTCCTCCTCAGCAGCAGGTACATGAATTCTTGCAAAGGAATCTCTTATGCAACCGATATATTCTCTAGATGGAATCTTTAAGCCCATCTCCAATGATTCTTCCTCACCTTCCAAATGGAATCTGTAAGCCCATTCCCGATATCACCAACCACCAGGCACTGCATGCGAGTGCAAATTTTAGGGCACTCTAGTGTTCAACCATCTTCCACCTTCAGATCTTGAAAGGCAGACCAAGCCAATCTACATCCTCGGGTTTAAGAAGATTGAACAGGGGCAGCTATTATACCCAAAAATTTTCCCTCTCATCTTACTCAACATATGCTCATCAGGACCCTCAACTTGCTCAAGGATGCCCAAGAGTTGACCAGACAAACTCTCTCCTAAAGCAATGAACCTCCAACTAGGTTTTCCATTTTCTTCAAGATGGGTGAGTTTAAAAGTCCTCATATGCTCTCCATAGTCCTAATATGCCCTCAATACCCTCCATGTCAAATTTCAAGCTTTTCACAAGAAGTTTGCTCAGTTAACTGCTCAGATGCTTAAGAATCGACTGTATTAGGTCAAAAGTCAACTGTGGCCCATATACAGTCAAACTTCAAGGTTTTTGGTAAACATCAACATTTTGAAGTGATATTCATAATTTGATCAAGGGTTGATCATGATTCCTCAAGGAATGCTCCTAATTCATCAAAACTTTAAAGTTGCTAAATTAGGGTTTCTTAAGAAAAGTCAACCAAACCTTGACCAAGCATAACTTTCTCATACTTTATTAGAAATTTCTCATCCAAGGCTCATTTTGAAGGGAATCCAATTTCCTACAACTCATATTCATCCCTCAAGTTCAAAAAATGCACCCATAAAAAGATATGAATTTCTACATTATAGGTCCTTTTGAAAAGTCAACGAAAACACCTTTTGGGTCATAGCTTCTTACATGAACATGGAAGACTTAATTAAGATGAGACCAAAAGGGTTGTTTAGGGTACATCTTAAGATTTCTAAAAAGTCCAATAACACCTCTCTAGGGTTAAAATTGGAAGAGTTATGCATTGTCAAATTTGACCATTTTTGGAAAATTGCCAAAAGTCAAATGTGCTCAAAAATGCATTTATTTGCCAAATGGATCTAACTTTTTAGGCTTGCACCTCACTTCCAACATGGTCCACGACCTAAATCAGAAGCCATACCTTATTTTCTCTATTTATTTATTTTATTTTGATTTTATTTATTAAAAATCACATTAAATCAAATAAATAACAAAAAATATCAAAGATTGTTTTAATGATCTGATTTTGATGAAGATCAAATCTATTTGAGCTGGCCTAATCAAGCCAAATCGAATCAAGGAAAAAAGGCATGATTTGGTCAAGTTTGGAATGAAAGAATATGGCTTAAAGATCAAATATTTTATCCATCATTTCTCAAGATTGGATCCAAAATTGTTACCCTAATTCTTCATACTACATATAAAGAAAAAAAACAAGGCAAGAGAGAAGGGGTTGGCCGCACGACATTGACACAAGAACTACAATTTTTTTCACAAATAGTGGCAATCGGTTTGACCTTTGCAGAGGGATTCAAGATGTTTTGACACTTGCAATCAATTCCTGGGCACATTTAGAAGCTAACTAGATCATTTGCACGCATCAAGACGCCCATAACAAGCATCTACAACATCACGATTTTCTTCTTGTTCTTGAATTCGATTTTCCCAATAAATGCATTATAAATGAATTTTGAGTATGCATTCATGTTTATATGATCATTTAGAGCATGTTTGAATGATTGATTGTTTGTTTTGATACGTGTTTGACCACTTGCCATTGTTAGGGTTTCAAGGTCCATTTTGGTGTTTTTCATTACAGGCAAAATTAGGCCAAAAGAAGGATACCATTGTATTCACGAGATCAATCCCAGTTGATCTATGTATTTAGATTAAATTTATATTGCCTGTGGTGAATTTTGGAAATATGCAGGTTTTTAGCAACAGACATGTCCGTAGGTAAAGGTTTGTTGGAAAAAACGATAGCCTATTAGGGAAGACGAAGGCGTGGCGTATCATGAGTGGGCCATTTGAATAATCGCGCTCTTTTTGGACCATCCACGTAATTTTATATATTATGCTTTAATATTATTATTATTATAACAACTAAGCAGCGTAGCACAAATGGCAAGGCAAGCGTGGAATGAGTGGAAGGACCTGGGTTCGATCCCAGGTCCCAGCATTTTCCTTATTTTCTCAATATACACATGCAGATTCCATACATTCCTAAACTAGGCGTCCATCATGCGCCCCACTGATGCAGCCACTGGATCGTTGCCAACGTAGATCCAATGTTCAATCTAAGGAGAGACCATGGTGCACCTTCCAAGCGTGATAGCACATGATCTGGCGCAAACTGGGCCTGGCCATAATGGGCCTAACAAAATTCAGAAATACACCCCCCGGGGTGCTTATGCAGGCCCAATTTCTTACTTTTTTATTTTCATTCTTTTTCTTATTATTTATTAATTATGTTTTTGTAATAACACAAAAAATTCATATTTTTTATTTAATCAAAAAAATCATAAAAACATCAAAAAAAAAATTTTTCATAAATTTTTTATTAATTAATTAGTTTGATTAAATTAGGGAAATTTAATGTTTTTATTATAATTCAAAATAATTAGAATTATGGTTTAATTTTTTTTACTTAACCTAATTTTTTTCCTCAAAAACAACATAATTATTTTCTCAAATTAGATTTTTAGGTCGTCTGATTATTGCTCGCATTTAATTTGCCGTGCGCTTTTGATTTCCTTTTTTTAACTGCTCAGAGTTTGCAATAGATTTAAATAGGATTTTAATTCCATATTTTATTTTCAGTCAAAATAATTATGTATCGGCCCAAAGCCATGTAATAGCTAAGACTCTAATTTCTTGCATTTCAATTTCCGCAAACTATAAACTTCTTAGATGTATGTATAGGATTGTATGGAAAGACGAATTGAAATTAATACGGTAGAAAACCCTAATTGTGCAAAGATAATTAATTGAAAAATACACTTGCACATGCTCACTCCTAGGGTTTACTCCACCCCGGTTGCCTTCGGTAAACTGTCATAAAGTATAGGGAATGTTAGTGGTTGTCCTATGGTCCCAAAAGATCTAAAATGACCCATTCAGATGTTGCCTCGAAAAAAGATCTTTAAGGCTTTAGGACGATTACTAGAATTTCCTAATATTGCTTTTGTGAACGTATTCGTCCCTTCAAATGTCCCTTAAAACTCCAACGACGGTGCTGCCTATTCCCTAATAATAGGGTAGCACTGTCTAAAGGAAAACAAATAGACTTTTTTCGAGAAGGTAGATTAGTTCCTAGGTACTTGCTCAAAAAAATACAATTTTTCACACAAACACTTTTCAAAACAGTTTTCAAAAACAAACTTCGTCACACTCTTGAGGACTGATACAAGGGTTATCACGAAGTAAAACTTTTTCAAAACAAGCACACACAAGAAATTTTTGAAATGAGCAAAGTACCTAAGATCCCGTGGAAAACCACGGATAGAAAGGATGCTAAAACCTTTCCTTTCTATAATCTACCACCCCCCCCCCCCCCCCCCCCCCCCCCCCCCGTACTCAGAAACATATCGAAAAAGATTTTTTCTGTTCTTTTTCCTTTTCCTTAGTTGGATGAAATGAAAGTCGGTGGCGACTCTTGCTTACCGCGACATTTGAGAATACAAAATGCAAAACCAGTATAACAGTCGATTCTGCCACCGTATCACACATATTGATGTCACCCAAGATTTTTAACCGATCCTCCGATTACCGTTACTTATTCGAACGAACCCACCATTCTTTGAAGCTCTCGCTCGATTGAATCTGAATTGTACAATATTGTACAAAACCACCAAATCAACATCTTGATCTTGGTGGATAAAACCTACTGTTTTTCCTGATGAGAGCCCCAAGGATTCTCAACCTAACTTACCTGTACACAAACCTAAATTGACGTTATCAACTCTAAATCTAGATGGAACCCAAACAAATAAGGATTATGTGTAATTTGTTTGTGTGTATGCATAGAAAGAGAGGTTCAAGATGAAGAGAGTTTACTTTATATGTTTATGGTTTTATCATGTTTCAAATGATACATGTATGAGGTATATATATATATATATATATATATATATATATATATATATATATATATATATATATATATATATATATATATATATATATATATATATATATATATATATATATATATATATATATTTTTTTTTTTTTTTGCAAGTTGGAGATAAAAGGAAAATTAGAGGTTAAGAAAAGAATGCAAATTTTTCAAAGTTTTTAATGCATGTTTCGACACATGAAAGTCATGAGTTGACACCTTTGATGCATGTGTAGACACATATATGTCATGAGTTGACTCATAGTAGGAAAACTTCTTCTATGTGTTGATCTGAAGAGCCCTATGAGTCGACTCCCCCAAAAGAGGCTACAGGTTTTAAAATTCTCCCACATGTGTAGACTCATACCACATATGTGTCAAATCACAGAGAAATCTTTCTTTTATGTGTCGACTTGAAAATATTTATGTGTTGACTCATGCAATATAGAAGCTACAACCTTAAAATAACACCCACACGTGTCTACTCACAACATGTATGTGTCGACACATTGACCAGATTTTCATAAAAAAACATGTTTTTAATGCATGAGACCTTTTCTAAATAGTTCCTAAATTTCCTAATACTAAGATGCACGTTAAGACTCAAATAATACTTTCCAATATACATAAATGCTAAAATGTCATAGTTTTGACATCATACAAAACATATCTAATAGGAAGGTGAACTAAAAATTACAAACTTATATAGACCTTAATAAAGTGTGTTTAAATATGAATTTGATTGATTTAGTTAGAAACTAAACAAATTCATTGTCAAATACTTTTTTACTTTAATTGTGTGATTACATTGTCAAATTGAGTGAATATTTATGACATGCGAGACAGGCTGAGTATTTGTATGTTCGAAAAAACTTTTCCAAGTTGATTGGATACAAGTTGGGAACAACAATGTTTATCATAAAATAAAAGTGACATTTATTTACAAGTGTAATCATTTTAATTTTGATGAAATATTCAGTGTTCAGACATGTTATTTGAGGACAATCAATAGAGTAAGTCTGGGGTTGTGACGACAGTCGTCATTACATGTTTTTTACTAGAAAATTGAAATGAAAACATTTTAATGAGTAAAAGTATAGACAAAGTGTGAAGCATGTGTAAGAACATAGTTTGGTTCTACATCTTAGACAATAGTTTTGATGATAACTGTAATAAGGTGGGAGAACTAATTGTTATACTGGTTTTGCATTTGTATTCGCAAAAGTTGCGGTAAGCAAGAGTTGCAACCGAATTTTCTTTTATCCAACAAAGGAAATAGTGGAAAGAACATAAAAAGACCTTTCGAGAGTTTTCTGAGTAAGGGGGGTAGATTATGGAAAGGGAAGGTGTTAACACCCTTTCCATCTGTAGTTTTCTACGGGCTCTTAGATGCTTAGCTCATTTTTGAAATACCTTGTGCTTTCATGTGTTTTTTAAAAGTATTTGAAATTCCAATAGTGAGGCAGTTTGCTTTATGATAACTCTTGTATCAGTCCTTAAGAGTGTTGATAAAGTGTTTTTGAAAATGTCTTTTGAAAGAATTTTGTGTATGTGTAAAAGTTTGTTTTTGAGCAAGCATCTAACAACTATCTATTTTTACTCGAAAGGGTCGTTCTTTTGCTCCTTTCCTTTAGACAGTGCTATCCTACTATTACTGAGTAGGTAGCCCTATCATTGGATGTTTGAGGGACATTCGAAGGGACATTTATAGTCACAAAGGCAACTTGGCAAGAAATATTATTAACAACCCTAGGGTTTTCATTTCTACGGAGGCAACATCGAGAGGGTCATCGAGGGACTTATAATCTTTTTAAACAAGAGGATAGCCACTAAAATATCTCACGTTTCAAGAGTTGTGACTATTTTCGAAGGCAACCAAAGTGGGATACCCTAGAGGTGTACATGTGTAAGTGTGTTTGTTTCAATTATTTATCTTTGTGTTAGGTTTTCTAGCGTTTGATTATTATTCTTACCATGCAATCCTAGTTAGCATGCACCAAAACAGTTAATAATTTGCAGTAATTAAAAGTGCGGAATTATAAATCTAGTTATTACAAGGCTTCAGAGAGGGGGAATTATTTACATATCCAAAAATGAGGGGGATAAAGTAGTAAATATCCTAGTTTAAATCTATTACATCTAGTAGGCAGATACAAAAAATATGAAAATAAAAATGCGAAAGGTAAAAACGCACGTGAATTGGAAATATGTCTAAATCCTAGAAGGAAAAAGTCTTTTGTTTTTTTTATTTAATAAAAGAAAAATAAAAATCTAAATCTACTTAATTTTAATTTATAAAAATGTTTAAGTAATTATTAATTAATTAACAAAATTAATTTTAATAAAAAGATTAGAACCTAATTTTTGTGATTTTTTTATTTAATGTTGATTTTAAGAGTAAAGTCAATAAAAAAATTAACAAAAAAAAATACAAAATGGTCCTTCGATTCAAGGAATGAGGTTGTCCTTCGATCTAGGGAAGGATGTTGTTTTTCGATCTAGGGGGGATGTTGTTTTTCGATCCAAGGAAGGAAGCTGCCTTTCGATCTGGATCTGCAAGAAAAATGTTAGGAAAAATAAAGATGCAGGACCTAGGTATCGAACCCAGGTCTTTCCCCTTAATTCGAACCTTCCCCTAATTCGAACCCCTTGTGTTCAAATCTGGGTTCTTTTGGCTTGAAACTGCATGTATCATGAGCTTCGAAGGAAAATTCAGATCATGCCCTTCGATGGTACGATCTTATTCGTGTATGTTATCTTACATGTGGTATGTTCATATAAACACAAACAACATTAGCAGTGCAAATATGCAAACAATATGTATTTAAATGGCTTGGAAATACAATTTTGATTTTGTAAATCCTTACCAACCAGAGATGCTTCGATCTGTGAACCTGGGCGTGGAATTGCTAGCATAAGGGCCTGGGCGACTTCCTGGGAGTTTGCAAAGATGGTTTGGTATTTAGGCAACTTATGATATTTTTGAGCTTTTTTTATGAGGAAACTTTTTGTGTGTGTGCAATGCGTGTGTGTGTCTGGGCAATACGTGTATAGGCAAAATGTTTATTTTTTTCCCGTCCATTTGCTGGTACTCTAGCTCTGTATTTATAGGGGATAGTGGTGAATGGAAATGGAAAGAGACAACCATTAATCAGGATTTGAAGGAAGAATCAAAAGCCTTAAACATGTTGCCTTTTTGAGGATTTTCTACCCTTTTGGGTTTTGAATGAACCTGGACAGGTTTCACTCCCTGACTCCTTCGAATTCCCTCAAGCTTTGTTCTTCGATTGGCTATGAGTGGCTTCCTTCGATGTCTCTGGGCTTCAATTAGATTTGTTCATGGTTTCATCCTCATGGCTACTTCGATTTAGTCCATTTACATTAGTTGTTTGACATGGAAAATTCTCCTATTAGCCCAATCGAACACTTCCTTCTGGCCAGTCGAAGCTTCTTTTATTATTCCTTTGAATGTAATTGTACATGATGTTTAGGCTTGGCAGCATGTTGGTCTTTGGCCAGCTAGCATCTTGAACAAGACTCATCAAAAGACAAAACAAACTCATTTCCAATAATTGTGTGTCCTTCAAATGGACCAATTGTATGTCCTTCGAAGGCACCATTTGTGTGTCTTCGAATAGCCCACATGCACCCCTTGTGCGTTCTTTGAATGGGACACCAATGTATGTTCATAATGTAGAAACTGTGTGTTGAAGGGTTCAGAGGTGGAATCGAAGCAAGCCATTTCAGAGGGAGCTATTGCCCAGTCGAAGCTAGCACAAAGGCGGATAATGCCTTGTGAATGCTAGCATGAGGGAGGCCATTGCTTTGTGGATCAAAGCAAGCACAAGGAGGCCATTTCCTAGTGAATCAAATCATGCACAAAGTAAGTATTTGACTAGTGAATCGAAGGAAAGCAAAGAGGAAGTCTTTGCCTTGTAAATCGAAAGCAAGTTTGGAGGAAGTCTTTTCCTTGTGGATTGAAAGAAAGTCCAAATGAAGTCTTTGCCTTGTAAATCGAAAGCAAGTCTGGAGAAAGTCCTTTCCTTGTGGATCATAAGCAAGTCCAGAGGAAGTCTTTTCCTTGTGGATCGAAAGCAAGCCCAGAGGAAGTATTTTCCTTGAGGATCAAAAGCAAGTTCAGAGGAAGTCTTTTCCTTGTGGATCGAAAGCAAGTCCATAGGAAGTATTTTCCTCGTGGATCGAAAGCAAGTCCAGAGGAAGTATTTTCCTTGTGGATCGAAAGCAAGTCCAGAGGAAGTATTTTCCTTGTGAATCGAAAGCACGCCTGAAGGATATATTTGCCTTGTGAATCGAAAGCAAGTTGAAGGAGGCCAAAGTCCAATCAAAGCTTGGGAAATTGAAGCAATCTTTCTTTTCTTTGATTTGATGCTTGAAAGCCCAATATAATCCATGGAAACTATATGGGGCATCAAAAATCCAATTGTATTTGTGCAAACTTGGAATTTGGAAAATCCTTGTGAGAAAATATCTTGAGAAAAGTTAGGGAAAATTTTGGGGTACAACAGCTTCCCCTGTTCAATCTTCTTAAACCTGAAGATTTAGATTGGCTTTTTGGCCTTTCGTGATCTGAAGGTGGAAGATGATTGAACACTAGAGTGCCAAGAAATTTGCAGTCGATAATGTGATGGTTGATTGTGTAGAGAATGGGCTTAAAGATTCCATTTGGAGAAGACGACTGAGAGTTGTCAGAGATGGGCTTAAAGATGCCATCCAAAGTAGATGTTGACTTCATAAGAGGTCTCTTTGTGGGGTATTTCTGTTCCTGTTGTCTGAGGAGGACTCCACTGGGGAAAGTTGATTTCTGTTATTATCTTGCTTGAGGAAAACTCCGGGGAATAGAGTTTAGGAGCTTTATCTGTCCATGGATCTACTGAGGATTTATCTCTGGACTAGAGAGATGAAAGTTAGCTGTTTTCTGGTTGAAATCCAGGATTTACAGTAACTTGCCGGGGAGAATCAAATTAACTTGCTCCCTGGAAATGTATTAGAAGGAGCCTGTGTAGGGTTGTTTAAGGATGGGTTAGTGTTAGACTGCATCTGGAGATTGATGAGAAGGAAACTATGTAGGGTTAATTCGGGATGAGTCCGTGTTAGACTGCATCTGAAAATATATGAGAAGGAACCTGTGTAAGATTGCTTCAGGATAAGCCTTTGTGAAGCTTCATTTGGAGAGAAGAAACTTGTGTAAGATTGCTTCATCTGGTCGAGTAGATAGTCACCCCGTCTTGTTTTAGGAATTAATCTACAATTAGCTGTTCACAGATAGTTGTCCTGTCTTGTTTCCGGTATTAATTCGAAACTTGCTTTTGTTGGTTGTTGAGATAGTTGTCCTGTCTGGTTTCAGGTATTAATCTCTGACCTTAGAGAAAGGAAGATAGTTTCCCCGTCCTGTTTTGGGAGTTAATATTTAATCTGCTCATGTAGATAGTTGTCCTGTCTGGTTTCAGGTAATAATCTATAATCAGTCGTTCATAGATAGCTGTCTTGTCTGGTTTCAGGTATTAATCTGGAACTTGCTTTTGTTGGTCGTTGAAATAGTTGTCCTATCTGGTTTCAGGTATTAATCTCTGACCTTAGAGAAAGAAATATATTTTTCCCATCTAGTTTCAGGTATTAATCTTTAATCTGCTCATGTAGATAGTTGTCCTGTCTGGTTTCAGGTATTAATCTACAGTCATTCGCCCACAGATAGTTGTCCTATCTGGTTTCAGTTATTAATCTGGAATTTGTTTTGGTCGGTCATTGAGATAGTTGTCCTGTCTAGTTTCAGGTATTAATCTCTGACCTAAGAGAAAGGAAGGTAGTTTCCCCGTCATATTTCGGGAGTTAATCTTCAATCTGCTCATGTAGATAGTTGTCCTAACTGGTTTCAGGTATTAATCTATAATCAGTCGTCCATAGTTAGTTGTCCTGTCTGGTTTCAGGTATTAATCTGGAACTTGCTTTTGTTGGTCGTTGGGATAGTTGTCATGTCTGGTTTCAGGTATTAATCTTTGACCTTAGAGAAATAAAGATAGTTTTCTCGTCTTGTTTCGGGTATTAATCTTTAATCTGCTCATGTAGATAGTTAACTTGTATGGTTTCAGGTATTAATATACAGTCAGTCATCCACAGATAGTTGTCCTATCTGGTTTCAGGTATTAATCTGGAATTTGTTTTTGTCGGTTGTTGAGATAGTTGTCTTGTTTGGTTTCAGGTATTATTCTCTGACCTAAGAGAAATGAAGATAGTTTCCCTGTCCTATTGCGGGAGTTAATCTTCAGTCTACTCATGTAGATAGATGTCCTAACTAGTTTCATGTACTAATCTATAATCAGTCATCCACAGATACCTGTCCTGTCTAGTTTCAGGTATTAATCTGGAACTTGCTTTTGTTGGTCGTTGAGATAGTTGTCTTGTCTAGTTTCAAGTATTAATCTCTGACCTTAGAGAAAGAAAGATAGTTTTCCTGTTTGGTTTCACCTATTAATCTTTAATCTGCTCATCTAGATAGTTGTCCTGTCTGGTTTCAAGTATTAATCTACAGTCAGTCATCCACAAATGGTTGTCCTGTCTGGTTTTAGGTATTAATCTAGAATTTGTTTTTTTCGGTCATTGAGATGGTTGTTCGGTCTGGTTTTAGGTATTAATCTCTGATCTAAGAGAAAGAAGGATAGTTTTCCCGTCTGGTTTCAAGTAATAATATTTAATCTGCTCATGTAGATAGTTGTCCTGTCTGGTTTCAGGTATTAATCTACAGTCAGTCGTCCACAGATAGTTGTCCTGTCTTGTTTCAGGTATTAATCTGGACCTTTTTAAAATTATTGACGATATTCATCTGTCGATCTTTTCTGAAAAGGTAAAGAATTAGCTGCATGCACTATCATAATGAATGAAGTGCAAATGATGCTCTCAAAATAAATGAGATTGTGATATATGCATTTGTGTTGCATATGCTACGACTCTTGTAAAATGGTGTATGAATGCAAGGTATGAACGTGTCAGTCATTTTATTGCTGTTTTGTTGAACCAGGGAAAATAACTTGCTGAATGTTGCGGGGTATGAAGAGTGTAAGTCTTCAAATCTTGTTGAAGTTCAAATGTTGGGAGATAGTTTTCCATTGTTGGAGAAATAAACTCTATTGGGGGAAGGAAACTCCATGAACTGCTTGGGGATTCTTATGAAATTCTGCTGGGGAATCCTGAAGAGCTTGTGAACCAAGTTAGGGAATACCGGGGAAATAATTGGGGATTCTTGCTCTGTCGGGGATATCAGAAACTTTGACATCATTAGACTATATGTTGAGGATATGGCAATGATTTTATAGTAGGATGTCCCTTCCCCCGCATCTGCTGGAGAAGGTACCTACCGAGGACTCTGTAGATGCTTTGAATGTCATCTCAATTCCTGGAGTCTCGAGTAAATGTTGATAAGGGTGATAAGTCTTCTACTTATAAAAAAATGACGGTACATAGTTGTATGCTTTAATCCCTCACATTTGCTTGGACCGTCCTTTCGGGTTTTCAGTCCACCGGGATACCCTTTTTTGCCTAAGCCGCCTTTTCAAGTTTTTTACTTGCCGGGTGTACATATTTTTTCCATATGTATATCACTAATTTTTTCCAGAACCCTTTTAGTTCGTCGGGATGCCTTTATTTTTCCCTAGGCCAGTCAACCTAGCGGGTCTTCGTTCATGAGTAGTATTTTCCGACTATGTTCACGTTCACAAGGTACAGAAAATGGTCACTGTCCATAGTGGTAAGTGTTGCAACACTACCAGAAATATGTTCGCTTGATCGCACATTTCCCTTTGCTGGAATTCATGACCAATGATACAATTGATTCAGAAGGAGATTTACCCCTGGTTATTTGTCACTTTGAGAGATTCCTTGAATCTTGAGTCGCATGCCCCTGGTCAGCTGGACACCATGCCATTACCCTTGATTATGAAAGGCCTGGTACTGGAAATGACTTTCCATCTGAGGTGGTTTTGTTCATTGAGAGGATCTTTGTTCATCGAATATCCGATGTGCGAATTTCTTTATCATTGAACAAATAGTCATATGCAAACAATGGTATTTAAAAAAAATGGAAAGCTTATGTCTATCTTGAAGTTTGAAAATTCATTTTTTAATAAAACAAACAAATTTTGTAAGAATATGATATCAACTCAGGATTGGTAGTAAGCCTTACAGGAGTCAGGATACCTTTTGTAAAAATATGCTTTCGAACTAACCCACGCTTCAGCTAGGACTTTTAAGGGTTGTAATGTGGCCTAGTTCACGGTTTAAGAAATAAAGGATAAAGGCTCAAACTTTATTTGTACTGAACCCGTTCTTCGTGATGTTCTTCAGTCCTACACTCAGTTAACTATGCATTAAGATCCCAATTGAGTTTGGAATCTTGGCCCTGATGTTCCGGTGATGGTTCAGAAATTGAACATTTGTTTTGAGAAGGCAGTCAATTTTAACCTTTTCTTTTTGTTGAGGAATTGTAACGACTTCTTTTTTATAATTTTATTATCCCTACTTTTTGCCTGAACTATTTCTTTTATGATTACAGTCAGCGGGATGCCCCGACGGGCTTTTCTTCTGAGATATAATGATTGCATGTTTTAATGATTATGTGGAACCATCACCATTTTTGTTTTGGAAGGGCGTCTTCAACACCACTTGTCGTATATGAAGAGAAAGCTTGCGATTGAATTCACATTAGAAATAACTAAGAAACTACCCTGCCCCAGGTTATGATTAAGGGTTTTAATTTGTGAGAAAAGAAAAACTCCTACTTATTAGGCTAAAAGGGGTTGACTAGGGATTATCTTCCTCATAACTCCACTGTTTAGGATTTAAAGGAACGCTTGTACATCGTCAGCAAGGTCTGTTCGAAAGCACACTGTAGAGATTGTGGTATCATTGTCGCCATCCTTCCTCTAAAGGCTTACAGCTTTTAATCAAGAGTTGTTTATCCTGAATAGGAAGTAAAATCACAGTTTAAGTATAGTGAAAACGCATGTATTCAATCAAGACAAACATATGCAATGCATCAATGAAGGTAACCAAAGTCTGACATAAAGATAAGTGTTTAAACAAAATAAAGAAATTACAAATGAAAATTTGAATGAACAAAAATTTCTCTGCCTAAACTGTCACTTCAGATGATGTGCCTTGGAGGGATGACGGGAAAATTCCAGTTGACCATCTTGTGCGAATTCCAACACTCCTTCATCAATCACGTTTTGAATCTTATATTTCAACATCCAACAGTTATCAGTATCACGCCCCGAACTTTTGGAGTGATATGCACATCTTTCATTGGGATGGTAACTGGGAGCGTAAGTATTAGGATTCCGAGGAGGATCCTTCAATGTGACAAATTTCAACTTTAACATGTGTTGACAAACTTGCGACATTGGCATGTTGAGTTCGGTATATTGCCTATTGGGTGTATCCCGCATATGCTGATTACCCTGTAATTGTTGGAGAGGTTGTTGGTAGGCTCGTAACGCAACATTAATTTGGAAAGGTATATTCTTCACCAAGCCAGCTTCTTGTCTCATCAGGGGCTGATTAACAACTGGATCCCCAGCCTCGACTATTTGCTTCATACGATTGCATCCATCTTGATGAAGCTTACTGACGAGAATCCACAACTCTTCTTGTCCCCGAGCTAAATATTGGATAAGAGCCATCTGACTACCCATATGGATTCTCATCCTTTCCATCTCAGCTTGTAGTTGTTCCACCTGGTCATTCTTGTTGTCATTAAAATTTTTCTTGCTCAGGTTCCCAGCGAGGAGTGCTTTCAATTCTTCTTTCCCCCTGGGTAGGTTTAGGAACATTTATTTGAAATGAACATCTTGAGTTTGAAGATCTCTGTCGTTCTATTTGAGAGCCATTTTCCTTGCTGAATTAAACAGCGAGAAAATGAGAAAACTGTTATGCATGCAATGTTTTCAAGGATCTTGCGGGGAAAACACAGGAAAAATGTTAGAATCTAACTACAACTTTGATTGAAGAACTTTCATATCAATGAAGGTCCTTCCATGAGAATCAAGCTCACAAAGTTGAGTGAGTCATAGTCTCTGACTCAAGTTATCGTGTTTTGGTCTTTTGACGGCATTGGCTAGAGGAAAATAAATCCCCTTGCCCCTTGCTAGACGTCTAGTTCATCATGACCTACATCATATACCCTTGAGATCCTTGAAATGGTTAAGCAAATGTTATGACATGATGTTATGATGTGTATGCTATGCATCAAGAAAAAATGTAAGGTGGTGAATACAAGTATGTATTGAAGGAAATTTGAGTTATTGGATAACGACTACAAACAAGTCCTGCAAGGAGTACAAACAAAACCCTGCAATGAGTTCAAGTTGTTAGACAGTGAAAGCAACCAAGTCACACAAGTAGCCTTAGGTTCAGTCTTGCATGGGGTTTGGAGGTAAGTACCCTCTTGAAGTATAGTTGGTTAAACCTATCCTATTAATAGTAATCGAGTTTTAGGGAATCTCAATATCATTGGTCTTTCTTCATTAGTCGTAATTTTAGCGCAAGCCTCTTTATTGGCGATCGAAATATCCCGAAAGTTAGATCTCAATGAGTGTAGCATCGAGTATCAACCAACTTCAGACTGCATCAAAGCCGACTATCTCACTACTTCCTAATGGCCAAGTTGTTCAATTAATGGTTCTAAGGTCAGTTTTTGCTTCATGACACCACACAACGGCCCCGTATTCTCCTTGACTACTCAAGGGCTACTGGTACCAACAAATGTATCACACCAACGTAACTATCGTTTCAACCGTGTCGGTATACCCCGCACAGTCACCACGATCTATTGTTACTTACCTAAAAGGTGCCCCAGATCCGGGAGTAGGATCTTTACAAGTAAACCCAAGCAAACCCTCAAAGTTAAAGAAAACAAAAGACACAATGAAAGCAATAAATAATGAACTAAATCTAAGGTAACCCCACTTTATAAGTATATCCCCAGCAGAGTCGCCAGTTCTATAATACGGTGGGAGAACTGACTGTTATACTTGATTCGTGTTTGTATTTGCAAATGTTGCAGTAAGCAAGAGTCACCATCGACTTTTCTTTTATTCAACAAAGGAAAGGGTGAAAAGAACATAAAAAGACCTTTCGAGACTTTTATGAGTAAGGGGGGTAGATTATGGAAAGGGAAGGTGTTAACACCCTTTCCATCTGTAGTTTTCTATGGGCTCTTAGATGCTTAGCTCATTTTTGAAATACCTTGTACTTTCGTGTGTTTTTGAAAAGTATTTTGAAATTCCAATATTGAGGCAGTTTTCTTTATGGTAACTCTTGTATCAGTCCTCAAGAGTGTTGATAAAGCATTTTTGAAAATGTTTTTTGAAAGAATTTGGTGTATGTGTAAAATTTTGTTTTTGAGCAAGCATCTAATACATATCTATTTTTACTCGAAAGGGTCTTTCTTTTGATCCTTTCCTTTAGACAATGGTATGCTACTATTAGTGAGTAGGTAGCCCTAGCGTTGGATGTTTGAGGGACATTTGAAGGGATGTTTATAGTCACGAAGGCAAATTGGCAAGAAATCTTAGTAACTACCCTACGGTTTTAAGATCATTTCTACCGAGGAAAAATAAAGAGGATCCTCGAGGGACTTATGATCTTTTTAAACCAGAGGGTAGATGTTGTATCTCAAAATTTTCCCTCTCACTTATCAAATATTTTCTCACAAAGATCTCTCTGGGTTCAAGACTGCACTAGGGTTGATTAGCTCAAGACACCTCCTTAAGCACTGATGTCAAGTTTCAAGCCTTGGATCACACTTTTGCTCAGTCAATTGAGCAGTTGACCTAAAAATCAGTTGTATTAGAGAAAAAGTCAACTATGGCCAATTTACAGTAAAAATTCATAATTTTTTATCCATATCAACATTATAAACTCATATGTATCATTTGATCAAGTTTGGACCACAATTCCCCAAGAAATTTGATCAAATCATCAAAAGGGCAAAATGGTCAAAATTAGGGTTTTGACTTAGAACGAGGCAATTTCTGATTTTTGACCTACAAAATGATTAATTGGCTTGAAGCATGATCTCAAGAGTTCAATTGTATCATTTTTACCTAATGGCATGACCTAAAAATTGCTCAAGATCAATTGGATTGAAAGTGAGTTTTCAATCAACTCATCAAAAGTCAAATGTACACTGAAAAGTCAAACTTTGACTTTTTGGTCAAAATCCAATGTCAAAGATCACAATTCACCAAAACATGTCAAAATATGAAACTTATTCATCAAGAAATCAAAAAGTCAAGATTTCATTTTGAAAAGTCAAAGTTTTCTAACTTAGAAAGTTTTCTAAGTGTTTAAAACTTCATGTTTTTTCATAACTTTGAGCCAATTTTTCACCATGATGCAAGATGATTCAAAAGAAACTTTCAACATGAAAGTTGTATATATCAATGATATATACAACATTTATTTACACAACTTCTTAAAAAAATTCTTGGATCTCAAGTTATTAATTCATAAAGTCATGGTCTTGAAATTGAACACTTAGTGAAATTTTGCCCTAGTTTTAGGCAGGATTTTGACCTAACTTCATGGCACTTTTTCATATAGTGCCAAGGGGAATTTTCAAAAGTTATTAAAATAGGGTCTGTAAAGCACATTAAAATCTTTCCAAAATATCAAAGAACTCCTTGATATCATTTGTGAGCAAGGATAATCAAAGAGATGATGTTAGGGTTTTCAAACTTAAATTACAAGCCATTTCATGATGAACCAAAATTCAAAACCAAGCCTAGGCTGCATAATCTTTGCTTTGCAGGCCTCAAACTTATTTGTCACTCCATAATTAAATGTTTACACAGCTGATAGAGCTTTAATCCAAGCACTTGAGCCTTTATCCAAGTTACATTTCCATTTATGGCATAAAGTTGCCATTTCCATTTTGATAAAGCATCACTTTTGCAATTGTCAACTCCTTGAGATTTGCACTTGTTCTTTCTGCACACACAACCCTTATAAACCAAAAGCAATGTGTCTAAATCCTATTTTAACTCAAAATATGCTTGTACAACACTTTGAGATTTGTCTTCTCACTTTTCTTCAAAAGCAAGTCATAGAGCCAAAAGGCTAGAACTCAGAAACCTTGAGTGCATTTGATCTCTACCCTTTTCCATACATATACACAAGTCTATTACAACATAAAAAATGAATTCTAAGACCCAAAAAGAATCCCAAGCACTCTGCAACTCAGAATCTTCCATAATTTGACAGTTTTGAACCTCACATAGTCATCACCAAATCCACTCGTGCGTATTGAGTTTTAACCATCCAAACACTTAATATACATCATATCAAAGTGATCCAGACCCCTATTTCTTGACTTTAACTCCTCCATAACTATCCACCATTTCCAAATTTGAAGCTTGCAACTTGACTTGAGTTGGGAGTTTCAGCCATCCTCAAAGCAAAGTAGAAGTTGGAACACCCTCAAGGAGGTCCAGGCAAGCTACAAAAATCACCAGGCCATCAAAAAGGTTGCTCAAACTCCATACACGACTCCAGCTGCAAGAGGTAAGTTTTCAAACTTCTATCTCTTCATACAAGCATGATTTGATTTTTATTTGTGAAGATAAAATGTAGATACCATTGCCACGAAGCTGTACATATCCATAGTTTGCATTTATATGGCCTAAGCTTAGAGAATTTTAGAGTTGAAGTTTTCTGAAATCTTTAGATTTTAAATTAGGTCCAGAAAAATTCTCATTCATCTTTGACTGTTAGCTTAAGTTATTTACATGGTTGGATTCGTGAGAAAAAATGCCACAACTTTCATGTTTGAACTTTTTATTTTTGTTGAGAGATGAAGAAGTTACAGATCCTTTGGCTAGAGGTTGAAGATGAAGTGTAATCAGGGCGCGTTTTGTGTTATGTATTTATCCTTTCACAAAAGTTAACATATGTATCACCACCCCAGTGGTTAAAGCGTGCGCCTGTCACCCTTAGGTCCTGGGTTCAAGCCCCAGCGTGACCTTTTGTTATTTTTTTCACTATTTTCTGACTTTTTGTGCTTTTTTGGCAGCACCTGGGCTTTCATGTGGGCCTAATCTTTTTTTCTTCACAACACCTCTTGCATTACTAATCCACCTCCCTGACTTATTTTTATTTTTATTTCATTTTTTTTAATTTTCATTTATTATTGTTATTAATACTATTGTTATTATTATTATTATTATTATTATTTTCATAAATCATATAAAAATCCAAATTTATTTTTATTTATTATTTATACTTATATATTTTATTTTTCTCTATAAAACAAAAAGACTAAAAAACATTTCCTTAAAACTAGTTACTTTCCTTTTCCTTAAATAATTAATTTTTAGACTTAGGTTAAATTAGTATATTATTTTATTTTCTAGTTAAAATTAATTTAGAAATTAGGTTGATTTTAATTAATTAATATTCATATTATTTTTATTAAGTTAAAACCTTTTCATAAATAAAACCCTAAAATACATTTTTAACTTAATTTCCTTCTTAATTAATTTATGTTTAATTTTTTTTGTTTATTAATCATTTTATTTAATTAGGTCAGGAAAAAACCCCTTTCATAAAAAACAACAAAAAATCATTTCTTTTTTTTTCCATTTATATTCTTGCATTTTATTTTCAATTTTGTACAATATTCAATATGGTTGTAATAGATAATTAGGTTTAATTTTCTTGCAATCCCCATTTGTAAATTTGTACACCCCCTCCCCTAATGATGTAATAGCATAGTAATTTTACTTTTCGCAATTTATCGCTTTATATAAATGCTAGTAATTAGGGTTTGTATGAGAAGATAAAATCAATAAGTAACAAACCCTAATCAAAGACCAAACAAAGCATGAAAATCAATACACTTCCACACAAGCACCCCTAGGGTAAAATCCACTTGTTTGCCTTATAAAAATGGTCATATTATGCATGTGAGGCATCTTAGCAAAAACAAGCAAAAATACAAGATCAAAGTCCCTCGATGACGCTATCCAAGTTGCCTTTCAAAAATGATCTTATTCCCTTAAAGAAAATGGTAAGATATCTTAAAATATTGCTAATCATGGCTATACGATGACCCTTGCCCGTCCCTTTTACATCCAAAGATAGGGTTACTTACCAAATAAATGGTAAGATAACAATGTCAATGGAAAGAGGAAATAAATATGAAAGACTTTTGTGTAGGTAGAATGTTCCTAGTTACTTGCTCACTTTCAAAACAAAACATCCTTGCTATTTTTCAAAACAAACAGCTACACTTTCAAAACATCTTAAAAACTTGAAAACATTTTCAAAAGATAAACATATTTGTATACATTCTTACGAACGGGAATCATTACAAAGTTTTCCTAAACATTGGTCTCTTTACAAAATAATTTCAAAAACCACACAAAGCATAATTTCAAACAAAAACAAGTGATCTAGCAAGTAACTAAGAGCCCGTGAAAAACCATGGATGAAAAGGGTGCTAATACCTTCCCTTTTCATAATCTACCCCCCGAACTCAAGAAATAATCTCGAAGGTCTTTCCTGTGCTTTTTCACCTTTCCTTATGGATAAAATAAAAGTCGATGGCGACTCTTGCTAAACCGCAACATTTGCGATAAAACACAAAACACCCAAGTCAGTTCTCCCACCGTATCATAGTAGCCACTAAAATCTCTCACGTTTTGAGAGTTGTGACTATTTTCCAATGGAAACCAAAGTGGGATACCCTAGAGTTGTACATGTGCATGTGTGTTTGTTTCAGTTATTTATCTTTGTGTTAGATTTTCTAGCGTTTGATTATTATTCTTGCCATACAATCCTAGTTAGCATGTATCTAAATAGTTAATAATTTGCAGTAATTAAAAGTGAGGAAATATAAATCTAGCTATTACAAGGCTTCGGGGAGGGGGAATTATTTACATGTCCAAAAATGGGGGGGATAAAGCAATAAATATCCTAGTTTAAATCTATTACGTCTAGTAAGAAGATACAAAAAATATAAAAATAAAAATGCAAAAGGTAAAAACGCAGGTGAATTGGAAATACGTCTAAATCCTAGAAGGAAAAAGTATTTTGTTTTTTTTATTTAATTAAAGAAAAATATAAATCTAAATCTACTTAATTTTAATTTATAAAAATGTTTAAGTAATTAATGATTAATTAACAAAATTAATTTTAATAAAAAGACTAGAACCTAATTTATGTGGTTTTTTTGATTTAATGTTGATTTAAAGATTAAAGTCAATAAAAAAGTGAACAAAACAAAATAAAAATAAAAATGATCCTTCGATTCAGGGAAGGATATTATCCTTCGATCCAAGGAGGGAGGTTGTTTTTCGATCCAAGGAAGGAGGTTTTCCTTCGATCCGGGGAAGGATGTTATTTTTCGATCCAGGGAAGGAAGTTGTCTTTCGATCTGGATCTGCAAGACAAATGTTAGAAAAAATAAAGATGCAGGACCTGGGTATCGAACCCAGGTCTTTCCCCTTAATTCGAACCTTCCCCCAATTTGATCCACTTGTGTTCGAATCTGGGTTGTTTTGGCTTGAAACTGCATGTATACTGAGCTTCAAAGGCAAATTCAAATCATGCCCTTCGATGGTACGATCTTATTCCTGTATGTTATCTTACATGTGGTATGTTCATATAAACACAAACAACATTAGCATTGCAAATATGCAAACAATATGTATTTAAATGGCCTGAAAATACAATTTTGATTTTGTAAATCTTTACCAACTAGAGATGCTTTGATCTGTGAACCTGGGCGTGGAATTGCTAGCATAAGGGCCTGGGAAACTTCCCGGTAGTTTGCAAAGCTGGTTTAGTGTTTAGGCAACTTATGAGATTTTTGAGCTTTTTTTATGAGGCAACTTTTTGTGTGTGTGTAATGCCTGTGTGTGTCTGGGCAATACGTGTGTAGGAAAAATGTTTCTTTTTCTTCCCGTCCATTTGCTGGCACTCTAGATCTGTATTTATAGGGGATAATGGTGAATGGAAATGGCAAGAGACAACCATTAATCAGGATTTGAAGGCAGAATCGAAAGCCTTAAACAGGTTGCCTTTTTTGAGGATTTTCTACCCTTTTCGGTTTTGAATGAACCTGGACAGGTTTCACTCCCTGACTCCTTCGAATGCCCTCAAGCCTTGTTCTTCGATTGGCTATGAGTGGCTTTCTTTGATGTCTCTGGGCTTCAATTCGATTTTTTCATGGTTTCATCCTCATGGCTCCTTCGATTGAGTCCATTTACATTGGTTGTTTGACATGGAAAATTCTCCTATTAGCCCAATCGAACACTTCCTTCTAGCCAATCGAAGATTCTTTTGTTATTTCCTTCGAATGTAATTATGCAAAAGGCTTGGGCTTGGCAGCATGTAGGACTTTAGCCAACAAGCATCTTGAACCAGACTCAGCAAAAGACAAAACAAAACTCGTTTCCATTAATTGTGTATCCTTCGAATGGACAAATTCTATGTCCTTCGAAGGCACCATTTGTGTGTCTTCAAATAGCCCACATGCACCCCTTGTGCGTTCTTCGAATGGGCCACCAATGTGTGTTCATAATGTAGAAACTGTGTGTTGAAGGGTTCAGAGGTGGAACCGAAGAAAGCCATTTCATATGGAGTTATTGCTCAGTCGAAACTACCACAAAGGAAGCTAATTCCTTGTGAATGCTAGCATGAGGGAGGCCATTGCTTTGTGGATCAAAGAAAGCACAAAGGAGGCCATTTCCTAGTGAATCGAATTAGACACGGAGGAAGTATTTGACTAGTGAATCAAAGGAAAGCACATTGGAAGTCTTTTCCTTGTGAATCGAAAGTAAGTCCATAGGAAGTCTTTTCCTTATGGATTGAAAGCAAGTCCAGATGAAGTCTTTGCCTTGTGAATCGAAAGCAAGTCCGGAGGAAGTCTTTTCCTTATGGATTGAAAGCAAGTCAAGAGGAAGTCTTTTCCTTGTGGATCATAAGCAAGCCCAGAGGAAGTCTTTTACTTGTGGATCGAAAGCAAGTCCAGAGGAAGTCTTTTCCTTGTGGATCGAAAGCAAGTCTAGAGGAAGTCTTTTCCTTGTGAATAGAAAGAAAGTCCAGAGGAAGCCTTTTCATTGTGGATCAAAAGCAAGTCCAAAGGAAGTCTTTTCCTTTTGGATCAAAAACAAGTCCAGATGATGTCTTGTCCTTGTGGATCGAAAGCAAGTCCAAAGGAAGTCTTTTACTTGTGAATCAAAAGCACGCATGAAGGATATATTGGCCTTGTGAATCGAAAGCAAGCTGAAGGAGGCCAAAGTCCAATCTAAGCTTGGGAAATTGAAGCAATCTTTCTTTTCTTTGATTTTATGCTTGAAATCCCAATATAATCCATGGAAACTATATGGGGCATCAAAAATCCAATTGTATTTGTGGAAACTTGGACTTTTGAAAATCCTTGTGAGAAAATATCTTGAGAAAAGTAAGGGAAAATTTTGGGGTACAACAATAACAAATACAAGATATATATAAGAACAAATATGCTCTCTAAATAATTTATTTTAATATGCAGAGAAGTTTTGATAAAGAATCACGGAAGTTGACGAACAAAATTACGCTAAGAAGATATGATAAGAATTTCTATACAACTATTGAAATATCACGCTAAAATAAGTTATAAATGCTAAAACTTCTGAAGCACCAAAGTTGCATGCTGAAACTCTGATGAAGTAAATACTCTAATGATCTAAAGTCTCAATGTTAATATTCTTATTCTAATCATCGATTAAAGAAGCAAGTTCTGATGCGTTACAATTCAATCATTACAAATCAAAAAGTAATGGCTAGTACCAGACAAGATCTTTATTTTTGGAAAGTACATTAACAAACTTTTATCAATCTTCTAAAATCATCTTCTCATGTCTCATATGCTTCACCTATATAAAGGAGTCTTGAAGAAGTGATCAAATATACTTGTGCATACGACGATATACCTTCACTAGCTCTCTCTTTTCTATTCATTGTGCTTTAACCTTGTGTATAAATCACAGTTGTGATATAGTTTTTCCAGAAACACCATCGTACACATTTTTTATTTATATTTTGTAATACCTTAAGAAACCAATTTGTGGTTTAGTCTCAAGAAGACATTGACGGTAGTCATTGTGTTTATGTAATTAAAGTTTTTGATTAGTGGATTAAGACCTTGTTTGAGAGAGACGAAATCACCTTGGCGGGTGGATTGGAGTAGTTTGAGTTCAAACGAACCAGGATAACCAAATGTTTCTTACAATTTTAATTTTTGAAAACCCCAATTCAAAGCCCACTTGTGTTTTTTTATCCTTCAATTGGCATCAGAGCGTCTGGTTCTGGGTGCTAACACTTAACCGTGTCATAAAAAGATCCTAGAAAGAAAAACACTATGGTGGGACCAAGTCAGATCAACAACAATGATAACTATGATGAGAAAGACATAATCAGCAACAAACCTCCAATATTTGGTGGTGAGAACTTCGATTACCGGAAAGGAAGAATCAATAGTTTTTTTCTTACTCATGACGTTGATCTCTGGGATATGATAACTGATGGCTACATTCATCCAGTTGACGAAAGAGGTTAGAAGATCGACATAAAGAAAATGACATATCAGTAAAAGAAAGAATTCTGAAATCATCACAAGGCCAAAACAATCCTCTTGAGTGCTATCTCGTACACCGAGTATGAGAAGATCACAAATAGATATTCAACTAAGAACATGTTTGACTCTTTGAGAATGATGCATGAAGGAAAAACGTAAGTCAAAGAGACCAAAGCTCTTGCACTCATTCAGAAGTATGAGGCCTTCAAAATGGAAGAAGATGAAATAGTTGAGATAATGTTCTCAAGGTTTCAAATTATGGTTGCTGGGCTAAAAGTTCTAGACAAAAGGGTACTCAACAGCAGATCATGTAAAGAAAATCATCATAAGCTTATCCAAGAAATGGAGACCCATGGTCACAGTCTTAAAACTAGCCAAAGATATGAACAAAATATCTCTTGAAGAACTTATCAGCTCGTTAAGAAGTCACGAGATAAAATTGGAAGAAGATGAACCCCAGAAGAAAAGTAAGTCTCTTGCTCTTAAATCTAATAAAAAATATGAAACTAAAGCATTTTAGGCAGAAGAAGAAAACTCTGGTGGATCCTCGTCAGAAGAAGACGAACTATCTCTTCTCTCCAGAAGAGTCCATCAGCTATGGAAGCATAGAAAGAGGAAATTTAGAAACCCCAAAAGAACAGACAATCACTCTGAATCATCCTCTGGATACAGAAAATCTAGCAATAAAGATGTTGTATGCTACAAATGCAAAGAGCCAGGTCACTACCAAAGTGACTGCCCAAATCTTCAGAGAGAAAAGCCTAAGAAGAAGTTCTCCAAAGAAAAGAAGAAAAGTATTATGGCAACGTGGGATGACTCATAATATTCTGAAGCTAAAACAGAATCAGAAGATGAACGAGCCAATATAGCTTTATTGGCCAACATATCAGAAGACACATATATCAGAATCTGAATCAGATTCAGAAGATGTATTTTCTAAATTATCTAGATCTTAATTAGAAGAAAGTCTGTTTGAAATTCTTGAAAGATATCAGCAACTTCGAGTCAAATACAAGAACCATAAAGGCGTTCTTATGTCTGAAACTGGAGAAACTAGGTAACAAAAAACAGAAAACTCTGGGCTAAAAGAAATTAATTCTCAACTTAAAAATGAATTACAAAAAGCTCAGAAAGAATCTATTTTAGAAGTTTCAAGTAGTTCTAATAACATCATAAAAGAATATGATCACAACTTTCAAAAATTTATAGTTAGAAACATAGATAGAAGCAACATGGCTTCAATGATCTGTGGAGTTAGCAGAAATGACAAAAATGCATTGAAGAAGTGAAAAACACAAGAAGGGGGGGGGGGGGGGGGGGGTTGAATTGAAACTTAAAAATCAAATGCAATAAACTCAATATTTTTATCCTGGTTCGCTTGATCTCAAATTACTCCAGTCCACCGGCCAAGGTGATTTCGCCTCTCTCCAACAAGGACTTAATCCACTAATCAAACAGATTACAAATCTACTTTGACAACTACCAAAGTCTTCTTGAGTATGACCACAACCCGGTTTATCTCAAGGAACAATATCTTAATCAAATAAAAATTAATTGTGTACTATTTGTTTTTCGTTACAAAAACTGTATCACTACTGTGATGTATTACACAATTTGAGTATATAAATTAATATGAATATTTGCAGCTTTTTGAGATGTATTAGCAGTTGTTAACAAAATCGTAACGATTTACCCTTTGAGCTTGTTTAAATAGGCGTGGAAATCTGTCTAAATTGAAACGTGATAATGGACACTTAATGAACTTTCCATACTGAGAAGATTATTGTCTGAATGAAGCCGTTGCAAATGATACTGTCTTAATGAAAAAATAACGCTTCATAACTTGGGAATCTCGCATGCTGCTTTACTTCAGAGCTAGATAACTCAGACATGAGGATTTGTTGGCGCGTTAGACTTCTGTTCAGAATCAGAATATCCTTTACTTTTGTGCAAATTCTGATCATCATTCTTCAGAACATTTTGATTGATCAGCTTGAAAGCTTATGTGGCTTAACTTCTGATGCCGTTTCAGTCAGAACTTCTGTACAACATACAACACAAATTTAGAGTGCATATTTGTTCTTTGTGTTTGTTATCATCAAAAATCTTATAAGGGTTGTAGAATCAAATTATGTTATAACAATCTCCCCCTTTTTGATGATGACAAAAACTAGGATTTTCAATAAAAAATTATAGAAAAAAAACTTAAGAGAGTCTCCCCCTGAACTGAGTACTCACATAAAGATGAGTTACTTCCCTGAAGTTCCTTCTCGTTAGAGCTTTTGATGCATCTCCTTCTGTCTTTATCAGAATATGTTCCTGTTTATGCTTTCAGAGAAAAGTAGAAGTTAAGATATTCAGAATGTTTGAGACTTTGTCCCGGTATACTGTTATTGAAAATATCTTACGTTCTCCCACTTTTTATCAGGTATCAAAAAGAAATTTAATCAGATTCAAAAAGATGATGATTTGTATTGAAAACAGACTGCAATGACATTTTTCAGAAACAAAAAGGATAAGATGAAGAATAAAGAATATAAGTTAAAAAATCTAAGATGGAGGGGGAAGTCGTGTGAACAACGCTTCCAGCAAGATCTTAATCTGAGTGCTTGATTCTTCCTACTTTCCCATAATATCCTTGATTTCTTTTATTGTATCTTCTTGCTTGTCCAATATGTCCCTTATCTCTTTGTTTGTGTCTACTTGCTTATCCAGCCTTGCATGGATTAAAGAATTCTCCTTCTTCAACTCTTCCAAAGTTTGCATGACTAGAGACGAAGATGGTGTATCGTCAGAGGTTGCATGTTGTTCAGAGCACTCTACAGCCTCTTCTGATTGAACTACTTCTTCTGTTGCAATTTCCTTTTCTGGAGAAGTAGTCAGAGGGTCACTATCAGAATCTGGTTCAGTGGCTTCTGAAGGTTGGTGCTCTTTCCAGGGAGCATTTTCCAGCAGAAGAATTTCTTTCTTGTCCCAGTGACTTAGAACTTGGTCTTTGAAGGCTTTCAGCTGATCACTGAAGTTCTACTGAGCCATCTCATAGCTCAATTCTTTCAGCCTATGGGATTCAGAGTTGAACTATTTTCTGAATCTATCTCACAGAGAATCAGAAGCAGCAAAATTAGAATTCTCTTGACTTGCTTGCTTCAAAGAAGTAACCCATTCCTGTATTTTTGTTTCAAAAATCAACAAGTTCTTACCAACATCTAATTTGGTTAAGGTTGGTTTGGGTTTGGGAACAACAATTTTATTTGAGGTAGAAGCTAGATGGTCCAGCGCTTCTAGATCAATGACAGTTTTGAGATGATCAGCTGGATGGTTAATTGGTGAGGGAGTAGAAGAATCAAAAATCAGGATTGGTGAGTGAGGAGTGTTTGGTGGTGTGCGTTTTATTACTAGGTCCATGACTTTCTTAGGTGGAGATACCTTACCTTGGTATCCTATTCCCTTTCTGCCATTTCTGCTAACTCCATAGATCATTGAAGCCATCTTGCTTCTATCTATGTTTTTAGCCAGAAACTTTTGAAAGCTGTAATCATATTCTTTTATGATTTTATCAGCACTACTGGGAGCCTCTGAGATTATTTCTTTTTGAGAGTTTTGTAAATCAATTTCTAGTTTTGAAATATTTTCTTTTAGCTCAGAATTTTCTAATCTAAGACTCACAGTTTCATCAGAGTCAGAGACAAGATCCCTTTTCAGGTTCTTGAATTTGACTCTGATGTGCTGATACCTTTCTAGAATCTCATTCAGGCTTTCTACTAGTTCAGCTTTAGTGAAATTAACAGTAAAATTAGGAAATACCTCCTCTGTGTCTGATTCTGAGGTTGACTGACATGCTTTGCTATCTTCTGTCACATTAGCCATAAGAGCAATGTTGGATCTTTCATCAACTAATTCTGAGTCTGCGTCAGAAGTATCCAAATCATCCCATGTTGCCATGAGACTTTTCTTCTTCTCCCTAGAGAACTTCTTTTTGGGCTTCTCCTTTTGAAGCCTTGGACAATCACTTTTGTAGTGCCCCTGTTCATTGCACTTATAGCAGATGATGTCTCTGTTGTTTGACTTTCTGTGACCAAATAAAGCTTCAGATCTTTTGTGTCTAGAGGAGGGCTCAGACTTTCTTTATCTGGAGGAGGATTCATTCTAATTCCCTGACCTTCTGGAATTCTTGAATTTTCTTTGCCTCTGCTTCCACAGCTGATTGACCCTTCTAGAGAGAAGAGACAATTCATCTTCTTCTGATGAGGACCCATCATAGGTTTCTTCCATAGCCTGCAAAACCATAGAATTAAGTTTTTTGTTAGATTTTAATGCTAAAGGCTTACCTTGCTTCTGAGGTTCTTCGTCTTCTAGCTCTATCTCATGGCTTCTGAGGGAGCTAACAAGTTCCTCCAGAGATATCTTGTTGAGATCTTTAGCCAACTTAAGAGCAGTGACCATTGGCCTCCATTGCTTTGGTAAACTTCTGATGATCTTCTTCACGTGATCAGCAGTAGAATACCCTATGTCAAGAACTCTCAGCCCAACAACAAGAATCTTGAATCTTGAGAACATCACTTCTATGGATTTACTGTCTTCCATCTTGAAAGCTTCATATTTATGAATTAGCACAAGGGCCTTAGTTTCTTTAACTTGTATGGTCCCTTCATGTGTCATTCTCAGAGAGTCAAACATGTTTTTGGTTGTCTCTCTGTTTGAGATCTTCTCATACTCTGATTATGAGATGACACTGAGAAGGATTGTTCTAACCTTATAATGGTTTTTGAAATCATGCTTTTGCTGATCAGACATTATTTTTCTATCTATCTTATGACCACTTTCATCCACTGGATGTATGTATCCATCAATCACCATGTCCCATAGGTTAGCATCATGAGCCAGAAAGAAGCTCTCAATTCATTCCAGTAGTCAAAATTTTCTCCATCAAAGACTGGAGGTTTGCCGCTGATTCTGTCCTTGTCATCATGATAGTCATTGCTGATGTTTTCGCTTGGTCCCACCATAGTGTTTTTCTAAAGCTTGGATCTTGTACTGACACGGTTAAGTGTATGAACTCAGAACCAGGCGCTCTGATGCCAATTGAATAAGTGAAAAACACAAGAAGGAGGGGGGAGGGTTGAATTGAAACTTAAAAATACTCAACATTTTTATCCTGGTTCGCTTGATCTAAAACTACTCCAGTCCACTCGCCAAGGTGATTTCACCTCTCTCCAACGAGGACTTAATCCACTAATCAAACAGATTACAAATCTACTTTGACAACTGCCAAAGTCTTCTTGAGTATGACCACAACCCGATTTATCTCAAGGAACAATATCTTAATCAAATAACAATTAACTGTGTACTATTTGTTTTTTGTTACAAAAACCGTATCACTACTGTGATGTATTACACAGTTTGAGTATATAAATGAATATGAATATTTGCAACTTTTTGAGATGTATGAGCAGTTGTTAGAAAAATCGTAACAATTTACCCTTTGAGCTTGTTTAAGAAGCCGTGGAGATCTGTCTAAATAGAAACGTGATAATGGACACTTAATGCACTTTCCATACTGAGAAGATTCTTGTCTGAATAAAGCCATTGCAAATGATACTGTCTTAATGAAAAAATAACGCTTCAGAACTTGGGAATCTTGCATGCTGCTTTACTTCAGAGGTAGATAACTCATAGACATGAGGATCTGTTGGCGCATTAGACTTTTGTTTAGAATCAGAATATCTTTTACTTTTGCGCAGATTCTGATCATCATTCTTCAGAACATTCTGATTGCTCAGCTTGAAAGCTTTTGTGGCTTAACTTCAGATGCCGTTTCAGTAAGAACTTTTGTATAACATACAACACAAATTTAGAGTGCATATTTGTTCTTTATGTTTGTTATCATCAAAATTCTTTTAAGGGTTGTAGAATCAAACTATATTCTAACATGCATATGATATGTGAAACCAAAAGGATAAGAATCATATCAACCAAAGAAAGTTGATGATATAGTTATAAAACACACAGCTTTAAACTATCACTTTACATATGGACACTCACACGATATAAAATATACTAGTGATTCTTACTATGTGAAACCAAAATTCAATCAGAATTTTGGAAACTCTAACAAACAAAGACCCAAAAAGATATAGGTACCTAAGGATAAAATAATCTATGTTGCAGATATTTTTAACAGCAAAGTTGAAACACCAATCCTGGTACCTAGACACATGACAGGAAGAAAGGATATGTTCCAAAGCCTGAAACTTAAATCTGGAGGATAAGTAGGTTTTAGAGGCAATCATAAAGGAAATTTTATTGGCTCTGGAACCATTGGTAACGATACACTTCCCTCTATAAATAATTTTATGTTAGTAGATGGATTAATCATAACCTGTTATCCATAAGTCAATTAAGTGATAACGGTTAAGACATAATCTTTAATCAAAAGTCTTGTAAAGCAGTTAGTAAAAAAGATAGAACTATACATTTTAATGGTAAGAGAAAGAAAAAAATTTATAAGATAAAACTTTTTGAACTAAAAAGTCATAATGTAAAATGCCTTATGTCTGTTAACAATGAGCAACGGGCCTGGCACAGAAGATTTGGGCATGTTAGTATGAGAAGAATATGTCATATTAACAAACTCAATCTGGTCAGAGGATTTCCTAACTTAAGTTTCAGATTAGATTCTCTGTGTGAAGCATGTCAAAAAGGAAAGTTTTCAAAACCCTCTTTCAAATGAAAAAAGTTGTTTCCACCTCTATACCATTAGAACTTCTACATATATATGTGTTTGGACTAGTGAAAACTGCAGCCATCAGCAGCAAGAAGTATGGGTTAGTGATCGTAGATGACTATAGCAGATAGACATGGGTAATGTTCTTAAGACACAAGGACGAGTCACACTCCATGTTCTCTACTTTCTGTAACCAAGTTCAAAATGAAAAAATAGTTTAGAAATTTTAAAATCAGAAGTGATCATGGCGGGGAATTCAAAAATAAAAGCTTTGAAAATTTTTGTAATGAGAATGGAATTTCTCATGATTTCTCTTGTCCTAGAACTCCTCAACAAGACAGAGTTGTAGAATGGAAGAATAGAACTTTACAAGAAATGACCAGAATCATGATCAACGAGACTAACATAGCTAAAAACTTCTAGGCAGAAGCAGTTAACACAACGTGTTATATTCAGAATAGAATCTCAATAAGACCTATTCTGGAAATGACTCCATATGAGTTATGGAAGAACAGACAGCCCAACTCTCTTCTTTCCATCCATTTGGATGTACTTGTTTTATATTAAACACTAAAGAACATCTGAACAAGTTTGATTCTAAGGCACAAAAGTGTTTTATGTTAGGATACTTTGAACGCTCAAAAGGTTATAGAGTATATAACATAAAATCACGAATATGGAAGAATCTATTAGTGTCAGATTTGATGATAAGCTTGGCTCTCAAAAGTCAAAGCGGGGTAAATCTTTTGCAGATATAAAAGTTCAAATTACAGGTAATGAAGATAGACCTTCAGAAAAAAAAGTTCAAAAATTCATCCAAATACAGAATAAGACATCACAAATATTACATCATCTTTTGAAGAATCCATCTAGAAAAGACAATCTAAAAGCAACTTAGCACATTCTGAAAACATGATTCTGGGAAAGAAGGATGATCCAATCAGAATAAGATTTTCATTCAGAAATACTGAAGAATCTCTTATGGGATTAGTATCTCTGATTGAGCCAACTTCCATAGACGAAGCACTTCTAGACAATGATTGGATCCTTGCAATGCAGAAAGAACTAAATTAATTTACCAGAAAATATGTGTGGGATCTAGTCCCTAAACCAAAAGGCTTCAACATCATTGGAACCAAATGGGTCTTCATAAATAAGCTAAGTGAACAAGGAGAAGTTGTCAGAAACAAAATACGATTGGTTGCATAAGGTTATAGTCATCAAGAAAGGAGAGACTATATAAAAACCTTTTCTCCAGTCACCAAGTTAGAACCTATCCGACTTTTAATTCCATTTGTTGTAAATAATGGCATCACTCTTTATCAGATAGATGTCAAAAGTGATTTTTTAAATGGTTACATTGATGCAGAAGTTCATGTGCACCAACCCCTGGGTTTGAAAATACAAAACATCTAGAATATGTTTATAAACTTAAAAAATTGTTACGGTCTGAAACAAGCTCCCATAGCTTGGTATGAAAGACTAAGTACTTTCTGTTAGAAAATGAGTTAACCATAGGGAAGGTGGACACAACTCTATTCTGTAAATCATTTAAAAATGACATTCTGGTTTGTTAAATTTACATAGAAGATATAATTTTTGGATCTACTAAAGCCTCCTTGGGGAAAGAATTTTCTAAGACTATGCAGGAAAAATTTGAGATGAGCTTGATGGGTGAACTCAAGTTCTTTCTGGGAATTTAAATCAATCAAAGTCCATAAGGAACCTATATACATCAAAGCAAGTATGTTAAAGAACTTCTGAAGAAATTTAATTTATCAGAAAGTAAGCCATCCAAAACTCCTATGCATCCTACATGAATTCTGGAAAGGGAAGAGGTAAGTAAGAAAGTAGAAAATAAGCTCTACAGAGGTATGATTGGTTCTCTCTTATATTTAACAGATTCAAGACTTGATATTCTATATAGTGTTTGTCTTTGTGCCAAATTCTAATCAGATCCTAGAGAATCTCACTTAACAGCAGTTAAGCGAATTTTCAAGTATCTGAAAGGTACTACTAACCTTGGTCTTTATTATAGAAAATCCAGAGAATATAAATTAGTAGGATACTATAACGCTGACTTTGCTGGAGATAGAATATAAAGAAAATGTACTTCTGGAAGCTTCCAATTTCTGAGGGGATAAGCTAATCTCATGGTCCAACAAAAGACAATCCATTATTGCACTATCAACTACTGAGGCTGAATATATAGTTGCGGCTGGATGCACTACTCAGATCCTCTGGATGAAAAGTCAGCTTGAAGATTTTCATATTTAATGAGAGTAACATTCTTATTCTCTGTGATAATACTTCTGCTATATGTCTTTCTAAAAATCCTATTTTACATTAAAGGGATAAACAAATAAAAATTAGACACCATTTTATTAGGGACTATATTCAGAAGGGAATTCTTGTTAAAAATTTATAGACAAAGACCATCAATGGGCTGATGTTTTCACTAAACCCCTTGCTGAAGATAGATTTAATTTCATTCTGAAATTCCTCAGTATGGAATTATTCTGAGAATAAAAGTGTAGTTTCTGTATATTTAATCCTCAAAATTTTTTAATTTATTTTTGTGAACATCTGAACAATAGTTCTTTAAAAGCGAGAAGGAAAATTGTATCAGAAACCATCCAAAAGATCTGAACATTTTTCAAAAACGCTTCATTTCTATGATAGAAGCAAGGAGTTAACCATATCAAGATCTGTCAACTCTAAACACTAAGTCACTCTTTAAGGCTAAACACGTGTTCAAAATTTGAAGGGCTGAAATAGTTGAGTTGATGCATTAAGGCACGAGTCAAATTGGTAACTGTTCAAAATCTTCACGCCATCCCTCTTTTTTAGAAATCATTAATGCAATTAATAATTTGTTTATTTAATTTAAAATTAAAACTCATGTTTTCTCCCTGTTGGCTATTTATACCCCACTTTCTCACAAAGACTTTTACCCCTTCACTCTCAGTCACCCTATTATCTTTGTATTTGTTCCTTTCCCGTTTGTGTGATCTAAAAACCCTAAGTCTGTGAAAAACGACTTATTTTCAACAAATATGTCATGATTCTCAAATCAACATTAATGGTTCATTCTCTACTATAAACAAAGAAAGGTATGTTGAACCTTTAAGAACTCTTCTCACTCTTGTTAATTCTCTGGACGTTCTTTGTGAACTCATAGTTGATTTTGAAAGCATGAAAGAAAATGGGTATAACTTAACACCTGATGTTGATTTTCAAGGATGGACAAAATACTTTGATCGTCTAATCGGTCATATTTTCCCCAAACAAGTTAAAGAATGTTAGATTCATGCTACTACATTAAATCATCAAGTAACATCTTATGTAATGGGGAAAAATATCACCATCACCAAGGATATCATTAGAAAGCTTATTGGTCACGACGGAAGCAGCATAAGATGTAGTGAAATGGAAGAAAAATATTATGACCTAATCATCGTATCAAAAGAAGTCTTCTCCTATGAACAACCCTCAAACAAGATAAAATATCTAAAGGACTATCTCAAAACTTGGTCTTGAATAATTCTGGGGTGCAACAATCACAGAAAACAAACCAGTTCTCCTGACTACATCAATATTGATCAACAGTACCTACTATACTTCATCGCAACTAAAGCCAAAGTTCACCTTCCTCATTTTCTATTCAACAATCTGAAGACAAGTGTCAAGGAAACAAGGGAATAAGAAAGAACCAAAAGAGATTAGATTCTGTTGGGAAGGCTTATCTCAGATATTATGATAGAGAATAAACTGATAGAACATCTGAGTGAGGCTCAACAAGAAAATGTTTTGGAACCATGTTCTGGAAAGCCTCTCAATTCCAAGAACCTGAAGAAAATGAAGATAATAGAAACCCTTAAGAAGGATCCCACACTTACTATAAAGGAAGTCATCACCACCAGAAGAGTTCCTCTAAAGGATTTTCCTCTCTTCACTCAAGAAGACTCCTCTCTATAAATTGTCCTCATATATCTGGAAGCCTGCAAGAGTGATGGAACAATTCTAGATGTGAATATCCTTGATCTCGGGCAACAACCTATGGAAGTTGCTACCAGAAAGAAAAGAAAAAGGAAAGCTGTTGGAGAAGGAATTTCTCAGAAAACTCCCAAAGCTGCTAAAAAGAAAGGTAACCGATCTTTTGTTTCTGTTATCAAATTAGTTTTCTTATCAACATCTAAAACCCACTCATCTCCAAAACCTGCTGAAAATCCTTCACCTCAAACCATTGATGACTTTGACATAGAAATTGATACCTCAATACGCACTAATCATCCTCTGATTAATCCACCTTCTACCCAATTTGTTCAAACTCAGCCAAAACTTGCATAAGTTTTTTTTGATATTTATCAATTTGATCCATTTTCTGAAGCACCCCAAACCAAAAATCCAAATATTTCCTCTGAAACCACATCATCCATTCCAGGCATCACTTGCCCACTCAACACCACCCAACCACCATAAATCTCCACCATAACATCACAAGACTTTTCCCTTCCAGATATTCCATCTTCCTTTAATCCAACACCATCTAACTCTCCTATAATTTTTTCCGACTCTCCCACTTCCACTGACTACTCAAAAGATCCCATCAAAACCACAATTGATCTAGAAGCCTGGGACAATCTTGTTATAACTTCTCAGAAAATAGCCATTCCAAAACCAACATCAAAAGTATCGAAATCAGATGTTGGTAAATCTTTTCTGGTTTTTGAAACAGAAATACAAGAATGGGTTAAATCCTTGAAGAAAGCTTGCTTGGATTATCTTAACCCAACTGCTTTTGATTCTCTCTAGACTCAGTTCATAAAATGGTTTAATTCTGAATCTATGAAGCTAAAGGAACTCAGTTATGAAATTGCTCAACAAAACTTCTGCGATCACCTGAAAATCTTCAAGGATCAAGTTCTACGTCACTAGGTAAGGAAACCACTTCTTCTTCTTGACAACACTTATTGGGAAGCCTCACAATAATCAGAATATAATGAACCATCTCCTGAACCTCAACCTCTTCCTCTAGTCGTGTTTATAGACAAAGGTAAGTCAGTTGAAGAATCTCTTGAGAAAGAATCTACTGCAGCAACTTCTGAGAATGTGGGTTCTTCTGTTAAAACAACTTCCTCTTCTCTTGTGTTGAAGACTCTGGATTAGTTGAAAAAAGAGAATTCAGTTGTTAAAGAAAGGCTGGAAAAACACGATGAAACCAACAAAGAAATGAAGGGAGTGCTAGGGTAGCAAGAGGAATCAAAAAATCAGATCAAAATTATATTAGAAGCCTTGTTCACACGACTTCCACCACCTCCACAATCTTAGTTCTAATCTTTTGTTTGTTTCTTCTATGTTTGTTTCTTTTTTAAAAACTTCTGTTTATCTGCTTCCATCTATATTAACTATTTTTAATGCATAATCCATTTTGTTCTCTTTACGTGTTTTTATTTCTTTTTGATTTATGACAAAAAGGGGGAGAACGTAAGATATTTTCAATATAACAGTGTCGAAAATTAGTCTCAAACATTTTGAATATCATAACCTTTGTTTCATCTTTTGAAAGCAAACAGGAAAAGTCTCTTAAAAGTAATTTCTGTCAAATGGAATTATCAGAACTTCCATCACAAGCTCTGATTAACACATCATCAGGGAAGTATCTAATGTTTTCTTTATCTGAGTATCTAATTCTCTATGTTCTTACGTGATTTATCAAAATATACAAGTTTTTCCCATCATCAAATATGTTTATCATCTTTATGTTCTTACGTGATTGCATGTCTATCACTTAGAAAATATGTTTTTACCACTTTCACTCAATGATAACCGATTACAGGGTTACAGTAACTGGTTACAGGACTTCACGAAATAAAAATAAAAATTATGGTTCAGTGGTAACCAATTATATATTTTGGGTAACCGGTCACACACATGCATATTTGAAAATATATACGATATCGTACTTGTGTAATCGGTTACAATCTTACGGTAACTGTTTACCGCTGAAGAAAAATTCAAAAAATTTATGTTTTACATGGCTGTTGGATGATACATCATGGGGTCCAACCATTGCATCTTTTTACTCATTTAGGGTGTAATTAAAGGGTGCATATCATATATAAATTTTGTTTGCACTCAAATCAAAACATAAGACATATCATTCAAAATTTCAAAAATTCTTAAGTGTTGTAAAACTTTGAAAATTTACATATTGCATGAAACATTGTTTAGAACTTTCATACTCATCATTTTTTCAGCATATATTGAGTACTAGATCGGACTAAAAATTTCCTATTAAAATCTTGTCTTAGTATCTTGATAACCATTGTGTTATTCAAGAACTGATCATACTTTGTAAAAAATCAGATTTTGTATAAGATTAACATTGCATTCCAGGATTGTTGAAGCAAGTGTGTGCATTGAAGAGGATTGTTCTTCTTACACTCAGTGTTGAAGATCTTAAAGGTTTTAAGAGTCTTTGATCTCCCTATAGATTAGATAGTAAGGCATCACCTTTGGTGTGATTAGGCTTGTGCAATTATTCTAAATCATAGTGAAATCTCTTCCGTGTTGGTAAGCGGACTGGAGTACTCTCGATCTGTGAGGGGAACTAGTATACATCATGTGTTCATTTAATTTCCACACTTTATTTTTTTCCTCACCATAATTAGAAAAATAAGAACTTTAAAAAGAAGGCAAAAATTGACCATCACCTAATTCACCCCCCTCTTAGGCGCATTATTAACTTACATTTGGCATCAAAGCAAGTTGAGGTAACTTGTTCCTATTTAATCCAGAATGGCTTCCGCATAACCAGCTTTTAAAGATGGTGGTAGTAACAACAAGCCTCCTTTGTTTTGTGGTGAATATTTTGACTTTTGGAAAATTCTCATGAAGGCTCATCTAGAAGCACAAGGAGAAGAAATATTGGATGCTGTTTGTTGTACCCCAAAATTTTCCCTCTCATTTAACAAGTATTTTCTCACAAGATCTCCTTTGGTTCAAGACTGCACAAGGGTAGATCAGCTCAAGACACCTCCTTAAGCACTAATGACTGAAAATTAGGGTTTGAGATTGCACAAGGTAAAATGAACTTTTAATGTCTCATATGACTTTCATGGATGATTTTGGACTCTCAAGGTTTCTCATGTCAAGTTTCAAGTCTTGGATCACATTTTTGCTCAGACAATTGATCAATTAACCTAAAAATCAACTGTATTAGGGGAAAAGTCAATTATGGTCAATTTACAGTCAAACTTCATAATTTTTGACCCATGACAACATTATGAACTCATATATGTCATTTGATCAATTTTGGACCATAATTCCTCAATAAATTTGATCAGATCATCAAAAGGGCAAAATGGTCAAAATTAGGGTTTTGACTGAGAAAGGGCAATTTCTGATTTTTGACCTAGAAAATGGTTGATTGGTTGGAGACATGATCTCAAGGATTCAATTGCATCATTTTGAACTAATGGAATAATTCAAAATATTGCTCAAGGTCAATTGATTGATAGTTGATTTTCAGTCAACTGATCAAAAGTCAACTGCACACTGAAAAGTCAAACTTTGACTTTATGGTCAAAATCAAGTGTCAATGATCACAATTCATCAAAACATGTCAAAATATGAAACTTGTTCATCAAGAAATAAAAAATTCAAGATTTCATTTTGAAAAGTCAAAATTTACACTCAGAAATTTTTCTAAGTGTTGAAAACGTCATATTTTTTCACAACTTTGAGCCAATTTTTCACCATGATGCAAGATGATTCAAAGGAAACTTTCAAAATGAAAGTTGTAGATCTCAATTAGAACTAAAAAATTTCTGAACACAACTCTTCCTATAAACGTATGTATTTCAAGTTAAGATTTTATTAAGACATGGTCATGAAACTAAAACATTTAGTGAAAATTTTGCCCTAGTTAGGTAGATTTTTGGTACCAACTTCATAGCAACTTTTCACATAGCTCCATTTGGAATTTGAAAAAGTGATTAAAAGAGGGGTTGTAAATCATGTTACAAGCTTTCCAAAATGACAAAGAAATCATTGAGATCATGTTTGAGTAGGGAGAATCAAAGAGATGAAGTTAGGGTTTTCAAGCTTGAATTATAGGTCATTTTCTTGATGAACACTTGAGCAAATCTCAAACCATGATGCATAATCTTGCTTTCCAGGCTTCTAACTTGAAATTCACTCCTTAATTAAATGTTTACACAACTGATAGAGCCATTGTCCAAGCATTTGAGCCATTATCCAAGTTGTATTTCCATTTTTCGATGAAAGTTCACACTTCCATTTTGGAAAACTGGCTTTAATGACAAAGTCCACTCTCCTTGAGCATTGAACTTGTTCTTTATGCACACACAAACCCTATAAACCAAAAGCAAGAATGTCTAAAGTACTAACCACTCTGTGCAACCCTGTACCATGCCTTGGAACAAGATGTTTCAACATTGCTTCAAAAACAAGTAAATATGCTACAACTTGAGATTTCAAATCCTGGCTTGTTATAACATACAAGACCTCTTGCCTGTAAATATACAAGTCATTTTCAAGCTCACACACGCATGCTCAAGCCCTGAAACCCCCTAAAGCACAAAACCACCAAAAACATCTCAAAACTTGCCATTTATGAGTTTTGAACCCAATCTCTAAATTTACTCGTGTGTTTCTTGGCCTTTTACTTTCAAAAGCTTCTAAATAACATATACAAACAATTCCAACACCTGCAACACAACTGTAACACCTCCATCACCATCCACCATTTTCAAAAACAACACCTTGCACCTTGACTTCTCCAACACGATTCAGCCATCCATAACTCAAGCTAAGCATTGCATTAGTTTCCTGGAAACTTGAGGAAGCTAACAGGATCATTACAACACCTTGAAAGCTGCTCCAATTCAAAACACGATACCCTCTTGCAAGGTGAGTTTTATGACTTTTGAACTATTCATATAGGCATTGTTAGGCTTCCATTTTCAATGATAAAATGTAGATATCATTGCACTGAAGCTAATCATGTCCATAGTTTTCATTTATGTTGCTTGAGCTTAGAGAATTTCAAGATTGAAGTTTCTGGAAAAGTTAGGGTTCAGATTAGGGCCAATAAAATTCATGTTTGTTTTTTATCTATAGTTTTAATGCTTTACATTTATGAAATTGTGAGGAAATTTGCCACAAGATTCATGTTTACACTTTTGCAAATGGATGAGAAATGAACAAGATGCAGGTGGTCTGGCTAGGCGCAAGGTTGAAGATGAATTTGTCTTTAGTAAGAAGTTTCTAATATATATTTATGCTTTTATTATATGAACGGATGAAATAGGCCACCCCAGTGGTACAAGAAGTGCGCGCGTATTAGAAGGTCCTGGGTTCGAGCCCTAGTAAGATCTTTTGCAATTTTCACAATTTTTTTTCATTTCTTTTTTTGTTGAATCAGGAAGCACTTGGGCCTTAACCCCATGTGTTGTACCCCAAGATTTTCCCTCCCATATTCTTCATGATTTATTAAGAATCATCCTCAAATGGTTCAAGACTTCTCAAAGATTGCACAGTCCAACTGCCTCCTAGGCTAGTCAAAATTAGGGTTTTGGTTCTTGCAAGGAAGTTGGGGTTTTCAAGGGCTAAATCAAGTCCTATAGGCCTATATATATTGTCAAGCATCCACATACCAAGTTTCAAGGTTCACAGCATCAAATTGCACAGTCAAAAGCCCTATTTGCTTCACAGTCAACTATAGGGGTAAAATGGTCATTTTACAGTTAAAAGTCAGAATTTTTGGTCAACATCTTATTTTGAAGCCACAATCATCATTTGATCAAGTCTTGATCATGATTCCATAAGAATGGCTCAGAAATCATCAAGGATGCAAAAGTTTCTATTTTTGGATAGTTGAAAAGTCAACTGTAATTTGACCAGGGCATAACTTTTGCATGGTTCATCAGAAAAATCCCATCCAATGCTCATTTTGAAGGGGATGACATTTCCTACAACTCATCTTCATATTCCAAGTCCAAGAAATGCTCTCACAAAAAGTTATCAATTTCTACATTATAGGTCAATTTCAAAAGTCAACAAAAAGGCACTTTAAGTCAAAGACCATAACTTGAGATTGGTAAATAAAAATGACATGGGAACAAAGGCATTGGTAAGAGGACTTCAAGACCTTTCCAAAATGTCAAAGAACATGTTCATAGGATCAAAATTGAGCAAGATATGCATTGGAGAAGTTGGGAAATTTTTGGGAATTTGCAAAAGTCAACTTTGCCCAAAACACTTCATTTTTTCTAATGGGCCTCAAATTCTTTCTTGAATCATTGTCCAAGGCCTATGCACGACCCATCAAGCCTATTTGAGTTTATTTTCTTATTTTTAATTAATTAATTGAATTTTTATTAATATTAATTCATTTAATTCATTTAATTGTAGGAAAATTCAAAAGATATGGTTTTCAAATCTTTTTGTGATGCAAATAAACTCAACACATGCTGAAGATTTCGTGTACACATCAAGGGGACCAAATCATCCAATTTTGGCAAGTTTTATCAATCAAAAAGATGTAAAAATATTTGATGGGAAATCAAAGATGTAAAACTTTATTCCATGGATCTTTGACCTAGTTTGTACCCTAATTCCATTCCAAAACAAATACTGAAGCCAACCCTAATGCCTGCAACGTGCAAATCTGCTGCAAGAACCATAGCCAAATTCCAAAAAATTCAAGGAAAACCAAAAAACTGTTTTTCATATTTCAGACCAAGTCAAAGCCTTAGAGTGATTCCAATACATTGCTGGAGGTGTAAGGAACCTATTGCAATCAAAATCACACGCTAACACTCAAGGAATCCTGAGATAACAGTTTCACGGTTTGAGCTTTTTTCCATAATTGCATATCATTATTCATGCATATTTAACCTCTTTTGTGGATTGCTTTGTGTTCATAGGACTCATACGAAGCTATTAGTGTGATTGAATTGCATTATGGCGCCCTGAAATGAAAATTACCATGGACGAATTCTAGGTTTTCAGAGCTTCCAATTTGGGGGTTTACAGCATAAGCGAAATCAGACCTTGAGACGCATATGGTTGGATTCGTCAAGGCCAGACGAATCAAACCCAACCCTCGCGCCCTATTTATATAATGCACAGACCTAATCGCTATTTTTGGCAATTGCACTTTGTGGGGGTTAAAAACCCCCGCTATTTGATTGTTCTTGTTACATGCCAAGCGAAGAAGATAATACGTGGAAGCGTGCCACTGGCCTATTCAAATATAGCGCGCGTTTTGTTAATTTCCAGCATAGGCGTTGTTTTCATATATTATGTTTATTGCCCACTATACTAACAGATGCAGCACCATGGTGTAGTGGAAAGTGAGGTGGACGTTCACCATTGGGACCTGGGTTCGATTCCCAGGTCCCCCCAAAACTCAATATTATTTTTTCTAATGTGTTCCTATGCAGGCTTCCAAACAGCGTCCATCATGCATCTCAAGCGATCAGCTTGCCAAGTGGCCACTAACGCCAATCTGATGGCCATGAGGCGTGGACCATAGTGTTCCCAGTCAATGCTTGCACACTTGATTCCAGAGGTCAACAGGCTTGAACGTTATTGGGCCTAAAATCTGCAAAATAAACCTCCATTTGGGTCATCACCCCCCCTGGTTTGCTATGTTTTTTATTTATTTTCTTTTTATTTTCTTTTTACTAATTTTCATTAATCATTATTAATTATTATTATTAATTCATAAATTAATTATTTTTCATATAAAAATCAGAAACTTAAAACATTGTTTATTTTTATTATTTATTATTTTTACTATTAACTATTATTTTTGTAAATAAAATGTAAACAAATTAATTAGTTTAATTAGGTAATTTTAATTTCTTTTTTACAATAAATAAAATTAGCTTAGAATTAGGGTTTTATTTACTAACTTTTTAATTCCTTTTATTTTTATTTTTTATTAAAACTTAAAAAACATAAAAAACATTTTTTCTTTTAATTAAATAATTAATTAGTAAATTAGGTTAATTTGAATTAATTACAAAAAAGGACAAAAACTCATATTTTCTCAAAAGGGTCAAAACCCTAAACACGTCCCGATTAAATTTCTTTTCGCGCATTATCATTATTTTTAATCATTTATGTAACTGTTTCCAAGGATGTAATAGTTAATTAGGGTTTATCGCTTTACTTACTTTTCTCGCATTTATTTTCAAAACGGGTTTTTGTTTTTGGTGATGTATAGACCCGCGCCTTGTAATAGCGTAGATTCATATTTCCGCACTTTATTTTCCGCACTCTTAACTGTTAAAAAGGCATGAAAGACTTGTATGAATAATAAAACCAACTCGTAGCTCACAAATGCATGATCAAAGATAAACATAAACGGAATTCAACACACATGCACATGCCACTCCTAGGGTACGCCTCACTGGTTGCCTCGAACGTGGTCGTCAAGTATAGGGTGTTTTAGAGGTCGCCCTCCTGTCTAAGATCCAGTTGCCTCAAAATGGTTGCCTCGGATAAAAAGGATCTAGGACATTAGGGTTACTTCTTAGGTGTCCTATTATTGCTTCGGTGACCACACATGTCCCTTATAATCGAATTGACCCGAATACCTCCAACGATGGTGCTACCTACCCCTCAATGGTGGGATAACACTGTCTAAAGGACTCTTACACAGCCTAATTCCTTAGAGTAGGTAGATTCTCGTGAGTACTTGCTCTCTCAAACAAATAAAACAACTTTTCGCACTGACACTTTCAAAAGGTTTTCAAACAAAACATTTCATACACTCTTGAGGACAGATACAAGAGTTACTTAGAAATTTTTCAAATGAAACTTTTTAAAAACCCACACACACTTGAAAAGCAAACAATTTTTGAAAACATAAGAGCAAGTACCTAAGAGCCCGTGGATAACCACGGATAGAAAGGGTGCTAACACCTTCCCTTTCTATAAATCTACCTCCCGAACCGAGAAACATTCTCAAAGAAGGAATTTTGCTGTGCTTTTGTCCTTTCCATGTTGGAGAACATAAAAGACGGTGGCGACTCTTGCTTACCGCGACATTTCGCGAACCAGCATTCCAAAACAGTCAGTTCTATTTCCACCGATCACAGAACTGGCAACTTTGTTGGGGAAACTTAATAAGTGAGGTGTAACCTTAGGATTAGACCACTCTTATGTTTTCAATTGCTTGTTTTGTTTGCTTTAATATTATGGGTTTGCCTTGGAGCTTCATAGATCCTAACCCGGATCTGGGGGATACCTTTTAGAAAGTAGCAACCAACTGTGAGGGAACTGTGTGGGGTATGCCGACACGGTTGAAGCAGTTTGCTACGTTGATGTGGCACTTTGGTGAGTACCGGTAACCCTTGAGTCAAGTCAAGGAGAGTACGAGGCCGCCGCGTGGTGTCGTGAAGCATCAACTGACCTTAGGAACCTTACTTGACCATCCTGGCCTCTTTAGGGGTAGTGAGATGACCGAATTTGGTGCAGTCCGAAGTTGGTTGATACTCGATACTACACTCATTGAGGGTTGTTTTCTTGGAATATTTTGATCGCCAGTTCAGTGGCTAAATCAAAACAATGAACACAGAAAACAACCCAATGATTTTGAGCTCCTTAGAACCCGGTTACTTTTGATAGGACAGGTTTTGAGCCCACCAACTTCAAGAGGGTAGTACCTAAACTTCATTCTGGCCTAAACTCTAAGGGCTCTCTGCGTGACTTGTGTGCCTTTTAATTTGAATTACTTGTACGTACTTGTTATCTAACAACATGGGATCCTTGCAGGTTTTGTTTACAGTCCTTAATCGGGGCTCATAACAGGATTTACGTACATCACTCCACGCATAGCATAACATCATACCATCATGCCATTGCATACATCCTGCATAAGGACTAATCCATTTCAAGGATCTCAAGGGTTTGTGATGCAGGTCATGATGAATCAAATGTCTAGCAAGGGGCAAAGGGGATTTAATTTCCTCTAGCCAAGGTTATTGACTTGAGTCAAGGGCTATGACCCACTCGATATGGTGAGCCTTGACTCTTGAAGAATGACTCTCAACAACATGAAGTTCCTTCAATCAAGCTACCAGATTCTAACAGTTTTCTTGTTTACCCCGTGGGATCCTTGAAAACATCGCATGCATACATACACATCATTGCATAACAGGTACCCTTGTTACAGGTCACTTACCTTCTTCGCTGTTTATTTCAGCAATGGCTTCCCAACAAGACAACCAAGATCCTCAGGCTTAAGAGACTCGGTTCGGGGAGATCCTCCTAAATCTATCCAAGGGGCAGGAAGAGCTGAGAACACTCCTCATGGGGACTTTGGTCAGGAACAGTCCAGAAGACGATAAAGACGAACGGCTGAAGCGTCTGCATGCCGAGGTAGATACAATGAGAACCCAAATGCTGGGGCAGATGGCTCTCATCCAAGACTTAGCTCAAAAACAAGAAGAGCTCAGGGTTCTCGTCAACCAACTGCTTCGGGATAACCAACTGGGGAAAACATCTAAGGTTGAAGAGCCAGTCACCATCAAATTCCCTTTGAGACAAGAAGACAAGGGAAAAGCTCCTCAACTTGCTTCAGGGTCACAAATTCAGCATCAACCTCACCAGCTTCAGCAAGACAGTATGAAGCAATTAGTCAGGGCTGGGGACCAAACCCGTAATCAGCCTCCAAGAAGTCAAAGGTTTGGTTCAATGAATAGGCCTCTCCAAGCTGCTACTTCACAGGTCCAATCACAACCTCGCCCAGAGCAACGGGTTGGTCAGAACAAGCCCAGGAGGCAATTCACCCAGCTCAACACGTCGCTGTCCCAAGCTTTGCAACACCTGTTAAAGTTGAATCTGGTGACGTTGATAGGACCTCACCCTAATCCTAAGACTTCTTCACCCGACTATAATCCTGGGGCCAGGTGCGCATACCATTCTAACAGCCCGGGGCATGATACTGACAACTGTTGGAAGTTGAGGTACAAAATCCAAAACCTGATCGATGAAGGAGCAGTGGAATTCACCCAAGATGGTAAGGTCGAGTTCTTTTACTATCCCTGCGAGATTCGCTATTTGAAGTGACAAGTCCTGAGACTAGAAGACTTTTGTTCATTCGAATGTTCAAGTTGTATTTTCTTTGCTTATACAAACAATTATTATCATAGAAAACTTTATTACTTTATCAATGCATCGCATATGTCTGTTTTGAATCAATATATTCGCATTCGCTATATTCAAACTGCTTTCATTTTTGTGGTGTTCAAACTCTCGATTGATATTTCTAAGCCTCTTGAGGGAGGATGACGAAAACGATACCATGATCTTTACAGTATGCTTTTGAATAGACCCCGCTGATGAGGTACAGGCATTGTTTCAATTCCTAAACACTGGAGTTATAAGGAAGATAATCCCTCGTCAACCCCTTCGAGCCAAAGAAGTAGGAGTTTTTCTTTTCGAAAATTAAAACCCTTAATCACAACCTGGGGCAGGGTAGTTCTCTTAGTTGATCCAAGTGCACAGCGAATAGCATCAAAGGAGTCCTTCCAAAACAAAAGACGATGATGGTTCTGAATAATCATAAGGACGGGCAGTCATTATTTCAAAAACAAAATCCCAACAAGTCAAAACCTATGAAGGAGACTTACAAAACTGGGGCATCCCGCTGACGACAATCACAAAAGAAATAGTTCATGCAAAAAACAGGGATAACAAAATCAAAAAAAAAGAGAGGTCCTACAAACCCTCAACAAAAAAGAAATGACTGCCTATTCAAAATAAATTGTCAACATCCGAACCATCACCGGAACATCATAGCAAAGACTCAAACAAGGTCTGATGCACGATCAACTGAGTTTAGGTTTGAAGAACATCACGAAGAGCGGGGGGGTACAGATAAATTTGAGCCTTTATCCTTTGTTTCTTAAACCGTGAACCAGGCCACGTTATAACCCTTAAAAGTCCTAGATGAAGCACGGGTTAGTTCGAAAGCATACTGTTACGAAAGGTATCCTGACTCCTGAAGGCTTGCGGTAAAATAACGAGTTGACATCACATTTTACAAAAAATTCACTTGTTTTTATCAAAAAATGCATTTTCAAAAACTTCAAGACAAACATAAGCTTTGTATTTTTAATATAACATTGCTTGCATATGACTATTTGCTTGAACAACATAGAAGTTCGCACGAAGAATGTCTAATGAACAAAAGCACCTCCAATCAAGGGGCATGGCATGATCATTGTCCATCATCTGGGGCAGTTAAGTCAAGATTCGGAGAATCTCTCAAAAGGCCAACCAGCTTGGGGCAAATCTCCATCTGGATCACTTGGGGCATTGGACGATCAAACGAAGATCTTCTGGTAACATGGCAACACTACTGACAGTGACAGCTCCCTGCATTATGAGAACATGGACATAGTCCAAAAAATACTGCGCATAATCAAAGACCCGCTAGGTTGACACACCTAGGCAAAAATAAGGGCTTCCCGGCGAACCAAAAGGGTTCGGGAAAAAATAAGGGATGAAATGAAAAATCTGTACACCCGGCAAGTCGAAAACCTGAAAAGGCGGCTTGGGCAAAAATGGGTATCCCGGTGGACTAAAAACCCGAAAGGGTGGTCCAGGCAAAAATTAGGGATCAAAGCGTACGACTATGTCTCGTCATCTCGTCAATGGCCTACCAGAGGAAGATTTGTCAATCAAGCACCTCCACAGGTGCCTTATCCCGCAGAAACTAGGGCAATCAGAATTGTCTAAGCGGTCTAGCTGCACTGTCCTCCAGGTATAAGGTAGTTTCAGCTGAAGAATACGACTAGGATACCTTCACTCCCCGCAGAGTAAGACAAGGTTCAGCAATACTCTCCCAAACAGAATTGGTCTCCCAATCAGCTCTGAAACGGCACAATATCTCCAGCAAGTCAGCAACACTCTCCCCAAGCAGAGTTAGGCTACTGTCAGCCCTAAGGAAGTTGGGTATCCCAAGAAGATCTCAATGTTCCCCAGCGGAGTACGCAGATATTCCTTAACAAGCCTCCCCGGCAATCTTAATATAAGATTGTTCCCCGGCGGAATACAGACACCCAGCGGAGCCATTTCCCTAGTACAGTCTAAAAATTTCCCAAGGAGAGTTGAATCAATCTCCCCAGTAGATTCTGGAAGCTTATCCCCAGTAGATTCTGGAAGCTTGTTCCCCTGCAGAGTACATATCTCTCCCCGGCTTTATTCAAAGGTTATTCCCCACCAGAGCTTATAACTGGGTTATCCTCAGCTAATTACCACAGAAAGATCGTCCTCGACGAAGTTCTTCTTATCCCCCAGCGGAGTTCATCAAATCTTCCAACAAAACTTATCAACGGTATCCCCAGCGGAGTTATCATCAAAACCTCAGCAAGGTATCTCTTCCCACAGAGTATTTCCCCGTAGGGTAATCTCTCCAACAAGTTTATTCCCCAACAAAGTCATCTTCTCCTACCGGTTTATTCTTGCAACCATCATCCCCAACGGAAACGAAGAACTCTACTCTTCAAACATCAGCCCAGGATTCAACAAACTTCCCAGCATCTGTCAGGGATTTATTTTCCTAGACGAAAATACATTCATAAACATCACATCTTCATACATTATAGCATGCATACGCATCATACAACACAAATCTCATTTATTTTTGAGAACATCTTAAAATCATGCAGTTCATGCATCATGACATTGCATACAACTGATGTTTTGCCTTTTCAGGAAAAAGGCCAATACAAAGATGATTACTACCATTTGTCGCAATTCCAGATTCGATTCATGTATCTAGCCAGGGCATATCTGTGAGTAACTGATTGTAGATTCGATTCCTGTATCCAGCTAGGGCATGTCTGCATGAAGAGTTTAGAGATTCGATTCCTGTATCCAGCCAGGGCATATCTGTAGACGACCAATTCCAGATTCGACACCTGTATCTAGCCAGGGCATATCTGTGAGTAATTGATTGTAGATTCGATTCCTGTATCTAGCCAGGGCATATCTGCATGAAGAGTTTAGAGATTCGATTCCTGTATCCAGCCAGGGCATATCTGTAGACGACCAATTCCAGAGTCGATTCCTGTATCTAGCCAGGGCATATATGTGAGTAACTGATTGTAGATTCGACACCTGTATCCAGCCAGGGCATGTCTGCATGAAGAGTTTAGAGATTCGATTCCTGTATCCAGCCAGGGCACATCTGTAGACGACCAATTCCAGATTCGATTCATGTATCTAGCCAGGGCACATCTGTGAGTAATTAATTATGGATTCGATACATGTATCTAGCCAGGGCATGTCTACATGATGAGTTTAGAGATTTGATTCCTGTATCCAGCCAGGGCATATCTGTAGACGACCAATTCCAGATTCGATTCCTGTATCTAGCCAGGGCATATCTGTGAGTAACTGATTATAGATTTGATTCCTGTATCCAGCCAGGGCATGTCTTCATGAAGAGTTTAGAGAGTCGATTCCTGTATCCAGCCAGGGCATATCTGTAGACAACCAATTCCAGATTCGACACTTGTATCTAGCCAGGGCATATCTGTGAGTAATTGATTGTAGATTTGATTCCTGTATCTAGCCAGGGCATATCTGCATGAAGAGTTTAGAGATTTGATTCCTGTATCCAGCCAGGGCATATCTGTAGACGACCAATTCCAGATTCGATTCCTGTATCTAGCCAGGGCATATCTGTGAGTAACTGATTGTAGATTCGATTCCTGTATCCATCCAGGGCATGTCTGCATGAAGAGTTTAGAGATTCGACTCCTGTATCCAGCCAGGGCATATCTGTAGACGATTAATTCCAGATTCGATACCTGTATCCATCCAGGGCATATCTGTTAGTAACTGATTGTAGATTCGATTCTTGTATCCAGCCAGGGCATGTCTGCATGAAGAGTTTAGAGATTCGATTCCTGTATCCAGCCAGGGCATATCTGTAGACGGGGAATCCCAGATTCGATTCCTATATCTAGCCAGGGCATATCTGTGAATAACTGATTGTAGATTCGATTCCTGTATCCAGCCACGGCATGTCTTCATGAAGAGTTTAGAGATTCGATTCCTGTATCCAGCCAGGGCATATCTGTAGACGAAGAATCCCAGATTCAATTCCTGTATCTAGCCAGGGCATATCTGTGAGTAACTGATTGTAGATTCGATACTTGTACCCAGCCAGGGCATGTCTGCATGAAGAGTTTAGATATTCGATACCTGTATCCATCTAGGGCATATCTGTAGACGACTAATTCCAGATTCGATTCCTGTATCTAGCCAGGGCATATCTGTGAATAATTGATTGCGGATTCGACACCTGTATCTAGCCAGGGAATATCTGCCTGAAGGGGTTGAAGATCAACACCTGTAACAGGCCAGGAAATTATCTTTCTTTCTCAAAGTACGCAAGTTCTCGCTAAGGAATCTCTTACGCGATCGACACCCCCGATGGCATCTATAAGCCCATTTCCGATAAGGTTCTATCACATTTCCAAATGGCATCTATAAGCCCATTTCCGACAAGGTTCTGTCACATCTCCATATGGCATCTATAAGCCCATCCTCCTATCCACCATCTCTCCAAATGGCATCTGTAAGCCCATTCCCGCTGTCACGTTGCTGATATTCTACTATGTGAGTGCAAATTTCTGGGCACTCTAGTGTTCAATCATCTTCCACCTTCGGATCACGAAAGGCACGCAAGCCAATCTACATCCTCAGGTCTAAGAAGATTGAACAGGGGCAACTGTTGTACCCCAAAATTTGCCCTCCCATATTCTTCATGATTTATCAAGAATCATCCTCAAATGGTTCAAGACTTCTCAAAGATTGCACAGTCCAACTGCCTCCTAAGCCAGTCAAAATTAGGGTTTTGGTTCTTGCAAGGAAGTTGGGGTTTTCAAGGGCTCAATCAAGTCCTATAGGCCTATATATATATATTGTCAAGCATCCACATACCAAGTTTCAAGGTTCACAGCATCAAATTGCACAGTCAAAAGCCCTATTTGCTTCACAGTCAACTGTAGGGGTAAAATGGTTATTTTACAGTCAAAAGTCAGAATTTTTGGTCAACATCTTATTTTGAAGCCACAATCATCATTTGATCAAGTCTTGATCATGATTCCATAAGAATGGCTCAGAAATCATCAAGGATGCAAAAGTTTCTATTTTTGGACACCTAAAAAGTCAACTGTAATTTGACCAGGGCATAACTTTTGCATGGTTCATCAGAAAAATCTCATACAATTCTCATTTTGAAGGGGATGCAATTTCCTACAACTCATCTTCACATTCCAAGTCCAAGAAATGCTCTCACAAAAAGTTATCAATTTCTACATTATAGGTCAATTTCAAAAGTCAACAAAAAGGCACTTTAAGTCAAAGACCATAACTTGAGATTGGTAAATCAAAATGACATGGGAACAAAGGCATTGGTAAGAGGACTTCAAGACCTTTCCAAAATGTCCAAGAACATGTTCATAGGATCAAAATTGAGCAAGATATGCATTGGAGAAGTTGGGAAATTTTTGGGAATTTGCAAAAGTCAACTTTGCCCAAAACACTTCATTTTTGCTAATGGGCCTCAAATTCTTTCTTGAATCATTGTCCAAGGCCCATGCACGACCCATCAAGCCTATTTGAGTTTATTTTCTTATTTTTAATTAATTAATTGAATTTTTATTAATATTAATTCATTTAATTCATTTAATTGTAGGAAAATTCAAAAGATATGGTTTTCAAATCTTTTTGTGATGCAAATAAACTCAACATATGCTGAAGATTTCGTGTACACATCAAGGGGACCAAATCATCCAATTTTGGCAAGTTTTATCAATCAAAAAGATGCAAAAATTTATTCCATGGATCTTTTACCTAGTTTGTACCCTAATTCCATTCCAATACAAATACTGAAGCCAACCCTAATGCCTGCAACGTGCAAAACTGCTGCAAGAACCATAGCCAAATTCCAAAAATTTCAAGGAAAACCAAAAAACTGTTTTTCATATTTCAGACCAAGTCAAAGCCTTAGAGTGATTCCAATACATTGCTGGAGGTGTAAGGAACCTATTGCAATCAAAATCACACGCTAACACTCAAGGAATCCTGAGATAACAGTTTCACGGTTTGAGCTTTTTTCCATAATTGCATATCATTATTCATGCATATTTAACCTCTTTTGTGGATTGCTTTGTGTTCATAGGACTCATACGAAGCTATTAGTGTGATTGAATTGCATTATGGCGCCCTGAAACGAAAATTACCATGGACGAATTCTAGGTTTTCAGAGCTTCCAATTTGGGGGTTTATAGCATAAGCGAAATCAGACCTTGAGACGCATATGGTTGGATTCGTCAAGGCCAACCGAATCAAACCCAACCCTCGCGCCCTATTTATATAATGCACAGACCTAATCGCTATTTTTGGCATTTGCACTTTGTGGGGGTTAAAAACCCCCGCTATTTGATTGTTCTTGTTACAGGCCAAGCGAAGAAGATAATACGTGGAAGCGTGCCACTGGCCTATTCAAATATAGCGCGCGTTTTGTTAATTTCCAGCATATGCGTTGTTTTCATATATTATGTTTATTGCCCACTATACTAACAGATGCAGCACCATGGCGTAGTGGAAAGTGAGGTGGACGTTCACCATTGGGACCTGGGTTCGATTCCCAGGTCCCCCCAAAACTCAATATTATTTTTTCTAATGTGTTCCTATGCAGGCTTCCAAACAGCGTCCATCATGCATCTCAAGCGATCAGCCTGCCAAGTGGCCACTAATGCCAATCTGATGGCCATGAGGTGTGGACCATGGTGTTCCCAGTCAATGCTTACACACTTGATTCCAGAGGTCAACAGGCTTGAACGTTATTGGGCCTAAAATCTACAAAATAAACCTCCATTTGGGTCATCACACCCCCCTGGTTTGCTATGTTTTTTTTTTATTTTCTTTTTATTTTCTTTTTACTAATTTTCATTAATCATTATTAATTATTATTATTAATTCATAAATTAATTATTTTTCATATAAAAATCAGAAACTTAAAACATTGTTTATTTTTATTATTTATTATTTTTACTATTAACTATTATTTTTGTAAATAAAATGTAAACAAATTAATTAGTTTAATTAGGTAATTTTAATTTCTTTTTTACAATAAATAAAATTAGCTTAGAATTAGGGTTTTGTTTACTAACTTTTTAATTCCTTTTATTTTTATTTTTTATTAAAACTTAAAAAACATAAAAAAACATTTTTTCTTTTAATTAAATAATTAATTAGTAAATTAGGTTAATTTGAATTAATTGCAAAAAAGGACAAAAACTCATATTTTATCAAAAGGGTCAAAACCCTAAGGACGTCCCGATTAAATTTCTTTTCGCGCATTATCATTATTTTTAATCATTTATGTAACTGTTTCCAAGGATGTAATAGTTAATTAGGGTTTATCGCTTTATTTACTTTTCTCGCATTTATTTTTAAAACGGGTTTTTGTTTTTGGTGATGTATAGACCCGCGCCTTGTAATAGCGTAGATTCATATTTCCGCACTTTATTTTCCGCACTCTTAACTGTTAAAAAGGCATGAAAGACTTGTATGAATAATAAAACCAACTCGTAGCTCACAAATGCATGATCAAAGATAAACATAAACTGAATTCAACACACATGCACATGCCACTCCTAGGGTACGCCTCACTGGTTTCCTCGAACGTGGTCGTCAAGTATAGGGTGTTTTAGAGGTCGCCCTCCTGTCTAAGATCCAGTTGCCTCGAAATGGTTGCCTCGGATAAATAGGATCTAGGACATTAGGGTTACTTCTAAGGTGTCCTATTATTGCTTCGGTGACCACACATGTCCCTTATAATCGAATTGACCCGAATACCTCCAACGATGGTGCTACCTACCCCTCAATGGTGGGATAGCACTGTCTAAAGGACTCTTACACAGCCTAATTCCTTAGAGTAGGTAGATTCTCGTGGGTACTTGCTCTCTCAAACAAACAAAACAACTTTTCGCACTGACACTTTCAAAAAGTTTTCAAACAAAACATTTCATACACTCTTGAGGACAGATACAAGAGTTACTTAGAAATTTTTCAAACGAAACTTTTTAAAAACTCACACACACTTGAAAAGAAAACAATTTTTGAAAACATAAGAGCAAGTACCTAAGAGCCCGGGATAACCACGGATAGAAAGGGTGCTAACACCTTCCCTTTCTATAAATCTACCTCCCGAACCGAGAAACATTCTCAAAGAAGGAATTTTGCTGTGCTTTTGTCCTTTCCATGTTGGAGAACATAAAAGACGGTGGCGACTCTTGCTTACCGCGACATTTCGCGAATCAGCATTCCAAAACAGTCAGTTCTATTTCCACCAATCACACCATGGAATTAGCATTTTTGCTCAACATCACCCCCCTGTTTGTTTATAACACATATCCCATCTCTATTTTTTATTTTTATTTTTTTATTTTTTCTGATTACAAAAACAATAATGGGCCAACTTCAAAACTATTTTTTTCTCTCTAACAAACCTCCCAAATTCAAATTTAACCCCCCTGACTTTATTTTGTTTATTTTATTTTATTTTATCTTTTATTATTATTATTAATATTATTATAATTATTATTATTATTAATATTTTCATCAATAAAAATCCAAAAAAATATTTTATTCATTTACATCCAATATTAGTTATGTTTTATTTTAAAACCAAAAACCCTAAAAAACTTGCTTGTTTAATTAAATTAATTTCCTTTTTTAAATTAATTTAGGTCAAATTCTTCTTAGTTTAATTAAATTATTTTTCTTAAATAATTATATCAAAAATCCTTTCCTCTTAACAAAAATCCAAAACTAAATAAATTTCTTTTTCCTTTATACTTGTATACTATTTTTATTTCAATTCTTTTACATTGTTCAATATGGTTGTAATAGTTAATTAGATTTAAATTCTTGCAATCCCCATTTCTAAAAATGTATACCCCATCCCCCAAATAATGTAATAGCGTAGAATATTTACTTTCCGCAATTTATTGCTTTATATAAATGCTAGTAATTAGGGTTTGTATGGAAAGATAAAATCAATGCTTAAAAAACCCTAATACAAGACAAATCAAGCATGAAAAAGATACACTTGCACACTTTGAACCTCTAGGGTTAACTCCACTTGTTTCCTTGAGAAATAAATGGTCATAATACACATGTAAGACGTCTTAGCAAAAACAAACAAAAATACAAGATCATAGTCCCTCGATGACGCTCTGAACGTTGCCTTACAAATGATCTTAGTCCCTCAAAGGAAATGCTAAGATATCTTACAACATTGTTATTCATGACTATACGATGACCCTTGCCCGTCCCCTTTACATACAAAGATAAGATTACTTACCAATCCATGGTAAAATAACAATGTCAAAGGAAAGAGGAAATAAACAAGAAAGACTTTTGAGTAGGTAGAATGTTCCTAGTTGCTTGTTCATTTTCAAATCAAAACATCATTGCTATTTTCAAAACAAACACCAACACTTTCAAAACATCTTTCAAACTTGAAACATTTTCAAAAGATCAACTCTTTGTATGTTTTCTTACGAACGAGAACTATTACAATGTTTGCCTAAATGATGACGCCTTTTCAAAATACATTCAAAAACCACACAAAGCACATTTTCAAACAAAAGCAAGTGATCTAGCAAGCAACTAAGAGCCCATAGATAACTATGGATGAAAAGGGTGCTAACACCTTCCCTTTTCATAATCTACCCCCCAAACTCAAGAAATAATCTCAAAGGTCTTTCCTGTTCTTTTCAACCTTTCCTTTTGGATAAAAGAAAAGTCGGTGGCGACTCTTGCTAACCGCAACATTTGCGATAAAACGCAAAACATCCCAAGTCAGTTCTCCCACTGTGTGACAGAACTGGTGACTCTGCTGGGGATAACTTTAAAAGTGGGGTTACCTTAGGGCTAAATCGTATTTACTTGCTTTCATTGTTTGATTTGTTTGCTTTACATTTTGGTTCTTTGTTTAGGCTTAAAACCTCTACCCGGAATTAGGATACCTTATAGGCAAGTCGCAATACGTTGTGGAAACTGTGTGGGGTATACCGACATGGTCTAGGAAATAGGTATGTTAGTGTGACATATTTGTGGGTACCGGTAGGCCTTGAGTAGTCAAGGAGAATACGGGGCCGCTGAGTGATGTCATGAAGCACTAACTGACTTCTAGAACCTTTATTTGACCAACTTGGACATTAGGACGTAGTGAGATGACCGGATTTGGTGCAGTCCGAAGTTGGTAGATACTCGATACTACACTCATTAAGGTTTGGTTTTTTGGGATATTTCGGTCTCCATTAAAGAGGCTTGCACTGAAACAATGCCCGAGAAGACAAACCAGTGATATTGAGCTCCCTTAGAACCTAGTTACTACTGCTAGGACAGGTTTGAGCCAACTAAACTTCAAGAGGGTACTTACCTATGAGACTCCATGCAAGCCTAAAACTAAGGAATTGTTTGTTTCGTTTGTATATATTTACTTGTACATAACATCATAACATCATACTCATACTCACTAACCATTTCAAGGATTTTTGGGATTTATCTTTGTTCTATTTTGTAGGACATGGATTTTATTCGCAGGAAAACCATTCAAGTCAATCTCGTAAGGATTCCTCCTCAGCTCAAAGAGTTAGCAACAAGGGTTCCTGATAATTCTCCATTCACCGAAAGACATGGTCGCCTCCTAAACTTGGTTACCTCCAACACTGATAAAGATATAATGAAAGTGTTTTTCCAATTCTTTGAACCTCTACACTATTGCTTCACTTTTCCCGAATATCAACTTGTGCCAACTTTGTAAGAATTCTCCCAACTCTTTAGGATTCCCATTCTCAATTAACTACCCTTCAACATTAAGGAAAGAGATCCAAAACCTGAAGAGATTTCCCAAGCACCACACTTTCAACAATCTGATATCACAACTAATTGGGAGACAAGGAGTGGTGTCAAAGGTTTCTTGGCCAAGTTCTTATTTGAGAAAGCTCAAGATTGTTGTAAATACTTGGAATTGCAAGCTTTTGAGGAAATTGTGGCCCTTCTCATCTATGGGATGGTTTTGTTGCCAAATCCTGACCAACTCGTAGATGTAAACGCCGTTAAAATCTTCATGTCTCGTATCCAAGTGCCTACTTTGTTAGGAGACATCCTACATTCTTTTCACTCTCGTACTATGAGGAAGAGAGGTATCCTCATGTGTTGCACTCCTCTCTTGGAAAGATGGTTTATTTTTCATCTTCCCCAATCTGTATTGAAGAACGAGCAAGGTTCAAGATGGTCCCATAGGTTGATGACGCTCAGACATTCAGATATTCATTGGTGTTCCTGATCTTTGAAGAATGTTACTATCATCGATCGTTGTGGAGAATTACCTAATGTCCCCATACTTGGCATTATAGGAGGTATCACTTATAACCCCTTCTTGGCCTTACGAAAATTTGGTTACGCCCGAAGGGATGGTCCACATGATATGTTTATCCAAGGAGTGGTATTTGATTACGAGAATGACGATCAAGGTTACTGCCAGAGGTTTATCCGAGCTTGGAGGATGTTGAACAAAGTGGATAGTAAGACACTAGGACACAAGAATTCCATTCCCCTCGAGCCTTACCTTAAATGGGTGCGAGCTGGTGCTCAGAAATTTGTGATGCCTTATCCTTCCATCCTACCAGTCATCATGTAGCCTATGGATGAAGGGGATGTTCTCTACACTATCCTCCATCGCGAAATTCCTACCTCTCTCAAAGACTTGCAAAAAGGATGGGTTCAGCTTAATGAAGAACGAGATACTTTCGAGGCTCAATTCTATGCTAGTGAGAAGAATGTCTTGGAGCTTACGAAGGAGCTACAAGAAGAGTAAAGTGTGAACTCCTACCTTGTGCCGAAAAGGATGCATTCAATCTTTTTATCTTAGAAAGTTATTTTGTAAGCCCAAGAGGCATGATGTAATCTTTCTTGTTTTTTTAATGAAAATTGACGTTTGTTCATTTCTTTTGTCTATACAAATTTAAATCTCATTAATCCTTGAAATCATTTGCATATACATATTCCATGTATCATAACATGTCAGGTTTTCACATAACATGTTTCCTTATCTTTCTGCTATTTATTTCAGCAAGATGGATCTAGAGAAAACTATAAAGGATCTCCAAGCACAAAATTCTCAGTTCCAGGAAACTCTACTACCCCTAGCCAACGGGAAGCAAGACATGATGGATTTGTTGGAAGTAAAGAAGAAGCCAAAGAAGAAAGCTCTACTCAACATGGGTAGAAGGTTCAAGGAGACAGTCTGTCAAATCCCAGTAGGAGGAGACTCATCTGAAGAGGACCAGAACGAGATTGGCGAGGTCAAGAGTACTCAGGTTGACTGTGTCAATGATCAAGTATCTGATGATGATTATTTCGACGAGCAGTATCCACCAGCTGATATCAAATACAAGCATTTAGAAGACAAATTGAAAGTTGTTGAAATCCAGGCCGTCCCAGGTTTAGATTTTGATGATTTGGGTTTGATCTTTGGGGTAGTCATCCCCCACAAATTCAAAATACCAATATTTGCAAAGTACGATCGACTTTCTTGTCCAAAACTTCATTTGAAATCTTATGTGCACAAGATACAGCCGCACACTGCTGATAATAAGCATTGGGTTCACTTCTTCCAAGAGAGCTTGGATGGAACGCAAATTGAATGGTTTTACCAGTTGGATGGATCCCGTATCAATAATTGGGAAGATTTAGCTACTGCCTTCTATCACCAGTATCAGTACAACGCCGACTTGGCGCCAACGAAGGTTCAATTACAAGATATGACCATGGGAAAGAATGAAGGATTTAAGGAATATGCGAAAAAGTGGAGAGACCTTGCTAGTAGGGTTCAACCACCCTTGACTGATAGGGAACACATTGACATGTTCATGTGTACTTTATCTAGTCCCTTCTTTAATCTGTTGGTTGACTGCTCTTCTTCTGGTTTCACCGAATTGATCTTAATTGGTGAAAGAGTTGAAAGTGGCATAAAAAGTGGGAAGATCTATGTGGCGTCTACCTCCATTTCCAATCCTCTCAAGAATCCTTTTGCTGCAAAAAAGGAAGTCAATTGAAAAAACCAACTTATGCCGTCGAAACCCGTCCAAAAATCAAGATTAAAACTATGGCTGGGAGGGTACCTCCTGTCATCATCAATGAACCCACTGAACAAGAGGTAATCGCTAGGTTAAACAATCCTAGTGAAAGTGACAACTCTAGTCCTGGTGCTGAAATCCCAGTATAGGTATCTACTTCGACTGTTTGTTATGTACTTCTCTCACTCTCTTTTACTTTGTGACGCTTTTAAAAGCAATAAATTCTTTCTATTTTCCAGGACACTGCTGGCACTTCAACACGAAATCCTACTCATGTCAAGGATTCGACCACTTGCTTGAATAGTGACGGGAATCCTACCTACAGGCCCTCTTCAGCGAAAGACTCCTTTATGAGTTCAGCTGATGAAGTAAATCAGACTTCTGAACCCCAGCACGAAACCATAGAAGAAGCTGATGAAGAAGAAGCTGAAGGAGACCAAGAGGAGATTAGGATTCCTCTGGTCGAAGTGCAAGAGACTGAGGAGGAAGGTATTCCTGGCGTTGAAACTGAAATAGAGAGGGAATATGTGGAGATCCCAGAAGCTGAGGGTGAAGAAGTTTTTGCTGAAGGAAACCAAAATCCTCCAGGTACTGAGGCAATTCCTACTCAAGTACCTAACGTGTTTATTACAGCCAACGCAAGAATCCCTTCAACGGGATTCAGAACCAAAGAGGATTTGGCTTTACTGAAGCAACAAAATCCATTAGGTTATCTGACTGCAATCTTGGAGGGTCGAGAGAGTTCCTCTGATCGCAGTGCCTCGACTGCATCTGGCAGATCTACCTCGACTTCCCCTCTCGACGAGGCTCTTCAAAAGGTTAAAGCACAAATCTTTAAAAGAGATTTGATGTTAACTTTAGAGGGGGAACCAGCAGATCCTTCCTATCTGAAGACTATCTTGAAAGTTGTCGATCGTGTTGTTGCCCCTCCGGATGTAGCAAGTGTAATCTTGGATTTACTCTCTATTGTCGATCAAGTATCAGCAAACTTCAATCATCAGAGAATCCTTAATCGTGAGATTGAGGAAGCCAATGGACAAGTGGCTGCTGCCTGGCATGCTGCCACTGAATCCACTTCTAGAGTAAAAGACTTGTCGAAGGCCCAGAAGGCTAGGAAAACGGAGGTCGAGGAGATTGATCAAGACAATGTTCAGTTGAGAACACATATTGCAGAGTTGAAAGCAAAAATTGTTGCCAACGACAAAAAGAAAGAGGAGCTTCTTGCTGTGAACAATGAGTCAGAAAGCCAAGAAGAATTGGCTGAAGGGTTAAGACATGTCGATCAAGCTCAATCTCTGGATGCTAAGCTTGAAACCCTTCACAAATCAAAAGCTCTATGTGATCGAAGTCTAGAATTTCAAAGGATCAAGTATCTCCAGATTAAAGCTAATCTTCCCTTCTAAATCTTGTTTCTCTCTGTTATGTAATCACTTTCTGTAACAATTTCAGAGCCATTTTGGCACCTTTAATGAAAATTTATTTAAGTTTCCATTTTGGCATTCTTTATAATTAGTGATTATATATCATTTATTTTTATCTCTTGAAGCATAGGTCTATACGTTTTCAAGTATTTACCATTTACCTTCAAGAGCCTTCGATCTTCGCTTAACTTTTCGATCTCATAGGCCCCGCCTGAGAAAACTTGCACAATCTTAAAAGGTCATTCCCACTTAGGGGACCATTTTCCCAGGTTTCTGTCCTTTCGATCCATTAGGAGTATTACTTTCCAAACTAGATCTTCTGGTTGAAACGTCTTGGACTTTACCCTTCGATTGTAGGATTTCTCGACTCGCTTCTTCTGTAGTCTCAAAAGATCCAAAGCTTTCAACCTTTCTTCGTCTAAGTCTACTAGTTCATCCAACATCATGTTCCAATAGACTTCAGAGGGGATCTCATGCTATATCTGAATCCTTATTGCTTGCAAGTGGATTTCTACTGGTAACACTGCATTATGACCATAGGTTAGGCGAAATGGTGTTGTCCTTGTGGCTTCTTTTGGACACGTTCGACATGTCCACAAGACTTGATCTAGTGTTTTGTGCCAGTTTCTGGGTTTCTTTCCCACATGTTTCTTTATTAAACTGATCACTACCTTATTTGCTGCTTCGACCTGGCCATTAGCTTGCGCATAATAAGGCGTAGATGTTAATAGTTTAAATCCTATTTCTGCAGCGAAATCTTGCATCTTTCGACCAGTAAAAACTGACCCTTGGTCTGTAGTTATTATTTCAGGGATTCCAAATCTGTATATGATGTACTTTTGAATGAATTCAATGACATTCTCCTGGTCTACATTGACTAAGGGGATCGCTTCGATCCACTTGGTAAAATAATCAATGCCCACTGATATATATTTCTGACCTTTAGAAGATGCTGGTCGAATTTCTCCAATGAGATCCAAAGCCCATCCTCTAAAAGGCCAAGGCTTTACAATCGAGTGAAGTTCATTTGCTGGCACATGTTGAATGCCTGTATGTTTTTGGCATTCTTGGCATCCTTTGGAAAATTCAACGTAATCTTTTAGCATAGTGGGCCAATACAAGCCTTGTCGAAACAATAACCATTTCATTTTTTGGCCTACTTGGTGTGCTCCACATGCCCCAGCGTGTGTGGTGGAAAGAGCCACATATTCTTCTGTTTCACTTAAGAATTTTAAAAGTACACCTTCTGGTGTTTTCTTAAATAATTCATTTCCCATCAACACATAACTCAACGCTCTGTACTTTATCTTTCGTTCTGTCGAAGCTGCTGGATTTTGTAAATAGTCCACTACAGGCTTTCTCCAATCCTGCTCTGTTAGATTGTCTATGAACGATATTTCAAAATTTTCATGATTAGTATATCCTAACTTTGTGGTATTTAAATCTGATGGAAATAGTTTGGTGGCAGTTACTCTTCCCCTAACTTCGATTGCCTGTTCCAGCCTCTCTTTCGAAACTTTATACCCAGAAGTAATTTGTGCCAAGTCGTTGGTTGCTTGATTTTCCAATCTGGGTATGTGTCGAATGCTGACTGCCTCGAAGTTTTCCAACAACCGTCTGGCTATTACAAAATACATAATAAGGTTTACTTTTATGCATTTGTACTCTTTCGTAATTTGTTTTAGGACTAACTCCAAGTCTCCCATTATTTCTACTTGAGTTGCCCCCAATTCCAACAAGATTTCAAGGCCTATGATTAATGCTTCGTATTCAGCCTCATTATTAGAACAATGTCCATATATTTTATACTTAAATGTTGTTGGAATTTTATTTGGGGAAATAATAAGGACTCCGAATCCAACTCTGTCTTTATAACGAGATCCATCGAAGTAAAGTTTCCATGGCTCGATCTCCAAATAATTTAGTGATCTTTCTTGTATAGAGTGGTTGACTATAAAGTCTGAAACAACTTGGCCTTTTATATCCTTAAGAGGCATGAAAGTTAATGAATATTCAGTCAATGCAAGTGCCCATTTGCCAACTCTACTATGCAGAATGGGTTTTGACAACATATACTTGAAAACGTCGAAATGAGACGAAACATAAACATTAACTGGATTTATATATTGCTTAAGTTTTGTACATGAAAAATACAGACATAAACACAGTTTTTCAACTTTGTTATATTTAGTTTCTGCATCATTTAAAACTCTACTGAAGTAGTATATGGGCCTTTCGACACCATGTTCGTCCTCCTGAGCCAGCATGCTCCCTAAAGTCTTATCTGACACAACTATGTACAGTCTCATACTTCTACTTCGACAAGGAGGTACCAGAATAGGTGGTTTAATGAGGTACTCTTTGATTTTGTCGAAGGCCTCTTGATGTTCTTCCCTCCATTCAAAGCCTCATTTGTTGAGTCGAAGTAATGGCGAAAAGGCTTGCGTTTTCCCACTAAGGTTGGATATAAATCTCCTTAGGAAATTTATTTTCCCAAGCAAGGATTGCAATTCCTTTTTGTTAGTTGGCGCTTTGGCTTGCAAGATAGCTTTGGTCTTGTTTTGGTTTATCTCGATGCCTTTCTTGTGGACCACAAAACCTAAGAAATCTCCTGCTTTTACACCAAAAGCACACTTCAGAGGATTCATCTTCAGGCCATAACGTCTCATCCTCTCAAAGGATTGTTGAAGATGATCCATATGAGCCTTCCATGAAACAGATTTGACAACAATATCATCAATATAAATTTGCATGAAAGTGTCAATAAAGTCATGGAAGATTGAATTCATGGCTCTTTGGTACGTTGCCCCTGCATTTTTTAGGCCAAAAGGCATCACTACCCATTCATAGGTGCCTAAAGCCCCAGGGAAACGAAAGGCCATTTTCGACACATCTTCTTCAGCAATAAAGATTTGATTGTATCCAGAGTAGGCATCCAGCATACTCATGTATTTGAAACCAGCGACAGAATCCACAAGCATTTCCGCCACTGGCATTGGATATTCGTCTTTGGGTGTTGCAGCATTGATATCTCTGAAATTGATGCACACCCTCAAGGTACCATTTTTCTTTATAACAGGTACAATATTTGCAATCCATTCGACATACCTGGTCGTTCTAATAAACTTACACTTCAGTAGCCTTTCGACTTCCGTTTTGATTTTTGATAAAATCTCTGGTGCAAACCGTCTTGGAGTCTGCTTAACGGGTTTCTTTCCAGGATTTATTGGTAACTGCAGCTCGACCAATCCTCTGTCAAGACCAGGCATCTCGTCATAGTCCCATGCGAAGCAGTCCTTGAACTCTTTCAGTAATTTGATCATTTCTCCCTTGAGTCTTAGATCCATTTTTGCGCTTATGTATGTGGGCCTGTTCACAGGACCTTCGCCTAGATTTACCTCTTCTAGAGGATCTTGTGCCAACATTCTGACATTGTTCGCTAGCGGGTCCTTTTCGAAACCAAGAGCTTCGTCGTCATAGATGGCGTCTAACCTCTGGTCTATAAAGTATTTCGTTCCCAAGTCGGGAGACTCTGGGTCGAAATCTTTCCTAGGTCTTGTCTTCGACAGGACTTGTTCATTAGCCTTGGAAGCCACATATTTAACTTCAGCCTCTAAGGCCACTATCATTCTGTTTTCAGCCACATAAGCCGAAATCTTTTGGAGAGCTGATGACTCAGTCATCATCATCAAACTCGCTGCCCCAGCCTATTGGCCGTATATCATTGACTCCTCCAAAGTCTATGTTGGATAAATCTTCTCTATGCCACTGGAAACCATAATCGGAGTGTAGGTATAGAGAGCAAAACGCATTGGGAGTTGGAGTTAAATCAAATTCCGGTGGGTTACAAGGCCCTATGTGAGCCAAATTCCTGTCGAAATCATTCTTTCCGACACTGTTTATTTCGCCCAGGTAATAACTCTGGTCTTCTTCTATGTTCTCCACAATTCCATCTGGGCACCACATTATGACCCTTTGGTGCATCGAAGATGGCACTGCTCTAATGCCATGTATCCACTCTCGACCAAGGAGTAGATTGTAATTGGGCTTTCCTGAAATAACCATGAACATGGTGGGTCGAAGGATTGAGCCCACTTTGAGGTCTAGTTGAATGACACCCATTGTGGTGCCAATGCCCCCTTCATAGTTGGATAAGACCATGTTGTGTGGCTTTATGTCGGCATCTCCTTTGCCTAATTTTTCCAGCATGAATTGTGGTATGATATTAATGGTTGCCCCACAATCAACCAGAATTTTGTTTATGGTTACCTCTCCAACTTTTGCTCTAATGAACAGTGGTTTTAGATGGCTCTTCATTGCCTCTGTTGGGGGTTCAAAGAATGCGTTTTGTTCTTTCACGCATCCATTGTTCATTATATAATAACATATTGGCTTGTGTCTAGCCAGTTCCTGTTCAACCATTAGGTCGGTCTCTTCGACTTCGACCTCTCGGTTATATTCTTTGGGCAGCATAGATATGACATTCACCATGATGTCCAAACTATCACTAGAGTCGGAGTCATCATCATTCGACCCACACTCTTCTTCCTAGGGCACAGGATTTCTCTCCAGAGGTTTCCTTTGTTTTTTCTGCACATTAGTGCTAACTTCTGGATGAGGTCCAGCTGCCTCTTTCTCAGCCTTTCGCCGTCTTTGAAACCTCCTCCATTGTGAATGATACATAGGATTCTTTCCTTTATAGTTTCTCGACACATGGGTCATTTTGTTCGACACAGAGGCAAGGTATTCCTTTCTGTAATCTAGAGAGGAACCTCTTAGTACGTCGAATGTATGCCACCTTTCTTCATTTGGTTGTTTCCTTCCCATGGTATTCAGCCAGGTATCAGTAGGCCCATTAGTTGGAGGCCTGGAAGTTGGTGGCCTCCTTTCCTGAGTCATGGGTCTTTGCTGATGTCCCATTCTAGGGTCAAATCAAATTTCTGGACCCATTCTTTGTTGGGCATTGGTGCCCAGTTTTTCTTTTACAGTCTGCATCACCTGTATGTGTTCAGCGGCCTTCTTATAAAAAATAGAGCTACACCTAGGGCATAGCATTACTTCTGATTTCTTCTTTTGGAATCTATGCAAAAATTATGCCAAATTTTCATCCTCCTTTGGGAATTTAGTTTTGTTTACTTCCTCTTGTCGAAGGGTTTCCTCTGAAACTTTGGCTCCAGAGACTTCGACCACATTAACCTGCATGTTTCTTTTGGCATCCAGGTTCATCTTCTGCATTCTGGCCTCCAAGTCCTCTGTCGAACCCTTTGCAGCAGCCAAATAAGAACCTGTGGTGGTTCTTTTGCTGGAGCTTTCAGTAACTCCTTTGATCAGTTTCAGGCCAACAACAGCCTTCTTGTTTGACGCTTGGTCAACTTCCTTCTTCGAATCCAGGCCTTCAGTGTCCTTTCTCACCCCTTCGATTGTTTTCCTGGAGATGTTCCCAGTGAAACTTCCGAAGATGGGTTTTGTGATGAAATCTTCAGACACTTCCACCATATGAATGCCAACTGGTTCGGCATAATGGGCCTCTGCCTGTAGTGGGTTTGTGTCGATTTTCATTGCTGGTTTATCAGCAAATTTCAGCCTTCCTTCATTTAGTGCATGTTGAACGAGATCCCTGAAAAGGAAACATTATGAGGTTTTATGTCCCAAAAAATTATGATATTTACAAAAACCTCTTTTCTTTCTCTGTTCTAAAGGAGGCAATTTAGCCCCTGGGGGCACTATCATCTGTCCATCTTTAACTAATAGATCGAATATTTCGTCACACTTGGATATGTCGAAGCTATAAGTTTTATTAGGAAATTTATCACTGTTTTTCTCAGGTTCCACAGGATTCTTCCCATTTGATGGCACCAACAATTTACAAGAATATGGTGGTCCATGTTTTAATTCAGCTAAATCAATTTCTCCTTCTTCGATATCTATAGGATCGTTGTATGTCTCCAGATCGTCATCATCCATTTCGACATAAGCTACCCTTTCTCGTCGAAGAGTTTTAGCAGTTTTAGCCTTTTCAGCTTTAAGGTGTTCTACTTGTCGAACCTTATCAGCAAGTTGGGCCATATCCCTTAGGTATTGTGTATCCAACTTTTTCCTAATCGAATAATCCAGGCCACCTGCTGCTATTTCAACTAATTCATGCTCAGGTACTTTGGTAAAGCATCTGGCTTTGAGTAGTCGAAATCTATTTAGATATTCATCAATTGGCTCTGTGAACCTTCTTTTTACACTAGCCAATTCTTTTAGACTTATCTTGGTTTGACCCATGTAAAATTGTTCATGGAACAATCTTTCTAATTGGTTCCAGTTGTGGATCGAATTGGCTGGGAGGGTACTAAACCAAGTAAAAGCATTTTTAGTTAAGGAACTGGGGAAGTATTTGATTCTAAGGTTTTCATTGTTTTCTATTTCTCCTGCCTCTATCAAATATCTAGCCACATGTTTGACAGTCGACTCTGTCGTATCCCCTGAAAATATAGTAAATTTTGGGACTTTTCCCCTAGGTGGTAAGTCTGTTTGCAGAATATACTCTGACAATGGGGATGTAAAGTTTGGTCTATAGAAACCAACATTCATCCCGTTTTGAAGCATGATTCTCTCGATCATAGCGGTTAAATTATTATCCGCCCCATAGTTCTGGTGTCGAACTTGTTGTATTAATTCGTCAGCATTTTGGTTTCTATTAGCCAGAATAACGCCCTGATCGATTTCTCGATGGTTTCGAGGTATCTTTATTCTTGGTTGTTCTACTTCTACCCTTGGTACCTGGGGGTTTGGATTAATGGTCAAATCTTCTTCCATGATTACCCCTTGATTTAATCTTATTGGTACCCTTTGGGGTTGTCGAACATCTTGGGGTAGTTGAGCAACTTGGGGCACCCCAAAGAATTCAGCCATGCGCGTCATTTGCGTTGTCATCTGTTGATTCGACTGTGTGGCAATCTGAATGATGGGATTTAATATTGTACTTAGATTTTTTGCTAACATTTGTACCATTTCAAGGTTACTTTCGTCCATTTGTTGCCTCAAAATTGCTGTCGAAGCATTTGTGAGACTTGGTATCATATGAGATGGCCCTCCCAAAAATTGGTTTCTACTGGCTCCAGATCCCTGTAATGGTGATGTTGCATTTACCAAAGGTTATGAAAAAGTAGACGCAACATTCATAAGGCTAGCCATTTCAGTAGTTGGCATGCCATATGGCTGTTCTCGACCCATCCAGGTTGTCGAAAAGCCTGGGGGTACAGTTGATCGAGACCCTAGGTTTATCCTTGGTGGGGATGTTCCCAAAGGACCTCTTGGACCCACATACGTAAGTAAGGGTCTAGTTTGATTCATGGTTAACGCTGGTATGGATCCAACATAAGTTGGGATATTCCCTTCGACAACAGTAGTAACTGCTGCTCCTGTGATCAGTGGAGGTATTTCTCCATGGCTTGGCTCGTTAGCCATACTACTCTCTCCGTTGTCTTTCCTAACAGTATTTTTGATGGTTATTCTACCACTTCGTAATAACATGCAATGTTATAACTGTACAGGAAAAACACAATAACATAGAAAATAAGCAACGTCCCACCAGGTGTGCCAATTTGTTTACCGTTGTTTTTGGTAAACAACTGCTGGTCTCCAAAAGGTAAGTTTTTTTTGGTTTACTTGCGGGATCGACCGAACTAATCCCAGAACATATGCTAATCTTTATGTTAAATGAATAAGAAGGAAGAACGCATGTTCGACTTAGGGGAAAGATGTTTAATATTATTGAACAGTAAGCAAAAGCATAAAAATGCAAGTAAAAGAAGTAAAAAGATGATTTGCAGGATAATGGTAAAGTAATGTAAAAAGACTTTTATTAAGTAAAAAAGGTGTTTCTAACGTACATTGCTCTGCTTTTATCCTTTCTCACACAGTAGTTACTTGGATAATATTTGAGAGATTTAGTACCATAAGTTGAACACACTTAAAAATTACACAAACTTTTTAATTTATACTAAAAGTAGGTAACCGTCAAAGGGATATTCTGCGCTAGGATGAAGATAAGTGTCTTCTGCATGCCTCTCGACCCATAGCTTTTTGCCACGTTCCCTTCCCTTAGACGCTGATGAAAACCACCTTTCCCTCTAATAATTCAAATTTCAAATGGTATTTGTCCCATGTGCCAAGGTGCGAACACTTTCCTTCATTCGAACAACCTAAATCTTCTTCAGTCGAATGAACCCTCGGTCGAAGACTCTTATCATAACTTAGATCCTTTTTCCTAAGTTATCTCGTGTGTCGAATCATACCTCTTGGTTTAGTTCATTCCGGTTGTTTGGTCCAAAAGACCAAATACAGTAAGTGTCGAATTTGGGAGTTAACAGTACGTCACAATCTTCCTCACCTTCGTCCTCGGCTTGGTTGATTGGATTCTCAAAGTCATAACCGGCAATAGCAAAACCGTTATCAATGGGATCCGGAGTGGATATGGATCTGCAGTTTGATGCGTGAGTGTGTGTAAGATCATAGCTGTATTGATAAAATAAATCAAACAAGAAATATAAAGAGTGCAAAGTTTGCATGCAAAACGTCCAATGATTTATGAATGACATATGAGATTGAAACATGATAACCCTAAAAAATAAACCATTGTGCCCCGGGTAAGACACATGGCCATATAGTTTATATTGTTCATTTATTACATATCCAAAAACAAGAAATACAATTACTTCTGAATAAAAGTAATCGGCACAAAGTCTTTAGCTATCCAGTTACTGGGTCCATCGTTGGTAGTAGGGAAGATCCAACTGTCCATGTCATAGCTACTGTCAGCATCTTCTGTGGTTGAGACAACATCAATAGCATTAATTCCCGGGACATGCTTGGGCATGGGTGCAATTATGACGCTGGGAGTCTCAAGGGAATCGAATTAAACCTCTTTTGCATCAATAAGGACTTGCACCTTGTTCTTCAAAGTCCAACAGTCATTTGTGTCATGCCCCAGAGTCTCACAATGGTAGGCGCATCGAGCATTTGGATTGTAGCAAGGAGATGCAGTGTTAGGATTCTTCGGAACTTCCCTCAAAGTTACCAGATTGGATTTCAATAAGTGGGGAAAGACTTGAGACAAAGTCATATTGATCCAAGTAAACTGTCTCATAGGCCTTTCTGCTCTAGGGTGATTGTTCCGCTGTTGAGTAGCTGCAGGCTTGGATATCATCACAGCCCCTACCATTAGACGGCGCTAGGTTCTGCCATGATTTCTTTCACTGTAAACAACACTGACCTCTTTCTTTCCCACAAAAGGTCTCTTTCATGCGCTTGAAGAGGCCTCCGTTTGAATCTTACCACTTATAATACCAACTTTCACTCTTTCTCCAGTTAGGATCATCTCAGTAAAACCAGCTGAGGAGCTTCCAATCAGATGGTTGAAAAACAGACTAGATAGAGTACCCAAAAACATATCCACCAAATTCCTATCAAAAAGAGGGGGTTGGACTCTTCCTGCTAGGTATCTCCACTTCTGAGCGCATTCTTTAAAACCCTCGCTCGAACCCATAAACATACTTTGGAGTTGTGTATGGGTGGGAGCAAAGTCTGCATTATACTGGTACTTCTTGTAGAAGGCAGCAGCCAGGTCTTTCGAGTTACGAATATTGGTCCCCTCCAGATGATAAAACCACTCTAGCTGATTCCCAGATAGACTATCTTGGAAGAAGTGAATCCATAAATCCCTGTCGGTAGTGTGGGGCTGAATCTTCCTCATATAAGATCGGAGATGCATCTTGGGACATGAGACCCCATCATATTTAGCAAACACTGGAACCTTGAACTTCTACGGGATGACAACCCTAGAAACCAAGCCCAACTCTTCAAAATCCAGCCCAGGTACTTTCTGGATTTCTATTGCATTCAGACGATCCTCCAGCTTTTTTGTATTTATCATCAGCAGGAGGATATTGCTCCTTATTATAATCTGACTCGTCACCAGATTCCTCTGGGCCGAGGTCTTCCTCTCTTGTCTCCCTTTCATGATTGTCTCCTTCTTTTGATGAAGTTATTAGTTCTGACGCTCGCTGCAGTGGTCCTATGATCCTTCGTCCCAGACTCACTAACCCAGTAGGCTTCTTTGGCTTCTTCTTTTTCTCCTTCAGTATGAGAGCTTTCATATCTTCTTGCCCTTTAGCTAGAGCCATGATCATTTGTTAGAACTGGGCATTTTGTGCATGGAGATCCTTGATGTTTTGTTCAAAAGCCATTTCTTTACTTGCTGAAATAAATAGCTAAGAAGATGAGAAACCTGGTTATGCAATGATATGTATGATATATGTATGCGATGATTTCAAGGATTTCTAAGACTTAAATTTTCTTAAATAGAAAGAGAACAAACGTTAATTGCATTAATAAGTTTTAATGATCACAATGATGCCTCTTAGGCTTACAAAGGAAATAACAAAGCAAAGATAAAATCTGTAAGCAAAGAAAGGCTCAAGCTTCCCACAGGCGCATCCTCTTTGGTGTAATGTAAGCATTTATACTCTACTCTTCGTGAAGTAACCTGGTGAGCTCTAGAACCTTCTTCTCGCTGGCGTAGAATTGGGTTTCAAAGGTATCCCGCTCCTTTTTGAGTTGGATCCAGGATTTCCGTACCTCCTCGAAATCAGTTGGCATTTCAGAATTAAGAACAATGTAAGGAGTGTCTCCCTCAACAATTGGCTCCATAATCACAAGTAAGACGACATGGTAAGGCATCATAAGAGATTGAGCACGAGCTTGCACCCATCTGAGGTAAGGCTCAAGAGGGATGGAATTCTTGTGCCCCAGTGTCTTGCTATCAACTCTGTTTACCATGTGTAACACGGTGGGAGAACTAACTTGGTGTTTTGCATTTGATCGCAATTGTTGCGGTTAGCAAGAGTCACCACTGACTTTTCTTTTATCCAATAAGGAAAGGTTGAAAAGAACAGGAAAGACCTTTCGAGATATTTTCTTGAGTTCGGGGGGTAAGTTATGAAAAGGGAAGGTATTAGTGTTAGAACAATGTTTGAATCTATTACCCTATATTTAAGTTTTGATGATAACAAAGTGAAAAGATATAGTATTTATATGTTTCATGTTTGAACTATATGCTGCCTAAAATTACTATGCTCTGACTTGCAGATACGCTGATTAAAATAAGCAAGATCACTTCTTTCAGCATCAGAATTTGATTGCATACACCAGCATCAGAAGTTGCTGAATCAGAACGTCAAGATCAGATGATCAACTCACGTACACGCTGAAGCTTGATGAACAGAACTGCGCGTAAACACTCTGATACAGAAACACAATAGTTCATCAGCAGCGAAGCAGAATCAGAATGAGCCAAGCCAGAACGTGCGTTAAAGAAGCAACGGTACTGTGCATTGAAAGCTAATCAATTCCAACGGCCTCATTCCAGACAAGATTTGCTCAAAAAGGAAAGCTTGTTATTAGCATTGAATCAAGAATATTGCATTCAACGTTCATCTTCTCAAGTGCTATATAAACAAGGCTTCGAAGATTATAATGGCTAATGCTCTCCAAATCTCTACACGCACAAAGCTGAATCATAATCTTCATCTACCAGTTTTGCTAAACCACAAACTCTGATACTCCATTACAGTTTAGCAATCTAGTTTCTAAGCTTCATTTGTGTATACATCACAGTTGTGATAAAGTTTTGTAGAAAACATTCACACACATTGTTTTATACCTTTGTAAGAAAGTGTTGCCTTGACAAACCGGATTGTGGTTTGAATCAAGAAGGCTTTAGCAGTTGTTAAAGCAGTCTGTAATATTCAGTTGAATATAGTGAATTAAGACCTCGTTGGAGAGAGGTGAAATCACCTTGACGGGTGGACTGGAGTAGTTTGAGATCAAACGAACCAGGATAAAAACATCTTGTCAATTGCTTTAAGATTTCAGTTTTACAATTCAACCCCCCCTTCTTGTGTTTTTCACCCCTTCAATTGGCATCAGAGCGCCTGGTTCTGAGCTAAAACACTTACTGGAAAGACAAAAAGGGGGACAGAGACAGATTCTCACTTCAGCGTCAGAAAAACACAATGGCAGGAAACAATTCTCACTTCAGCAATGACAATAACGAGGACAGAGACAGATTCAGTGGCAAACCTCCAGTCTTTGATGGAGAAAACTTTGATTACTGGAAAGACAGAATTGAAAGCTTCTTTCTAGCACATGATGCTGATCTGTGGGATATGGTGACATATGGATACACGCACCCTGTGAATGCAACTGGTCAGAAGATTGATAGAAAATCAATGACTGATCAACAAAAGCGTGACTTCAAGAATCACCATAAGGCCAGAACCATCCTCCTCAGTTCCATCTCCTATACTGAGTATGAAAAGATCTCCAACAGAGACACAGCTAAGAACATCTTTGATTCTCTCAGAATGACGCATGAGGGCAATGTTCAAGTCAAAGAAACAAAAGCTCTGGCGCTCATTCAGAAGTATGAGGCGTTCAAAATGGAAGAATCTGAATCCATTGAAACTATGTTCTCTAGATTCCAGATTCTGGTAGCTGGTCTCAAAGTTCTGGACAAAGGATACTCTACTGCTGACCATGTCAAGAAGATAATCAGAAGTTTACCCAAGCAGTGGAGGCCTATGGTTACTGCTCTGAAGCTAGCGAAAGATCTCAACAAAATCACTCTGGAGGAACTTATAAGCTCCCTCAGAAGTCATGAGATATAGCTAGAAGCTGATGAGCCTCAGAAGCAAGGTAAGCCTTTAGCATTAAAATCTAACAAAAAATTTGAGTCTAAAGTTTTGCAGGCAGTTGAAGAAACATCTGATGGATCCTCATCAGAAGAAGACGAACTTTCCCTTCTCTCCAGAAGAGTAAATCAACTGTGGAAGCAAAGACAAAGGAAGTTCAGGAATCCCAGAAGATCTGATCAGAACGAGTCTTCTTCCAGATACAGAAGGACAGATTCTTCCTCTGGATACAGAAGATCTGAAGGCTCCTCCAGTAGCAAGAAGCCAAACACAAAAGACATCATCTGCTACGAGTGCAATGAGCAAGGACACTACAAGAGTGACTGCCCAAAGCTTCAGAGGGAAAAGCCCAAAAAGAAGTTTGGAAGAGAGAAGAAGAAAAGTCTCATGGCCACATGGGATGACTCTGACTCGACTGAAGCTGACTCAGAATCAGATGATGAAAGGGCAAACATAGCGCTCATGGCTAACATTCCAGATGATAGTGAAGCTTCTGAATCAGACTCAGAATCAGACACAGAAGAGGTATTCCCTAACTTCGCTGTTAATTTTACAAAGGCTGAACTTGCTGAAAGCCTCAATGAAATTATGGAACGTTATCAGCAGATTAGAGCTAAATTCAGAGACCTGAAAAGGAATCTTGAATCTGACTATAATAAGTCTGAGAGTCTCAAATTGGAAAACTCTGAGCTGAGAGATAAAATTTCAAAATTAGAAAACTCTTTACAAAACTCTCAGAAGGAACCAATTTCTGAAACTCCCAGCAACGCTGATGAGATCATCAAGGAGTATGATCACAGTTTCCAGAAGTTCCTTGCTAAAAGCATAGATAGAAGCAGAATGGCTTCAATGATCTATGGAGTTAGCAGAAACGGCAGGAAAGGAATAGGATACCAAGGTAAGGTTCCTACACCTAAGAATGTCATGGATTTAACCATTAAACACACTCCTCTAAATTCACATTTTGTGTATGGTCACACACATGACATCAAATATACTAGCAGTAAGCACTCTGTGAAACCAAAATTCAACCAGAGTTTTGGCAAAACTAACAAATCAGGACCCAAGAAGATCTGGGTACCTAAGGATAAAATAATACATGTTGCAGATATCTTTAGCAGCAAGTCAGAAACACCAGTCATGGTACCTGGACTCTGGCTGCTCACGACACATGACGGGAAGAAGGCATATGTTCCAAAGCCTGGAACTTAAGCCTGGAGGCCACGTTGGCTTTGGAGGCAATCAGAGGGGAAAGATAATTGGCTCTGGAACTGTAGGTAATGGAAATCTTCCCTCTATTAATAATGTTCTGCTAGTAGATGGATTGATGCATAATCTGTTATCCATAAGTCAATTAAGTGATACCGATTATGATATAATCTTTAATCAAAAATCATGTAAAGCTGTTAGTCAGAAAGATGGGACTATCCTGTTTAATGGTAAGAGGAAAAAAACATTTACAAAATCAAACTTTCTGAACTAAAGAGTCAGAATGTAAAATGTCTTCTGTCTGTCAACAACGAGCAGTGGATCTGGCACAGAAGATTGGGGCATGTTAGTATGAGAAGAATATCTCAGATTAACAAACTCAATCTGGTCAGAGGACTTCCTAATTTGAAGTTCAATTCAGATGCTTTGTGTGAAGCATGTCAGAAAGGCAAATTTGCAAAACCTTCTTTTAAATCCAAAAATGTTGTTTCCACCTCTAAGCCATTAGAACTTCTGCACATTGACTTATTTGGACCAGTTAAAACTGCTTCAGTCAGTGGTAAGAAGTATGGGTTAGTAATCGTAGATGACTATAGCAGATGGACATGGGTAAAGTTCTTAAGACACAAGGACGAGTCACACTCTGTGTTTGTTACCTTCTGTAACCAAGTTCAGAATGAAAAAGCTCTTAGAATCGTTAAAGTCAGAAGTGATCATGGTGGAGAATTTGAAAATAAAGATTTTGAGTCATTCTTTAATGACAAAGGCATTCTGCATGATTTCTCTTGTCCTAGAACTCCCCAACAAAATGGAGTTGTAGAACGAAAGAACAGAACATTGCAAGAAATGGCCAGAACCATGATCAATGAGACAAACGTTGCTAAGACTTTCTGGGCAGAGGCAATAAACACAGCGTGCTACATTCAGAATAGAATCTCAATAAGACCTATTCTGGAAAAGACTCCATATGAATTGTGGAAGAACAGAAAGCCCAACATTTCGTATTTTCATCCATTTGGATGCACTTGCTTTATATTAAATACAAAGAATTATTTGAACAAGTTTGATTCTAAGGCACAGAAGTGTATTATGTTAGGATACTCTGAACGCTCAAGAGGGTACAGAGTATACAATACAGAAACACAGATTGTGGAAGAATCAATCAGTGTTCATTTTGATGATAAGCTTGACTCTGAAAAGTCAAAGCAGAATGAAAATTTTGCAGGTATAGAAATTGAATTTGTAGGTTCTGAAGACAAGTCATCAGAAGCTCTCAACACAGACATTCCTTCAACGTCTGAAAGGAGAACTGCTAGAAATCCTCCAACAGCTGCTGATCAACCTCAGAAGAGATTGCCCAGAAGCAGTTTGGATCACCCAGAAGAGACTATCCTAGGAAGAAAGGAAGATCCAATCAGAACAAGAGCAAGCTTCAGAAACTCTGAAGAAACTCTTATGGGACTTGTGTCTCTGATTGAACCTTCTTCTATTGATGAAGCACTTCTGGATAATGACTGGATTCTGGCAATGCAAGAAGAGCTGAATCAATTCACCAGAAACGACGTATGGGATCTCGTTCCCAGACCAAAAGGATTCAACGTCATTGGAACAAGATGGGTGTTCAGAAACAAGTTAAATGAACAAGGTGAAGTCATCAGAAACAAGGCACGACTGGTTGCACAAGGTTATAGTCAGCAAGAGGGGATAGACTATACAGAAACCTTTGCCCCAGTCGCCAGGTTAGAATCTATCAGACTTTTAATCTCATTTGCTGTTAGTAGAGGCATCACTCTGTATCAGATGGATGTCAAAAGTGCATTCTTAAATGGTTATATAGAAGAAGAAGTTTATGTTCACCAACCCCCAGGTTTTGAAAATACAAAACATCCAGAACATGTTTTCAAACTAAAGAAGTCACTGTATGGTCTGAAACAAGCTCCCAGAGCTTGGTATGAAAGGCTAAGTAACTTTCTGCTTGAAAATGAATTCACCAGAGGGAAAGTGGACACTACTCTATTCTGTAAAACAGTTAAGAGTGACATTTTAGTCTGTCAAATTTATGTTGATGATATCATTTTTGGTTCTACTAATCCTTCTCTTGGAAGAAAATTTGCTAAGTGTATGCAGGCAGAATTTGAGATGAGCCTCATGGGGGAACTGAAATTCTTTCTAGGAATTCAGATCAATCAAACTCCAGAAGGAACTTACATTCATCAGAGCAAATACATCAGAGATCTTCTGAAGAAATTTGACCTCTCAGAATGTAAGCCATCAAAGATTCCAATGCATCCCACGTGCATTCTGAAAAGAGAAGAGGTAAGCAAAAGTGTAGAACAGAAAGTCTACAGAGGTATGATTGGTTCTCTCCTCTATCTGACTGCTTCAAGACCTGATATCTTATTCAGCGTATGTATTTGTGCTAGATTCCAATCAGATCCTAGAGAATCTCACTTAACAGCTGTTAAGCGAATTTTCAATTATCTGAAAGGTACTACTAATCTGGGTTTGTTTTATAGAAAATCTAGTGATTACAGCTTAGTAGGCTACTGTGATGCTGATTTTGCTGGAGACAGAGTGGAACGTAAAAGTACTTCTGGAAGCTGCCAGTTTCTGGGAGAAAATCTGATCTCTTGGTCCAGCAAAAGGCAATCAACAATTGCTCTGTCAACAGCAGAAGCTGAGTACATAGCAGCAGCAGGATGTAGCACACAAATGCTCTGGATGAAAAGTCAGCTTGAAGACTTCCAGATTTTTGAGAGTAACATTCCTATACTTTGTGATAATACTTCTGCTATTTGCTTAAGTAAGAATCCTATTTTACATTCTAGAGCTAAGCATATAGAAATAAAACATCACTTCATTAGGGACTATATTCAGAAAGGTATTTTAAACTTAAAATTTATAGATACAGACCATCAATGGGCTGATATCTTTACTAAACCCCTTTCAGAAGATAGGTTCAATTTCATTCTGAAACATCTCAGCATGAAAGTATGCCCAGAGTGAAAATGTTTTAATTCCATATATATACCTTCAGAATGTAATTACTTTTCTGTGAACTTCTGATCAATCTCCTTTCAGAAAGATAGAACACGCAGATTGTATCAGATGCAAGTCTAAAGATCTGAGAGTCTAATCTCAAAGACAGACGTGCTGATCACTACATCAAACAAGTGTCATCCAATCATCAGCAAATCTCTGAAGCAGAACGCGTGCACGCTTCTGAGAAGGCAAAGCGCTGATTGGCTGCATTGAGACACATGTCTGGTAACCGTTTTTAAGTATCTTTCTCAAATCCCCCAAAATCAGCAAGCATTTAATGAAAAGTAATCACGCTTGTTAAATGGCAATCATTATTTTTTTTCTCTCTTAAAAACGTTTAATTTTTCAAAATAATTTTTGAAAACTCTATTTAAGCACATTAATCCTTCATTCTTATTCTTTACGCTTTCTCTCAAACATTCAAGTATTTTCTGCATATTTCTGAGTTTATCTCCTACAAACCTTTTTCTCTCAATTCATTCTCAAAGCTTTTTTAGTGTGAACAATGGCATCCTCCAGCATTTCTGCAGGCAATCAGAAGAAAGCAACTTCTGAGCAATATCAGGTGCAACCATCAGAAGAAGACAAGACCATTCAGGCTGAAGAAAATCCAGCAGAAGATGTCGCTGAAAGTTCTGAGAAGCCACCTTATTCTGATGCTTCTCAAGCTGCCTTGGACAGGCAGACTCTGGAAGAATTAAGGATGAATGACTTGCGTCTACAGCAGCGGATGGAAGAGAATGATCAGAAGATGAAAGCACGAATGGATGTGCAGGACAGTAAGATTGACACTATTGTCAACATGGTCCAGAAGCAGAATGAAACTTCTGAAAAGATTCAAGCAATGCTGGAGAGCCTGTTCTCACGCATGCCCCCTCAACCTTAAATCTTTTTCATGCATAATCATTTTAACTATGTTCTGATGTCCTGTTTTGACTATGTTTTTGTAATGTTCTTTTGCTCTGATTCTGAACTATTTTAATATAATTTGTTTTTCTGATCTAAATTGTTTTAGCACATCACCAACACTTTTTGATTGCTGACAAAAAGGGGGAGAACAAGAATGATATTTAAAATCAATAACGGCTAACTAGACAGAAATTCTCAAACATTCTAACTCTATTACTTGAAATGTTTTTCTGTTTTGTTTTAAGTCTACAGGCACAAGGAAGCTCTTGAACACTATGAAGTCTAGAAGCTCTGATCAAAATGTAGAAGCTCTGATCAATGGCTCTGATCAAATATGAAGTTCTGATCGTCCTAACACTCTGATCCAAAGCAAAGCTCTGACAAGAAAAGCTCTGAAGCTCTGCTCTCTGATAAGTCAAGACTCTGATAATCTGATGTTCAAAGAAAGAAAAAGATCTGATCCTGAAGTACACGTATCATCAAAGGGAAGTAATCAACTCAGGGGGAGTATCTCTTAACTCTGATTTCTCCTTACTTCTTAACTCTGAAACATTTCCCAGATACCTTTTCACGTTATTTTTTCATTTAAAATATCTAGTTTTTGTCATCATCAAAAAGGGGGAGATTGTTAGAACAATGTTTGAATCTATTACCCTATATTTAAGTTTTGATGATAACAAAGTGAAAAGATATAGTATTTATATGTTTCATGTTTGAACTATATGCTGCCTAAAATTACTATGCTCTGACTTGCAGATACGCTGATTAAAATAAGCAAGATCACTTCTTTCAGCATCAGAATTTGATTGCATACACCAGCATCAGAAGTTGCTGAATCAGAACGTCAAGATCAGATGATCAACTCACGTACACGCTGAAGCTTGATGAACAGAACTGCGCGTAAACACTCTGATACAGAAACACAATAGTTCATCAGCAGCGAAGCAGAATCAGAATGAGCCAAGCCAGAACGTGCGTTAAAGAAGCAACGGTACTGTGCATTGAAAGCTAATCAATTCCAACGGCCTCATTCTAGACAAGATCTGCTCAAAAAGGAAAGCTTGTTATTAGCATTGAATCAAGAATATTGCATTCAACGTTCATCTTCTCAAGTGCTATATAAACAAGGCTTCGAAGATTATAATGGCTAATGCTCTCCAAATCTCTACACGCACAAAGCTGAATCATAATCTTCATCTACCAGTTTTGCTAAACCACAAACTCTGATACTCCATTACAGTTTAGCAATCTAGTTTCTAAGCTTCATTTGTGTATACATCACAGTTGTGATAAAGTTTTGTAGAAAACATTCACACACATTGTTTTATACCTTTGTAAGAAAGTGTTGCCTTGACAAACCGGATTGTGGTTTGAATCAAGAAGGCTTTAGCAGTTGTTAAAGCAGTCTGTAATATTCAGTTGAATATAGTGAATTAAGACCTCGTTGGAGAGAGGCGAAATCACCTTGACGGGTGGACTGGAGTAGTTTGAGATCAAACGAACCAGGATAAAAACATCTTGTCAATTGCTTTAAGATTTCAGTTTTACAATTCAACCCCCCCTTCTTGTGTTTTTCACCCCTTCAATTAGCACCCTTTTCATCCGTAATTATCTACGGGCTCTTAGTTGCTTGCTAGATCACTTGCTTTTGTTTAAAAATGTGCTTGTGGTGTGGGTTTTGAAAGTATTTTGAAAAGGAGTGTCTTTGTAATGGTTCTCGTCTCTATAAGAATGCATACAAAGTGTTTTGTCTTTTGAAAAATGTTTCAAAGTGAAATTGTGGGTCTATAAAAAAGGTTTTTGTTGTGAGCAAGCAAGGAACTAGGAGCACTCCACCTACTCAAAAAGTCTTAAGTGTTCTTTTCCTCCTCCTTTAGATGTTGTTATCTCACCATTGTTTTGGTAAGAAACCCTATCGTTGGATGTGAAGGGATGGGCGTGGGACGTTTATATAGTCATAGAAGGCAACCTATGGGATGTTTTAGCAATGTAGTTTAGGGACTAGATCGTTTACTGAATGCAACATTGAGGGACTATGATCTCTTATCGAGGGTCTTTGTTAAAACGCCCTTATTCGAGGTACATGACTAATTTCCGGAAGGCAACAAAGTGAGATTATCCTAGAGGTGCTAGTGTGCAAGTGTGTTTGATTTACATGCATTCAGTCTTTGATTAGGGTTACCTATTTATTGATTTTATCTTGCCATACATCCTAATTACTAATAATATATGAAAGAAAATAAAATGCAGAAAATAAATCCTAAGTTATATCATCATTTCGGGGATGGGGGTACAAATTTACAAATGGGGGTTGCAAGAATTTTAAATCCTAAACATCTATTACAACCATATTAAATTGTACAATACAAGAAAAGGAAAGGATTTGTTTTGAAAATTATTTTTTGTCTTAATACATTAAAAGGAAAATAATTATTTAATAAAAGAAAATATTTTTGTTGTCTTTTAATGTTAATAAAAATAGTGCTGATGCTAAAAATAATAAAAATAAGAGAGAACAAGGAAAAATATTGAGAAATAGGATCAGCATGTTGCTGAAAGAAAAATAAAGAGGACCAGAAGTTCTGATGCCAGGCACGCTGTGGTTCGGAAAGAAACGTCAGAGGAAATCAGATGTTCTGGATTAATGCACTCTGAGGTCCTGAAAGAAACGTTAGAGGGAAAAACAGAAGTTATAGGTTGCTGCACGCTGAAATTCAGAGCGTCAGAACAGTGAGAAAGTCCTAGAAGTTCTGTCTGTGTCAAAACAGTAAGAAATCCTAGAAGTTATGTATGTTAAAACAGTGAGGAGAACTGAGAAGTTTTGTGTGTGTTAAGACGGTGAGAAAAATTAGAAGTTCTGATACCGTGCCGTAACAGTGTAAAAACCTATGAATTCTGGTGTGTTAAAACAGTGAGGAGAACTCAGAGGTTCTGTGTTATGCTAAAACAGTGGGAAAGAAAATACAGAAGTTTTGTGTTACACTTCACCTACTTCCTTACATTGTCCAGAACATCTGCAGCTGATGTAGTTCTTAACAACAGTAAATCAGAAAGATAAAAGCACGATAATTTATAGAAGTTCTAATCCTAATTGTGGGCCTAGCTTTATCCAGGAAGTTCTGATCCACAATTTTTCTACTTATGTAATGATATGGACAACATCAACACTATGATATTTACATATTTAACGATGTTCTGAATGAAAAGTTCATAGTCAGAAGGACTTACCTTGAATCTGAAGCGTGTGTTTGGAAATTGAGCTGCTGTCTTCAGATTTTCTGGGGTTAGCAAGGAACGGAACATAATGTTATGTTCTTTGATTCAAAGGGAAAAACAAAAGTTTGGTTTTGTTTGAGAATTTTGGGTTTACGAATGTTTGACTGTTTTCTTTTCTCTCTTTTTTGTATTTGATGATTCTCTCTTTTCAAAAGCCAACCCTTGAATGTGTGATGGAGCAACTTATTTATAGATGAGTTTGCTATGGTTTTGGGGGGAAAACAAATGGGATTTTAAACCTTTTTGGCATACTGTTCCATTGCTCTTTAAACACAGCTTTTGTATGCTAATTTGGTGCAATTATGGGGTTTGAGAAAATGCAGCTGTGGATTGGATCAACAGCAATTTGGAGTGTTATGGAAGCTGGATGCAGGACTGTGCTATAGCAGTGCAGCCGACTGCTCAAACGAGGTTTTGGGATTTGGTGATGTTTTGGTCGCAGAAGACCAGAGTGAGATTCGAAGGGTGAGGCTCTGATCGAAGTATAAAATGTAGCCTCCATATGCTAGAGAGTCATGTTCTGCTCGAAGAACATAATTTCCAAATGTTCTGATTAAAGAGTCATGTTCTGAACCATCTTTGCAAATTCTGATTGCGCTTGCGTGGAATCTGGCCCAGAAGTTCTGAAATTGCCATACTTTCTTAACACTTAGAATTTTTTCTAAGTGTTTAAAAATTTGATTTTTTCAATGTAATTTCTGACTTTTGATTTCTTGATGCACCAAATTCTTGTTTTGATGAAATATGATTGTTGCAACATGATTTTGATCCGAAAGTCAATGTTTGACTTTTCAGTGTGCTTTTGACCATTTTGCCCTTGTGAATGACTTTCTTGGAAAATTGTAATCCAAGAATTGAAACTTGATAGAAGCAAACCTGAGGGTCCAAGATGATCCTTTGATAAACGAGAGGGCAAATTTTGGGACACAACAGCTGCCCCTGTTCAATCTTCTTAAACTTGAACAGTAAGATTGGTGAATCTGCCATTCGTGACTTGAAGGTGGAAGATGATTGAACACTAGAGTGCCTATAAATTTGCACTCCGACAATTTTGAGGTTGAGGTGTATGGAATGGGCTTAAAGTTGCCATTGGGAGAAATGATGGAGAGTTGACGGAGATGGGCTTGTAGATGCCATTTGAAGGTGATCGTCGGCAGAAATTAGACTAAGTCTGATCTTGACTTTAACTAGGAAAATAATAAGAATAAACCTTTGGTTGATTTAAAGTTGAACCTAGCAGAAGTCTTGAATACTCTTTAACTGGAAAAAATCAAGGTAAATCTTGTACCGACTTATTTGAACCAGAGAAAGTGTCTATTGGGGAAAGAATCAGGATAAACTGTTGAGAGGTTTAAATTGAACAAGCAGGGGTCTGGAAAAGAATCAGAATAAATCTTGGAGAGAATTATTTGAACCAGAGAAGATGTCTGCGGGAAAGAATCAGGATAAACGACTGAGAGATTTAAACTGGAACAACAGGGGTCTGGAAAAGAATCAGAATAAATCTTGGAGAGATTTATCTGAACCAGAGAAGATGTGTATGGGGCAGAATCATGATAAATCATTGAGAGATTTAAATTGAACCAACAGCGGTCTGGAAAAGAATAAAAATAAATCTTGGAGCGACTTCTCTGAACCAGAGAAGATATCTTCGGGAAAGAAATAGGATAAACTATTGAGAGATTTAAACTAAACCAGCAGGGGTCTGGAAAAGAATCAGAATAAATCTTGGAGCGACTTATCTGAACCAGAGAAGATGTTTGCGGGAAAGAATCAGGATAAACCGTTGAGAGATTTAAAATGAACCAGCAGGGGTCTGGATAAGAAATAGAATAAATCTTAGAGTGACTTATCTGAACTAGAGAAGATGTCTGCGGGAAAGAATCAGGATAAACCATTGAGATATTTAAACTGAACCAACAAGGGTCTGGAAAAGAATCAGAATAAACCTTGAAGCGACTTATTTGAACTCGAGAAGATGTATGTGGGATAGAATCAAGATAAACAGTTGAGAGATTTAAAATGAACCAGGAGAGATTTAAAGGGAGTATTTGTCCTGTAGATAGTCAATTTAGTCCTATTTTGAGAATTGATCTACCATTTATTTGTTCATAGAGAATTGCCTTGACTTGTTGAAAATCTGTCGATGATAATTTTTTGTTGATTGATCTTTCCTTAAAAGGTAAAGAGTTAGTTGTATGCAATGACATGATGTCTGAAATGCATGGCATAATGATGTTTTCTCAAAATAAATGAGGTTGTGATATATGCATTTGTGCTATCGATGTTTATGATGTATGAATGCAACATATGAACATGCTAGTCGTTCTGCTGCAGTGTTGTTGGACTGGGGAAAATAAATCCCTGACTATTGTTGGGACTTTGGAGTGTAAGTCTGCATATTTTGTTGAAGTTGAAGCATTGATGGTTGGGTTTCCAAAATCAGAGAAATAAACTCTATTGGGGAAGAGAAACATTGTGTATTTCCTGTGGGCTTTTTAGAATCCTGCTGGGAAATCTTGAGAAGTTAGGCGACTTTTGTTGGGGAATCTTTGAGGTGGTAACTGGAAGTTTTGCTTTGTCGGGGATATGAAGGAAAAAGATACTACTAAGTTGTATGATGTAGATATGACAACGACCCGGTAGCAGGATGTTCTTGCTTCTGCTCTGTTTAGAGAAAGCATCTGCGAGGATTTTATGGAATGGCCCGTAGACATTGTCATGTTTCTTAAAGCCATTAGTAATTGTCTTTCTGTTTTTTGTTCCCTCTCTTTTTGTGCTCATTTTTAAACAGTAATTACATTCAAATGAATATGTTCAAAAATAATCACTGGACGTTTTTTTGTAAACAAAACGGGAAAGTAAAAGAAAAACAGGTAGTTTTTCACTTTTAAAGGAATATCTTTGTATTAACTTGAATAAGTATTTTTGTACAAAGAGACAAACATCCTAGTAAAAGAATGTCGTCGCAAGAATGAAAACTAATACAAAAGAAAGACAGCTATATGAAATAATCCCATGGGGTTCCCATTCTGCTATAGCCTTCATATCTCTGAGTATCTCATCCACTTGCTGCTTTGTCGGAAGCCGATAGGATTGATCGGAACCGTTTAGGTTTGACGATCGATACTGAAGGTTTTCTATAAGGTGATCCAAAGGGACATAGTCATACGCTTTAAATCAACTGATTAGCAAGTAACTGAGGGAGAAGCTAGGCATAGGATATAAGAATGAGATCAAATCTTCTTCCATGCGCTCTTTGTCTTTGAGGAGCTCTCGGACCTTGAGGTTGTTGATTAGATTGATGATAAGTTGGAGGAGGTGAAAATTTTTGTTGTGGAAGATACTGTAGTTGTGGAGTGAAAGGCCTTTGTTGGGCTATTCAGGGTGCTGGAGTTGTAGCAGTATACACTTGAGGAACAATTGGTTGGAAACAACAGCATGCGTAGGAAAATAAGGAAATCGGACTTGAGGAAATGCAGGAGCTTTTCCTTGGTTAATGGTGATAGCACTAATCTCACCTTCTTTCTTGACAAAACATGAAAACAACTTTCTACCAATGCCCGAATTGTTGTTAGTATTGTTAGGGACACCTTGAATCGTTCCATCCTTAATGCAAGTCTTAACATGTTCACCAATAACGACCATATCATAGAAAGAAGTAGAGGTACTACTGAGTATATGTTAGAGATAAGGGCCTCGTAGAGTACCCATAAACAGATCAATCAATTCATGGTCCAAGAGAGGAGGTTGGATCCTTGCATCCAGTTCACGCCACCTCTGAGTGTACTCTTTGAATGACTCTTCATATTTATGTATCTTCCCTTGGAGCTGAGTACGGCTAGGAGCCATGGCAGTATTATAATGGTAATGTTTCAAAAAGGTGCCAGTAAGTTCTTCCAAGTATTGACATGAGATCTTTCCAATTGCATATACCAATCCAATGGTGCCCCGGTTAAGCTATATTGGAAGAAGTGAATGAGTAACAGTTCATTTTCTGTGTAGGTTTCCATCTTGCGACAGTAGGAATAGAGATGAGTCTCTGGATAGGAAGTGCCTTTGTATTTATCAAAATCTGTAACTTTGAACTTGGGAGGAATAACTACCCCAGGAACGAGGCACATTGTAGCAGTATTGAATCCAGAAGCCTTGATACCCTCCATGGCTTTAAGACACTCTTCGAGAGCATGGTACATTTTCACAGTTTCGGAAACTCCGACGGCAAGGTTCACTTGGGGTTCATCAAGATCAATAACATCGTGATGATCATCAACATCATTCCTAGGAGCTCCAGTAGGGGTCTCAATATTTTCATTGTCATTCCTCCCATTAGCAGAAGTGAAGGGAGCAGTAGTAGTAAGCTTGGCAACACTTTGATGTAACTCTTCTTGACCCTTGATCACAGCATGAAGGGTTTCCATAAGTTGATCAATGTGAGAGCCCATGGTGTCCATATCTCGGCGGAGTGCATTATGATTTTCTTCAAAAAGATCCATAAGTATTTGCTGGTTGCTTCTTGTACGGTAAGGATGTGGAGAAGTCGTCTTTGTTGTTTACTGAAGTTTATTGGAAAAGGGACCCCAGTGAATTCTTGTTGTGAAAAATGAATGCATGATAGTATGAATGAATGCTTTATCTTCATTTTTGAGGAAATCCAAAGACCCGTCTACCTTTTAAAATTTTCCTTTTTGAAAATCTATACCAACGAGACTTGTATTTGGACTTCCCTAGATATGAGATATATATACATGATGATATGATGTCATGGTATGCTATGGCATGAAGTCTCAGCTCCACATATTCTGGATATCCACTGTTTAGTCCGTTGCACAGGCTGAAAGTAACAGGATCAAAAGTCCGACGTCACGGGCATGGAGTCAAAGTAACCACCCATAAGGTATGTACTAAGGGTTTATCACCTGCGAAAAAAGGTTTTAAAGAGATCCCAGAGTCTACGCTCTTCCTTTGGATATTACCGACGTTCCAATTACTTTATAATCAGTAATATTCGCAGGAAAAACTCGTCCGAGTGTAATATCGTGTGACAACTACTTCCAGATTACTCTGTTATAGTCTCCTCACTGCACCTAAAGAGGTAAGGATGGGTTAATGGTTCTACGACCCTCAGCTTCTCGAGTTCCCAGGTCGAAAGCAATGACGTCTTCCCAATTACTCGGTAAACATCACTACTTTCAAGGGAACCTCCACTGAGTGGGGGATTTTCATGCCTCCTTCTTCGAGATTACTCCCTCAAAGTTAACATGACTATACCACCCATCCTAATCGAAAGTGTAACCCAATTCCGGGTATAGGACTTAGCAAATGTAATCACCCAACCCAACATCACAATGTATCCAGAATATGTGAGTAGAAACAATATATGTAATATATACAAATAAATCAATAATAAAACAGTAAAGCAAAATAAAGCAAATAAATAAACACCCAAAAGACAAATAAACAAAACTAGGAAAGACTCGCTAAAAATTCCCCATCAGAGTCACCAGCTGAAGCTACCGACAGAAAACACAGAGCCGCCACTGAACTTTATTTATCCCGAAGGAAGGGGAAATATCGATAAAACCAAAAGAGGATGGATAAGATGGTCTTGCAACCAAGAGAAATGTTAATGGAGTCGATTATGGGAGGGGAAGGTATTAGCACCCCTCACATCCATTGTACTCAACGGGATCCATTTTGTTTGTTTGTCTTTAAGGTTGTGTTTATCTACAACTATACTTGCTTAAGGGGAAAGGAATGATTTTTTATTATTGTGTTCGGGAGGGTTTCATGACCCTTTGCCTACATATCCAATGAAGGAATCAGAACACCGTAGTTCCTCTAGAAAATGGTTGGTTTGTTTGTGTTTTTTAGTGGGCAACGTTAACGCACACATTCTAGCAATATGCACAGCGGTATCGCGGTAGAACAGAGATAACATGCCCTTTTGGAGAAGTTTTTTTTTTGAGTGTTTTACGAGTTTTAAAATAAATTCAAGTAATGATTAAAGGTGTTTTTGGATTTTTGATTTGTGAATGTTAAGTTTTAATTACAAAATAAAAAGGTTAAGAGGGAGAATGGAAACCTAATTGTTTGTTATGTACAAGTGGTGAATTAAAAGTCTATTTCGACATAAGGCGATCAAAACGGGATGTAATCACCTCATGGACCTACCTAAGGGAGTATGGCATCATGGTTTGAGCGAGAAACTTAAATTCTAAATGTTTTTTGTGGCTTTATATTAAATTAAATAAAAAAATGAATTCAAAATTACATTAGAACCTAATTCTAAAATATGCTAATATTATATGTGAATTTTTAAGTAAAGAAAATATTGAAAGGAAATCAAAATCTAACTCTAAATATTTTTGTTATTTTATCATGTTAAATAAATATTAAAATAAATAAATATATTAAATAAAAGATTAGGTAAATAACAAGAGTTTAAAGGAAAGATTAATCTAATAAAAAGGCATGTTTTGTATTTTCTCATGAAATAATTATATAAAAAAAAAACTAAATAAATATTTTAGTTTAGAAGTATATAGTAAAGTATATAGAGATAAGACCTAAAGAACTAAAAAATAGAAAAAGGGGGTCCTAGTAGGGGTTGAAGCCAGATTTTTAAGGTTATGGGCGATGTACTTTTCCAGTTGTACTAAGCTTTTTATCTGTTATTAACATGATTTAATTAATACAAAAGCTGAAAACGGTTGAGTGATTGGGCCAACAGCCCAATGGGCCTACCCGGCTGGAGGAAAGAAACAAGAAATTTTTTTTGGAACCCTAACAAGAAAAATGCGCCGCTGGGAGTGTGTATGGGGAAGAGAAATAAATTTAATCATTATTATTGTTTCCAAGGAATTCCTACCTCTATGTTACCGTGAAAACAAAACAAAATTAACTAAAATTCTCTCTTCCAAGGAACCATCATCTTCTCCTCTTCATCCTCGTTCCCCTCGTCCAACAAAACATCAGGATGAACCCAATTTCTCTTCAACAACTCACTAAATTTCTCCTCTCCTATATCACTTAAAGCCCTTAATTTAACTTCTTCTTCTTTCTGTTCTTCTTGTTATTGTTGGTGACGTTGTTGTTCATCTTCATCTTCTTGTTCATCAAAATCGATTTTGCTGAGAAAAGGTGGTGTTGGGTTGGTGTTAAAATTGGGAGATGAATTGTGGGTAGTTTTGAGAGAAGAGCCGGTGATAGCAGGAAGCACGGATTTGGAATGAGAGAGAAAGAGATTGTAAGAGGCGTGAGAAAGGTTAAAGAGGGAGAATGGCAATGATGAAGAATCACTGAAATGAAGTTCGGACGATGGTTTAGAGGTGCTGTTGCGGAATGTCATTATTAGTTTAGTTAACGGGTTAGTAACAGAACAAGGTTGTTTGTACGAGTATGGTTGTGCATGCGATTGTAGCATAATAGAGCAGACGGTTTGTTCGAGAGTGAGGGAAATTTGGTTGATGTTCAACGTGAGATGAGTGGTCTGAAGGATTTATTTAGGATGGAGGTAGGCGGAAAGGGTAGAGGTTACAAGGTTGTGTGGAGTATGTTGAAGGGTTGTGATGAGTATATAATAGCAGAGGTTGGGGTTTTGATTCTTGGTGACAGGTTATAAGTCTATTTCTATGAGTTTACCCATATTTTTCCTTTTCTGTTTTGTTGATACCTTGTTATGGAGTTTTTTTTTAAATGTTTTATTTTGTTTGCAGGAATGTTAGAAAGCAGGCATTAAAACTAAAGTTCAAACAAACAGATGTACAATTATACGAGGAAGATAAATGGCAGAGAGGAAGTGACTTACCTCGAGGTCGACAAATAAGTGAAGTAGAAAGCCAGAGGTAGCGAGTTGTCCCGTGATCTCCACCTAGAAAGCCAGAGATAAATGTTTGAGTTGAGTTTGTGATTGTTGCAAATTTTCGGATGCTTGGTTATCTCACTCCTCTTGCTGGTTGTGTTCAGTCTCTTTTAGTTTTCTATGTGTTTGCCAAAAAATCGCTTGGCTTGTTGGCTTGATTCTCTCACTCAATTTTTTATGCTAGCTGTTAATATGCCATAATCTCTATTCTTTCGGTTTTCTTATGTCGACTCTTGTGTCTATTCTCCTCCTTTTTAATGTAACAAAATGCCCTTCTTATAATGAAACAAGGGTGGAAAAGTGGGGGGGAAATTGGCTGAGGTTTTGAACATGTTTGGATGTTGTTTTAACACTTTCTTGCTGCAGCTCTATTTTCTTTGCCATTTTTGTGAAAGTTTGATGCAGGGAAGCATACGTTGTTGTGTTGTGGATTGGTGTAGTAAGGTTGCAGCATGGACTGATCTTGGACAATGTTGTTGGGATGCTTTTTACTGGTTTGGGACTGTTATTGTTTGGTGACATATTTTCAAGCTTATTCTTTTTCCTCTTTTTCTTTTTCTGACACAAAGCTGTTTTTATTTTTTGCAATACAATTCTGAAGGGTTTGCACCATTAAGAATATCACGACATAGGGTGTTGAGCTATTTGATAGCTGCTATATTATTTGTTTTTACTTGATGCTGGTGCCTTGTTTTACTTATTGTTGTTTTTGTGCTGCATTAGTTTTGGTTTGGGCTGCTTGTATAGTAGCTTGCTGTTATGGTTGCAGCTTTGGACTGTTGTGATGTTTTGTAGTATTTCTATCTTGTTTAAGCATCCTGCTACCCTGTTCCACTGTTTTGATTTTTTGAGCTGCTGTTTTGCATGTTTCGCAATTCTAACTTTGTTTTTGGCAGTGAAAAATATATACTAATTTCTTTTCCTTTTGTGAACCAAAAAGATCAAACTTTTTGTGATTTGCAAAAGTAGGAGATAGCCCATGATTAAAAACAAAACCTTTTAGTTTTGATTCCAAATGCAAACCCTTATGATGAAACTGAAAAGGAAGCTTTGTTGAAAATTATTGTTTATGCTCAATGCTATGCTTCATGATAGCTTGCTAATATTCATGTTTTCTTTTGTCTCGTGAGTTTGAGTTGATGAGGAAGGGCTGAAGATGTAAAGACAAAAATCGAGGCATCGCTTGGAGGTGTTTGGAGGGAGATTTGAAAAGAGTTTTGAAGAATTCTATAGTCTATAGGATAACTTCATTTTCTTAGGAGTCCTCTTTGAACTTGTGCATTGTAAAAAGCATTAGGACTTGTAATTAGAATTCTTGCAACAAACTTTTTAGAGAAATGATGTATTTGAATGTGTGAGTTTATTGCAACATCTTGTAAACTTGTAAGCTAACAAATTCAAAATGGAATTTGTAATACAAACCTTTTTTTTCAAAGTGTTTGCAAAATAAGTTAAATATTGAATAAAATCCAATGAAACAATTGAAATTCTTCAATCTTTGCTCTCGAAGATGACTTTTTCAAATGGGCTAGACAAGCTTAACAAATTTTAACCAAAATAAACATGTGAATGAATTTTGAATGAATGAATATTCTTCACAACTTGAATTGGAACCAAATCTTGCAAAGGTCTCGTAAATTGGTGACTTATCCTCTAAGAAATCCAAATCCATTTGATAAACCTTCAACCCCCTAACTTTGATTTTAGAAATCCAAGCTATCTTGCAATTGAAGTGACAAAATATAACAATGCCATAATCACAATACTGATACATAACATCATCCTTGTAAAATGATTTAAACCTTGAAATTCAAACATAACTCATAAGATCCTCCTCTGAAACAAAAAACAAACCCTAGTATCTTGGTGCCCTCGAAGGAACCTTGTAGTGACCTGATGAGAGAAGAAACTCACGCACAACCTTTACTCTCATAAAACCCTAATTCCTTGACCTTGGGTAGGGAAATAAACCCTAATCCTTGGTACTGATGAACTTGGATGGAGAATAGCTTTGTAACTGGATGAATAAGAAATACACAATAATGACACCTCAAAATCTTAATTCCATATAGTCCGCTGCCCAAGAACCAGATGAAACTGCCTTTAACTGATGAAGGAACCTTAAAAGTAACATGAAACCTTAGTCTTGCACAAATGCTACTTCTGGAACCAAAGTGCTTTATTCAATGAAGCCTATGACATGTGAATGAATTAGTGAAGATGATGCAAATGGGATGCAAGGTTCAAAGCCAAAGAAAATTAAAAAGAGGTAGGCAAATTTTGGGTACGACAGTTTCCAATAGTCATAATTGCTTCCATCCATAATGGGTGGTCTGATCACAAATCCTCCTTCCATGTCCATAGTACCAGAAAGTATCTTCCCGAGATCTCACCCAAATACAGAGCAGGATGCCTGCTCTGATACCAATTAAAATTCTGGTATCATATATGTTATGTCGAAGGAGATGTCACGACACAAATATCTGAGGATAATATAAAGTGCAACAATATAAAAGCAGTAAAAACACAAGGGATTGTTAACCCAGTTCGGTATACAACAATACCTACTCTGGGGGCTACCTGGCCAGGGATAAGTCTACTAAATAGTATCAATTCATAGACCCTCAGTAAACAACCAATTTACAATCTAATCACTTAATCACTACCCATGATATACTTCTACCCTAGACACACCTAGGTATGAGGCCCTCCTCAAATCCCTTCAATCACTAATAGTGAAAAACAACAGAGTTATTAAGTTTGAAAAAAATCAATCATTCAATACTTAAAAGCTTATGAGTGATCCACAATTTACAACTCAACTAACAAATTACAACTCAAGTATTGAAACAAAAGTAGAGTGTATTACACTTAAAAGATTCATACTTTTAAACACAAAGAATATGTTTTCTTCGATTGTTGCAGTTGTACAAATAAGGTTGGAAGTCCTTATAAAGGTGCAACAACTTCTTTATGGGCTTGGGCTGAAAAACAAATATTGCAATATATTGAATCCCTTGAATATCTCCATGAAATTAGGCCAAGATATAATCCATAAAGATAGGACAGATAGAAAAATATTCTTCCATATTTTTTGCAAGTTATAAACCACAAAAATTGAATAAGGCGCAGTTAAAAATAGGAAACAGAAAATTTGAAAAACATGTTTAGATCAGAAGGCAGATGTTTAAACATTTTCTTTGACGTCATTCAAAATAAGTTGAGATGATTTACTTCAAATGTCAAGATATTAAGCAAAACATTACCAACACAGTATTTTACCAAAATTGTTGCCAACAAAAACTTACATAGATGATGAGACATCTCATCTCAACATTTTTTTTCCATCAAATGGAACTTCGACCTGATTTCTCATAAAAGTTACAAATCATAAATAACCTATTGATGCTATATTAGTTTTACCAAACATAATGGAAATCCAAATAATAGAGAATTAACAATCTCCCCCTTTGGCTTATTTTGGCTAAAACTAATTTACATAACCTTTGAATAGAGAAGCATAAACAATATAAGGGAATAAACAACACAAATCAGCAACAACAAATTACAGAAGCATGTCAGATCAGTCACAGTCTTTGGTCTTCAATCTTTATATGTGACAGTCTTCAGTCTTCAATCATGATGTCGCAACATCATACTAGGACTTCTTAGTAGTCCACCACCAATATCCTCTCTCTCTCTCTCTCTCTCTCTCTCTCTCTCTCTCTCTCTCTCTCTCTCTCTCTCTCTCTCTCTCTTTTAAGGGATTCAACAAATAACAAATAACTAATATTTTTCTCCCAGTAAAAAAGTTGCTCACTAAGAGATAACATAAACTTTTCTTCCCCTTTTTAGCCAAAATATGACAAAGGATTTAACAATAGGTAAGAACCATACTCAGATTGATTTCGGAACATTTTATTGCATACTTTCCCGAACTAATCTACTACAGTACAACAGACTCAACACCACAAAAAACAACCTCAGGATAAATTGAGAAAGTATTGAGGTCTTGATGTACATGAGGAAGAAAATATGAAATACTCCCCCTCAACCTGATAACTATGCTTTGACACAGGTAAATCGAACATCCTCTTTCGAAGCATAAGAGAAAACTAAAGGAAAAAATCAATACCCACCTGAACTACCCTTATACAGACACAGAGGACTAGACCTCAAACTTGGGTAACTCAGAACACAAGACACAATTGTTTTCTTAACTTAGATCACAAGACATAATAACAAACACCCAAAAATAAACATACTCAGATTAGGACATCCTATTCGGCATCTTTGCAAAACAACTGCAAAAACTGACCTCAGACTTAACAACGTATGAACACTACACATTTTACATATGCTTGCCACAAATTGAAAAACATAACTTTCATAGAACCATACCCAAACAGAACTAACCCATACCCGAACAAAAGACATGAGAACTATACAATCAACAAATACACACAAAGTGAAGGGAAGGAAAGAAATAAAAGGATCTATAAATACCTGAGAAAAAAATAAAGAACCTAGACTGTAACAACTGTCTTGGTCAAGAGACAATATTTAAGGAAGAAAAAAACTGCATCGGGTAATAATGTGCACTGGTAAAAAAGATTTAAATGGTTTTAATAAATCAAGACCGATTTTTTATGGAAATGATAGTTTCTTAAACATGCACATGCATAGCCAGAACACGTGATACACACCCTCATGACACTTATAGAATGTACCATTCAAAATTGATCCTTGTTGGACTTTAGGAAAAAAATGTCTTGAGTTATGTCCTAACATCTTGTCAGACATTGTCACACAAGCTTAAAAAACAGTCTTAGAAAGACCTATCCATAAGCTCAGAAGCATAGGTACAATGTCCTTTCCTGGAATTGAAATTAACTCCTTTCCACCTTTAAGATTGACACACCCAATGCTAATTCATTGGGCTTCTTCAGGTTCTGCAGAGAAAAATAAATTATCCCAAACACCAACATAATCTCTCAGAGTCCATCTTGAGAAACCTGAGACCACATGATTAAACCAATCATCTTCACATAATTTAACCACATATTACATGTCAAGCATATAAGTAACTACCTATAGTAGCTACATTCCACGACATATTGTCTAACATTACAACCTCATAAGAGGCCATCAGTTGCACCATTGCAGCCATAGTCCATGGACATGTACTTTACTCCCCCTGTCATGGATAAATAATGCTTCAGCTGAAGATGAATACTTGAGCACCGAATGAAGACATATAAGAGACTTCATCTTATCATAGTAGAGGGTAACCACTACATACTCCTGGTTGGACACACCAGCTGAGCATTTCACATACTGTAAAGTCAATCCTGAATTTCATAGATCCAGATCTATCATTTCCTTGAGAATGATCTCAAGTACCTTGAGTTGTCCAAATAAACAAGGACTCATTTGACTTGGAACTTCTTATATATTCCATAACAAATTCTCTTAGCTTCTTTGTTTTACAAGATCCAGATTTCCACTCTCTATCACTTGTAGTGTAAGAAACTACTTCCATAAAAGACATTCTGATCAGATCTCCATGTAGAGGTAGAAATGTTAAGACTAAGCCATTGGATTGACTTAACTCACACAGATCAAATAAAAATTGTCACCACACTTTATTGTTTCCAGAGGAATGGGAAAATAGAGAATAACCCAAAAAAAGGGGGAGAGAATCTAGGTACGGGGGTTGGTTATGCAAAGTGAAGTTATTAGCACCCTAAACATCTATGGTACTCCGCAAGAACCTCTTTGAAAATTTGAGTATTTTGGCTATAAGTGGTGTATAAAAAATAGATGGTGGAGATGAGAAAAGAAATATTTTTTTACAATTTTTGCACCCGCCGCGGTTGCGAACCTTTAGTGCCTACGTACCACCTTCCGTGTAATAGGGGATCAGGGTACTCGTAGGTTACCTTTAAAAAAATTTAAAACACAAATGTGTTGGTTAATTTTAAGAGACAAGACATCATCGTCGTATCTGAGTGGAAGAACATAGTTACTACCCACGATTATGAGAAAGGAGAATTTGCGTCATCTCAAAGTGGAGGATATAGCTTAGATTTTAAGATCAACAAAGCCTCACTCAACACCCAAGTGTAAAATATCTCACTTAACTACATATCGTAGAAGTATAGTAACTCGCATCACTACAAAGATTGACAAGAGCCTAATCTTTTGAGAAAAGTTTAAGGTAAAAAGCCAAAATGGCAAAATGGTTTGAATGAGATTGATTGACTTTTAGTCTTCTCACAAAAAATGTCAAAGTATTATTAAGTTGTTTAAATTTTGATTAAGAAAATGATTTTTGAAAATGCATGGACCTAAGTCCAAGTTTATTGTGAAAGCGATTCAAGTTTAGAAAACAAGAATAGTTTTGGAAAATAGGGAGATTTTTTTTTAAATTAAAGAAGGTTGGAGGAGATGAAGGGACTATCCTAAAGCATAAGGTAAAATCTAGGTAAAAGAATAGTCTAACCAACAAGAAGCCAACACTTGACCCAATGAGTCAATGTAGAATTCCAATCCTTTGGATTGAAACCAAACAAGAAAAGATAACAAACCTCTTAAGAATACTAAACTTCAAATGTATTAAGTCTTCACAAAAATTTGGGTGAGTAACAATCATATACAGATGAATTCCCAATCACAGACAAAGCATATAATCAGAATAACCTGCACACTAAAAAACAAAATAACCCAATGTCTCGGGGTAAACCCCAAGATCTCCAGATAGAATAACAACAGAAGTCACAAGGTCTCAAGGGTAGTCAAGGTTTCTAATCCTAAGTCCAAGAAGTCCATAACTCCAAAATGTCAAGGATAATAACCAAATAGTCCAAGCAACCTTAAAGTTTTTTATTATTCAAGTTGGTTATTAGGTATCTTCAAAAAGAAAATTAAATCTCAAGTGAGCAAAAATAAAAATGACATAAAGATAAATTCTCAAGTGAGAAAAGATTAAAATAGCATGAAATGTAAATGCTAAAATAAATGGTGCTTAAAGTAAAGACATAAAGTAAAAGCATTAAAATAAAATTCAATTATTAATGGGTTAGAAATTAGAGATTTGTTGAATGACCATCTTGAATCTTGCATTTGAAAAATCATTAGAAGATTGATAAACTCAAAGCCTCTCAACAACAAGTTTCATTGGCTTTTTGTCAAGTATATCATTCATTTCAAATTTTCGAGGCGACAACAAATGATCAACGATGCTTAAATGATTCGCTTAGACAAAAGTTTATGAAGATTCATTAGAGGATTGACAAGACCAAAGCCTCCTAACAATGAACCTCAAGGTTATTGGATCAAAGGTTTCAAATTAAACTTACTTGGGCTTGCAAACATGGGTTTGGGCCACGAATGATCATTTCTCTAATCAGGACAAAATTTAGCGCTATGTTAAGCAATCGTAAGTGAACTTATGTAGAAGTCGCACCTATTTTGAGGTTGGTCAACAACAATCTATGTACCATATGTTTGGGGAAATGATATGTAGATCATCCTCTAGTAACATGTAGTACAAGTAAGAAAGGGATACGATGAAGAGGAAAGGGATGTGTTATATGTAATTAGGGTTTCAAATATCATCAACATCATTCATCCCTTTTGGTGGATTTGGTTTCTCAACCTATCAACACCTAAGATCCAATGAGGTAGAGGAATTTCTCAGTAAATGAAATCCAAGTCCGAACCAAATGAATTTTTTTAATAAAACAATATTTAAATGGTTAATAAAAAGGAAAATAAATGGTAAAATACACAAAGTATATTAAAATATAAAAAATCCTAAAAAATATTCAGAGGTCAAACATGATTCAATAAATGTTAACAAACTTTTTTAGAATTTTTTAAAGTCAGAAACTATTTTTAGAAATAAAAGAAATAAGTAAATCAAACCAAAAAATGGTAAAAAAATAGTAAAATCAAAAATAAAAATAAAACAAAGTCATCAAAAATAGACAAAAGACCAAAGGACCTTTCCATAATTTTTTCGTAATTTTTAACAATCAGAAATTAATTTTAAACAATTAAAACAATCAAAAGAAAGTGAAAAATCATAAAAAATATCAAATATTAAAATAAAACTGTGTAAAAATAAAAATCAGAAAGATAATATTCTAAAGTATTTTTGTGAATTTTTCCATGATTTTTGGACCAGAAATGGATTTTTTATGGATTTTTTAAGTTTAAAACAAATAAATATAAAAATCAGAAAATAAAAATAAAGCCAAAAAAATATGGACCACTGGATCTTTGTCAAAACGTGTTAGTAAGAAGATCCAAGGGATCTGACACGCTGTGCATGATATAGTCATTATTGAAAATCACACCAAATCATTTTTTAAATCAGATTTTAATAAAATAAAAAGAAAAATGTGATCCATTGGATGAAAGTCAAAACACGTTAGTAAACAGATCCAAAGGACTTGGAGCATTGTGCATATCATGGACTCTAAGCCAAAATACGTTGAATCAAAAAACAAACAGCCACTGAAAATAAAACAAATGTCCAATGTTTTTTGGTTGAAGAACGACACGTAGGTCGTCTTCAACCTCCAGACACCCTGCGTGTGGGATTTTATGAAATTCTTCAAACGAAAATTTTAAAGCTCAGATTTATATCATTGGATTCGTCTCTTCAAGACGATACTAACCTCACCCTCGCGAAAAATATATATAAACAGAGCAAAGAGAAAAGTGAAGAAAACAAAAATAATAACGAGCACTTTAGGTTGAGATTTCTCACTCAATTTTCAATGATTTTAAAAATTGTAAGAAGCACGAGGATCAGAAAGATGAGTAGAGTAGAATAGGCTTTTATTTGAAACGATTTGGTTCAGTAAACCACCTGAACGACATTCATGAAAATAGCTCTGAAAGTGAACTTCTGAAACTCAAAATATGGTTCGAGTGTTGGAGAGTTTGTATGTTTATGGAGGATGATGAATATGTAAAGAAATTGTGAAGAGAGAGCTTGAAATTGTGAAATGGAATTTCAAATTTCTGAGTTGCGAATGAACTTTGGCAGGGTGTATTTGGCTTTCAAAGCTTTTGGAAATGAGTGCAATGTGGTCATATATTTATAGGGAAGTGAATGGGAATGAGAATTGGAAGAATTAGTGGATTTTGGAGGGAAATCGTGAGAGGGCGTGGACATGAGAAACATGTGACTCCATATGGATCAAAGCTTACTCAAACCTTGATTTTTAAGGCTCTAGTCCACTTTGGAATGTTGGTTAAGCATGTTTAGATCAAAAACGCGCGCTAATTTGGTGTTTATAAGCCACATTATGGATTTCAAATTCTGACTTTGGAGAAAAATTCAGTTTCAAGGTACCAACGTTGAATCCATGGTATGCATAATTCAAGGGGTCTTAGGGCATTCTTAAAGCATTTGAAATATAAGGTCACAATATTTACAATGTGAAAAGAGAGAGGTCATTTAGAAAAAGTTGTGATGAGTCAAAGATGCGAAAAAGACGCTGACTTTTATACTTAGAAAAATTTCAAGTTTTTTCTTCAAAAGTGACCTAAAATGTTTTGATTCCAAACAAGGCCTTCATCAAAAATATTGCTTATATCATTGATTCTAGATTGAAGTGGACTTCCCACGGAGCATTGTGAAACTTGAATCAATCAAAAACACCAAGTATTGAAAAAGTTATGACGTTGTGAGTTAGGTGAAAATCCACGAGGTGACCTATAATATTTTGAGTTCTTAAGGCACCTTCCAACCATTTTCAAGTCTTGCACATGAAAAATAGTTGAAGTTCACCTTCTTAAGATCAATATGGAAAAATAATGGGCTCAAGTAGATAAAAATTGACCAAGTTATGATATTTTGAGGTTACATAAGGGAATTTGATGGCCTATCTAGAAGACTTGTAATCTTTCTCCATCATTAGGAATCTTCCACACAAAATTTTCTTGAACATTTTGAAGTGATTGATTGATAACCCTTCAAAGAGAAGCATATATTTGGAATCACTCAAAAATCTCAAAATATGAACAAGATATAGCCCTTAAAATTTCAAAACCCTAGCTCCTAGAGCACCAAAATGACTTGGAAACCCCTTTCAATTTTGACAATCTTTCTTGCACAATCACTTTTGCCATGTGAATAGAAGTTGTTGTGGATGATAATATAACTGTTGTACCCCAAAATTTGCCCTCCCATATTCTCCAAGAAATTGCCAAGTCAAAGCTTCAAAATCTCCCCAAGGGTTGCACAGTGTATGAGCCTCCTAAGCAGTCAAAATTAGGGTTTGTGTTCTGATCAAGAAGATGAAGTTTCCAAGGGCCCAATCAAGTCCCACATGCCTACAAATATGGTCAAGCATCCTCATATCAAGTTTCAAGACTTTCAGCACAAAGTTGCACAGTCAAAAACCCTAATTGCACTACAGTCAACTGTAGGGGCAAAATGGTCATTTGACAGTCAAAAGTTCAAATTTTTGGTCAACATATCATTTTGAAGCCACAAACATCATTTGGTCAATGCTTGATCATGATTCTCAAAACTTGGCTCAAAAATCATCAAGATGCAAAAGTTTCTATTTTTGGACAGCTGAAGAAGTCAACTGAAATTGACTAGGGCATAACTTTCACATGGTTCATCAGAAAAATTCCATCCAAAGCTCATTTTTAAGAGAAAGACATTTCCTACAACTAATCTTCATACTTCAAGTCCAAGAAATGCTCTCACAAAAAGTTATCAATTTCAATATTATAGGTCATTTTCAAAAGTCAACAAAAAGGGACTTTAAGTCAAAGGACATAACTTGAGATTGGTAAATCAAAATGACATGGGACCAAAGACATTGTTTAGAGGACTTCAAGACCTTTCTAAAATGTCCAAGAACATGAGCAAAGCTTAAAAATTGAGCAAGTTATGCATTGGAGAAGTTGGGAAATTTTTGTGAAATGGCCAAAATCATTTATCCTTGAAATCTCATTTTTGACCAAAGGGGCCCACTTTTTCCACTTGAATTGACTTGGCCATGCTTCCCACGTGTCCCACCTTTTATTTCAGATTTTTTTTTATTAATTTTTTCATTTTTATTGATTTTATTGGATTTAATTAATTTTAAATCTTTTAAAATCAAAAGAAATTCAAAAATTAATTTAAAAGGGAATATTTGGCCTTAACTAGCCTTGAAACATCATTATGTGCCTACCAAAATTCGTGCAAGGGAGTAAGCAAGGCAAGAATTCAAAAATGGACTCAAAATGGAAAGTTGATAATGGTGGTTTATGTGAAAATCCAAAACATCAATGCAAGGCATTATTGGCCATAATTTTCATTCATACACATTGCATAAGACATGTACAAGGGATAGAGACCAAGATTAGACAAGAAGCAGCGCAGGAACCTTGATAGCAAACTTGCATTTTTGCCAAGAATTTTGAAAACTGAAAACTCACTTCCAAGGCGATTCAAGTCTCAAAACCAGTTCCATTGGCTTCTTGGAGGATCATAGGACATAACTGAATCACTCCCCAAGCCCCATACTCAAGGAAACGCAAGGTTACCATTGAAATTGGTAAAGGAAATTCCAAAACTGTTTTCCCTTATTCATGCATCTTTATCATATTTTGTTGTTATATTTATGTTTATTATGAAGTTTGCAAGCTAACCCATGCGTTTAATTATGTTTTTGAGCTGTATAGACGATTTCACCATGTTCGTGTTCTAGGTTTTACAGGATTGAAAATTGGGGGTTTTTGAATGGGGAAAAATTAGCCCCCAAGACTACCACCATTCAACTCAGCGCTTCTGGACGATTTCAAATGTACCCTCGCGCCCAATTTATGAGCGTCTGAGCTCTAATCGTTATTTTTTGTAAGGCCCTTTTCTGAAACGGTGTAAAAACCGTTGCCAATGCTTTGACGTTTTCAGGAAAATAGAACATTGGGGAAGACGATTGCTTGTCATGCTCTGATTGGCTGGTTTGAATCCAGCACGCATTTTTTTATTTTTATAACATTAACGCGTTATTTTATTTATAAATTTTGTTTGTTATTTAACTTACAAGGAAGCAACTTGGCACAACTGGCAACGCGTTTGAATGGTAAACCACAAGACTTGGGTTCGAACCCCAGGTCTTCACTCTCTTCATATTATTTTGTGTTTAGCAATCATATGCAGGTTCAATATCAAGGCACATCATGCACCCTCAGAATCCAATGTCCACGCGTCCACTGGGATCAAATCAAAGGCGCAGATTGGAGGAATACCATAGGCTTGAGTCAACCATCTCATATGCCAACGCAAAAGTCAGAAGGGCCAAGACATAATGGGCCTAAACACATGGACTTTACCTCCGAATTAGGGGCTTCACCCCCTTAGGTTTTTTTTACAATTTTCTTTCTTTTCTTTGTTTCTTTTTATTATTTTTATATTCTTTTAATTGTTGCTTTCTTTTAATTAATTAATATTTTCAAAATATAAAAAACATATAAAAATCAGAAAAAAGAGAAAAAATAATAAAATATTTTATTTTAAGTATTTTCATAAACAAATTTGTATGTAATTAATTTAGATTTAATTTTAGGTTATAATTTAATTCTTTTTCACAATAAACCAAAAATAACAAAAATAGGCCTTTAGCACTTTTTATCTTTTTTTAATTAATTAAATATTTTTATTATTTTATCATCAATTATTAATTTTGTAAATAAATTTTATAATTAATTAGTTTTAATTCTAGGTTTTAACTTTAATGCATTTTCTTTAACAAATTAAAAACAATTAGAATTAGAATTAATTATTTGACTTTTAATTAATTTAATTTTCTTTAATGTCATAAATACAAAAAACATAAAAATAAGTTCCTTTTTTATTTATTTAATTTAATTATTTTAACTTAATTATTTTAGTTCCTTCAAAGGGTTCAACGCCCTCGCATTCGATTATGTTTTTGTTCGCGCGTTTTATTTATTTCTGTTGTGAATATAATGTATTTGTTCCAAAGCCATGTAATAGCTATTAGACATTTATTTTCTGCACTTTATTTTAAATCGGGTCTGGATTAATTTGGCGTTGTAGACCCGCGCCTTTGTAATAGCGTAGGACCTTTATTTTTTCCGCACTTTAAATTCCCGCACCTTTAACTGTTAAACAATAACATGAAAGAATGAATGCCCAAAAATAAAATCGAAACGTAGCTCACCAATGCATGACAAGACAAACAATAAACTGAAAATGACACACAATTCACACACCACCCCTATGGTACGCTTCACTGTTGCCTTGCCTCTCGAAAGGTGGTCGTCGAGTAGAGGATGTCTTAGTAAGTCCTCATGATCCGGGAACCTGGCATGAGGGTAGCTTCTAAGGTGTCTTCCCATTGCTCTGGTGATCACCATGTCCCGAACCTCGAATTGACCCGAACACCTCCAACGGTGGTGCTACCTACCTCTCAATGGTGGGATGGCACTACTTTAAAGGACATTTACACAGACGAATTCCTTAGGGTAGGTAGGTTCTCGTAGATACTTGCTCTAAATTCAAAAACAAATCAAAAATACTTTTCACACCAACACATTTTCAAAAAGCTTTCGAAAACAATTTTTCAAACACTCTTGAGGACCGATACAAGAGTCGAACTGGAATTTTCAAAGAAACCTTTTTAAAACCCACATTGAAAAGCAAACAAACCATTTTTTGAAAACACAATGAGCAAGTATCTAAGAGCCCATGGATAACCATGGATAGAAAGGGTGCTAACACCTTCCCTTTCTATAATCTACCTCCCGAACCGAGAGCAATCTCTTTAAAGGAATTTTTCTGTGCTTTTGTCCTTTCCATTTGGAGAAAATAAAAGACGGTGGCGACTCTTGCTTACCGCGACATTTCGCGAAACCAGCTTAAAAACAGTCAGTTCCAGATCCACCGATCACAAAACTGGCGACTCTGCTGGGGACACTTATAAAGTGAGGTGTACCTTAGGACTAAGATCACTGTGTTTTCAATTGCTTTGATTTGTTTGCTTTAAATTGTGGGACTGCCTTGGGAGTTCTATAGATCCTAAACTGGGGATACCTTCTTAGAAAGTAGCAACAAGGCTGTGAGGGAACTGTGCGGGGTATACCGACATGGTTGAAGCAGTCTGCTACGTTAATGTGGCACTTTGGTGTGTACCGGTAACCCTTGAGTCAATCAAGGAGAGTACGGGGCCTCCATGTGGTGTCGTGAAGCATCAACAGACCTTAGGAACCTTAATTGAACCATCTTGGCCTCTTTAGGGTAGTGAGATGACTACTTTGGTGTACTCCGAAGTCGGTTGATACTCGATACTACACTCAATTGAGGGTTGTTTTCTTGGGATATTTTGATCGCCAGTCAGTGGCCAAATCGAAACGATGAACAATGAAAGCAATCCAATGATATTGAGATCCTTAGAACCCGGTTACTTTGATAGGACAGGTTTGAGCCCACCAACTTCAAGAGGGTAATACCCAGACCCCATGCTGGCCTAAACTCTAAGGGCTTGTCTTGTGTGACTTGTGTGCCTTACATGTTTGCCTTTGTAAATATTTGTGGTGTGTTTAACCATAGCATCATGACATCATACAGCATCATATGCATCCACTAACCATTTCAGGGGTTCGAATCTTCATCTTTGTTCTTGTTTTGTAGGACATGGAAACTATCCGCAGAAAGACAATTCAGATCAACCTTATAAGGGTCCCTCCTCAGCTTAAGGAGCTTACGTCCAGGATTCCCGAGAACTCGTCATTCAGTGAAAGGCATGGTAGGCTCATCAGCCTGGTCAATACCAATATTGAGGAAGAGATGGTAAAGGTCCTTTTCCAATTCTTTGACCCTCTGCATCACTGTTTTACTTTCCCGGATTATCAGCTGGTTCCTACTCTAGAAGAGTTTTCCCAGCTTCTGAAGATTCCCATTCTCAATCAGCTACCCTACAACGGTACGGAAAAGGAACCAAAACTAGAAGAAGTGGCTAAAGCATTATGCCTACAACCATCTGACATCAAGGGGCATTGGGAAGCCAGAAATGGTATCAAAGGATTCTTGGCAAAGTTTCTATTTGAGAAGGCCCAAGAGTGTTGGAATTCCCTTGACCTACAAGCCTTTGAAGAAGTTGTAGCCCTCCTTGTCTATGGGTTGGTGTTGTTCCCTAAACCAGATCAGCTTATAGATATCAGTGCTGTCAAGATCTTTATGTCCAGGAATCCTATACCTACGTTGCTGGGGGACATCCTTCACTCATGTTACACTCGAACCATGAGAAAAATGGGTGTTCTTATGTGCTGCACTCCCCTCCTGGGAAGGTGGTTTATTTCGCACCTTCCACAATCAGTTTTGAAGAACGAGCGAGGTTTGAGGTGGTCACAACGGTTGATGACTCTTACACATGCAGATATACATTGGTGTTCTCGGTCCAGAGAGGATGTCACTATCATTGATCGTTGTGGGGAGTACCCTAATGTTCCTTTGCTTGGAATCAAAGGAGGTATTACTTACAACCCGTGCCTGGCTTGGAGACAGTTTGGTTATGCTCGGAAAGATGGTCCTCATGACATGTTAATTCCTGACATAGTTTTTGACTTCGACAAGGATACGCAAGGACTTCGCCAGAAATTTATCAAAGCTTGGAGGATGCCCAGCAAAATAGACAGCAAGACCCTGGGGCACAGGAACTCCATCCCATTGGAGCCTTATCTCAAATGGGTACGAGCCCGCTCCCAAAAGCTGGTGATGCCATATCCTCATGTTCTCCCCGTGATCAAAGAGCCAGACTTGGAAGGAGAGGTGTCCTACACCATCCAACATCCTGACATGCCCACGTCCTGGGAAGAGATGCAGAAGAGTTGGATCCAGCTTAAGGAAGAACGGAATTCTCTGGAAACTAATCTACATGCCAGTGAGAAAAAGGTCCTGGAGCTCACCCGCTTGCTGCACGAGGAAAGGAATCTCAATACCTATATTTCTCCGAAGAGGATGCGTAGTGTCTTTTGGGATTGATCTGTCTTGTAATGCTTGCCCATGAGGCTTTAATGTACTGAACAATTATTTTCTTAATAATAACGTGTGTTCCTTTCTGTCTACAACAAATTTGAATTTTCGAACTCTTGAATGCATTGCATAAACACATATCATTCATCATATGCATCACAGGTACTCTTCTTTTCAGGCTGCTGACTGTTCTTCGCTGTTTATTTCAGCATCATGAACCCTGAATCATCAACCGAGGCATCTATCAAGGCTCTTCAGGCGCAGAACGCCCAATTTCAAGAGCTGATCAAGGGTTTGGCTCAGGGTCAACAAGAGTTGAAGACCATGCTCCTTAAGAAGACTAAGAAGAAGAGGAGGACTGTGCTATTTAACACTGGGCGCAGACTCGGGAACACCTTACAGGTTGAGGCTGAGAGGACTACTCCATCTGTGGGGGAAGGTAGTCACCAAGAAAGGGAGGTCCCTACTCCTGTGGGCTCTGATACTGAAACAAACTTCAACGACGAACAGTACCCTCCTGCTGAAGACCGGTACAAGTAGCTGGAGGACAGATTAAAGGCTATGGAAATTCAGCGTGTGCCTGGACTGGATTTAGGAGACTTGGGGTTATCTACTGGGGTGGTGATTCCACACAAGTTCAAGGCACCTGCCTTTGTGAAGTATGACGGGGCTTCCTGTCCCAAGATGCACCTCCGTTCTTATGTAAGGAAGATCCAGCCTTACACAGCAGACAAGAACCTTTGGATCCACTTCTTCCAGGAGAGTCTTTCAGGGACTCACCTCGAATGGTTCTATCAGCTGGATGGAATCAACATTCGTAACTGGGAGGATCTGGCAACTGCTTTTTACAAGTAGTATCAATATAATTCCGACCTCGCTCCTACGCGTACCCAACTCCAGGGTATGTCGCTAGGGTCGGGTGAAGGTTTTAAGGAGTACGCCCAGAAGTGGAGAGATCTGGCTGGCAGGGTGCAGCCACCGTTGACAGACCGGGAGCTGGTGGATATGTTTTTGGGGACCCTATCCGGTCCATTTTTCAATCATCTCATTGGTAATTCCTCTGCTGGGTTTACTGATCTGATCCTGACTGGTGAAAGGATCGAGGCAGGTATAAAATCGGGGAAGATACAGAAGGTTGCCTCCTCCAATGCTGAAAAGAAACCCTTCAGAAAGGAGGCTAGTGCTGTGTATAGCTCCTGGAGACCAGAGCGACCTGAGCGCCGCCAATCTGTCAGTGCGGTAATGATTGCCAAGCCTGCTGCCGCTCCTCGGCTGACCAATCCTCAAAGGGCTGAAAGACCCCGTAGAGAGTTTACCCGCTTGAGCATGACCTTATCATAGATCCTGCCACAGTTGCTATCCACTAATTTAGTGACTGTCAGAGAAGCTCCAAAGTTTCCCAATACTACATCTCCTAAGTACAATCTGAATGCTCGTTGTGCTTATCATTCTGATAGCCCGGGGCATAGCACAGATGACTGTTGGGCCCTAAAGAATAAGGTTCAGGACCTTATTGATGCAAAGGAGATATAGTTTGAGGCGCCTGAGAGGCCGAATGTTGTAACTACTCCCATGCCCCAGCATGGAGTGAATGCTGTTGAGGAGGACTTGTATGTAGCTTCGATGGATGATGTTGCTACTCCGCTGCTGACGATCAAGAGGAACCTGTTGCTAGCCGGTTTATTTCCGGGATGTAGCGAAGGTTGCCCTCTATGTGTTGCTTCCCCTGCTGGTTGTTCTCTGCTGAAGTCAGGCGTCCAAAACCTGATGGATAGTAGAGAGATTTTGTTCAGAAAGACTGTTGTTCCTGCTGCTCCTGTTGAAGAAGTGTCGATTGTTACCATCTTCAACAACCCTTCCAAGGCTCCTTCAAAGAAGCCTGTCCAAATTTTGCCGGTTCACAAGATTGCTCCCATCACCATTACTGTTCCGGGGCCCATCCCCTACAAGTCTGATAAGGCTGTCCCATGGCACTATGGGGCAGACGTTTACGTTCTGGGTGTGAAACAAGAGTTCAACATTGATGCTGGTGTCTCCAACATCACTGGGCCTGCTAAGGTCACTCGTAGTGGAAGACTGTTCTCGCCAGACATTGCTCCTCCAGTAATTCATAGGCCTTTGGTCTTCACGCCTGCCAGGGTGCCTGTTTCTCCCCCTGACCAAGTATCCACCCCTGCTGCCGAGTCATCTGATACTCGGGGCAAGGGGATTGCTGCTGATGTGCCTGCCAGGACGGAGGCACCGAAGACCATTGTTGAGGCTTCCAGGCAGGAAATGGAAGAAATCCTCAAGATAATAAAGAAAAGTGATTTCAACGTCGTAGAACAGCTGGGGCACACCCCCTCCAAAATCTCCATGTTGTCACTGCTGCTGTGTTCAGAGGCCCATGCCAAGGCTCTGATTGCTTTCTTAAAGACAGCCCACGTACCCCAAGAGACGTTTGCTGACCAGTTCACCGACTGTGTGGCCAACCTAACCGCTGACAATGGCCTGGGTTTCTCTGATGCCAATCTGACAGCAAAAGGGAAGAATCATAATGATGCCCTGCATGTCTCCATTGAATGTCGGGGCACTACCCTTGCTCATGTGCTGGTTGACACAGGTTCTTCATTAAATGTGCTGCCCAAGAAGGCTCTGGATAGGCTGGACTGTGAGGGTCTAGAGCTCAAACCAAGTAACATTGTTGTCCGGGCCTTTGATGGGTCCAAAAGAATGGTACATGGTGAGGTGGACATCCCAATCAGAGTTGGGTCACAGGTATTTGATTCAAAATTCTATGTGATGGACATCCGTCCATCCTATTCTTGTTTGCTGGGTCGCCCGTGGATCCACAAGGCTGGAGCTGTGACCTCCACGTTGCATCAAAAGCTCAAGTACCCGGTCAGGGGGAAGATCGTGACGGTACAAGGGGAAGAGGAATACATGGTCAGCCACCTCAACTCCTTCAGGTACGTGGAAATGGATGGGGAGTTCATTGAGACCCCCTTTCAACACTTTGAGGAGGTGCCACAAAATTTGGCAGCAGCAGAAGCGGTGGTTGAAGAGGTTTCTCCTTTGAAGATGGCCTCCTTAAAGGACGCCCGGGCTGTGATCGAAAGAGGTGAATGTGCAAACTGGGGCAAGCTCCCTGATCTTACTCCTAAGACTAACAAGTTTGTGCTGGGTTTCACCACAGAAGCTCAGAAGGCAGTACGCAAGGCGAGAATTGGAAGACCTCCTGTGCTCATCACCCATTCAGGAGTGAATGCTATTGGAGAGGAAGACGAAGTGGAGGAGTCAGAGTTCGATAGCTGGATTTACCCGACGACTGAGGGTGGATTGACCAACTGGACTGCTAAAGACTTTACACCCATAACTTTTGTTCCCCAGTAATGAACTTCTTTGTTTTGGATTTGTAATAAACAATAACTTGAAACTGTATGGCCCGGTGCCTTACCCGGGGCATCGTGGTCTTATTTATGAGGGCTTTTGTTTGTCACTGTCATATATCATAAATAAAAGCATTGTACGTTTTTCACATTTCAAATTTTGCGCTCCTTTTCTTTCCTTTCTTTACATATTGCAAAACAGCTGTATTTACACACACTCACTCATACAGGTTTCAATCCACTCTGGATCTCACTGGTAAAGACTCTGCTACTACCAGTTATGACTTCGAAAATCCGATCAACTTAGCTGAAGACGAAGGTGAAGATGATTGCGAAGTGCCTGGCGAGCTTGCAAGACTGTTACTTCAGGAAGAGAGGGCAATTCAACCCCATGAAGAGCCAGTGGAAACAATAAACTTGGGTACTGAAGAAGACAGGAAAGAGGTAAAGATTGGTGCCAACCTAGAGCTCAGCGTGAAGCAACGGTTGACTAAAATGCTGCATGATTATATGGAGATCTTTGCCTGGTCCTACGAAGACATGCCCGGGTTGGATACCGACATTGTGGTCCATCATTTTCCAACTAAAGAAGACTGCCCTCCTATTAAGCAAAAGGTCCGCCGTATGCGTCCAGAGATGTCTGAGAAGATTAAAGCCGAGGTTATGAAGAAGTTTGATGCCGGGTTTCTTGCAGTGACTTCTTACCCTCAGTGGGTTGCTAATGTGGTTCCGGTACCTAAGAAGGACGGTAAGGTCAGAATGTGTGTTGACTACAGGGATCTGAACAGGGCCAGCCCCAAAGATGACTTCCCTCTACCTCACATTGATGTCCTTGTTGATAATACAGCTCAACATAAGGTGTTCTCTTTCATGGATGGTTTCTCAGGTTACAATCAGATCAAGATGGCTCCTGAAGACATGGAAAAGACTACATTCGTTACTCAGTGGGGCACCTTCTGCTACAAGGTCATGCCTTTTGGACTAAAGAACGCTGGGGCAACCTACCAACGTGCCATGGTTGCTTTATTTCATGATATGATCCATCATGAGATAGAAGTGTATGTTGACGACATGATCGCAAGGTCCCAAACTGAGGAGGAACACCTTGATCATCTGCAGAAACTGTTTGATCGTCTGAAATTGTACAAACTGAGGTTAAACCCGAACAAGTGCACCTTCGGGGTAAGATCTGGGAAGTTGCTAGGCTTCGTTGTAAGCGACAAGGGTATTCAAGTGGACCCTGCCAAAGTTAAAGCTATTCAAGAGATGCCAGTTCCTAGAACAGAGAAGGAAGTCAGAGGCTTTTTAGGACGCCTGAATTACATTGCTCGATTCATCTCACACCTGACTGCTACCTGTGAGCCAATCTTCAAGCTGCTGAAGAAAGATCAGGCAGTACGTTGGAACGATGAATGTCAGGCTGCTTTTGACAAAATCAAAGAGTATCTCCAAGAACCACCCATCCTTATGCCACCGGTTGAAGGGAGACCTCTGATACTTTACCTGACAGTACTTGACAACTCAATGGGGTGTGTGTTGGGGCAGCATGACGAGTCTGGCCGAAAAGAGCATGCCATTTATTACCTTAGCAAAAAGTTTACCGACTGTGAGACCCGATACTCACTGCTTGAGAAAACTTGCTGCGCTTTGGTATGGGCTGCTCGCCGGCTGAGACAGTATATGCTGACTCACACTACCTTATTGATCTCAAAGATGGATCCTATAAAGTACATATTCGAAAAGCCTGCTCTGTCTGGGAGAATTGCAAGATGGCAAATGATCTTGACGGAATACGACATTCAATACACAACCCAGAAAGCCATCAAGGGAAGTGTATTGGCAGACCACTTGGCACATCAGGCCGTAGATGACTATCAGTCAATGAACTTCGAGTTTCCAGATGAAAGCATCATGATAGTAACTGATTGTGAAGTACCTGGACCGGATGAAGGACCTGAACCAGGATCCCGATGGTCTATGCACTTTGACGGAGCCTCCAATGCTTTGGGTAACGGTATCGGCGCCATAATCATATCCCCTCAAGGCACTCATACTCCACTCACTGTCCGGCTATGTTTCAACTGCACCAACAACATGGCGGACTATGAGGCGTGCATCATGGGACTCAAAGCTGCAATTGACTTAAGGATCAAGTTTCTGAGTGTCTTCGGAGATTCCGCTCTCGTGATCAACCAGATCAAAGGAGAGTGGGATACAAAACATCCGAACCTGATTCCTTACAGAGAATGTGTGTTGACCCTGATCCCCCACTTCACAGAGATAACCTTTGAGCACTTTCCAAGAGAAGAGAATCAGTTGGCGGATGCGTTAGCTACAATGTCTTCTATGTTCAGAGTTAAATGGGATAATGAGGCTCCCCGGATCATCATCTGGAAATTGGACGAACCGGCATACTGTTGTGATCTCGAGACTGAGATGGTGACTGAGAAGCCTTGGTACCATGAGGTGAAGAGATATCTGGAAGCTCAGGAATACCCTGAAGGTGCCTCTGTCAACGATAAGAAGTTCCTGAGAAGATTCGCGGCAAAGTTCTTCCTTAGCAACGACATCTTGTACAAGCGAAACCATGATTCAACCTTACTGCGTTGTGTGGATAAGACTGAAGCAGAAAGGATCATGGAAGAGCTGCATGAAGGGACCTTTGGTACACATTCCAGTGGGCACACTATGGCGAAGAAGATCCTTCGGGCAGGATATTACTGGTCCACAATGGAAGCTGACTGCTACCAGCATTCCAGGACATGCCATAAGTGCCAGATTTATGCAGACAAGGTGCATGTTCCTCCGGTTCCCCTGAATGTTCTGACCGCACCTTGGCCTTTTGCAATGTGGGGCATTGACATGATTGGTGAGATCAGACCTACGACATCTAACGGACATCACTTCATCCTTGTAGCGATTGATTACTTTACAAAATGGGTCGAAGCAGCATCCTATGCTACGGTAACCAAGACTGTTGTGGCACGGTTCATTCAGCATAACCTGATCTGTCGATACGGTGTCCCTGAGAGAATTATTACAGATAACGGTACCAATCTGAATAACAAGATGATCACTGAGCTCTGTGAACAGTTCAAGATACAGCACCACAATTCTTCTCCTTACAGACCGAAGATGAATGGGGCTGTAGAAGCAGCAAATAAAAATATCAAGAAAATCGTGCAGAAGATGACAGTGACCTATAAAGATTGGCACGGGATGTTACCGTTCGCTCTACATGGGTACCGTACCTCAGCTAGGACGTCAACCAGGGCAACTCCTTTCTCTTTGGTTTACGGTATGGAGGCAGTCTTACCAATCGAAGTGCAAATACCATCTCTCCGGATAATGAAGGATGCAAATCTGAACGAGGATGATTGGATTCAGACACGACTTGATCAGCTCAACCTTATTGATGAAAAGAGACTTGCTGCTATCTGCCATGGTCAGACGTACCAGAAACGGATGATCAGGGCTTTTAACAAAAAGGTCAGACCACAGGAATATCAAGTTGGGGATCTGGTAATCAAGCGAATCATCCTTCCTCAGAGTGATCCAAGGGGCAAATGGACCCCTACGTACGAAGGGCCATTTGTGGTTAAGCATGTGTTCTCAGGAGGAGCCATGATATTGACCAACATGGATGGTGACGACCTTCCTCACCCCGCCAATGCAGACATAGTAAAAAGATACTACGCATAAAAAGACCCGCTGGGCTGACATGCCTAGGCAAAAATTAGGGCTTCCCGTCGAACCAAAAGGGTTCGGGCAAAATGAAGGGATGAAATGAAAAATCTGTACACCCGGCAAGTCGAAAACCTGAAAAGGCGGCTTGGGCAAAAATGGGTATCCCGGTGGACTGAAAACTTGAAAGGGCGGTCCAGGCAAAAATTAGGGATAAAAGCGTAATACTATGTCTCATTGATCCCTTTGCATCCAGAATCCGGTATCTACATCAAGTTCAGACGGCATCGATCAGTCAGCTTTATCTTCGTTTAGGTCATCAAGTGATGAGACGCCCGGAGATATAACGGCAGTAGCAGGGTTGAAACCCAGTGGGATCATTCATATTTCACACAACTATTTTATTTTCTCTTGTACAAAATTTGTATAAACTCTCTTGTTCGGCGGCGTTCCTCTTACTAGGACGTCAGCCTCTTGTACATAAAACGCCTATTTTCAGGCCATTCAAAAATCAATACAAATATATTTTCAGTTAAACGTGCCAAGTGTTTTTCTTTTCTGTTTTGTTTTGCGAAGAACGTCCAAGGTTCAATTTGTGATATATGCCTTGACAATAGTTTGCTAAATCATAAATATTTGCATACGAAACAAAGGAATTAATTGCAGGTGACACTAGAAACAGGGGCACTAAAAGAGTTGTCTGAGCAGTCTAATTGTTCTGTCCTCCAAAGTACCAAGGTAGGTTCAGCTAAAGAACATGATCAGTACATCTTAATTCCCCAGAGAGTAAGTGCATTCTTCTCCAAACAGAGCTATCAAATCTCAAGGAAGTTGAGTATCCTCCAGTAGATCTCAACATCTCCCCAGCAGCATGCATATTCTTAACAAGCATCCCCGGCAGTCGTGGTCTAAAGATTGTTCCCCGGCGGCAGACCAACATTCAAAGGAATCGCTTCCCCAGCATATCAAAACTTCCCCAGAAGAGTCCAATCCAATTCCCCAGGAAATTTGGAACTCATACCCCCAAGCAATAAGCTTATCCCTAGTAGATTCTGGAAGCTTATCCCCTCGCAGAACACGAACGCGTCGTCCGGCTTGATTTAAAGAGTTATTTCCTTAACAGGATATAACTGGGTTATCCTCAGCCAAAAGCCACGGAAAGAGCGTCGTCGACGAAGCCTTCTTATCCCCAGCAAATTATTATCAACACTCAGCAAGGCATCCCTCTTCCCACAGAGTATTGCTTCCCAGCATGGTCGCTAGAGTATCTTTTCTCCCCGCAGAATCTTCCATTTGCCAAGTTTATTCCTCAACGGAGTCCTTTTCTCCTATCGGTATTCTTGCAGTTATCATCCCCAGCGGAAGCAAAATCTATTCTTCAACATCAGCCCAGGATATGACCTCCCAGCACCCGTTAAGGATTTACTTTCCTAGACGAAAAACACATTCATAAAACATCACATACATCATTATAGCATGCATAGACACATTATATCATACAAATCTCATTTATGTTGAGAACATCATTGCTTGATCCATATCATACATTGCACATGACTGACCTTTACCTTTCAGGAAAGATGCAGTTGAAATTCTCAATCATATTTCAAGACCTAGACCGGTTCAGTTAATCGACTTCGAAGATTTCTTATCCAGTCCCAGGCCTTCTCTAGTCCAGCTAAATCGACTCCCAACAGATTTTTCTGATAAAGACTCGGTAGAAGTTATCCCAGGTTATAATTTCCTATTGGTTCTCTCTCCGACGGCGCATGAGATTTCCATTGTTATGATTTCCTATGGTTCCCTCTCCGACGGTGAGTGAGGTGGTAAGTCCTTTTCAGATGTTTCCCTCTCCGACGGTGAGTGAGGTGATAGTCTCATATGGTGCCCTCTCCGACGGTGAGTGAGTTGGTAATTCCTTTTCAGATGTTTCCCTCTCCGACGGTGAGTGAGGTGATAGTCTCATATGGTGCCCTCTCCGACGGTGAGTGAGGTGGTAATTCCTTTTCAGATGTTTCCCTCTCCGACGGTGAGTGAGGTGATAGTCTCCTATGGTGCCCTCTCCGACGGTGAGTGAGGTGGTAAGTCCTTTTCAGATGTTTCCCTCTCCGACCGTGAGTGAGGTGATAGTCTCCTATGGTGCCCTCTCCGACGGTGAGTGAGGTGGTAAGTCCTTTTCAGATGTTTCCCTCTCTGACGGTGAGTGAGGTGATAGTCTCCTATGGTGCCCTCTCCGACGGTGAGTGAGGTGGTAAGTCCTTTTCAGATGGTTCCCTCTCCGACGGTGAGTGAGGTGATAGTCTCCTATGGTTCCCTCTCCGACGGTGAGTGAGGTGATAATTCCTTTTCAGATGGTTCCCTCTCCGACGGTGAGTGAGGTGATAAGTCCTTTTCTTATGGTTCCCTCTCCGATGGTGAGTGAGGTGACAATTCCCTTTCAGATTATAATTTCCTATGGTTCCCTCTCCGACGGTGAGTGAGGTGATTCCCTTTCAGATTATAATGACCTATGGTTCTCTTCCCGATCCTGCGAAGATGGTATTTCCCACCAAGATTTTCTCAACGAGCGTTGTTGAAGTTAAAATCACCCAAGGTTCTCTTACCATTCATGCTAAGGTAGTGAATACCCCTGGTTCATTCACCACCTTTTCAAGATCCAGACTCAGCTCCTGTAATCAGTCAGGACATATTTATACCAAAACATCTGAAAATCAGCTCCTGCAACGTGTCAGGTACTCCTTTTTCTTTTGCAGGTATGCAAGTTCTTGCTAAGGAATCTCTTACGCGATCAACATCCAGATGGCATCTATAAGCCCATCATCCTATTTCATCAACCTCTAAATGGCATCTATAAGCCCATTCCCACGACATCACTGCTACTATGTGAGCGCAAATTTCTGGGCACTCTAGTGTTCAATCACCTTCTACCCTCGGATTACGAAAGGCACGTCAGCCAATCTGCATCCTCAGGTCTAAGGAGATTGAACAGGGGCAACTGTTGTACCCCAAAATTTGCCCTCCCATATTCTCCAAGAAATTGCCAAGTCAAAGCTTCAAAATCTCCCCAAGGGTTGCACAGTGTATGAGCCTCCTAAGCAGTCAAAATTAGGGTTTGTGTTCTGATCAAGAAGATGAAGTTTCCAAGGGCCCAATCAAGTCCCACATGCCTACAAATATGGTCAAGCATCCTCATATCAAGTTTCAAGACTTTCAGCACAAAGTTGCACAGTCAAAAACCCTAATTGCACTACAGTCAACTGTAGGGGCAAAATGGTCATTTGACAGTAAAAAGTTCAAATTTTTGGTCAACATATCATTTTGAAGCCACAAACATCATTTGATCAATGCTTGATCATGATTCTCAAAACTTGGCTCAAAAATCATCAAGATGCAAAAGTTTCTATTTTTGGACAGCTGAAGAAGTCAACTGAAATTGACCAGGGCATAACTTTCACATGGTTCATCAGAAAAATTCCATCCAAAGCTCATTTTGAATAGAAAGACATTTCCTACAACTCATCTTCATACTTCCAGTCCAAGAAATGCTCTCACAAAAAGTTATCAATTTCAATATTATAGGTCATTTTCAAAAGTCAACAAAAAGGGACTTTAAGTAAAAGGCCATAACTTGAGATTGGTAAATCAAAATGACATGGGACCAAAGACATTGTTTAGAGGACTTCAAGACCTTTCTAAAATGTCCAAGAACATGAGCAAAGCTTAAAAATTGAGCAAGTTATGCATTGGAGAAGTTGGGAAATTTTTGTGAAATGGCCAAAATCATTTATCCTTGAAATCTCATTTTTGACCAAAGGGGCCCACTTTTTCCACTTGAATTGACTTGGCCATGCTTCCCACGTGTCCCACCTTTTATTTCAGATTTTTTTTTATTAATTTTTTCATTTTTATTGATTTTATTGGATTTAATTAATTTTAAATCTTTTAAAATCAAAAGAAATTCAAAAATTAATTTAAAAGGGAATATTTGGCCTTAACTAGCCTTGAAACATCATTATGTGCCTACCAAAATTCGTGCAAGGGAGTAAGCAAGGCAAGAATTCAAAAATGGACTCAAAATGGAAAGTTGATAATGGTGGTTTATGTGAAAATCCAAAACATCAATGCAAGGCATTATTGGCCATAATTTTCATTCATACACATTGCATAAGACATGTACAAGGGATAGAGACCAAGATTAGACAAGAAGCAGCGCAGGAACCTTGATAGCAAACTTGCATTTTTGCCAAGAATTTTGAAAACTGAAAACTCACTTCCAAGGCGATTCAAGTCTCAAAACCAGTTCCATTGGCTTCTTGGAGGATCATAGGACATAACTGAATCACTCCCCAAGCCCCATACTCAAGGAAACGCAAGGTTACCATTGAAATTGGTAAAGGAAATTCCAAAACTGTTTTCCCTTATTCATGCATCTTTATCATATTTTGTTGTTATATTTATGTTTATTATGAAGTTTGCAAGCTAACCCATGCGTTTAATTATGTTTTTGAGCTGTATAGACGATTTCACCATGTTCGTGTTCTAGGTTTTACAGGATTGAAAATTGGGGGTTTTTGAATGGGGAAAAATTAGCCCCCAAGACTACCACCATTCAACTCAGCGCTTCTGGACGATTTCAAATGTACCCTCGCGCCCAATTTATGAGCGTCTGAGCTCTAATCGTTATTTTTTGTAAGGCCCTTTTCTGAAACGGTGTAAAAACCGTTGCCAATGCTTTGACGTTTTCAGGAAAATAGAACATTGGGGAAGACGATTGCTTGCCATGCTCTGATTGGCTGGTTTGAATCCAGCGCGCATTTTTTTATTTTTATAACATTAACGCGTTATTTTATTTATAAATTTTGTTTGTTATTTAACTTACAAGGAAGCAACTTGGCACAACTGGCAACGCGTTTGAATGGTAAACCACAAGACCTGGGTTCGAACCCCAGGTCTTCACTCTCTTCATATTATTTTGTGTTTAGCAATCACATGCAGGTTCAATATCAAGGCACATCATGCACCCTCAGAATCCAATGTCCACGCGTCCACTGGGATCAAATCAAAGGCGCAGATTGGAGGAATACCATAGGCTTGAGTCAACCATCTCATATGCCAACGCAAAAGTCAGAAGGGCCAAGACATAATGGGCCTAAACACATGGACTTTACCTCCAAATTAGGGGCTTCACCCCCTTAGGTTTTTTTTACAATTTTCTTTCTTTTCTTTGTTTCTTTTTATTATTTTTATATTCTTTTAATTGTTGCTTTCTTTTAATTAATTAATATTTTCAAAATATAAAAAACATATAAAAATCAGAAAAAAGAGAAAAAATAATAAAATATTTTATTTTAAGTATTTTATAAACAAATTTGTATGTAATTAATTTAGATTTAATTTTAGGTTATAATTTAATTCTTTTTCACAATAAACCAAAAATAACAAAAATAGGCCTTTAGCACTTTTTATCTTTTTTTAATTAATTAAATATTTTTATCATTTTATCATCAATTATTAATTTTGTAAATAAATTTTATAATTAATTAGTTTTAATTCTAGGTTTTAACTTTAATGCATTTTCTTTAACAAATTAAAAACAATTAGAATTAGAATTAATTATTTGACTTTTAATTAATTTAATTTTCTTTAATGTCATAAATACAAAAAACATAAAAATAAGTTCCTTTTTTATTTATTTAATTTAATTATTTTAACTTAATTATTTTAGTTCCTTCAAAGGGTTCAACGCCCTCGCATTCAATTATGTTTTTGTTCGCGTGTTTTATTTATTTCTGTTGTGAATATAATGTATTTGTTCGAAAGCCATGTAATAGCTATTAGACATTTATTTTCTGCACTTTATTTTAAATCGGGTCTGGATTAATTTGGCGTTGTAGACCCGCGCCTTTGTAATAGCGTAGGACCTTTATTTTTTCCGCACTTTAAATTCCCGCACCTTTAACTGTTAAACAATAACATGAAAGAATGAATGCCCAAAAATAAAATCGAAACGTAGCTCACCAATGCATGACAAGACAAACAATAAACTGAAAATGACACACAATTCACACACCACCCCTAGGGTACGCTTCACTGTTGCCTTGCCTCTCGAAAGGTGGTCGTCGAGTAGAGGATGTCTTAGTAAGTCCTCATGATCCGGGAACCTGGCATGAGGGTAGCTTCTAAGGTGTCTTCCCATTGCTCTGGTGATCACCATGTCCCGAACCTCGAATTGACCCGAACACCTCCAACGGTGGTGCTACCTACCTCTCAATGGTGGGATGGCACTACTTTAAAGGACATTTACACATACGAATTCCTTAGGGTAGGTAGGTTCTCGTAGATACTTGCTCTAAATTCAAAAACAAATCAAAAATACTTTTCACACCAACACATTTTCAAAAAGCTTTCGAAAACAATTTTTCAATCACTCTTGAGGACCGATACAAGAGTCGAACTGGAATTTTTAAAGAAACATTTTTAAAACCCACATTGAAAAGCAAACAAACCATTTTTTGAAAACACAATGAGAAAGTATCTAAGAGCCCATGGATAACCATGGATAGAAAGGGTGCTAACACCTTCCCTTTCTATAATCTACCTCCCGAACCGAGAGCAATCTCTTTAAAGGAATTTTTCTGTGCTTTTGTCCTTTCCATTTGGAGAAAATAAAAGACGGTGGCGACTCTTGCTTACCGCGACATTTTGCGAAACCAGCTTAAAAACAGTCAGTTCCAGATCCACCGATCACAATAACCAATATCAACAATAACCACTTCGAAATATTAATAATTGAGAGAGTTATGCACTTGTGGTCAAGGAATAAAGAACTTGTCCAATTAGGTTAAACCTCTTCAATAAACTCTTGTATCTTTTGACTTATTTTGACAAATTTAGGCAAGATGAATCATAGTAGACCTTGTAATGGTATTACTTTAAAGTATTATCAATGATGAAGCTTGAATCTCAATGAAGATTTGTTGGAGAAGGCGTGGAAATAAACTCATGAACCTATGAATCAACCTGATGAAATGTGTTGTGCCCTCACCTATAGGATCATCATTTAGAGAAAATATTCATTGTATTTGTTAGTTAAAAAGTTAATCAATACAAGACATATATGATCACAATATACAAATCAAAGTGCTTGGTGATCCCGCATGATCAAACCTAGATATAGGGGAAAGAACCAAACCCAAGTGTGATCTTGATATGATTGAGTTAATATGAGATAATAGAGGAACATTAGGGGAAAAAATTGGGGTACAATAGCTGCCCTTATTTAAGTGTCTTATATCCAGAGATACAGAGGTTAAAATCTTCGTGTCGATGCAATTGAAGATTCTTAAATATAAAACAAACCCTATTTTTGTCCGTAATAAGCAATGAAATTCTTATGACTATGAATGCAAATGTCCCACTCCAAAGGCAACACAGGATACCATTGGGGAAGCAGGAAATAAAACAAAAGATCAAAAAGAGAGTCCAACCAGGAAAATAAATCACTGGGGAACAGAAGACTCAACTCTACTGGGGTAAAGCCCAAGGAGGAGATAAAGCATCATCAACTCAAATAAATTAGGAAAGAAAGAAAGGATGATGACGATCGACATATAAGTGCAAACTACCCACTCACAGAGAAGATGGTAAAATAAGGTAACGTCGACTCATATGGAAAAGAGATGGTAAGGTAATACCGGTAAATACCAAGATTAAAGTAGGTAAAAAATGATTAGCATCAGTACTTATGACTGGAAACATGTGAATTCTTCAGAGCAAAATTAATCTCAACGACGAACTATCTCCCGATAATGAAGAGACTACCATCCATCAGAAAAACATCTCAACATCGAACTATCTTCCATAATAACGAGACTACCATTCATTGGAGTAACAAATTTCAACAACAAACTATCTCGCATAATGACGAGACTACCATCCATTGAAGCAACAAATCTCAACAACGAACTATGTCCCATAAATACGAGACTAACATTCATTGGAGTAACAAACATCTCAACAACGAACTATCTCCCATAATCACGAGACTACCATCCATTGGAGTAATAAATCTCAACAACGAACTATCTCCCATAATGACGAGACTACCATACATTGGAGTAACAAATCTCAACAATAAAATATCTCCCATAATGATGAGATTACCATCTATTAAAGTAACAAATCTCAACAACAAACTATCTCCTATAATGATGAGACTACCATCCATTAGAGTAACAAATCTCAACAACGAACTATCTCCCATAATGACAAGACTACCATCCATTGGAGTAACAAATATCAACAACAAACTATCTCCCATAATGATGAGACTACCATCCATTGGAGTAACAAATCTCAACAACGAACTATCTCCTATAATGACGAGACTACCATTCGTTGGAGTAAGAAACATCTCAACAATAAGCTATCTCCCATAATGACGAGTCTACCATCCATTGGAGTAACAAATCTCAACAATGAACTATCTCCCATAATAACGACACTACCATTCATTGGAGTAACAAAAATGAATCTTCTCAGGGAACTACGAGACTTAGTGGGGAAGAATAGGTTGCTCAAATAAAGAGACCTGCCATTTGCTGTTATAAGAAGCTTGTTGGACAAAGAAAAATGACCTCTCTGGGGAGATGCCAATACATTCCTGCTAAGGAGATAAAGTTTTCTTGTGAAAAGTAAATGTACACTCTCAAACCAGGGCACAAAGCCTGCAGAAAATATAATAATAATGTTGTCGGGGACCACAAATCTAAACCAGAAATAAACCGGAATGAAACAGTCAATCAAAACAGAACCTAAATGAGAAATAAACTCAAAACGGAAACACAGACCTAACCATACAATGAGCTGAGTAGGAAGGCTAAAGTAAAATTCTTATACGAGGGATAACTCAGTGAGGAAATTGAAAGAATATACACTTTCTGCTTAAGGTTGACACTCTATTGGAGAGAGGGTAACATGACTCTACAAAAATAGGCTAATATGCCAACAAAAACATCAATGAATGTAAATGAGCAATGAACTTTAATTCAACTATGCATGATGTATGTATGAATGTATGAATGTATGAATGTTATTATGTATATGCTGACAAAACAAACATACAACACTGGGAATAACCAGACAAAACCAGCTTGGGTAAAGTCAACACTCGGATAAATCACATCCATGATGAAAATTTCACAAGAAAGTAAGCATCAACTGAGGAAACAAATTCCTATTTCACAGCTTAACTCCTTTGGGAAGAAACATAATCCGAAAATAATCAAGTCAAAATAATAAATCAAAATAGATACATGGATATAACATCCTCCTCTAAGCTTTACCAGGGAACATCACACAGACATCAATGGGGAAAACAATGTCTCGATGTTTAGACTTCCACTGGAGATTACAATATTGACTTCATTAGGGAAGATGAAAACCACATCATCAAGATATTAACTGGGGATATCGTGATGACTTCATTGGGGAGGACAATACCACATTGTTGAGGGGAGCCCAAAATACATTCTTCAATACCAAGAGTGATGATTACACAAACTTCCCTGGGGAGAAATTATGAAACCACGTGAGGATAACAACTTTCAGAGAGAAACATTATCTCGACTTTAGTTTCAATTTAAGAATTCAAACAATATAGCCAGAATTCAAAATTATGGGCGATTTTAAATCAAACTCAAAAGTTGGCGAGATAAAACCCAAAAAGTTGACAATTGTCTCAACACTTCTTAGAAAAGATATTGCCCTTGTCTAGTTTCCTGGAAAACAAACAACAAGAATAATGTCATCACTGCAAATAGCGATGTTTTGAAAATGATTCTACCTTAGCACACAAAGGGATAAAGGAGTTTTGTCATATGAGCGAAAACCTTATCGGGGGATCTGGGATAGAGGCTTCAGACCATGCAAACCCGAAATCAAAATAATCATCTTCGAGAAAAGCTGAACCAAGACTTGACCGGGGAAAATGGGATTACAAACCCAACACCGCACCATACATCAATTAGTATCATCTCCACTATTTAAGAAAAAACAAGAAGATCATGCGCAAGAGTGGCCTTGGAGAACTTTCTTGGGGAATATTCATTTCCAAAATTTTAGAGTTCGTCCATTCTCAGAATCACTATTTTTTTTTTCTTGAATCACAAAACCTAAAGTAAAAAGTAATTTGTAAATTCTTTTCAAAAACAATTTTATTGTTAAATCTCTTTGTTTTGAAAATTACAATCAATAATCAATGGAATCTTTGCAAGCAGAATAAAATAGGAATTACAAAGAATTGGATAAAAGCTCAAACTTTATTAATAGAATGGTAGTCTGTGAATGGCGAGACCCCATGGATGATTACAAAGTTTAGAAATGGTAATATATTGGAAAAGATACATTGAAATATAATGACCACTATTCTCCCTAATAACTTTGAATTCTTGAGCAGTGACTTCTGTTGAAGTGTGTTGAGGATCCAAGAAAATTGTTGCTTTAATGATCAAGTCTTGTCTGACGTAGTTACTTACCAAGAAATCCTTAACTTTTGCCTAGGTTTTCCTTGCGGGTTTTCAACCTAGCGGGAACAATTTATTCTGTTTGTGTCTCTTATTTTTTCCTAGACCGCCCTTTCGGATATTCAGCCTACCGAGATGCTCTTTTTTGCCTAAGCCTCCCTTTCAGGTTTTCGACTTAGGGAGTTGTTCTTTTATTTCTTTAGGCAAGTTTTTCTTAACTACGTCAACATTCATAGGATGCAGGAACTCTTCGCAATCCATAGATTCAAGAATCAATGCATCGTCAGAGAAGACTTTCTTGACAACATATGAGCCTTAATAATTGGAAGTCCACTTTCCCCTAGAAGCTATGTTAAAAGACATGATTATTTGAGAACGAGGTCGCCTTCTCTGAATTCACGAGGTTTGACCTTCTTATCAGAAGCTTTATTCATTCTCTTCTGGTATAACTGGCCATGACACAAATCTGCCATTCTCTTTTCTTCAATCAAATTCAACTGGTCAAACCTGTTCTGGACTCATTCAGCCTCTAACAATTTGGTTTCCATTATCACACGTAGAGAGGGAATCTCAACCGTAACGGGGAGCAATGCCTCCATAACATACACAAGAGAGAACGGGGTTGCCCCTGTTGAAGTCCGGACAGATGTACGATACTCGTGCAAAGCAAAAGGGAGCATCTCATGCCAATATTTATAGGTGATAACCATCTTCTGGATGATCTTCTTGATATTTTTATTAGCAGCCTCAACAACCCCATTCATCTTTGGCATGTAAAGGGATGAATTGTGATGGACAATCTTGAATTCTTCACAAAGTTCTGTCATTATCTTGTTATTCATATTTGATCCATTGTCGGTGACAATCCTGCTTGTCACACCATACCGACATATAAGATTGTTCTTGATAAAGCGTACTACCACCTGCTTAGTGGCATTAGCATATGAAGTTGCTTCCACCCATTTGGTGAAGTAGTCTATTGCCACCAAGATGAAATGATGTCCATTCGACGCTTTGGGTTCAATAATTCCAATCATGTCAATACCCCCACATGGGGAAAGGCCACGGGGAAGAAATAACATTGAGAAGCGTCGGAGGCACATGAATTTTGTCAGCATAAATCTGGCACTTACAACACTTCTTTGCAAATTTGTAACAGTCAGATTCCATTGTCAGCCAATAGTAACCTGCCTTAAGCATCTTCTTTGCCATCAAATGTCCATTCCCATGAGTACCAAAGGATCCTTCCTGGATTTCATGCATCAACATGTCTGCCTCGTGTCTATCCATGCATCTGAGCAAGACCATGTCATAATTTCATTTGTATAACACATCTTCATTGAGGAAAAAGCTGCATGCCAACCTTCTCAATGTCTTTTTATCTTTCTTTGACGCACTGGCCGGGTATTCTTAAGTCTGGAGAAAATTTTTGATATCATAATACCAAATTTTTTCATCTGACGTTCCCTCTATTGCAAACACATGAGCTGGTCTATTCAGATGTCGAACTTTGATACGAGGCACATCGTTCCAATTATTTACATGATACATGGAAGCCAGAGTGGTTAAAGCATCTGCCATTTGATTCTCATATCTAGGGGTATGATGGAATTCAACTTCGTTAAAGAAGGGTAATAATTTTCTAACATAGTCTTTGTAGGGAATTAAGACAGCATGATGAGTATCCCATTATCCTTTAATCTGATTTATTACCAAAGTTGAATCGCCATATACATCTAGAATTTTGATTTTGAGATCTATAGCCTATTAGAGACCCATGATACAAGCTTCATACTCTTCCATGTTATTGGTATAATCAAATGCCAATCTTGTAGTAAAAGGGATATGCGACCCATGAGGAGTAATAATCACGACACCAATTCCTTCCCCATAAGCATTTATAGCTCCATCGAACACCATACCCCATCGGGATTCAGGATCTGGTCCTTCCCCAGGCAAAGGTTCATTACAATCTTTTATTTTTAAAAAATCACATCCTCTTCATGGAAATCATATTTAACAGACTGATAATCATCAACCCGTTGGTGAGCAAGATAATCTGCCAACACACTGGTTTTTATAGCCTTCTGAGTACGGTATTCAATATCATATTCAGACAACAACATCTGCCAACAAGCAATTCTTCCAGTAAGAGCAGGCTTTTCAAAAATATACTTAATCGAATCCATTTTAGAAATCAACCAAGTAGTATGATTCAACATATATTGCCGTAATCATTTCTCTGCCCAGGCTAAAGCACAAAATGTTTTTTCCAGCATAGAATACCGCAACTCACAGTTAGTAAACTTCTTACTGAGATAATAAATGGAATATTCTTTTCTCCCTTTTTCATCTTGTTGTCCCAAAATACAACCCATAGAATTATCTAACACTGTCAGATACATAATTAACGGTCTTCCTTCAACAGGAGGGAGCAAGATAGGAGGTTCAAGCAGATACTCTTTAATACTCTCAAATTCCCTCTGGCAATCATTTGTCCATACACAACCTCGATCTTTCTTTAACAACTTGAAGATCGGCTCACACGTTGCAGTCATATGGGATCTACATCTGGAACTGTAATTCAACCATCAGAGGAAGCCTCTAACTTGCTTTTTAGTTCTTGGTTCAGGAATTTCTTGAATTTCCTTAACTTTATCAGGACCAAGTTCAATTCCTTTTTGGTTGACAATGAAACCTAACAATTTTCCTAATCGAACACCAAAGGTGCATTTATTTGGATTCAAGTGGAGACAATACTTGCTCAAACACTGAAACAATTTCAACAAATCTTCTGTATGCCCTTCTTCAGTCTAGGATTTAACAATCATATCATTAACATATACCTCAATTTCCTTGTGCATCAGATCATGGAATAGGGTTGTCATATCCCTCTTGCACGTTGCACCAATGTTATTCAACCCGAAGGGCATTACGCTGTAACAGAATATTCCCCAGGGTATGATAAACATTTTTTACCATGTCCTCAGGAGCCATTCTGATTTAATTATATCCAAAAAATCCATCCATGAACGAGAAAATTTTGAATTTTGATGTACTATCAACCAACATATCAATATGTGGCAAAGGAAAGTCATCTTTGGGTCTAGCTTTATTTAAATCTATATAATCAACACATAGGCAAACCTTTCCGTATTTCTTTGGTATTGGGACAATATTGGCAATCCACTTAGGGTACAGTGATGTCACAAGAAAACCCGCATTAATCTTCTTTAAAACTTCTTCTTTAATTTTTAATTCTATATCAGGGTGAGTTCTTCGCAACTTCTTCTTGATTGGTGGGCATTCTGGCTTTAGCGGAAAATGATGTTCCACAATATCGGTATCCAACCCCAAAATGTATTGGTAAGACCAAGCAAAGATGTCCACATACTCTTTCAACAATTCAATCAACCTGCTTTTCACATCGGGGCGAAGCAATTCTCCAATCTTGACTTCTTTTGGATCTTTCTCTGTACCCAAATTAATCGTCACCAACGACTCTTTATATGGATGAATGGTACTTTCCTCACACTCAAGAAATCGTGAAACCTCTTCTGGGATTTCATCATATTCTTCTTCTTCAGCCACATACGAAGGATATTCAAAGTTGGGAGAGGGTTCAGGGTCATTGTACTCGACGATTTTTTTAATTAATCTACACATATAATTTATGATTGATTTTAGAAACTAACACATATAGCAAGTGATTATGCAGATTTATTTACAGTTATTATTTATTTTTAAAGTATTTTTCTGATTACCTTTTTCCAAGAAAAAAAAGCAGAGAATTAAAGACACAATTTGGGAATCAAAAACAACTTTTATTAATGATTTTAAATATCAAAGCAATAGATATGCCCGTACAATATCAATACTTTCACCTTGGGTAGAGTCAAAGATTTTTGAAAAGATTAACAAAAACAAATTACTTTAAAATATGAGTGCAAGAGGGAACATTAATAGTGATCCAATTTTGTACTTTAACTCCATGTGTCACGTAGTTCAGCATCTCTTGATCTGATTCACCCTCCAGAATAGCATTGATCTTAGGAGTAGTTGGATGAAGATAAGCTCTGCTGTGAAAGATGTCTTGATATTTGCCTAAAGCAGACTTCGACTTCATAATCTCACCTTTACCATTCTTCACGGAGAAACCCGGACCAACTTTATTCTTATTCACAGGTAGATCAACAATCTTCCCCCACACTTTGCTAGGGCCATTACACAGTACCTGTTGAGCATCCTTAAATGAAGCTATAGACTTCTCATTTTCCCTTACATTATCAATAGATAAATCTTGGAACTGCGTTCCAACAACAGCTTCTCCAGCTTCCACAACAATGAAAGAGGACAAATGAGATATTAACAAATCCTACTCTCCATTCAAAATGACCACCTTTCCTTCACGAATAAACATCATCTTCTAGTGCAAAGTTGAAGTAACAGCTCCTGCCTCGTTGATCCATGGGCTTCCCAATAAACATCTATAGGCAGGAACAATATCCATAACCTGGAAAGTAATCTAAAAAAGTGCGTGCCTATATGAATAGGAAAATCTACTTCTCCGATGTTTAACTTCCTTAAACCATCAAAAGCTTTAACAATTATGCTACTCGGGATCATGGGAGTTCCCTGGTACTTCAGCTTCATGAGTGTGCTCCTTGGTATGATATTTAAAGCAAACCCACTGTTAATCAGTACATTGGACAAAGAATCATTCTTAAAATTCATGGAGATATGGAGAGCTAGGTTATGGTTCCTTCCCTCATCGGGCAATTCATCATCACAAAAACTCAGGTTATTACAAGATATAATGTTCCCCACGACACTGCTGAATTGGTCCAGAGACATATCACTTTCCATAAAGTCATGATCCAATAATCTCATCAAAGATTCCCTATGGAAAGAAGAGTTCATTAGCAATTCTAGAATGGATATCTTAGATGGGGTCTTCAACAATTGATCTACAATTCTTATAGTCACTCATCTTGATAATCTTCTACAAGTCATCCATATCTTTTTCCAAAGCAGTACCACTAGATTCCCCCACTGCTTTCTTAGATTCAGTACTTTCAGCAACCCTTTTATCATAATTAGCATTCCCTCGAATGACAGGGGAAAAACCCCGACCACTACGGGTCACTCGGCTGGCTTCAACAATATTCTTGACATCAAACAAATGTTGGATGGGAATTTCCACACCATCCTCTAGGATTTTCGCATTGTATTTATATGGCACAACTTTGTCTAATTCATAGGGGATAGGACCCAGCAGGAAAATAACCATTGGAGAAACACCTGGCTTGCCATGGTACTCAATCTATATAGGGGTGGGATCACTGAAACAAGGCACAATAACATTCACCCCTTCATCAGAATACTTAGACATCACATAATCATTGTTGGAGGAAATATCTTCATCAGAAGAAAATAACTCATCTCCAGAAACATACTCATCATCTGACACAATTTTGGTTGAGCAATCTTTAATCACGTTAATTCCATTGTAATGATCTATATTGCCTGAGACTTTGTTAGTACCATTATCTAACAACAATTAAACACCCATTTTTACAATGGAACCACCACGAGGATCTCTGTAGCATATCTGGCAAGACCCATAATGGTGTTCTTCTTGGCCATCCATGTGACATAATGTAGCGTGCAACTACACCAAATCGGCATTCATATACTTCACGTTAAAAATATGGAATTCACTGGGACATCCTTATGCTATATTCATATCTTCCACGTACTCTTCCCTTGGCCCGATTATATGAATTAGGCATTCGTCCATCATTTCCTGAAGATCAACTTTTATCTTATCACATCCCTGGATGTTTGTACTACAAATACTACAACAAGCATGGTCGTGCGTATAGTGGCTGAATTCACAGGGGTCAGCATGCATCTTCACCAGATCCCCTCTAACCAGGTTGATATCATAAATATGGAAGTCCCCAGGATAACCAGTAACCATATTTATAGCATTTGCTCCTCCATGTTTTGGAAAAGGATTATCTTTCACGCTAAGGCCAACATCTTTAAAGGATAGGAGGCCAGATCTCACCATCTTTTGTACTTTAGATTTCAAAGGATAACAGTTCTCGATCTTATACCCTGGGGCTCCTTGATGAAAAGGACATGTCTGATCTGGGTAAAGGTGAACGTATAGAAGGGGAGACCTGGTTTTAACCAACTTCTTCTGAATGAAAGTCGAGAATAACTCTGCATAGCTCATTGGAATAGAGTCAAAGGCCTCTCTCTTCTAACTTTTCCCTTGATTTCCCTGAGGAGATGGTCTCTGATGGGAAACAGTGTTTGAGATACATTGACAACTGGAATCACATAAGCAACCTGTTTCTAGTACCGATGATGTCTTCTAGGTGGTTTAATCTTCCTTTCGCCCATAACAACATTTGTTTCACTTTCTTTCCTTCTAGAAAACCCGTGTGATGACTTCTTTGTTCCTTCGTCTTTTGTCAAGTGTCTTTCCAAGAAAGCTTCTTCTAAACGAACGCCCATGCTTACCATTTCGATGAAATCACTCGGTGCTCTGGCAACCTGTTACACTGGAAAATCTTAAGGTATTCAAGTACGTGAAGTAAATGAAGATATTCTCATAAGCTAAGAGTCATCCTCCAAAGTAAGGGTTTTCTGGGAAACGGGAGCCAATGTTTGATAAGCTGGTTTTATTAAGTTAGAGTTAATTCTTAAAAGGAGTCACACTAAAACTGTCGAAATTGAACTACGCCGAATAGATTGAAATAAAAGAACATATGTCAAGAGGTCAAAATTGGTTTAGTCGACCAAAGGGTGAAAGACAAGGATTTGGTCAACAATGGTTTTAGTCGACAAAAAAGGGTTTCTTGGACTTAGAAGAAGTATGGTTATTCTTTTCCAGAAAGAAAGTGTCAAAGCAAGGAAGAAGAGGTTTACGTTCAAGAGGTTTAGAAGAATCATAGGCGGTTACCAGCAATCCACGATGTATTTAATTGCCAAATAGGTAGAACTTCAAAATTATGAGCAGTTACCATCAATCCACGATGTGTTTGAGCGCCAAATAGGTGGCAACATCTAGTGAAGTAGTTACTTCAAGATGTTAATGTTAGCCGTAGATTTTATCTAGGTAGTTACATTGTAAATGTAACACCTTAATCCTACCCCAAGCAATTATGCAAAATAAATAAGAGTTATAAAATTTCAATAATACAAATGAATCGGGACGTCACAAATTCTTCAAACAAATTCATTGCATTCATCGTGGATATATAACACTTTTTCAAACATCGGATGAACCATCAACATAACATCTTTAATCAAAAAAATCAACATCTACGCAGCGAAATTCTTAATAACATCTCTAACAAAACAACAACTTCGAAACATCACATATTTAATAATAGTCAATTTCAAGTTCAACAACTGAAAATCATCAATCAAAAACAGCAAGCGTTCATCCCCCCGAGTGTTACATATCAGAGCAATAACACCGACTCGAACTATTGAAGGTATACAACCTTTACTCTCGATTACCTGCACGTTACCAACATAGGGGAAACATTCAAACAGAAGGGGTGAGATATCTAACAATATAATAAAGTGCATGATAATTAATATATTAAGTTAGATCAACAACATCACCACTTCTCATCTCATGATCAACGACAATCTCAACAATAATATAAATTCATCAACATCCAGAATACACTTCTTTATGAAATCATATAATGCGACTCAATACTATGCAAATGCATGTGGTACAATTGGAGCAGAACTCCCATCTCAAAAATTTTCCAATTAATAGAGGCATCAACAAGGCATAGCCTTCATCTCAAAATTTGCCAATCCAGGCCATCTCAATGAGCATAAACTCTATCTCAAAAAATGCAATGTATGCGACACAACCATGAATGTAATAACAACACCCAAGTTAACAACATCTCAAATCATCTCAAAACATCTCAAATTATCATCTCAACGACATCTCAAAATTCATCTCAAAACATCTCAAATTATCATCTCAAAACATCTCAAAATACATCTCAAAATAACATCTCAAAGACATCTCAAATAATCAACATCTCAGATCATCAAAATAATTTATCAAACATCATTTATTTATTATAAATCATCCACACAATATTATTAATAACTTCTCATTAACAACTCAACAGTATTTTAATTTCCACAGTAAATCAACACTATCATTCTGTAATTCTAACATCAAGCCCGACATTATCCTACTGTTATAGCTCAAATAGCACCTTCTAAGCATCTAACGTTCATCGCTCTGCACAAAATAATGCAAAGGCCCTCCAACTTCTGACCACACAACCTCTAACCAATGCTATTTCTAAATACACAACTTCTAATGACGCAACCTATGGGCGACTGAATCTTCTGACTACTATAACTTCTGACTACTGCAACATCTGATCAGATGCAACTTCTGATCATCACAACTTCTGGCTAACACTATCTTCTGTCTATATACAAATTCTGATCATCACATCTTCTGACTAATGCCATCTTCTGACCAGATACAACTGCTGATCATCACATCTTCTGACTAATTCCATCTTCTGACTAATGCAAATTCTGAGTAGTGCAACTTCTAACGACTTACGTATAACGACTTATGTGGAGTTAAAGCATTTTAACAGCATCAAGGCACCAATATTCATCAAAATTCATCAATCCTCATCATACATCAATCATATATTCTCAATTCAAAAACAAGACAACAATTACTTCTAACCCCACATATCAATTGTCATAACCCAATTATAGAGTCAGAACCCCACCCTTACCTTGGATTGAAGGTTGCTCTACAATTTTCTGGTTGGATTCACGTTCTTGTCGTTTTCCACTTTCTCTAGCAGCTTGCACGTTCTCTTCTAAATCCTTATTCTTCTACTGCTTCTTTCTTTCTATTCCTTCTAACAAATAATAAAATAAACCTATTATTCTATTATTCCTTATTGGGCTTAAAACCAACACACTCACTTATTACTTCCATTCTCTCAAAATAAGCCCACCTTAAATAATATTACACTTCTAATATTATTTCACCACATAATATTATATCTCTAATATTATTTATCCACTTAATAAAATAAATCCAATTAATTATAACACAACTTCTTAAGTATTCCAAAAATAATTTAATTAAATAATTAATTAAATTACGGGCGTTACAACTCTCCCCCATTTAGAATATTTTCGTCCTCGAAAGTTTACCTCAATCAAACAATTCAGGATAGGAGTCTCGTATCTTGCTCTCCAACTCCCAAGTCATGCTTTCACCAGCAGCTCCTAGCTAAACCACTTTAACCAAGGCAATCTCTCTGCCCCTCAGAGTCTTGATTTCACGATCCGCGATCCGTACAAGCATCGTCTCCACCGTAAGATTATCCCGTACTTGCACATCGTCCATATGAATCTCATGAGATGGATCTGAAATATACTTCCGAAGTTGCGACACATGAAACACATCATGCAAATTCGAAAGATTAGGAGGTAAAGCCACTCTATAAGCAACATTCCCCACTCTCTCTGAAATATGATATGGTCCAATAAAAAGATAAGTGAGCTTCTTAGACTTCAATGCTCGCCCAACACTAGTCACAAGTGTAACTGTCAAAAACACATGATCACCAACTTGGAATTCTAGATCTTTCCTTTGCTTGTCATGATAACTCTTCTGTCTACTTTGTGAAGCTTTCATCTTTTCTCGAATCAACTTCACCTTATCAGTAGTCTCACGAACAAGTTCAGGTCCAAGTACTACACTTTCACCAGATTCATGCCAACATAACGGAGTTCTACATCTTCGACCATACAATGATTCAAAAGGTGCCATCCCAATACTAGAATGGTAACTGTTATTATACATGAACTCTATCAAAGGAAGATAAGTATCCCACGAACCTCCCTGCTCAAGAACACATGCCCTCAGCAAATCTTCCAACGATTGAATCGTCCGTTCAGTCTGACCATCTGTCTGAGGATGATACGTTGAACTCAACCTCAACTTAGAACCCAATGCTTCTTGCAAACTCTTCCAAAAATAAAAAGTAAATCTTGGATCTCTATCTGACACAATGCATAAAGGAACACCATGCAGCTTCACAATCACACTAATGTAAATCTCATCCAACTTCGGCACTGGAAAACTGATGTTAATAGGAATAAAATGAGCCGACTTTGTAAGCCTATCAACAATCACCCAAATCGAATCATGTCCTCTTAAAGTATTAGGCAACCCTGTCACAAAGTCCATTGAAATGCTATCCCATTTCCATTCTGGAACTTCCAACGGTTGCATCAATCCCGCAGGCTTCTGATGTTCCACTTTCGACTTCTGACAAGTCAAACATGCATACACAAACCGAGCCACATCCCTCTTCATCCCAGGCCACAAAAAAACAAACCTTTCAAATCTTGATACATCTTTGTAGCTCCAGGATGAATGCTTAACCTACTTCTATGACTCTCTTCAAGTATCACTTTCTTTATCTCAGCATCATCAGGAATACAAATCTGGTTTCAAAATCTCAACACACCTTGCGCATCTAGCTTTAAATCATTATTCTCAAATTGATCGATCCCAACCATCAAATCTACAAGTTTCACATCCAACATCCGCGGTCCTCTGATACTGTCTAAAAATTCATTATTAATCTTCAACATTCAAAACTTAACACTCTGCGGAGTAACCTCGCAAACTAAGCTCATATCTCTAAACTGCTCAATAAATTCCAACTCTTTAATCATCATTGCTGACATATGTAAAGTCTTTCTACTCAACGCATCATCTACCACATTCGCCTTTCCTAGATTATAATTTAAACCGAAATCATAGTCCTTTAACAATTCCAATCATCTTCGTTCCTCATATTCAACTCTTTCTGATCGAACAAATACTTTAAGCTCTTATGGTCACTAAACACTTCAAATCTAGAACCATAAAGATAATGCCTCCAAATCTTCAATGCAAAAACAACGGTAGGAAGCTCTAAATCATGCGTAGGATAGTTCTTCTCACGAGTTCTCAACTGCCTTGACGCATAAGCAACTACCTTACCATTCTGCATAAGAACACCTCCTAAACCCATCTTATAAGCATCACAATACACCACAAAAGGCTCTTCTGGATTAGGCAACGTCAAAATCAGAGCCGACATCAACCTCTTCTTCAATTCTGTAAAACTTTCTTGGCATTGAACATCCCACACAGACGCTCTACCTTTACAATTCAACTTAGTCAACGGAAGTGACAACTTAGAAAACCCTTCAATAAACCTTCTATAATAACCAGCTAATCCCAATAAGCTTCTAATCTCAGTAGCTGACTTTGGAGTTTCCCATGGCAACACATCATCAACCTTTGATGGATCTACAGCAATGCCACTACCTGAAATCACTTGACCAAGAAAACTAACCTCTTTTAACCAGAATTCACACTTGGACAGCTTTGCATATAACTTCTTCTCTTTCAAAACTTACAATACTAATCTTAAGTGCTCAACATGCTCTTCTTTTGACTTAGAGTAAATCAAAATATCATCAATGAACACCACTACATACCGATCCAAATAAGTATGAAAGATACGATTCATATAATCCATGAATACTCCCGGCGCATTAGTAACACCGAAAGGCATCACCGAATACTCGTAATGTCCATAACACGTTCTGAAAGCCATCTTCTGAACTTCTTCATCCTTCACTTTAATCTGATGGTAACCCGACCTCAGATCAATCTTACTAAACACACGAGCATCCCCTAATTGGTCCATTAAGTCATCTATTCTTGGAAGCGGATACTTGTTCTTAATCGTCACCTTGTTCAACTGTCTATAATCAACACAAAGCCTCATACTTCCATCTTTCTTCTTTACTAATAACACTGGAGCTCCCCAAGGCAATACACTTGGTCTTACAAACCTCTTCTCAAGTAACTCTTCCAATTGCTTCTTCAACTCTGACAATTCAGATGCATACATCCTGTATGGTGCCATAGACACAGGTCTGGTACCATGTACAAGATTAATAGAAAATTCAACTTCCCTCTCTGGCGGTACATCAGGAATCTCATCAGGGAAAACTTCAGGAAATTCACGCACCACCTGCAATTCCTCAATTATAGCTTGAGTCTCTACAGATAGAGATGCTATCAACGAGAACATATGTACTTCCTCTTGCATCAGTTTCCTCAATTTTCTAGCAGACAACAGACATTCTTCTTCTTCAAGAGTAGAAAACTTCACCGACTTGTCATAACAGTTAATATGAACACAATTATGTCTAACCAGTTCATACCCAAAATCACATCCAAACCTCTTAACGGTAAACAAACCAAATCAACAACAAAGTCTCTGTCGAAGATCAACAAGGGACACTTAGCACACACAAAAGAAGTAGTCACCGACCCCTTGGTTGGAGTATCGACGACCATTTCACCATCCAAAGAAGACAACACAAGACCAAATCTTTCAACACAATCAGCAGCAATAAAACAATGCGTAGCACCAGTATCAATAATAGTGATTAAAGGAGTACTATTAATGAAACATGTACCTCTAATAAGTCTGTCCTCATCAGTTGTCTGCTCCTCCACCAAAGCAAACACTTTACCACTTGACTAAGCCCTCTTCGGTTTCAGACACTGGCTACCAATGTGCCCTTCTTCTTTACTGTTGAAACAAACCACACTCTTGTGCTCACACTCAGATACAACATGTTCGTTCTTGACATAACGAAAACACCTCTTCACTTCAGTAGTCCACACATTACTCTTGTGTCTAGGTTTTCCAAACTTAAAGCAAATCACACCAGTAGGAGCATCTCTCCCACTAGTCCTCTGACCATGAGCAACTCTTTTTACCCTTACCAGTTGGGGCATCATAAGGCTTACCTTGATTTTGTGGGTGCTTACCCCTCTTCTCACTGATAATCTTGTAATGAGCATTATTGTCCTCTTCGTAAATCCTGCAGCTATCAACCCAATCAGCAAAGACATGGATTTTCTGATATCCAACTGCTTTCTTAATCACCGGGCGCAACCCATTCTCAAACTTAATACACTTCAAAAGCTCAGCATTTTCCTCAGCGTAATGCGGATACAACTTGGCCAACTCAGCAAACTTGGCAGCATACTCAACAACTGACAAATTTCCTTGCTTCAGCTCAAGGAATTCAATTTCCTTCTTACCAAGGACATCTTCAGGAAAATACTTTCTCAAAAACTCCCTACGGAACACAGCCCAAGTTATATTCTCACCTGCAGCTTCTAACTTCCGACAAGTCTTTAGCCACCAGTCATCAGCCTCGACTGCTAGCATATGAGTCCCATAATGAACCTTCTGCGCTGGAGTGCTGTCCATCACACGAAAGATTCTCTCAATCTCTTTCAATCATTCCAATGCTCTGTCAGGATCATACTTTCCCTTGAACGTAGGTGGATTCTCTCTCTGGAAGGTCGCCAAGCTATGAGATCCAACATTCCCGTCAACATTTAGATGATTTTCCATCGCATGAGCCATTGCTTCTAAAGCAACAGCAAGTGCAGTATCATTCCTTCCAGTCATCTCAACTTCTCACTACAACATAAACCACGATTAGAACTCAAATAACAATACTCGACTGTTAGACAACTACGACTGGACGACAAGATCGGACCAACCTTTTACTCTGATACCAACTTTGTAACACCCCAATTCTACCCCAAGAAATTATGCAAAATAAATCAGAGTTATAAAATTTCAATCATACAAATGAATCGGGATGTCACAAATTCTTCTAACAAATTCATTGCATTCATCGTGGATATATAACACTTTTTCAAACATCAGATGAACCATCAACATAACATCTTTAATCAAATAAATCAACATCTACGCAGCGAAATTCTTAATAACATCTCTAACAAAACAACAACTTCGAAACATCACATATTTAATAATAGTCAATTTCAAGTTCAACAACTGAAAATCATCAATCAAAAACAGTAAGCGTTCATCCCCCCGAGTGTTACATATCAGAGCAATGACACCGACTCGAACTATTGAAGGTATACAGCCTTTACTCTCGATTACCTGCACGTTACCAACATAGGGGCAACATTCAAACATAAGGGGTGAGATATCTAACAATATAATAAAGTGCATGTAAATTAATATATTGAATTAGATCAACAACATCACCACTTCTCATCTCATGATCAATGACAATCTCAACAATAATATAAATTCATCAACATCCAGAATACACTTCTTTATGAAATCATATAATGCGACTCAATACTATGCAAATGCATGTGGTACAATTGGAGCAGAACTCCCATCTCAAAAATTTTCCAATTAATAGAGGCATCAATAAGGCATAGCCTTCATCTCAAAATTTGTCAATCCAGGCCATCTCAATGAGCATAAGCTCTATCTCAAAAAATGCAATGTACGTGACACAACCATGAATATAATAACAACACCCAAGTTAACAACATCTTAAATCATATTAAAACATCTCAAATTATCATCTCAATGACATCTCAAAACATCTCAAATTATCATCTCAAAACATCTCAAAATAACATCTCAAAGACATCTCAAATAATCAACATCTCAGATCATCAAAATAATTTATCAAACATCATTTATTTATTATAAATCATCCACGCAATATTATTAATAACTTCTCATTAACAACTCAACAGTATTTTAATTTCCACAGTAAATCAACACTGTCATTTTGTAATTCTAATGTCAAGACCGACATTACTGTTATAGCTCAAACAACAGCTTCTAAGCATCTAACGTTCATCTCTCTTCACAAAACAACGCAAAGGCCATCCAACTTCTGACCACGCAACCTCTAACCAACACTATTTCTAAATACAGAACTTCTAATGACGCAACCTCTGGGCGACACAATCTTATGACTACTATAACTTCTGACTACTGCAACCTCTGATCAGATGCCACTTCTGATCGTCACAGTTTCTGGCTAACCCCATCTTCTGACTAGATACAAATTTTGATCATCACATCTTCTGACTAATGCCATATTCTGACCAGATATAACTGCTGATCATCACATCTTCTGACTAATGCCATCTTCTGACTAATGCAAATTCTGACTAGTGTAACTTCTAACGACTTACGTATAACATTAGAACTTCTATCTTGCACTACTCTAACACAACTCTTATCAAAATACTTATAATATCAGAACTGCTACTTTTTATTTCATCCTACTATTTTGATTCTTTGCCTGTTATCAGTCTAACTAAGAATAGTATGACAAATTATGTTCTCCAACTTAATTCATCAATTCTAATACAGTAGCACCTGGTATCATTCTAACATAATTCGGCATTTTGATTACTGATATATTCAACTTTTTCTATCATTGGATCTCGCTACAGTTGCATAACTAAAGCCCTAGTACTTAATATAATCCTGTCAATTCATCACCCATAATTACCCTATAATCTTACAGCATTTTAACAGCATCAAGGCACCAATATTCATAAAAATTCATCAATCCTCATCATACATCAATCATATATTCTCAATTCAAAAACAAGACAACAATCACTTATATCCCCACATATCAATTATCATAACCCAATTATAGAGTCAGAACCCCACCCTTACCTTGGATTGAAGGTCACACTACAATTTCTGGTTGGATTCACATTCTTGCCATTTTCCACTTTCTCTAGCAGCTTGCACGTTCTCTTCCAAATCCTTATTATTCTACTGCTTCTTTCTTTCTATTCCTTCTAATAAATAATAAAATAACCCTATTATTCTATTAATCTTTATTGGGCTTAAAACCAACACACCCCCTTATTACTTCTATTCTCTCAAAATAAGCCCACCTTAAATAATATTACACTTCTAACATTATTTCACCCCATAATATTATATCTCTAATATTATTTCTCCACTTAATAAAATAAATCCAATTAATTATAACACAACTTCTTAAATATTCCAAAAATAATTTAATTAAATAATTAATTAAATTATGGGTGTTACAGTAAACACTATAAATAAGAAGATTTTGTATAGTTTGCGGGTGTTCACATGTACTCTCAAATCACTTGTTAATTTCTGTCATTCCGAGCATTAGGAAATCAAAAGTGAAAAGTGCCTGATGTACGTGAATCACCATTTTTATTTCAATTTAAATCCTTTATCTTTCAATTATATCTTTTGAGTACTTTATATTCTTTCTGTTTACTATTGAGCAAGATCTATATGTTATCTTCTATTTCACATAAACAATTCAACACTATCTGTTGGTCACGATTCACCAGTCAGTTAGTTTAGTAAGTCTCGCTTTCGTATGAATGTCTTCTGTCATCCACGAGTCACCAGTCAGTCGATCAAATCATAGTGTGGAAAACCATTACACCTGTTCCCCCAGTCAAAAGAAAACCATCTCCCTTGACTAGTATTTCAATGGTATAGGTGGATAGTAAAGCTCTTAGCACATGTCTTGAGATCAACTGGTTGATCTCGCAAGTTACCCTCAGTTTAGGACTTTGGGAGGACCAACGGTTGTTTACCATTTTCCACAGTAAACAAATTGGCACACCTGGTGGGACCCAGTGCTAAGAATTTGTCTCAAGTATGGATGCAACTTAGAAATGGGAAGTTAACCAAGGAGTATAATAAACCATTATCTAGGAAGCAGATATCAAGAATGACAATTCCTGATAATCCAAACATAGATGAAATATCGTCATGAACTTTAATCACTACCAATCCAGTAGTTTCTCAAGTAGCACCTTTTCCTTCAGTAGGGTCGACTGCTGCAGTTTCCGTACAAATGTCTCAGGCTCCACCGAGAAGCCCAAGACCAGTAATGACTACGACTGTCATACCTAACGCACCTCATTTTGGTAATATAGATCTGGCTTATGGAACGTCGTATTCCATCATGCCAGGATACCAGTCAACATCGCATACAGCAGTGGTGTTAGATAATGTTTAAAATTCGAACTCTCCTTTACAAGGATTTGTGCCAGGGTGAAATAATAGAGGTAACCAAAATAGGGTAGCTCCTTCTCAACCTATGGTACCGCCTCTTACTAATACTTCAGTAGCAGTTTTAAGGAAACAAATGGATGATAGCAACCACGAGTTGGTTAATATGTTAACTAACCAGATGGGTAATGTATTTAATCCTATAGTACAAGAGTCGGTTGAGACTATTAGGCAGTCCGCTGAAACAAATCGACAGGTAATTGCCCAATTAACACATTTTGTTTAATTTTTTAGGTGCTCCTCCAACGCCTATTCTACAGGCACCACCTGTTCGACTAGATGCCCCTGGTCAAATAGACATGGGAGCAATATAGGACAAAATGGTCCATCAGGGGCAAATGCTATCACCCGTAAGGAATTTGATTGTCGATCCACCTAGGGTATTAGTACATCCACATCAAGAGGCTGATCAAATTGTTGATCAAATTCGACAAGATGATTTAGCCGTAGAAAATAATTTAACCACCATTGTCGAAAGAATAATGGCTAGAAATGGTATGAATACCCACTTCAGAGACTAGCATATTCCTCCCCTTTGTCTGAATATATTTTATAGACTGAGAACCCTAGAGGGTGGAAAATCCCTAAGTATACAAAATTTGGGGGAGAATCTGGAGAGTCGATAGTGGAACATATTACTAGATATTTAACTGAATCTAGGGATATGTCGAATAATGAAAACTTAAGGGTAAAGCACTCTACTTATTCCCTTACTAAGGCAGCTTTCACGTGGTTTACCACTTTACCCCCAAATTCGATTGACTCATGGACGAAGTTGGAGAAAATTTTCCATGAGTAGTTTTATGAGGGTCATTCGAAAATTAGTTTGGTCGAATTATTAAACATTAAAAGAAGCTTTGCTGAAACCATTGATGATTATCTAAACATATTTAGATCATTAAGAGCAAGATGATTTACTCAATTGCCAGAACACGAGCTTGTTCAAATGGCTACTGGAGGAATAGATTATTCCATTAGTAAGAAAATAGATCCAACCTTCGTGAAAAGTATATCATAGTTAGCCGATAGAGTTCGACATCTAGAGCGTCTGCGACTAGAAAAGTACAGACACACTAAGTCTAAGACTAGAAAAGAAAAAGTAGCCTTCATAGATTATGATGACACATATCCCATTTGTGAGGTCGACTATACCTCACCAACATAGGCAAAGGTCGACTTGGCTAAAATGAAGCCAGGGCCAGCCTATGAGTGTAAATCATTATTTCCTGCTAAAGGAAAGAATACGGTCGAAAATAATCCAAAATTTCCAGCAAAAACTTACACGTTTGATGTCACTAAGTGTGAAGAAATTTTTGACTTGCTGGTTAAAGATGGTCAAATTTTAGTACCCCCAGGTGCTAAATTACCACCATTAGAACAACGACAGAAAAGAGGTTTTTGTAAATTTCATAATTATCTTGGTCATACAACCTCTCAATGTTACCTTTTCAGGGATCTCGTGCAAAACTCGCTGCAAGAGGGTAGGATGAAATTTGCTACAAGAAAGATAAAGATTGATACTGATCCTCTTAGTCAAGAGGAAGCTTTGTTTCTCATCCCAGTTGACATCAACATAGTAGAGATTACTGAATTTCCTGATGATAATATGGTCGAAGAGGGCACTGGAGAAAGCCTTGATGTCAACCTAGTAGATGTGTACCCAAGGCCCGAGGAAGACTTGCTAGATTTCCTTTATCGCTGTAAGAATAAAGGTTCACAAGCTTTCTTATATCCTAAATGTGGCGTTTTGACTGACAAAATAGTTGCTAAAAATTTCCAGAAGCTTCAGTTAGAAAAGAACAGAGGCAAGCCATAAAATCAAAGGTTCCCTACACCAAGGGACCTAAGGAGAGCTATGGAAAACTCTCATGCTAAACCTAGGAGTTATATTCCATTAGAAAAAGATCCTAACGGTACTTGGATTAAACCCCAAGGGAGAAAGGGCGCACCAATTGATGGGGCACCAAACAAAGGGAAGTCGGCTATTGACTACCAAATGAGTTCAAGTCAGAAAAGAAAAGCCACATTCTAAAAACTACATGGGGAAGAATCCCATGACTCGAACCCAATGGAGACGCTTCCAGTGTCTAAAGAAGTCTGAGAGGCAAGCAGTTGCTGGCCATATTGCTGCAAACAAAGGTGGCAATCAGAGGCAGTACAAGGTGAAAGCCGACTCTTCTGCAAAAGAACCAATCAAAGAATTCGTGAATCGACCAACTGCCAAATGTTCTGAAGAAGCCACTGACGATTTTGATTCCGACTCTGAAGAGAGTTTGAATATCTTAGTCAATGTAGTATCAATTCTTCCAGCAGAATATAATTGCTTGAATGAAGTAGAAGATTCAGCAGACATAGATACTGAGGAGATGGCTTTACAAAAGCCAACATGTTACTTTGTTATGAACAATGGTTCCATTGAGAACCAAGATGCTTTCTTTGAAAGACCGGATATGGCCATGAGGAGCCATTTGAAACCTATTTTAATAAGGGATGAGGTTGAAGGGGTGGCTATCAACAAGGTGTTGGCAGACTATAGTGCTACAGTGAACATTATGCCACATCACCCATTGTAGAAAATTGGTAACTATGACACCGATGTTAGATTTTATAATGTGGTCTTATCAAACTACGAAGGAAAAACTAGAAACACCATGGGTGTGATCCAAGTGGGCATTACTGTCGGCTCAGTTACTAGGCCGACTATTTTCATGGTGATTCAAGGTAAGCTGAGTTACAACCTCTTAGTAGGGAGAGAATGGCTACACGGAGTAGGGGTTGTGCCATCCTCTATGCACCAGCGTTTGGTGATCTGGAGGGAAGATGGAATAATCAAGAATATTGAAGCTGATCAAGGATATTTTATGGCAGACGTGAACAATGTCAGAAAGAAGCAGTTCGACAGGAAATTAGCTAATATTTCCCCATGTCAATCTGCTGAAGATGTATATGCCAACCTTGATGAAGCATTTGTTTCATTGAAGTTACATGGTTTTATGTGGGATGTGGAACCTCTTGAGGATCCATACTGTACCAACCGGCCAACAGGCTGGGGAGACATCAGTGATGACGTCTGAGCTAGATGCTCCAAACAAGATTTCGGCATATATTGGCAAAAGTAAAATAAATTCGACACTAGAAGCTGAAGAAAATATGGGTGTCAAAGCCAATAAAACACGAGTTCTAGATGAAGGAGCTACTTTGGCTATTGAGCCAAAGGCACCAGGTATAATAGAGACGGTAGAAGAAAACATCGATAAGCAGCGTCTGAACTGCATATATGACGAAGAACCCTTAGGCTTCAAAAAGGATCCAATGGCACCAGAAAAGATGCAACCACAAGACCCTTTAGAAGAAATAGATCTTGGCGAAAAGGGGGATAAAAGACAAACTTATATCAGCGCCAACATCGACCCAAAGTTGAAATCTGATGTAATATCTTTATTAAAAGAATTTAAAGATTTTTTTCTTGGGACTATAATGAAATTCCAGGTTTAAGCAGGGACTTGGTAGAACTAAGATTACCAATAAAAGCTGGAAAGAAACCAGTAAAGCAGACTCACAGACGTTTTGCTCCAGCCATAATGTCAAAAATCAAAGAGGAGGTAGAAAGACTCCTCAAAAGCAGATTCATAAGAACTGCAAGGTATGTCGACTGGTTGGAAAACATAGTGCCAGTAATTAAGAAAAATGGAAAATTAAGGGTATGCATAGATTTTAGAGATTTAAATGCTTTCACCCCAAGAGATGGGTATGTTATGCATGTAGAAGAAATGTTGTTCAACTCGGCTGCTGGTTTTGAATATCTAAGTATGCTTGATGTTTATTTTGGTTATAACCAAATTTTTATTGCAGATGAAGATGTGTCGAAGATGGAGTTTCGCAGCCCTGGGGCACAGGAACCTATGAATGGGTTGTCATGCCATTCGATTTAAAAAATTCTGGAGCGACATATCAAAGGGTAAGGAATTATATGTTCCATGATTTTATTGAAGATTTCATGCAGGTTTACATTGATGATATTGTAATAAAGTCGAACAGTAAACCAACTCATCTACAACACCTTCGAAAGTCTTTCAAAAGGATGAGAAAACATGGATTAAAAATGAATCCATTAAAATGTGCTTTTTGTGTGCAGGCAGGTGATTTTCTTGGCTTTGTGGTACATAAAAAGGCATAGAAGTAAATCAAAGTAAGACCAAAGCCGTCGTGGATATCAAACCACAGTCAACCAAAAAGGAACTTCAGTCTTTGTTGGGAAAGATAAATTTCCGAAGGAGGTTCATATCCAACTTAAGTGGAAAAACCAAAGTATTTTCACCACTACTTCTACTGAAAAATGAAGATTTCGTTTGGCAAGAGGAGCATCAAGAGGCTTTTGAAAAAAATCAAAGACTACTTAGTGAAGCCTCTAATATTGGCACATCCTGTTAGACATAGGCCTCTGAGGTTATACATTGCAGCCTCAGATGCGACTATAGGTAGTATGTTAGTCCAACAGGACGAAAAAGGTGTCGAGAGACCAGTGTATTATCTTAGTCGAATGCTAAATATTCATGAGACTAGGTATACTGATATAGAAAAACTATGCCTTTGCTTGTATTTCTCTTGTATTAAACTAAAACAATATATAAAGCCTGTTGATGTGTATGTATCTTCTCATTTAGATATTATTAAGCACATGTTATCCAAACCAATTTTACATAGTCGAATTGATAAATGGGCTTTAGCATTAACAGAGTATTCTCTGACTTACATGCCCTTAAAAGCAATGAAAGGACAAGTAGTGGCAGATTTTTTGGTCGACCATTCAATGGTTGGTATACCTCAAAATTATGTAGATTTAGTTCCATGGAAATTATACTTTGATGGTTCTAGCCATAAGAATGGAGTTGGAATAGGAGGAGTTATAATTTCTCCCAGTGGAATTCCAGCAGAGTTCAAGTATAAAATCAACCGTATTTGCACAAATAATGAAGCAGAATATGAGTCTTTAATAACAAGACTTGAACTACTTCTAGATTTGGGGGCAAGGAACGTCGAAATTATGGGACACTCTGAATTAGTGATTAAACAAGTATCAAAGTAGTAAAAATGTGTTAAAGAAATTTAATCATGTATTTTGTGATTACCATCAGATTACTAAAACAATTTGAGCAAGTAAGTATTCGACACATACCTCGAAGAGAGAACAAAAAGGCTAATGACCTAGCACAAGAAGCCTCAGGATACAAGAGAGATTAAAATGTAGAACTTACCCAAGTAAGAGAGAAAGTTTGAGCAACTTTGTTATCCCCTTCAGATTTGTCGATTGTAAAGTTAGGCGCTATAGATGCCGAAAATTTTCAAATTTTAACCATTGACAATGGACAAGAGAATGACTGGAAAAAGCCATTTAATGACTATTTGTGCATCTCCACGGGGTCGACGGATCGTAAGATCAAGTATTGCACTCTCAATTACGTTTTGATAGAGAATGAATTATTTAAGAAAACTGCTGAAGGAGTTTTGTTGAAATGCCTTGGAGAAAGTGAGGCATACGTGGCAGTGTTAAGTGTGCATAGTGGAGCATGTGGTGCACATCAAGCAGGACACAAAATGAAATGTATTTTGGTGCGTTCAGGCGTCTATTGGCCTTCAATACTAAAATATTGCATCGAATTTTCTAAAGGTTGCCAAGAATGCCAAATACATGGGGGCATATAACATATCCCCGCAAGTGAATTACATGCAGTTATAAAACCCTGGCCATTCAAAGGATGGGCTTTAGATGTGATTGGAGAAATAAAACCAGCATCATCAAAATAGAAAAGATATATTTTAGGCAGTATTGATTAATTTACAAAATGGGTCGAGGAAGTAGCTTTAACTAATGTCGTCCAAGAAGTTGTTATTGACTTTATACATCATCACATCATCTATCAGTTTGGAATTCCAAAAACAATCACGACCGACCAAGGATCAGTGTTTACTGGGTGAAAAATGCAAGAATTTACGCAAGGTTGGAATTAAATTGTTAACTTCTACTCCTTACTATGCTCAAGAAAATGGCCAAGTCGAAGCTTCCAATAAAGTGATAATTAGCCTAATTAAGAAGCATGTAGGAAAGAAGCCAAGGAATTTGCATAAAACACTGGATCAAGCCTTATGGGCGTGTAGAACTTCCCCTAAGGAAGCACCAGGAACTACTCCATTTCGACTTGCATATGGGCATGATGCAATGTCACCAGTGGAGATACACGTTCAATCAATAAGAATCCAAAGACAACATGAAATACCATATGAGGATTACTGGAATATGATGGCAGACGAGCTTGTCGACATAGTTGAAGAAAGGATGTTGGCCCTTGATTCGTTAATAAGATAGAAAGAAAGAGTTGCTAGAGCTTATAATAAAAAAGTAAAGAATAAAGTATTTGTTGTCGATGATCTAGTATGGAAAGTGATATTATCTATGAACTAAAATTATAGAGTCTTAGGGAAATGGTCCCCAAATTGGGAAGGACCTTTTAAGGTGATACAAGTTTTTTCAAATAATGCCTATGAAATTGAGGAGTTAGCCCCAGATCGACGGATCTTAAGGGTAAATGGCAAATACTTAAAAAAGTATAATCCCATTCTTCAAGAAATCAAAATCCTGATGGAATAAATATTCGTCAAACCAACAAGATGGTAAAATTTTCTTGAGACCAGGAAATTCAAAACACGCATAAAACGTGGAAGATACATATAAAACAAACAAAGAAAGGTTTCGTTAAAAATTTGGCTTAAAGCCATTAAGAAATTACATGATTGTTGGTACAATGATTAAAAATTCTTAAATTTGGCTTGGAATGACCACAGTACACCATGGAGATTTGTGGCCTAATATTCAAAACCTTCTTCCTGAGTCTTAAGTGTTTCAAGCTCTTTTTCGACAGAAGAAATTGTGTCACTTACAGCCACAACGTCCACAACCATTTTCTCAGCTTTTTCTTGGGTTGGATTAATCACATTATTAATCTCTTCCTATTTTTTGGCAATCAATTCTAATTCCTTGTTGAGAGAAGAAATTTGGTCACGTATTTCAGCAGCTCTGTTTTGGTTGGGAACCAGTTCCTGTTTCTTGTTTTCAATCATTACTAACAAATCATTAATTTCTTCAGTAACTTGCACCACCATATCCAAATTCTCTTTCACGAAGGCTTTCTTTGACTCAACCGCTTCCTTATTTTCTTGAATACTTTCAACATTTTGGCATAGAGGAATGAAAAATTTCTCAAATTCCATTATCATCAACCTGGCTAAGAGTTCTGGGCCAAGAGTTGGATCAGAATGGAGCAGATGAGGCAAATCAGGATTCAAAGCATGAATCTAAATTTTAGTCATTCGATTTTTGGCTTTAACTACTTCAGGACTCATCTTGTCATTATGTGCTTGAGAAGGGTTGGAGTCAGAAGATAGAGTGCGAGAACTCATAAAGTGACGCAACCTAGAAATTGCTTTTAGATAAGAAGGATTGACTCCCATGTGTTTTAATTTAGTGGGTGAGTCAACCTTTGCTCTCCCAGAAGAAACGAGAGGCGCATCTTGCGTGCTTTCAGGAGGGGGAAGAATTCGGGAGGTGGTGACATTTTTATTTGCTTCTAAACCCTGCAGGATCTGAAAGGCTAGAACCAGAACTAGTAGAACTATAACCCTTATGTTTGGCAGGACTAGTGACTGAGTCATAGTCACTAAGAGTAGCCAGAATATTCAGGTCGATAAACACACCATCAGCAATGTCAAGATTCTGATGATGGTGAGGGGAAGAAGCTTCTGATAAAGTGGTATAGTCAGGTACACATTGTTGTTGACCGAAGATATTAACCTAAAGAAAGCAAGAAAAGGTATTAGCCAAAACAACTTCATCAAACAAAACACAAAAGAAACTAGAAAACAACCAGCTAGTACATGTGTCGACAGATTAAGATCGACAGACTCATCCTTAGCTGAAACATCAGTAGTGTCTCTCATTAGGCTTTGAACTTCATCAACCCTAGGAGCACGAGTCGGAGTAACCAGGGTTATGTCGACCACAATGGTGTCAGCACCTAAACCTAAGGTGGCTTCAGGATTTTCGACCAAGACCACGTTATGTCTCCTTCTTGTAACAAGAGGAATTTTGACATCAGTTGGCTCCTCCATTTCATCAACAAGTTTCAAGCCAACCTTTCCTTCATCACCCTGGGATACAGGTACCTTTGTCTTCTTCTTCTATTTCGCCACCTCGCCTTCAGTAGAGGAATCTTTTTTCTTCTTATGGCTTTTGGATTTGTGGGAGTGTTGAGAGGGCTGAACATCAGATGATGGCTAAGTATCAGAAAAAGATATAAGTCGAAGCAATTGTGTCAATCGATAATGGAAGTTTTGAATCGAAAACATATACCTTAGCCCTCTCAGAAGTATGCTCTTCGTCCTTCTTGGACCTTTTGGATTTGTCAGAGGGAGCAGCCAAATTCGCTGAACGTTTTTTACTCTGACAAATAAGGAAAATATTAATACAAGTTTAGGGAATAAACAACATAGAAACAAGAAGTATATAAATACACCTACCGAAGAAGCCTTCTTGAGTGAAGAAGAAATGGTTTCATCGTCGGAGGGTGTGTGGTCAAGAATGATCTACAAAAATTAAGCTAAGTCAGATATGTTAGAACAAAGTTTGAATCTACTACCCTATGTTTAAGTTTTGATGATAACAAAATGAAAAGATATATTATTTATGTGATTCATGTAAGAACTACTTGCTACCTAAAATATTACTTTCTGATTTGCAGAAACTCTGATAGGTATCAGCAAGAGCACACTTAATCAGCATCAGAATATTGGTCTTTAACATCAGCATCAGAAGATGCTATATCAGAATACCAGAATCAGAAGAATAACTCACGCGTATGCTGAAGCTTGATGAACAGAACTGCGCTCAACACTCTGATAAAGACAACAACAGTTCATCAGCACTTAAGTAGAATCAGAATGAGGCCGAGCCATAACATGCTTTAAGTAGCAACGGTACTGTGCATTGAAAGCGTATCATTACCAACGACATCATTCCAGACAAGATCTGCTCAATAAGGAAAGTTTGTTATTGGCATTGAATCAATATTATTGCTCCAACGTTCAACAATCTCAGTGCTATATAAACAAGACAATGAAGATTGAATTGGCTAATGCTCTACATCATATTACACGCCTAAAAGCTATTCTACATCTTCTTATTCTCAGTTTTCTAAAAAGCTCCATAATTCCTTACTCAATCATTGTTTAGCAATATAGTTTCATAAGCTTAAATTGTGTAACATCACAGTTGTGATACAGTTTTGTAGAAAACATTCACACACCTAGATTTATCTTCTTTGTAAGAAAGTGTTTCCTTGACAAACCGAGCTGTGATTTGCATCAAGAAGGCTTTAGCAGTTGTTAAAGCAGTTTGTAATATTCAGTTTAATATAGTGGATTAAGACCTCGTTGGAGAGAGGCGAAATCACCTTGACGGGTGGACTGGAGTAGTTTGAGATCAAACGAACCAGGATAAAAATATCTTGTTCATTGCATTGATTTTCAGTTTTACAATTCAACCCCCCTTCTTGTGTTTTTCACTTCTTCAATTGGCATCAGAGCGCCTGGTTCTGAGCTAAAACACTTAACCGTGTCAGTACAAGATCCAGCGTCAGAAAAACACAATGGCAGGAAATTACTCTCACACCAGCAATGACAACCATGAGGACAGAGACAGATTCAGCGGGAAACCTCCAGTCTTTGATGGAGAAAACTTTGATTACTGGAAAGACAGAATTGAAAGCTTCTTTCTGGCACATGATGCTGATCTGTGGGATATGGTGACAGATGGATACACGCACCCTGTGAATGCAAGCGGTTAGAAGATTGATAGAAAAACAATGACTGACCAACAAAAGCGTGACTTCAAGAATCACCACAAGGCCAGAACCATCCTTCTCAGCGCCATCTCGTATGCTGAATATGAAAAGATCTCCAACAGAGACACAGCAAAGAACATATTTGACTCACTCAGAATGACGCATGAGGGCAACGTTCAGGTCAAAGAAACTAAAGCTCTGGCGCTCATTCAGAAGTATGAGGCGTTCAAAATGGAAGAAAGTGAATCCATTGAAACAATGTTCTCAAGATTCCAGATTCTGGTAGCTGGTCTCAAGGTTCTGGAAAAAGGTTACTCTACTACTGATCACGTCAAGAAAATCATCAGAAGTTTACCCAAGCAGTGGAGGCCAATGGTTACAGCTCTGAAGCTAGCAAAAGATCTCAACAAAATTTCTCTGGAGGAACTTATTAGCTCCCACATAAGTCATGAGATAGAGCTAGAAGCTGATGAACCCCAGAAGCAAGGTAAGCCTTTAGCATTAAAATCTAACAAAAAATCTGAGTCTAAAGTTTTGCAGGCAGTTGAAGAAACATATGATGGATCCTCATCAGAAGAAGACGAACTCTCCCTCCTCTCCAGAAGAGTGAATCAACTGTGGAAGCAGAGGCAAAGGAAGTTCAGGAATCCCAGAAGATCTGATCAGAACGAGTCTTCTTCCAGATACAGAAGGACAGATTCTTCCTCTGGATACAGAAGATCTGAAGGCTCCTCAGGAAGCAGAAAGCCAAACACCAAGGACATCATCTGCTATGAGTGCAATGAGCAAGGACACTACAAGAGTGACTTCCCAAAGCTTCAGAGGGAAAAGCCCAAAAAGAAGTTTGGAAGAGAAAAGAAGAAAAGTCTCATGGCTACATGGGATGACTCTGACTCGTCTGAAGCTGACTCAGAATCAGATGATGAGAGAGCAAACATAGCTCTCATGGCTAACATTTCAGAAGATAGTGAAGCTTCTGAATCAGACTCAGAATCAGATACTGAAGAGGTATTTCCTAACTTTGCTGTTAATTTTACCAAGGCTGAACTTGCTGAAAGCCTTAATGAAATCCTAGAAAGGTATCAGCAGATTAGAGTTAAATTCAGAGACCTGAAAAGGAATCTTGAATCTGACTCTAATAAGACTGAGAGTCTTAAATTGGAGAATTCTGAGCTGAGAATTAAAATTTCAAAATTAGAAAATACTTTACAAAACTCTCAGAAGGAACCAATTTCTGAAACTCCCAGCAACGCTGATGAGATCATCAAGGAGTATGATCACAGTTTCCAGAAGTTCCTTGCTAAAAGCATAGATAGAAGCAAAATGGCTTCAATGATCTATGGAGTTAGCAGAAACGGTAGGAAGGGAATAGGATACCAAGGTAAGGTTCCTACACCAAAGAATGTCATGGACTTAACCATTAAACACACTCCTCTGAATTCACATTTCGTGTATGGTCACACACATGATATTAAATACACTAGCAGTAAGTACTATGTGAAACCAAAATTCAACCAGAGTTTTGGTAAATCTAACAAATCAGGACCCAAGAAAATCTGGGTACCTAAGGATAAAATAATACATGTTGCAGATATCTTTAGCAGCAAGTCAGAAACACCAGTCATGGTACCTGGACTCTGGCTGCTCGCGACACATGACGGGAAGAAGGCATATGTTCCAAAGCCTGGAACTTAAGCCTGGAGGCCACGTTGGCTTTGGAGGCAATCAGAGGGGAAAGATAATTGGCTCTGGAACTGTAGGTAATGGAAATCTTCCCTCTATTAATAATGTTCTGCTAGTAGATGGATTAATGCATAATCTGTTATCCATAAGTCAATTAAGTGATAACGGTTATGATATAATCTTTAATCAAAAATCATGTAAAGCTGTTAGTCAGAAAGACGGGACTATCCTGTTTAATGGAAAGAGGAAAAACAACATTTACAAAATCAAACTTTCTGAACTGAAAAGTCAGAATGTAAAGTGCCTTCTGTCTGTTAACAACGAGCAGTGGATCTGGTACAGAAGATTGGGGCATGTTAGTATGAGAAGAATATCTCAGATTAACAAACTCAATCTGGTCAGAGGACTTCCTAATTTGAAGTTCAATTCAGATGCTCTGTGTGAAGCATGTCAGAAAGGCAAGTTTGCAAAACCTTCTTTTAAATTTAAAAATGTTGTGTCTACCTCTAAGCCATTAGAACTTCTGCACATTGACTTATTTGGACCAGTTAAAACTGCTTCAGTCAGTGGCAAGAAGTATGGGTTAGTAATCGTAGATGACTATAGCAGATGGACATGGGTAAAGTTCTTAAGACACAAGGACGAGTCACACTCTGTGTTTGTTACCTTCTGTAACCAAGTTCAGAATGAAAAGGATCTTAGAATCGTTAAGGTCAGAAGTGATCATGGTGGAGAATTTGAAAACAAAGATTTTGAGTCATTCTTTAATGACAGAGGCATTCTGCATGATTTCTCTTGTCCTAGAACTCCCCAACAAAATGGACTTGTAGAACGAAAGAACAGAACATTGCAAGAAATGGCCAGAACCATGATCAATGAGACAAACGTTGCTAAGATCTTCTGGGCAGAGGCAATAAACACAGCGTGCTACATTCAGAATAGAATCTCAATAAGACCTATTCTGGAAAAGACTCCATATGAATTGTGGAAGAACAGAAAGCCCAACATTTCATATTTTCATCCATTTGGATGTACTTATTTTATGTTAAATACAAAGAAATATTTGAACAAGTTTGACTCTAAAGCATAGAAGTGTATTATGTTAGGATACTCTGAATGCTCAAGAGGGTACAGAGTATACAATACAGAAACACAGATTTTGGAAGAATCAATCAGTGTTCGTTTTGATGATAAGCTTGACTCTAAAAAGTCAAAGCAGAATGAAGTTTTTGCAGGTATGGAAATTGAATTTACAGGTTCTGAAGACAAGTCATCAGAAGCTCTCAACACAGACACTCCTTCAACGTCTGAAAGGAGCACTGCTAGCAATCCTACAATAGCTACTGATCAACCTCAGAAGAGATTACCCAGAAGCAGCTTGGATCACCCAGAAGAGACTATCTTAGGAAGAAAGGAAGATCCAATCAGAACAAGAGCAAGCTTCAGAAACTCTGAAGAAACCCTCATGGGACTTGTGTCTCTGATTGAACCTTCTTCTATTGATGAAGCACTTCTGGATAATGACTGGATTCTGGCAATGCAAGAAGAGCTGAATCAATTCACCAGAAATGACGTATGGGATCTTGTTCCCAGACCAAAAGGATTCAACGTCATTGGAACAAGATGGGTCTTCAGAAACAAGCTAAATGAACAAGGTGAAGTCATCAGAAACAAAGCACGACTGGTTGCACAAGGTTATAGTCAGCAAGAGGGGATAGACTATACAGAAACCTTTGCTCCAGTCGCCAGGTTAGAATCTATCGGACTTTTAATTTCATTTGCTATTAATAGAGGCATCACTCTGTATTAGATGGATGTCAAGAGTGCATTCTTAAATGGTTATATAAAAGAAGAGGTTTATGTGCACCAACCCCCTGGTTTTGAAAATACAAAACATCCAGAACATGTTTTCAAACTAAAGAAGTCACTATATGGTCTGAAACAAGCTCCCAGAGCTTGGTATGAAAGGCTAAGTAACTTTCTGTTAGAAAATTAATTCACCAGAGGGAAGGTGGACACTACCTTATTCTGTAAATCAGTTAAGAATGACATCTTAGTCTGTCAAATTTATGTTGATGATATTATCTTTGGTTCTACTAATCCTTCTCTTGGAAGAAAATTTGCTAAGTGTATGCAGGCAGAATTTGAGATGAGCCTCATGGGGGAACTGAAATTCTTTCTAGGAATTCAGATCAATCAAACTCCAAAGGGAACTTACATTCATCAGAGCAAATACATCAGAGATCTTCTGAAGAAATTTGACCTCTCAGAATGTAAGCCATCAAAGATTCCAATGCATCCCACGTGCATTCTGGAAAGAGAAGAGGTAAGCAAAAATGTAGAACAGAAAGTTTACAGAGGTATGATTGGTTCTCTCCTTTATCTGACAGCTTCAAGACCTGATATATTATTCAGCGTATGTATTTGTGCTAGATTTCAATCAGATCCTAGAGAATCTCACTTAACAGCTGTTAAGAGAATTTTCGAGTATCTGAAAGGTACTACTAATCTGGGTTTGTTTTATAGAAAATCTAGTGATTACAGTTTAGTAGGCTACTGCGATGCTGACTTTGCTGGAGACAGAGTGGAGCGTAAAAGTACTTCTGGAAGCTGCCAGTTTCTGGGAGAAAATCTGATCTCTTGGTCCAGCAAAAGGCAATCAACAATTGCGCTATCAACAGTAGAAGCTGAGTACATAGCAGCAGCCGGATGTAGCACACAAATGCTCTGGATGAAAAGTCAGCTTGAAGACTTCCAGATTTTTGAGAGTAACATTCCTATACTCTGTGATAATACTTCTGCTATTTGCTTAAGTAAGAATCCTATTTTACATTCTAGAGCTAAGCATATAGAAATAAAATATCACTTCATTAGGGACTATATTCAGAAAGGAATTTTGAATTTAAAATTTATAGATACAGACCATCAATGGGTTGATATCTTCACTAAAACCCTTTCTGAAGATAGGTTCAATTTCATTCTGAAACATCTCAGCATGAAAATATGCCCAGAGTGAAAATGTTTTAATTCCATATATCTATCTTCATAATGTATTTGTTTTACTGTGAACCTCTGATCAATCTCCTTTCAGAAAGATAGAACATGCAGATTGCATCATATGCTAGTCTTAAAGATCTGAGAGTCTAAGCTCAAAGATAGACGTGCTGATCACTACATCAAACAAGTGTCATCCAATCATCAGCATATCTCTGAAGCAGAACGCGTGCACGCTTCTGAGAAGGCAAAACGCTGATTGGGTGCATTGAGACACATGTCTGGTAACCGTTTTTAGTATCTTTCTCAAATCCCCCAAAATCAGCAAGCATTAAATGAAAGTAATCATGTTTTTAAAACGTAATCATCATATTATTTCTCTTTCTTGAAAACGTTTATACTTTCAAAATATTCTGAAGCCTATTTAAGCACGTTAACCTCTCACTTTAATCTTTTACAGTTTCTCATTATTTCTCAAGTATTCTCTGCATTTTTCTGTGTTCATCTCTCTCAAACCCATTTTCTCAGTTTTTTCTCAAAATCCCTAAGTGTGAACATGGCAACCTCCAGCAGTGCTTCTGCAGGTTCTCAGAAGAAAGCATCATCTGAACAGTATCAAGTGCCATTCAGAACACTCCTCACGCCTGTGAAGAATCTTGAAGTGTTATCTGAATTTATTATTGATTTTGGTAGTCTGAAGGAGAATGGCTTTGTTTTAACAGAAGAAGTTAGGGCACAGAAATGGGAAAGGTATTTTGACAGGTTGGTTGGACCAACATTCCCAATGTTAGTCAAGGAGTTCTGGATTCATGCAACTGCTTCAACGCATCAAGTCACCTCCTACATAATGGGGAAGAAGATTGTGATCACTGAGGATCACATAGCAAGATTAATTGGTTACAGTGGCGGTGGCGTCCGCTGTATTGATATGGCTGAGAGATATGCTGACGTGGGCATCATAGCAGAAAGGATTTTCACCCATGGGGTACCCAGCAACAAGATCAGAGATCTGAAGGATCACCACAGAGTATGGGCGAAGATAATTCTGGGGTGTTTTAATCATAGGAAGCCAACTAGTTCCCCTGATTACATAAATATAGATTAGCAATTTCTGATCTATTTTATCAATCAGAAGGTAAAAATCAACTTGGCTCATCTTCTGTTTAATCACCTCAGAACAAGCGTGAAGGAAACCAGGGAAGAAGAAAGAACAAAGAGGGATTGGATACCCTTTGGAAGGTTGATATCATATATTCTGACTGAGAATAGGCTGATAAAGCACCTGATAGAAGCTCAAGAGTTAAGCACCATTGAACCAACGGTTGGGAAGCCTCTGAACGCGAAGAATATGAAGAAAATGAAGTTAATAGAGAATATCAGAAAGGAACCCAGCGTTACTCCCACTGCTGACATCACCAGCAGAAGAGTCCCACTGAGTGACTTTCCCTTATTTTCTTAGATAGAATCCAAGCCAATGGTGGTTCTCAGATATCTGGACGCGTGCAAAGCTGATGGTACAGATCCAAATCTGAATATCAAAGATCTGCACCAACCTCAACCAGAAGTTACACTGAAGAAAACAAAGAAAAGGAAGGCCCCTTCAGAAGGAACATCTCAACAGACACCCAAGAAAATAGGTAATTTATCTGCTGCTTCTGTTTTAAATTCTTCTGCTAGGCCAACATCTATCCCAACTCCAACTTCTCAAGAAATCCCAATCCCCATCCTAACAATAGATGAAACTGAACCAGAAGATGACCCTTCTGAGGCACTACAACTCAGAAGACCCCGAACCAAACATCCCAAACCAACAATCTCAATAACATCAGCAATTGACAAAGTGCTGTCTGACATTGATCAACACACCTCTGATCACCCCTGCAATAATCCAAACTCTGAACCACAAATTGTCCACTCTCCACAACCAGAACAACCTCTCTCACCCATTCCAGAAGAACCACATATCCCTGAACAACCAGAAATTCCTCCTCCTTCTCCACAACCAGCAATTCCTTCTCCCTCTCCTCAACCAGAAATTCATCCACCATCACCTCCACCATCACCTCAACCTAAGTTTCATCACTCTGAAACTCCAACTCCTCCACCTTCTGAACCTCACTCTCCTCAATCCTCTGAACCACAACCTCTGGAAATCCAGCTGCCATGTGGAACAACAGTCACCATGGCCCAGCTGCCATCCTCGCCAGAATCCACACCACCAAATACTCCTAAAACCCCAAACAGTCCAATCATTATTTCTGATTCTCCCACTCCATCGCCCAAACAAACAGCTCCCAAGCAAACCACCGAAAACCCCAACAGGACCTTCATAGATTTAACAATCCTTGACCGTCTTGCTGATCTGAAAAATAAAATAGCCATTCCAAAACCAAAACAGCCAGATGTTGGCTCTGGTATTATGAATTTTGAAACAGGTTTGCAGCAGTGGATTGCTTCTTTGAAGCAAGTCTGTCCTGGAATGATTGACCCAGCTGCCTCTGACCAGCTCTGGTCAGAATTCAGAATTTGGGTACGTGTTGAAGCCCTCAAGTTGCAGGATATCAACTATGAGTAGGCACAACAAAACTTCAGCAAACTGCTGAAGGAAGTTGAAAGTCAGCTGCCACAGGAAGACATGCTCCTTCTGGATAGTGAGCCATGGTCTGAGAAGCGTCCAGCGCCAATCGTGCAACCAGAAGAAGACAAGACTATTCAAGCTGAAGCCAGTCAAGCTGAAGATGTTGCAGAAAGCTCTCAGAAGCTCCCTGCTTCTGATGCTTCTCAAGCTGCCTTGGACAGGCAGACTCTGGAAGAGCTGAAGCTGAATGACATGCGTCTGCAGCAAAGGATGGATGAAAATGACCAGAAGATGAAAGAAAGGATGGATGTGCAGGATAGCAAGATAGACGCAGTTGTCAGCATGGTGCACAAGCAGAATGAGACTGCTGATCAGATCAAAGCCATGCTGGAGAACCTGTTCACACGCCTTCCTCCCCAACCTTAGATTTTCATTCATGACATTTTCATGTTTTCTTTGCTTATCTGTTGTACTAATCTGTTTGATTCTGAATATTTTAATATGACAAGTTTTTCTGCTCTAAATGTTTTAGCACATCACTTACACTTTTTGATTGCTGACAAAAAGGGGGAGAACAAGAATGATATTTTAAATAATAACGGATTACTAAGACAGAAACTCTCAAACATTCTAACTCTGATATACTTGAATATGTTTTCTACTTTTGCTTAAGTCTACAGGTACAAGAATGCTCCATGATATTCTGAAGACTAAAGCTCTGATACTCTGACCCAAAGCAAAGCTCTGACTCTAATCTGAAGCTCTGCTCTGACATTCTGATCCAAAGCTTCTGATAGTCAAAACTCTGATCTTCTGATGTTCAAAGAAAGGCAATAAAGATCTGATCCTGAAGAACTCTTGGAATTAAAAAGGGAAGTAATAAATTCAGGGGGAGTATCTCTCAACTCTTATATCTCCTTATCCCTTATCTTTGATAACCTCTTACTCTTATACATCTTATCATTTAGTTATCTCTGATACTTTTTCACGTTATTTTCAATTAAAAATATCAAGTTTTTGTCATCATCAAAAAGGGGGAGATTGTTAGAACAAAGTTTGAATCTACTACCCTATGTTTAAGTTTTGATGATAACAAAATGAAAAGATATATTATTTATGTGATTCATGTAAGAACTACTTGCTACCTAAAATATTACTTTCTGATTTGTAGAAACTCTGATAGGTATCAGCAAGAGCACACTTAATCAGCATCAGAATATTGGTCTTTAACATCAGCATCAGAAGATGCTATATCAGAATACCAGAATCAGAAGAATAACTCACGCGTATGCTGAAGCTTGATGAACAGAACTGCGCTCAACACTCTGATAAAGACAACAACAGTTCATCAGCACTTAAGCAGAATCAAAATGAGGCCGAGCCAGAATATGCTTTAAGTAGCAACGGTACTGTGCATTGAAAGCGTATTATTACCAACGACATCATTCCAGACAAGATCTGCTCAATAAGGAAAGTTTGTTATTGGCATTGAATCAAGATTATTGCTCCAACGTTCAACAATCTCAGTGCTATATAAACAAGACAATGAAGATTGAATTGGCTAATGCTCTACATCATATTACACGCCTAAAAGCTATTCTACATCTTCTTATTCTCAGTTTTCTAAAAATCTCCATAATTCCTTACTCAATCATTGTTTAGCAATCTAGTTTCATAAGCTTAAATTGTGTAACATCACAATTGTGATACAGTTTTGTAGAAAACATTCACACACCTAGATTTATCTTCTTTGTAAGAAAGTGTTTCCTTGACAAACCGGGCTGTGGTTTGCATCAAGAAGGCTTTAGCAGTTGTTAAAGCAGTTTGTAATATTCAGTTGAATATAGTGGATTAAGACCTCGTTAGAGAGAGGCTAAATCACCTTGACAGGTGGACTGGAGTAGTTTGAGATCAAACAAACCAGGATAAAAATATCTTGTTCATTGCATTGATTTTCAGTTTTACAATTCAACCCCCCCTTCTTGTGTTTTTCACTTCTTCAAGATATGCCAAATCAAGAATGATAGCCGGAAGAAGGTTGAAGTTTAAACTTGATGTTTCGAAGGTTTTTGTTTGCCGACAGGAACGAAACGCACCTGATCTATTGGTAAAGTTGTAAGACAAGTGTAAACAATCAGAAAAGCAACCAAATTAAAATAAGCAGGGGGTAAGCTTTCCAGAAATCGTTACTAATTTGTGTAGTCGAAATTACTCTAACATATAAGAGATCATAATGAAGATGCCTTAAATAGTTAGGTAGGTAATACTTCGTCGGTATCACTCTATCGGCCTTTGTCTTATTGGCATTTTTCAAATCCGGTATAGAGCAACACCACCAATCAGGAATAGGTGGGCCAAAGGCCAAGGCCAAAGGGTTGGATGGCAAAGGAGAAAATTTGATGTTTCTAAAATGAAGAGCGTAAATATATTTGTCTTTCGCATCATCAGAGATTTTTAGTGTCGAGCTCCTATTGGTTACCTTCTCCTTTAATTCGATAGCGGCCTCATAGATGGTCCAACAAAGATTATTAGGCCGATACACAATTCGGAAGTAATTCTAGAAAGCTCGAATTTGTTTAATATGAGTAATCTTACACTTGGTCGCTTTTGCCTGCAAATTTGAGAAAGTTGTAGTTAGTTCAGCCAGCTTGACATTAGAATCACCAATGAATGTAACAAAATATGACTACCACCAAGTTTCAAATTTCTTGGTGCAGTAGAAAGACGGTTGGAAAGGAGTGAGAGTGAGTGTGGGTCTTCGTGCCCATATATTCCCTTTATCATCCTTGATCATTTCGAAGGGTCCGTCAATTATGATGTCTACTAGCAGCTCGTGAGAATTGAACAAAGGCTTAGGAACAAGTTAACAGAGTCCAAATTGTCGAGCTACTAAGTTAGGCTGATAAGCGACCAAACTCGGGTTCACACCGACAATCACAATAGACAAGAATTGGAGAGTTAAGTAACGCCTCCGGAGGTTTAAGGAATTTTTATTGTCTTCTTCTCTTGTAGGTGGAAAAGCCCAAGTAAACCATCTGGTCCATCTTGTCTATCATGAAATGGGGCCATAGAGGGTGTGAAATTGACTCTTGTCAACATAATGGTAAACAGCAGTCTGAAGACTTCAGGATTTGGGGAAACCTTATCGATAGGAGTCAAAGGGAGAAGGAGTTTCCAAACGACATGGCTTTGAGATGGAGGGCATGCTGCCTTTCTATTTCTAAATGGCTTAATCTCATCATAGAAGGTGGCATTCAACCATATCTGCAAGAGACAAAAAGGACCATGGACTAAGACGTTCTTTTTCTTTGGATTATTAGGGTCAAAACGCTTTATTTAATTAGCAGCATCAGTCAAAGCTGCATAAAGAGAGGCCAAAATCAGCTGGCCTAAAGCAACATTCCCACCCATATGCAATTGGGTAGCCAGAGGTAACCATAAGGTTAGAAATATTCCCACCCACCTACATCGACCTGGAACAAAAAAAAAAGTCAGATAACCATAAGGTTAGAAATGCCACATGCTCATCATCGGTTACAGGAACAGAGGTTTGAGCATGATAGTCGATGAAATTATTATATGTTGGTTTTCCAACTTCACCCACATCAAACATTAGTGGCACAGGTTCGACATCTCTATAGTTGAAAACTGTTCCAGATGGTTTTAGCCCTGTGATGGCAACAACGTCGAGCAGGGTAAGAGTGATCATACCATATTTAGTATGAAAGGTGTTGGTCGATCCCTCCCAGAAATGTATGGCAGCTAGGAGCATTCCATTAGATTAAGGTTGACCACATCGAGAATGTTCTAGCAGGGTATAAATACCCATCCATTTCCATTGGTCTCCTTTGGTAGTTTCTAAACGTGCCATCCAAGCACGAAATTTAGGTAAATGCAGAGGTGGAGCGGTTCTAAAGTTCATGTTAATATATTTAAGCGATATAGGGTTTAGAGAAGAAATGATGGGTCTGGTAGTAGTACTAATAGGAAAAAACGCCTCCTTATCATCTACATAGATTTCAGAGGGTGCATCAGCAGTAAGTGGCCCTAAAAAGGCTAGGGGTTTCTCTTCAAGAGAGAATGGGATAAGTACCTGAGATTGCCAGATTTTAGCTTTCTCTCAGCAAATGGAGGTTCCGCACATAAGCTTTGTCGTCAACAAGGCGCAATTGAAGAGGGATTGCTGGAGAGGAAGTTTGATTTTTAACATTCGCCATTGTAAATGGTTTGAAGGAGGATGAAGATGAAGAACAACAATGAAGTCTATAGTTTGTGTTTTTTCTAAAAGAAAGGGTTGAAGAAAAGAATAAAAACATAGAAAAAATGAGAAATAAGGGTATTTATAGACCCTGAGGGAGGAGGAAATAATGGGAAAAATATTTTGTGATTTCCCAAGTTCAAATCACGTCAGTTTGTGGGACGCGTATTGCAAGATCAACGTGAATTAATGAGCGACGTTTCCCAGTAAAAGTGGAATAATGGCAAAAATTAATGTCACACGTCTCGAAACTGAAAATCATGATACGCTACCATGATTACATGACGTCACGGAAAAGATAGAACAATAATATTCACTTTTAGAGAAATGGAAACGATTTGGTCGAATGGTGAAACCGACGCTTCAAATATGCCATTATCTCATATTAGTCGAAATTAGAAAATGGCATCTCTAGGGGCATTTTGTTACCTTGGAAAATCTTAATGTATTCAAATACGTGTAGAAAATGAAGATATTATCATAAGCTAAGAGTCATCCTCCAAAGTAAGGGTTTTTTGGGAAACGGGAGCCAGTGTTTGAAAAGCTGGTTTTATTAAGTTAGAGTTAATGCTTAAAAGGTGTCACACTGAAACTATCGAAATTGAACTACGTCGACTAGAAATAAATAAAATAACATATGTCAACAAAAAATGGTTTTAGTCGACAAAAAAGGGTTTCTTGGACTTAGAGGAAGTATGGTTATTCTTTGCTAGAAAGAAAGTGTCGAAGCAAGGCAGAAGAGGTTTATGTTCAAGAGGTTTACAGGAATCATGGGCAGTTACCAACAATCCATGATGTATTTAAGTGCCAAATAGGTGGATATTTCAAAATTATGAGCAGTTACCAGCAATCCACGATGTGTTTGAGCGCCAAATAGGTGGCAACATCTAGTGAAGCAATTACCTCAAGATGTTAATATTAGCCGTATATTTTATCTAGGTAGTTACATTGTAAAAACTATAAATAAGCAGATTTAGTATAGTTTGCGGGTGTTCACTTGTACTCACAAATCACTTGTCAAACTCTATCATTCCGAGCGTTAGGAAATCAAGAGTGAAGATTGCTTGATGTACGTGAATCACCATTTTTATTTCAATGCAAATCCTTTATCTTTCAATTATATCTTTTGAGTACTTTCTCTGCTTTCTGTTTACTATCGAGCAAGATCTATACGGTATCTTCTATTTCACATAAAAAAATTCAACACTATCTGTTGGTCATGAGTCACCAGTGAGTTAGTTTATTAAGTCTCACTTTCGTATGAATGTCTTCTGTCGGTCACAAGTCACCAGTCAGTCGATCAAATCATACTGTGGAAAACTGTTACACATGTTCCCCCAGTCAAAAGAAAACCATCTCCCTTGACTAGTATTTTGACGGAATAGGTGTGATAGTAAATCTCTTAGCACATGTCTTGAGATCAACTGGTCGATCTCACAAGTTACCCTCAGTTTAGGACTTTGGGAGGACCAATGGTTGTTTACCATTTTTCACAGTAAACACAACCATCCTTTCATAATAAAATTATCCAAGGGTTTTCAGGAAGATCTTGGTCATTTCTTGTTCTCCCATAGGTGGAACCACCTGGGAAGCTATCTCACGCTAATGCTTCACATATTCTTTGAATGGCTCCTTGTCTTTCTGGGCCATCACCCTCAATTGGTCACTGTCTGACGCCATGAACATATTTTACTTATAGTGCTTGATGAAGGCTTACCCTAGATCATTGAAGGTGTGGATATTGCTACTGTCCAAACTCATTTACCACTTCAAAGAGGCACCAGTTAAACTATCCTAGAATAAATGAATGAGCAAACCCTGATCATCAATATGGGTGGACATTTTTCTAATATACATCACCAGGTGGTCACGAGTGTTAGAACAATGTTTGAATCTAGTACCCTATAATTAAGTTTTGATGATAACAAAGTGAAAAGATATAGTAGTTAAATATTTCATGATTGAATTATATGCTACTTAAAATTACTATGCTCTGACTTGCAGATATGCTGATTAAAATAAGCAAGATCACGTTCTCAGCATCAGAATATAAGTTTGCACACCAGCATCAGAAGTTGCTGAATCAGAACGTCAAGATCAGAAGATCAACGTTTGCACATGCTGAAGCTTGATGAACAGAACTGCGCGTAAAATACTCTGATACAGAATCAAATCAGTTCATCAGCAGCGAAGCAGAATCAGAATGAGCCAAGCCAGAACGTGCATTGAAGAAGCAACGGTACTGTGCATTGAAAGCTAATCAATACCAACGGCATCATTCTAGACAAGATCTGCTCAGAAAGGAAAGCTTGTTAATAGCATTGAATCAAGAATATTTGCTTCAACGTTCATCTTCTCAAGTGCTATATAAACCAAGCTTTGAAGATTATAATGGCTAATGCTTCCAAACTCTCTACACGCAAAAAGCTGATCAATAATCTTCACTCTACAAGTTTTGCTAAACCACCAAACTCTGATACTCTATTAGCGTTTAGCAACTTAGTATTCTAAGCTTCATTTGTGTAAACATCACAGTTGTGATATAGTTTTCGTAGAAACATTCACACACATTTGATTATTCCTTTGTAAGAAAGTGTTGCCTTGACAAACCGGATTGTGGTTTGAATCAAGAAGGTTTTAGCAGTTGCTAAAGCAGATTTGTATTCAGTTGAATATAGTGAATTAAGACCTCGTTGGAGAGAGGCGAAATCACCTTGAACGGGTGGACTGGAGTAGTTTGAGATCAAACGAACCAGGATAAAAATATCTTGTCATTTGCTTTAAGTTTCCAGTTTTACAATTCAACCCCCCCTTCTTGTGTTTTTCACCCCTTCAATTGGCATCAGAGCGCCTGGTTCTGAGCTAAAACACTTAACCGTGTCAGTAAAAGATCCAGCGTCAGAAAAACACTATGGCAGGAAACAACTCTCATTTCAGCAATGACAACAATGAGGATAGAGACAGATTCAGCGGCAAACCTCCAGTCTTTGATGGAGAAAACTTTGACTACTGGAAAGACAGAATTGAAAGCTTCTTTCTAGCACATGATGCTGATCTGTGGGATATGGTGACAGATGGATACACGCACCCTGTTAATGCAACTGGTCAGAAGATTGATAGAAAATCAATGACTGATCAACAAAAGCGTGATTTCAAGAATCACCATAAGGCCAGAACCATCCTCCTCAGTGCTATCTCCTATACTGAGTATGAGAAGATCTCCAACAGAGACACAGCTAAGAACATCTTTGATTCTCTCAGAATGACGCATGAGGGCAACGTCCAAGTCAAGGAAACAAAGGCTCTGGCGCTCATTCAGAAGTATGAGGCGTTTAAAATGGAAGAATCTGAATCCATTGAAACTATGTTCTCCAGATTCCAGATTCTGGTAGCTGGTCTCAAAGTTCTGGACAAGGGGTACTCTACTGCTGACCATGTCAAGAAGATAATCAGAAGTTTACCCAAGCAGTGGAGGCCTATGGTTACTGCTCTGAAGCTGGCGAAAGATCTCAACAAAATCACTCTGGAGGAACTTATAAGCTCCCTCAGAAGTCATGAGATAGAGCTGGAAGCTGACGAGCCTCAGAAGCAAGGTAAGCCTATAGCTTTAAAATCTAACAGAAAATCTGAATCTAAAGTTTTGCAGGCAGTTGAAGAAACATCTGATGGATCCTCATCAGAAGAAGACGAGCTTTCTCTTCTCTCCAGAAGAGTAAATCAACTGTGGAAGCAAAGACAAAAGAAGTTCAGGAATCCCAGAAGATCTGATCATAACGAGTCTTCTTCCAGACACAGAAGGACAGATTCTTCCTCTGGATACAGAAGATCTGAAGGCTCCTCAGGTAGCAAGAAGCCAAATACAAAAGACATCATCTGCTACGAGTGCAATGAGCAAGGTCACTACAAGAGTGACTGTCCAAAGCTTCAGAGGGAAAAGCCAAAAAGGAAGTTTGGAAGAGAGAAGAAGAAAAGTCTCATGTCCACATGGGATGACTCTGACTCGTCTGAAGCTGACTCAGAATCAGATGATGAAAGGGCGAACATAGCGCTTATGGCTAACATTCCAGATGACAGTGAAGCTTCTGACTCAGACTCAGAATCAGACACAGAAGAGGTATTCCCTAACTTCGCTGTTAATTTTACAAAGGCTGAACTTGCTGAAAGCCTAAATGAAATTCTGGAACGTTATCAGCAGATTAGAGCTAAATTCAGAGACCTGAAAAGGACTCTTGAATCTGACTCTAATAAGTCTGAGAGTCTCAAATTGGAAAACTCTGAGCTGAGAGATAAAATTTTAAAATTAGAAAACTCTTTACAAAACTCTCAGAAGGTACCAATTTCTGAAACTCCCAGCAACGCTGATGAGATCATCAAGGAGTATGATCATAGTTTCCAGAAGTTCCTTGCTAAAAGCATAGATAGAAGCAGAATGGCTTCAATGATCTATGGAGTTAGCGGAAACGGCAGGAAAGGAATAGGATACCTAGGTAAGGTTCCTACACCCAAAAATGTCATGGATTTAACAATTAAATACACTCCTCTAAATTCACACTTTGTGTATGGTCACACACATGACATCAAATATACTAGTAGTAATCACTTTGTGAAACCAAAATTCAACCAGAGTTTTGGTAAAACTAACAAATCAGGACCCAAGAAGATCTGGGTACCTAAGGATAAAATAATACATGTTGCAGATATCTTTAGCAGCAAGTCAGAAACACCAATCATGGTACCTGGACTCTGGCTGCTCACGTCACATGACGGGAAGAAGGCATATGTTCCAAAGCCTGGAACTTAAGCCTGGAGGCCACGTTGGCTTTGGAGGCAATCAGAGGGGAAAGATAATTGGCTCTGGAACTGTAGGTAACGGAAATCTTCCCTCTATTAATAATGTTCTGCTTGTTGATGGATTGATGCATAACCTGTTATCCATAAGTCAATTAAGTGATAACGGTTATGATATAATCTTTAATCAAAAATCATGTAAAGCTGTTAGTCAGAAAGATGGGACTATCCTATTTAATGGTAAGAGGAAAAACAACATTTACAAAATCAAACTTTCTGAACTTAAGAGTCAGAACGTAAAATGTCTTCTGTCTGTTAACAACGAGCAATGGATCTGGCACAGAAGATTGGGACATGTTAGTATGAGAAGAATATCTCAGATTAACAAACTCAATCTGGTCAGAGGACTTCCAAATTTGAAGTTCAATTCAGATGCTCTGTGTGAAGCATGTCAGAAAGGCAAATTTGCAAAACCCTCTTTTAAATCCAAAAATGTTGTTTCTACCTCTAAGCCATTAGAACTTCTGCACATTGACTTATTTGGACCAGTTAAAACTGCTTCTGTCAGTGGCAAGAAGTATGGGTTAGTAATCGTAGATGACTATAGCAGATGGACATGGGTAAAGTTCCTAAGACACAAGGACGAGTCACACTCTGTGTTTGTTACCTTCTGTAACCAAGTTCAGAATGAAAAAGATCTTAGAATCGTTAAAGTCAGAAGTGATCATGGTGGAGAATTTGAAAATAAAGATTTTGAGTCATTCTTCAATGACAAAGGCATTCTGCATGATTTCTCTTGTCCTAGAACTCCTCAACAAAATGGAGTTGTAGAACGAAAGAACAGAACATTGCAAGAAATGGCCAGAACCATGATCAACGAGACAAACGTTGCTAAGACTTTCTGGGCAGAGGCAATAAACACAGCGTGCTACATTCAGAATAGAATCTCAATAAGACCTATTCTGGAAAAGACTCCATATGAATTGTGGAAGAACAGAAAGCCCAACATTTCGTACTTTCATCCATTTGGATGTACTTGCTATATGTTAAATACTAAGAATTATTTGAACAAGTTTGATTCTAAGGCACAGAAGTGTATTATGTTAGGATACTCTGAACGCTCAAGAGGGTACAGAGTATACAATACAGAAACACAGATTGTGGAAGAATCAATCAGTGTTCGTTTTGATGACAAGCTTGACTCTGAAAAGTCAAAGCAGAATGAAAATCTTGCAGGTATAGAAATTGAATTTGCAGGTTCTGAAGACAAGTCATCAGAAGCTCTCAACACAGACATTCCTTCAACGTCTGAAAGAAGCAATGCTAGAAATCCTACAACTGCTGCTGATCAACCTCAGAAGAGAGTACCCAGAAGCAGTTTGGATCACCCAGAAGAATCTATTCTAGGAAGAAAGGAAGATCCAATCAGAACAAGAGCAAGCCTCAGAAACTCTGAAGAAACTCTGATGGGACTTGTGTCTCTGATTGAACCTTCTTCTATTGATGAAGCACTTCTGGACAATGACTGGATTCTGGCAATGCAAGAAGAGCTGAATCAATTCACCAGAAACGACGTATGGGATCTCGTTCCAAGACCAAAAGGATTCAACGTCATTGGAACAAGATGGGTGTTCAGAAACAAGCTCAATGAACAAGGTGAAGTCGTCAGAAACAAGGCACGACTGGTTGCACAAGGTTATAGTCAGCAAGAGGGGATAGACTATACAGAAACCTTTGCCCCAGTCGCCAGGTTAGAATCTATCAGACTCTTAATCTCATTTGCTGTTAATAGAGGCATCACTCTGTATCAGATGGATGTCAAAAGTGCATTCTTAAATGGTTATATAGAAGAAGAAGTGTATGTTCACCAACCCCCAGGTTTTGAAAATACTAAACATCCAGAACATGTTTTCAAACTGAAAAAGTCACTGTATGGTCTGAAACAAGCTCCCAGAGCTTGGTATGAAAGGCTAAGTAACTTTCTGCTTGAAAATGAGTTCACCAGAGGGAAAGTGGACACCACTCTATTCTGTAAAACAGTTAAGAGTGACATTTTAGTCTGTCAAATTTATGTTGATGATATAATCTTTGGTTCTACTAATCCTTCTCTTGGAAGAAAATTTGCTAAGTGTATGCAGGCAGAATTTGAGATGAGCCTCATGGGGGAACTGAAGTTCTTTTTAGGAATTCAGATCAATCAAACTCCAGAGGGAACTTACATTCATCAGAGCAAATACATCAGAGATCTTCTGAAGAAATTTGACCTCTCAGAATGTAAGCCATCAAAGATTCCAATGCATCCCACGTGCATTCTGGAAAGAGAAGAGGTAAGCAAAAGCGTAGAACAGAAGGTCTACAGAGGTATGATTGGTTCTCTCCTTTATCTGACTGCTTCAAGACCTGATATTCTATTCAGTGTATGTATTTGTGCTAGATTCCAATCAGATCCTAGAGAATCTCACTTAACAGCTGTTAAGCGAATTTTCAAGTATCTGAAAGGTACTACTAATCTGGGTTTGTTTTATAGAAAATCTAGTGATTACAGTTTAGTAGGCTACTGCGACGCTGATTTTGCTGGAGACAGAGTGGAACGCAAAAGTACTTCTGGAAGCTGCCAGTTTCTGGGAGAAAATCTGATCTCGTGGTCCAGCAAAAGGCAATCAACTATTGCTCTGTCAACAGCAGAAGCTGAGTACATAGCAGCAGCTGGATGTAGCACACAGATGCTCTGGATGAAAAGTCAGCTTGAAGACTTCCAGATTTTTGAGAGTAACATTCCTATTCTTTGTGATAATACTTCTGCTATTTGCTTGAGTAAGAATCCTATTTTACATTCTAGAGCTAAGCATATAGAAATAAAACATCATTTCATTAGGGACTATATTCAGAAAGGCATTTTAAACTTGAAATTTATAGATACAGACCATCAATGGGCTGATATCTTTACAAAACCCCTTTCAGAAGATAGGTTTAATTTCATTCTGAAACATCTCAGCATGAAAGTATGCCCAGAATGAAAATGCTTTAATTCCATATTTTTATCTTTCAGAATGTAATTATATTACTGTGAACTTCTGATCAATCTTTGTCTCAGAAAGTTAGAACATGCAGATTGTATCAGAGGCAAGTCTAAAGATCTGAGAGTCTAATCTCAAATACAGACGTGCTGATCACTATATCAAACAAGTGTCATCCAATCATCAGCAAATCCCTGAAGCAGAACGCGTGCACGCTTCTGAGAAAGGAAAGCGCTGATTGGGTGCATTGAGACACATGTCTGGTAACCGTTTTTAAGTATCTTTCTCAAATCCCCCAAAATCAGCAAGCATTAAATGCAAAAGTAATCACGCTTGTTAATTGCAATCATTATTTTTTTTCTCTCTTAAAAACGTTTTATTTTTCAAAATAATTTTTGAAAATCCTATTTAAGCACATTACTCTTCATGTTTATTCTTTACGCTTATTCATAATCTCTTAAGAATTTTTCTGCATATCTCCTTCAAAACCCTAGCTTTTCTCAAATCACTCTCAAGCTTTTTGTGTGAGAACAATGGCATCCTCCAGCATTTCTGCAGGAAATCAGAAGAAAGAAACCTCTGAGCAATATCAAGCGCCTACCAGAACTCTTCTCACACCGGTTAAGAATCTTGAGGTTCTCTCTGAATTAATCATCTATTTCGAAAGTTTGAAGGATAATGGATTTGACCTATCTGCTGAAGTCAAAGCTCAGAAGTGGGAGAGGTACTTTGATAGATTGGTTGGACCAACCTTCCCAGAGCTTGTCAAAGAATTTTGGATTCATGCCAAGATTGATAAGCATCTAGTTATCTCTTCTGTCATGGGGAAGAAGATAATAATTTCTGAAGACCTCATTGCCAGGTTAATAGGTCAGAGTGGTGGTGGAGTCCGTTGTGTGGACATGGCTGATAGGTGTCCGGATATTGGTGTGGTAGCAAACTGCATCTTCACTCTTGGTTTTCCCAGCAGCAAAATCAAGGATCTGAAGGATCACTGCAGAGTGTGGGCCAAGATTGTCCTAGGTTGTTTCAATCACAGGAAGCCAACAAGCTCTCCTGACTATATAAACGTGGATCAGCAATTTCTGATCTACTTTATTAATCAGAGGGTGAAGATCAATTTGGCACACTTCCTGTTCAATCATCTGAAGACTAGTGTGAAAGAGACTAGAGAAGAAGAAAGGACGAAAAGAGACTGGATACCTTTTGGGAGGCTCATATCAGATATTCTGACAGAGAATAAGCTGATAGATTATCTGAGCGAAGCTAAAGTACTGGGCAATTTTGAACCAACTGTTGGAAAACCGCTGAATGCCAAGAATCTGAAAAAGATGAAGCTGATAGACAATATCAGGAAGGAACCCAGAGCTTCTTCAACTGCTGACATCTCCAGAAGAAGAGTGCCTCTGAGTGATTTTCCAAGATTTTCCGAGATGGAATCTCACCCTGATATGGTTGCCAAGTATCCAGATTCTCCCAAGGCAGACGTTGCAGGTTCTAGGCTGAAGATCAAAGACCTGAGTCAAGTTCAACCTGAAGTGACTCAGAAGAAGTCAAAGAAGAGGAAAGCAGAAGGATCATCTCACCAGACTCCAAAGAAACGAGGTAATCCATCTGCTGCTCCTATTTCAATTTCAACTACTATTCCAACATCTGTTGCTCCACCCCAAACCTCTCACAGAATTTCCATTCCAATCCCCACTATTGATGAAAACATACCAGAAGACCCTTCTGAGGCCTTACAACTCAGAAGAACCAGAATTAAAATTCCTCTCAAAATTACCAAACAACAACCAACTGTTTCAACAACATCAGCACTTGATAGCGTGCTAGCTGACATTGAGCGTGAACATGCTTCTGTTCAACCTCACTCTGAACCACCAAATATTCCTCCTCCACAACCTGAACCAGAAATTCAACCACAACTAGAACCAGAACAAGAACCAGAACAACAACAACCTATCACAGAAGAACCTCTGATCCCTGAACAATCAGAAGTTCCACCTCCTCAACCAGAAAATAATCCTCCCTCACCTCAAACAGAGTTTCATCGCTATGAAACCCCATCTCCTCATCATTCTGATCCCCACTCACCTCAACCTTCACCGCTGGCAATACAGTTGCCATGTGGAACCACCATTATCACACCCCAGTTACCATCATCAGAGGAATCAACACCTCCAAAAACTCCAACCACTCCAATAGACATATCCTCTGACTCTGATAACCATCCACCAAAACAAACAGCACATCAGCACACCTCTGAAAACCAATCATCTGAAAACCCCAGCAGAACATTCATTGACTTAACAAGTCTTGAACGTCTTGCTGATTTAAGACACAAATTGGCCATTCCCAAACCAAAGCAATTAGATGTTGGCTCTGGTATTTTGGACTTTGAAACAGGTATGCTGCAGTGGATTGCTTCCTTGAAGCAAGTCTGTCCCGGGATGATCGACCCAGCTGCTTCTGATCAGCTCTGGTCACAGTTCAGAGTATGGGTTCGTGCTGAAGCACTCAAGCTGCAGGACGTCAACTATGAGCAGGCTCAACAGAACTTTAGCAAGCTGCTGAAGGAAGTTGAGAGTCAGCTGCCTCAAGAAGTTGTGCTCCCTCTGGACTCTGAATCGTGGTCTGAGAAAGAACAAGCTGCACAGGTGGAACCAGCAGAAGAAGACAAGACTCTTCAAGAAGAAAATCCAGCAGAAGATGTAGCTGAAAGTTCTGAGAAGCTTCCTCCTGCTGATAATTCTCAAGCTGCCTTGGACAGGCAGGCTCTGGAAGAATTAAGGCTGAATGACTTGCGTCTACAGCAGCGGATGGATGAGAATAATCAGAAGATGGAAGCAAGAATGAATGTCCAGGACAGCAAGATTGATACTGTTGTCACCATGGTTCAGAAGCAGAATGCAACTTCTGAAAAGATTCAGGCAATGCTGGAAAGCCTGTTCTCACGCATGCCCCCACAACCTTAAAATTTTTTTCATGCATGACATTCTCTATATTTTCTTCATTTTCTGATGTACTTTTGACTATGTTTTGACTTTGGTTTGTAATGCTATTTTGCTCTAATTCTGAACTATCTTTAATATTATTAGTTTTTTCTGATCTAAATCATTTTAGCACATCACCAGCACTTTTTGATTGCTGACAAAAAGGGGGAGAACAAGAATGATATTTAAATCAATAACGGATAACTAGACAGAAACTCTCAAACATTCTAACTCTCTATTACTTGAAATGTTTTTTCTGTTTTGTCTTTAAGTCTACAGGCACAATGAAGACTAGAAGCTCTGATCAAAAATGTAGAAGCTCATGTTGCTCTGATCAAATATGAAGTTCTGATATATGAAGCTCTGATCGACCTAACACTCTGATCTGAAGCAAAGCTCTGACAGGAAAAGCTCTGAAGCTCTGCTCTCTGATAAGTCAAAGACTTACAATCTGATGCTCAAAGACAGAAAAAGATCTGACTCTGAAGAACAAGCATATCAAAGGGAAGTAACAAACTCAGGGGGAGTATCTCTTAACTCTGACTTCTCCGTACTTCTTATTCTGATACATAGATCTGATAACTTTTCACGTTATTTTTTATTTAAAATATCTAGTTTTTGTCATCATCAAAAAGGGGGAGATTGTTAGAACAATGTTTGAATCTAGTACCCTATAATTAAGTTTTGATGATAACAAAGTGAAAAGATATAGTAGTTAAATATTTCATGATTGAATTATATGCTACTTAAAATTACTATGCTCTGACTTGCAGATATGCTGATTAAAATAAGCAAGATCACGTTCTCAGCATCAGAATATAAGTTTGCACACCAGCATCAGAAGTTGCTGAATCAGAACGTCAAGATCAGAAGATCAACGTTTGCACATGCTGAAGCTTGATGAACAGAACTGCGCGTAAAATACTCTGATACAGAATCAAATCAGTTCATCAGCAGCGAAGCAGAATCAGAATGAGCCAAGCCAGAACGTGCATTGAAGAAGCAACGGTACTGTGCATTGAAAGCTAATCAATACCAACGGCATCATTCTAGACAAGATCTGCTCAGAAAGGAAAGCTTGTTAATAGCATTGAATCAAGAATATTTGCTTCAACGTTCATCTTCTCAAGTGCTATATAAACCAAGCTTTGAAGATTATAATGGCTAATGCTTCCAAACTCTCTACACGCAAAAAGCTGATCAATAATCTTCACTCTACAAGTTTTGCTAAACCACCAAACTCTGATACTCTATTAGCGTTTAGCAACTTAGTATTCTAAGCTTCATTTGTGTAAACATCACAGTTGTGATATAGTTTTCGTAGAAACATTCACACACATTTGATTATTCCTTTGTAAGAAAGTGTTGCCTTGACAAACCGGATTGTGGTTTGAATCAAGAAGGTTTTAGCAGTTGCTAAAGCAGATTTGTATTCAGTTGAATATAGTGAATTAAGACCTCGTTGGAGAGAGGCGAAATCACCTTGAACGGGTGGACTGGAGTAGTTTGAGATCAAACGAACCAGGATAAAAATATCTTGTCATTTGCTTTAAGTTTCCAGTTTTACAATTCAACCCCCCCTTCTTGTGTTTTTCACCCCTTCAACGAGGACAAGAGTTACCCTTTTACCTCTCAAATTCTGGCACTTTAAACTTTGCTGGAACTTTTACATTGGGAACTAGGCAGAGTTCACTGACATTCTATCCAAATGATTCTTTTCCTTGAAGTGCCTTCATTTCCTTCTACATCACATTGAATTGATCTTGAAAATCATCCAATCGCTCATAGAAACCCACACTTCCACTCGATGGAGGAAAAAGACGATAAACTTCTTTATTAATAAACGACATAACATTCACTGAAGGAGGTACAATATAATGGATCTCATTTATAGACACATGAGTAACATGCACCACAGGAGGGGTGGGAGTAGCAGCAGCTTGTGCAACTGGAGCGGCTTGAGCATTAAGATTGTAACCTTCTGGCATGAAATTTTCAGGAATTCCCCACGGGTAACCCTGAGGCATATGATTCTGAGCAACAATAACTAGAGTAACGGAAATGGGAACTGTCGAAGCTTAGGAAGTGACTGTTGTTTGTTGTTACTGAGCATGTGGTGGTTGATTCTGAGCAGCCACCAACGATTCCATCAAAGTAGTCAGGTTAGCCATACTGATCTTCAAAGCAGTGACATCTTCATGCAGCTCGCGATTCTCTTGTTCAAGATTCTCCATTTTCTTCCTGGAATTAGCCCAAATATTATACCGGTGAGACAACTTGCTTCTTAATGGAGTTAGAGAAACACAATAAGACACCTGGGTATGAATAAAAATGAAATAAATATGTATAAGATGATGCATGACATGCAATTCACATGATTTATTTATCTGTATTAATAATTTCAAGGAACTCAAAGGATTATAGACGATTAGCAAATATTAAAGTACCAATACATTTTGAAATACTGAAAATCTCATTATAATAATTTCAAAAATGGATTACAAATTTTTAGTACAAGTGTCAACAATCCTAACTACAAGAGAAGATATAATCTAAAATCCTAAGAAGGCAAAGTTGATTAAGATCACTCCACACGCTGGCGCTTTCCCATGAGTATTGGAATCTGAGCCTTCAATTGCGTATTCTCTTCTGCATACCTGTCGGCGACCCCTTTCCAATTACCCGAATCAGGAAGTGAGTAACTAAGTCCCGATTGATCACTAGAGGAAAATAAATCCTTTCGCCTCTCCATCATCTCTATATCATGACTCTATAGAATTTTAATCAAGTCATCCTTCTCTTTCAGGTCTGCTCGGTAGGTCATCTCTAAAGTCTGACACTTGTTCTTCCAGTCCTCCTTCTCCTGTTGCATCCTAACTAGGGAAAGCTAAAGCTCTTCCATGTCATCTAAAAGGGGATGAGTGGTATTCAAAAACATATCAGGTATAGGTTCTTCATGGGAATATGGCATCTTCAACTGAATTTCCCTTACTTGTACCCATCGGGGATGAGGCTCCAAAGAAACAACTTCTCTCAGTCCCAAGTCTTTTCTACTCTTCCTGTGAATATGGCTCCAAACCTTTTCAATTTCCTCCTTATCTTCCTTATGATCCTCTCATTATTTGAGAAAGAAACCACTCAGATGAATACTATTTGGTTTATCTATCATCGGATATCCAACCTGACATCGTGCAAGAATTGGATTGTAGTTAATTCCTCCCTTTTTACATAGAAGAGGTACATTGGGGAAACTACTACAACTATTGACAATCTCCAAATCATAGTAAGCATGATGATACCAAACAATCGGAATGAGTGAGAGCCATAATCTTCGGAGTCCAACGAGGTTCCTTCTTGATATCCCCTAAAGCATCAGACCGAGGTAGGTGAGAAATAAACGACTGATATAACAAAGGCGTGCAACAAGTGACCATACCTCCATGATAAGAATCCCGAAGATGAATGGAGTAATAAGAATCTCCTAATAATGTAGGAACTGGATTCCCAATCAAAAAGATCCCGATGGCGTTGACATCCACAAATTTGTCGATGTTAGAGAATAAGAACAACCCAAAGGCAAGTAGAGTAAATATGGTCTCAAAATAAACCATACTCTTCATCCTAGAAAAGTAGCGAGATTTCTATAATAAAATATGAGCGGGTAATCCTCTGATTCCTCCTTTAGTAGTTATGTTGGCCTCAATCTCAGACTTCCCCAAATGAATTATAACAGCAATCTCGTGAGACTTGGGCTCTCCCTCCAAACTAGTGAAAGGAACACGATCAGTAATAGGTAAACTCAGTAGGTAAGAATACTCCTCCAATGTAGGAATTAACTGGTAATCAGGGAAAGTAAAACATGGATACATCGAATCATAGAACTGGACCAAAGTCGAGAGAATACCCTCCTTCATCCTGAGCTTCGTAAGAGACACGATGGATCCATATTTCTTCCAAAAATCTGTAGAACTCTCGATCTAGGGAATCAGACTCATCAAATCATCTATCTTAGGATTCTTGAAACTGTACTTTCGAGTCTTTCTTTTTCCAGAACCCATGGTCAAATAATATCTGAGATGTTTGTGAAGAGTCAACTTGAAGTCCCTTGATACAAATGTTTTAAATGATGCTCATGGGTGCATGAATGCATGATGTAACAATCACATACAAGATCACAGACATGGGCGGAGGGATTCATAGGTTCAACATCACGAGCATGAGGTTAAAGGTACTACCCACAAGGTATGGACTAATAGTTTATCACCTTTCGAACAAGGTTCTAAGAGGTTCCCAGAGTCTACGTCCTTCCTTCGGATATTACAAACGTCCTGACTGACTCGGTAATTGGTAATATTCTCAGGGAAAACTCGTTTGAGTGTAGTATCACGTGACAACCATTTCCGGATTACTCCGTCATAGTTTCCGCATTACACCTAAAAGGCTAATATGGGTTAAGGGTTCTACAATCCTCAGCTTCAGCAGGCTCCCAGGTAGAAAGAAGCACGTCTTCCAGATTACTCGGTAAACCATACTGCAGTCAAAGGGGCCTCCACTGAGTGGGAGATCTCATGTCTCCTTTTTTAAGATTACTCCTCAAAGTTAACATGACTATACTGACCGTCTTATCTTAAGTTTGCTCAAGTCAGGGTAGAGGACTTATCATAAATTACCAAGCACCCTAAAAACTAGGAAAACCCAGACAGACATATATACAACACATAATATAAAACAAATAATAGTACATACACAAATAAACAAAGATAGGCTCAACCCACTTAGAAATGGACCATCATTTGGTCGATCTTTCCACAGTGAAGTTGCCATTTTTTCTGTAGCGGTAGAAATGTTGAGACTAAGCCATTGGATTGACTTAACTCGCACATATCAAATAAAAATCGCCACCGTGCTTTATTGTTTCCAGAGGAAGGGGAAAAGAGAGAATAACCCAAAAAAGAGGGGGAGATAATATAGGTACAGGGGTTGGTTATACAAAGGGGAGGTATTAGCACCCTAAACATCTATGGTACTCCGCAGGAACCTCTTTGAAAGTTTGTGTATTTTGGCTATAAGTGTTGTATAAAAATAGATGGTGGAGATGAGAAAAGAAATATTTTTTACAATTTTTGTACCCGCCGCAGTTGTGAGCCTTTAGTGCCTACGTACCACCTTCCATGTAATAGGGAATCAAGGTACTCGTAGTTCACCTTTAAAAAAATTTAAAACACAAATGTATTGGTTAATTTTAAGAGACAAAACATCATCATCGTATCTGAGTTGAAGAACATAGTTACTACCCACGATTATGAGAAAGGAGAATTTGCATCATCACAAAGTGGACAATATAACTTGGATTTTAAAATAAACAAAGCCTCACTCAACATCCAAGTTGAAAATATCTCACTTCACTATATATCGCAGAAGTATAGTAGCTCGCATCACTACAAGGATTGACAAGAGTCTAATCTTTTGAGAAAAATCTAAGGTAAAAAGCCAAAATGGTAAAATGGTTTTAATGAGATTGATTTACTTTTAGTCTTCTCAGAAAAAATGTCAAATTATTATTAAGTTGTTTAAAGTTTTATTAAGAAAATGATTTTTGAAAATGCATGGACCTAAGTCCAAGTTTATTGTTAAAGTGATTCAAGTTTAGAAAACAAGAATAGTTTTGGAAAAGAGGGAAACAAATTTTGAAATTAAAGAAGGTTGGAGAAGGTGAAAGGACTATCCTAAAGCATAAGGTAAAAGTTAAAGAAAAGAACCGTCTAACCAACAAGAAGCCAACACTTGACCCAATGAGTCAATGTAGAATTCTCATCCTTTACATTGCAACCAAACAAGAAAAGATAATAAACCTCTTAAGAATACCAAACTTCAAATGCATTACGTCTTCACAAAAATTGGACAGAGTAACGACTGTACACAGATGAATTCCCAGTCACAGACAAAACATATAATCAGAATAACCTACATAAGAAGTAAAAAAATAACTCAATGTCTTGGGGTATACCCCAAGAACTCCATACAGAATAACAACAGAAGTCACAAGGTCTCAAGGGTAGTCAAGGTTTCTAATCCTAAGTCAAAGAAGTCCATAACTCCAAAATGCCAAGGATAGTAACCAAATAGTCCAAACAACCTTAAAGTTTTTTATTGTTCAAGTTGGATATTAGGTATCTTCAAAAAGAAAATGAAAGCTCAAGTGAGAAAAACAAAAATGACATAAAGATAAACGCTCAAGTGAGGAAAGATGAAAATAGCATGAAATGTAAATGCTAAAACAAATGGTGCTTAAAGTAACGACATAAAATAAAAGCATAAAAATATATCAAAGCCTCTCAATAACAGGTTTCATTTTATTTTTGTCAAGTATATCATTCATTTCAAATTCTCGAGGCGGCAACAAATGATCAACGATGTTTAAATGATTTGCTTAGACCAAAGTTTATGAAGATTCATTAGAAGATTGATAAGACCAAAGCCTCCTAATAATGAACCTCAAGGTTATTGGACCAAAGGTTTCAAATTAAACATACTTGGGCTTGCAAACATGGGTTTGGGCCATAAATGATCATTTCTCAAACCGGGACAAAATTTTGCGCTATGTTAAGAAATCGTAAGTGGACTTATGTAAAAGTCGCACCTATTTTGAGGCTGGTCAATAGCAATTTATGTACCATATGTTTGGAGAAATGATATGTAGATCATCCTCTAACAACATGTAGTACAAGTAAGAAAGGGATAAGACAAAGAGGGATGAGATGTGTTATATGAAATTAGGGTTTCAAATATCATCAACATCATTCATCCCTTTTGGTGGATTTGGTTTCTTAACCTATCAACACCCAAGATCCAATGAGGTTGAGGAACTTGTCACAAAATGAAATCCAAGTTCGAACCAAATAAAAAATAAAAAAATAATATTTAATAAAACAATATTTTGATGTTTAATAAAAACGAAAATAAATGGTAAAATACACAAAGTATATTAAAATATAAAAAATCCTCAAAAATAGTCAGAGGTCAAACATGATTTAATAAATATTAACAAACTTTTTTAGAATTTTTTAAAGTCAGAAACTATTTTTAAAAATAAAAGAAATAAGTAAAACAAACCAAAAAATGGTAAAAAATAGTAAAATCAGAAATAAAAATAAAACAAAGTCACCAAAAATTTCCAAAAGACCAAAGGACCTTTCCATAATTTTTTCAGAATTTTTAACAATCAGAAAATAATTTTAAACAATTAAAACAATCAAAAGAAAGTGAAAAATCATAAAAAATATCAAATTTGAAAATAAAATTGTGAAAAAATAAAAATAAAAAAGATATTATTCTAAAATATTTTTTATGAATATTTTCATAATTCTTGGACCAGAAATGGATTTTTGAAGTTTAAAACAAATAAATATAAAAATTAGAAAATAAAAATAAAGCCAAAAAAATGTGGACCACTAGATTATTGTGAAAACATGTTAGTAAGCAGATCCAAGGGATCTGACACGCTGTGCATGATATGGTCACTATTGGAAATCACACCAAATCATTTTTTAAATCAGATTTTAATAAAATAAAAAGAAAAAATGTGATCCATTGGATGAAAGTCAAAACACGTTAGTAAAAAAATCTAAATGACTTGGCATGATGTGCATATCATGGACCCTCAGCCAAAACACGCTGAATCAAAAAACAAATAGCCATTGAAAATAAAACAAATGTCCAATGTTCATTGGTTGAAGAACGACACGTAGGTCATCTTCAACCTCCAGACACCATGAGTGTGGGATTTTATGAGATTCTTCAAACGGAAATGTTAGAAGCTCAATCTTATATCATTGGATCCGTCTCTTCAATACGATCCCAACCACACCCTCGCGAAAGATTTATATAAACTGGTCAAAGAGAAAATTGTAGAAAACAAAAATAATATCGAGAACTTTAGGTTGAGATATCTCACTCAGTTCTCAAGTATTTAAAAAATTGTAAGTAGCACGAGGATTAGAAGGATGAGTAGAGTAGAATAGGCTTTTATTTGGAACGACTTGGTTCAGAAAACTACCTGAACGAGGCTCACGAAAATAGTTCTGAAAGTGAACTTCTGAAAATCAAAATATGTCTCGATTTTCTTAGTTTAAGTGTTGGAGAGTTTGTATGTTTATGGAGGATGATGAATATGTAAAGAAATTGTGAAGAGAGAGCCTGAAACTATGAAATGGAATTTCAAATTTCTGAGTTGCGAATGAACTTTGGCAGGGTGTATTTGGCTCTCAAAGCTTGTGTAAATGAGTGTAATCTGGTCATATATTTATAGGAAAGTGAATGAAAATGAGAATTGGAAGAATTAGTGAATTTTGGAGGGAAATCGTAAGAGGTTGTGGACATGAGAAACGTGTGACTCCATATGCCTCAAAACTCATTTAAAACTTGTGTTTTAAGGCTCTAATCCACTTTGTAAAGTTGGTTAAACATGTTTAGATCAAAAACACACGCTAATTTGGTGTTTATAAGTCACATTATGGATTTCAAATTCTGACTTTGGAGAAAACTTTAGTTTCAAGGTACCAACTTTGAATCCATAGTGTGCACAATTCAAGGGGTAATTCTTGAAGCATTTGAAAGATAAGGTCAAAATCTTCACAATGTGAAAAGAGAGAGGTCATTTGGATGCTTGAGCTAAAATTTGTGATGAGTCAAAGTTGAGAAAAAGACACTGACTTTTATACTTAGAAAAATTTCAAGTTTTTTCTTCAAAAGTGACATATAATGTTTTGATTCCAAACAAGGCCTTCTTCCAAAATCTTGTTTGAAAATTGATTCTAGCTTGAAGTGGACTTACCAAATATCATTGTGAAACTTTAATCACTCAAAAATACCAAGTATTGAACAAGTTATGGCTTTGTGAATTTGGTGAAAATCCATTAGGTGACCTATAATCTTTTGAGTTCTTAAGACATCTTCCAACCATTTTCAAGTCTTGCACATATAATAAGAGTTGAAGTTTACATTCTTAAGATCAATATGGAAAAATAACGGGCTCAAGGATATAAAAATTGACCATGTTATGATCTTTTGAAGTTACATAAGGGAATTTGATGGGCTATCTAGAAGACTTGTAATTTTTCTCCATCATTAGGAATCTTCAACACAAAATTTTCTTGAAACTTTTGAAGTGATTAATTTATAACCCTTTAAAGAGAAGCATATATTTGGAATCACTCAAAAATATCAAAATAGGAACAAGATATAGCCGTTAGAAGTTCAAACTAGCTCATTGAGCGCCAAAATGACTTGGAAACCCCTTTCAATTTTGACAATATTTCTTGCACAATCACTTTTTCCATGTAAATATAAGTTCTTGTGGATGATAATAAGAACCCATATCAACAATAACCACTTCCAAATATTAATAATTGAGAGAGTTATGCACTTTTGGTCAAGGAATCAAGAACTTGTCCAATTAGGTCAAACCTCTTCAATCAACTCTTGTATCTTTTAACTTCATTTGAAAAATTGAGGCATGATGAATCATAGTAGACCTTGTCATGATATTAATTTAAATAATTCTCAATGACTAAGCTTGAATTTCAATGAAGCTTTGTTGGATAATGCATGGAAATAAGCTCATGAACCTATGAATTAACTTGATGAAGTGTGTTGTTCCCTCACCTATAGGATCATCATTTAGAGCAAACATTCATTGTATTTGTTAGTTAAAAAGTTAATCAATACAAGACATATATGGTCACAATATACAAATCAAAATTCTTGGTGATCCCTCATGAGCAAACCTAGAGATAGAGAAAAGAACCAAACCCAAGGGTGATCTTGATATGATTGAGTTAATATGAGATAATAGAGGAATATTAGGGGCAAAAATTTGGGTACGACACCCCCATTTGATATATTTCTCCTAACAATTGTTGGATCAATTGTTGTCTTCAGAAGTCATTCCTTCACTATATACCCTTGTGGATAGGTCCAAAAGCTTTAAATCCTGCTTCTGTCATACTCAGAAATGCTACTTCTGAATATTGTGATGAACTTGTTTGACAACCACCAATAAGTATGATGTTACAACACCATCTAGGACATCAACTTCAGAAGTTAAATCAGGTTGTGACTCATATAAAACAATTGAGAGAAATAAACTCTCAGTACTTAGTAGTTATCTTGCCCAAGCTACTTCAACCGGTCACATAGAGAGAAATAAATTTTCTACACATTTTTTGAACAAAAATATTCAGACTGCAGAATCATATAACTCCTCAGATAAATACCCTATCTCCCGTCAAGGTGTTCACCATTGGCTTATGCATAGTCTCCTAAGATGATAGTAAAATACTTAGCTCCCGACAGAATATCCATCACCACTCAGATACACCACCTCATCACACGACGTATCAAATTTTATCTTACTATCTTCTTCTGCATACCTGTGGCACATGCTAACTCTTCACCATGACATCAATCATCACAACCATCTTCATCACAAACAACTATAGAATGGGTCAGTGGCTTGACCTATTGCTTCATTATGGACAAAACAGGCTTCCTTAGATTGAGACTAAATAACTGAGATGATGTTCCAACATCTATCTCACACACATGGATTCAACAACAAATATGTTTTTGGAGGTAACATCCATAACAATCCATGCATAACTCTTACAGGGGATACAAGATCACTCTTCAGCAGCTAGCCATCCTTCATGACCAGACATCAAACACATGCAATGACATGCATGATACGCACCTCTAAAACACAAGTATATACCTCTTGTCTGACTTTGAGGTGGTAGGAGCCAATCTTCTGCACATAAAGAGGATATTCCCTCTAACAGGTATCTGGAGCAGAATACAACAAGCAGGTGATAAGGCCAGCACTATACCCTAAGCACCACTACTTCTTCAAAGCTTAATAATGCACTTCCAGCCCTGGTGCATAAACAAATGTTCCAATATGTGAGGACACCACATAGTTGGACTCTGAACTTGAAAGGGACCACCCTTTAGTATACATACCTTGCTCCAATGAAGCATGATGAACTCCTTTTACTCAAGTAAACAACTGAATATTCATTCCAACTGATTAAATGATATATCAAAAGTGCATAAGCCAATCAACCACTGAGCTTAGGTTGATAAACCTCCATTTATTATCCTTCCTTCGATAATCGTTCTTCTCTTAACAGAACAAGAGTTCCATGCTCTCATAGATTTGACATTTATTTCAAGTTTGATTAAGCAACCTCTATCTTGTTTTTAAGAATAACCATCAGCCTAGAAACTTGGATAATTGTTGCCTTAAGTCTTTTTCTCTGAATTTTGGTTCCTTTGGTTAGAAGAACTTAAAGATGTTAGAGATAATGTCCTCGACATTAGGAATGGACTTCATGAAGAATCTTGTTAATATGCCTTTTCTCAAGTCTTTGAATAGAACAACATGCTCAGCTTATTCACTCTTACTTTCTTGGATCATAAATAAACTAACCCAAAAAGTAAATAATATGTTGCTCATATCCTGATCAACATATTTATCTAAGGAAAGTTTCTAGCATAGAAACTTCTTAGACACAGATGTCTCCTCTTCTAGATAAGGCGTGGGTTCTAAACATATGTGATCAACACATATTTTTTCATCCCCTAAATCATCTTCTACACCATTCCTTTCATCAGCAAAATTATACATAATTTGCGAACGAGATGTTCCAACATCATGTAGAACATCATCCATGGAATGCACCAAGAGACCTGTCATTAAAGACATGTGGCTGACCTTTCAGAGAAGAGAGAAAAAATAAACTGCTTCCTTCAGGTCTCCTATAAAAGAACTTATTCAGAAGTGCCTTTATGAGTGGACTTTAGAAAATCCTCAAGTATATTTTGTAACTTTAATAAGTTGGTTAAGACTATCCTCCATGTATCACAACACCACAAGATACACCTTCAGAGAGGAAGCACACACAACCGGGAGTTTTCCACCAGATGCAGCGGAATAAACGAAAAACTCCTCAACTAAGCTTCAGGCACAACATAAGTTTGAAACAAAATCAAACCTCATAGAAGCTCACCACCAAGGCTGCTCACCTGACAACTTCAAAATAGGGTCACCACACACCTTGTCACGAATAGTCTATCCTCCACTTGAAGGGACCCTTCGTACAAATATGAACTGACCATGTACGAACAACTTTTCAGCATAACCTCCTACCTTGAATATGACTAGAAAGTATCTTCCCAAGAACTCATCCATAGATAGAACATGATGTCTCCTCTTATACCAATTGAAATTCCGGTAAGGTAGAACCAGATGTCCTATAAGATGTCATAACATTCGGTCTGTTACAAACAGCATGACAAGGAATAAATAGTTAAAAATAGATACTGAAAAGTAAAGTGCACACATAATTGTTAACCTATTTCAGAGCAACTCTTCTACTCTATAGGCATACCAAGCAAGGGACAAATCTATTAATAGTAGTATCAATTAATAGACCTTATAGAAAACATACCAGTTTACTGACTAATCACTAACCTCGCTAGATTTCTATCTAAGACTCACCTAGATATGAGGCCCTCATCAATCCCTCATCAATCCAAGACAGCGATTGGACAATTCTAAGACACTTAGAAAAACAAGAAGACACACTTCCATGATGAGAAGACTCACTTCTATGACGAGCAAGAAGACACACTTCCCTATAAACTCAACCAAGACTCTTAACTAATAACACCAAATTGAAGTTTCTTAAAATCTTCCTCCAAGAACAATACTCACTCTTTCTTCACAGCTTTGAGGAGAACAAAGTGTCCATCTCACAACTCGAGTGGTTCACTTGCACCAACTCTCTTAGAGAGTGGCTACAGACTCAGTCCTAATGACTACATCTTGATAATTCACGGCTGATACCAAGCCTAGGTTACAATGCTTCTATTTATAACCTATTACCCAACTGGATTTGGGCTTCTAATCACAACAAATATGTTGTTATGAATCTCCAGAAGATTCATCTACAAAATAGGTCTTCAACTAAATCTTCCTAATTAATCTCCATAATTAGAAAGTTAATATTCTTCCTGATTCTGACTTGAATTTTCCAGAACTAATAAGACAGATCCATATATGATTGCATAATATTCCAAGAATATTTTGCATCTGTTAAATCATAACAGAAACGTTTACTCCAATTGTACCAGTAAGGATGTCGTATCAACCTGCATAGGACATCTTTTTTGACATGTGGCTCCAGATGATGAGACATATCATCTCAACATATTTCTTCATTAAATAGAACTTCAACCTGCTTTCTCCTATAACTTACAAATCATATTTAACCTATTGCTACTACATTAGTTTTACCAAACATAATGCCAATCCAAATAATAGAGAATTAACCCAAAGCATAGAAATCAAAATAACCTGCACACAGAGAAAATTCAGACCAATGCCTTGGAGTAAACCCCATGAATTTAGACAGAATAACAACAGTGTACAAGGTATCCAAGTGTAAAAGCTTCTAATCCTAAGTCCAAGAGATCAACAACTCCAATATGCCAGGGATAGTAACCAATAATCCAAGAAGAGCCTTAAGTATTTTAATGTTCAAGTTGAATTATTAATGTTTTAAGAAAAAAATAATGGTCTAAATGGACAAATAAAAAAGTGCATAAACATAAACGTATGTCCAAGTGGACAAAGGAAAAATGTTGAATCATAAACAAGTTGCATGAAATGTAAATGCTTAAAAGTAAATGACATAAAGTAAAAGCGGTAAATAAAGTGCCAAAATTAAAATTGCATAAAGTAAAGATTAATACAATAAATGTTAGAGTTAGTTTCTGATTCGGGACAAATGTAGCACTATGTTAAGAAATCACATACAGACTAATGTAGAAGTCGATACTATATGAGGCTAGTCAATAAAAATTTATGTACCGTACATGTCAGAGATATGATAAAAAACATACTTCTAAAACATGTAGAACAAGTAAAAACAAGATTGATCAATACTTTTTTCAACTATCCATAAGATTAAATGAACATAAAGTTCAAATGCCTTATCCAAATTGATTAAAAAAAAACAAAATAAAAAGGGATGAAGAATAAAATATTTCCATAATAGATGAACAATGATTGAGGATTAAACTTAGGTCAAAGTTGATGAAGACTTGTTAGAGGATTGATAAGACCAAAGCCTCCTAACAAAAAGCTTCAAAGGTTTTGAACCAATGTTCAATAATCAATCATACTTGGACACTCAAACATAAAGTTTGGGCCACTAATGATAACTTAAAGAGGAAAAGATAAAATATGAATCCATGATAAGTGATCAATGATGATTGAAGATTTAACTTAGGTCATTGTTGATGAATACTTGTTAGAGGATTGATAAGACCAAAGCCTTCTAACAACAAGCTTCAAAGGTCTTGAACCATGGTTCAATTATCAATCATACTTGGAAAATTTCAAGCATAAAGCTTGGACCACTAATGATCATTTAAAGGAATCAATAAAGAGATAAGATGAAGAGGAAGGGAAATAATAAATCACATTAGATCAAATTCTTAAAATTCTTTCATCTTCAAGTTTAATCACTCATGATTGATGGATTAAAGCACTAAACATGTCACTAATTCAAAGCACCCAAGAATGAATTAAACAATTCACTCTTAGACATAATAGAATTAATGAATGTATATCCAAATTCATCTACATCCTAAGTCCATTGAATTTGAAGAGAAATTGGACATTCAAATTTGTAATCTAAAGAAACAGTAAAAAGAAAGGAGTAGAAAAAGAAAGGAACCAAAAACAATGCTAAAATAGAGCAAAAACAACATTTTGCCTTCAGGAAAATCGGTTTCTCCATATAGGGAAACCGGTTTCCTACGTGAATTTTCCAGTTCTTGTGTAAAATCAGTGAGAGAAATTAGTTTCTCCATATAGGGAAACCGATTTCTGTTGCGAAATTTTCAAAAACAGCATTTAAAAAGAGAATATTCTTGATCAAACATTTCATCAAACACCTTATGGTCTGGGATTTAATTGCGCACAAAAATCCCATTAAATCACGAGGAATTAAGACCAATGGAATAGAAAAAAGTAGCTCAAAGAATTAAACCACCAAGATTAACAAGAGATCACGTTGTGAAAGATGAAGATCAAGTTTAACAATGGTGGATCCAAAATTTACCTATTCAAAACTTAATTAAACTTCAAATCAGCTCTAAGAATCAATCTCCCATGCTTTGATTTAGAGAATTAATAAAGAAAAAGTGTTTGGATGGAGGTTTAGCTCAAAGATTTGTAAGCTTCAATGAAAAGCTTACTAACTTTAATGGAGAAAGAGCTTTGGGTGAGTTTTGGTAGATGAAGAGAGTTGAGAGAATTTTTAGATAGGTGAGTTTTGCTATTAAAAGCTTGTTAAATGAATGAAATGAGGACTTTATTTACAGAGTTTAGGTTTGGGATTAGTGATTGTTTGCAGTTTGGTTTGGAACTAAAAATTAGGCTTGGTAATTTATTTTGAAGCCAAAATTAAGATCAAGTGGTACACATGTAATCAAATGAAGGTGTATGATGAAATTTAATTATGATGGGGTAGAGGAATTGTTTTTGGTAATCAAGAATATTCTCAAAAAAGAAGGAAATTGGAGTCCCATGCTGCAAACTTGAAAATTGCTCTCTTTATGCCAATTTCGTGTGGGAAATTGGTTTCTCAATATAGGGAAACTGGTTTCTTCTATAAAAACTGAAATCCAGGCGCAAAAATCAATGAGGGAAAATGGTTTCTTGTAAATGGGGAACCGGTTTCTGCAAGAGAAAAGTGGAAAAAGCATTGTTGGTTGGATGCTTTGGCTCGATACCTATAAAACATAAATATACAAGAAAACAAACAAATATTATTGGTATTTTCGGTTAGATGTCAGCAAAAAAATATAAAACACATATGTACAGGATACACAATTCAAGTTGCTTGGTGATCCCTCAAAGACAAACTTAAAGATATGAGAGTGTAGAATTGACAACTAGCCTAAAGGTGAGATCTTGGTGCATTGTGATGCTATGAAATGATGAGAGTTCTTAGCGGGAAAATTAGGGTATAACACACGCGAATTCACTATATTTATCATCATCTCACATGATTAAGATTTCCATCCATATCACCTATAAATAAGGATCATATTCCACACACTTCGACGAGCTTTTGATAGCCAACAGAGCCATGCAAAGATCTCGTTTGAAATCTTGAGCTTGAATTCAATTTTCTTTGTTCCACCCTTCAAACACTCAAAAGCTCCTCACAGTTAGCTTCGTTAAACTTTTCGAAGCTGACCAGACCCTTAGTAAGAAGAAACACACCCCAAATCAAGCTCACCAAGTTAGAGTTTCAAGCCAATTTTCTCTGTATCGTTCAGGTAGAATTCTTCACCAAATTAACTCAAAATTGTTGTCATGATGTAGCTCATAGTTCTATGATTCTAATAGGATCATTGATTTTCTTTAATTGATACATTTGATAGGTTTATTTTTTAATTTTTCAGTTGAAAATATCTCTGGTTTTTTCCAAATCGACTGGGTTGTGCTTTATATAAATATTTCGCGAGCATATGATTGTGATCATTTTTGAATGGAAGCATCTAATGGTACCACTATGAAAGCATTAATTTATAGTTTGAATGATCTCAACTTTACCCTTCTTGCAGGCGTCTGGAGGTTGAAGATAACCAATGTGTCATCATCATCCAATGAGACAACACTAATTGTTTTAATTCTATTTGCTTGAGTTTTAAATACAAGATGTGTGTTGTTTAACTCGTCTCCACCGTGTGTGCGTGCTTTTGGATTCTCAGATTTGCCAAGTCAAATTAATGAAGGAGATCCAACACTCCTAACTTTTTCTAATTTTTAATCTTTTTCTTTTAATTCATTTAACATCAAAAACGCATAACTCCTTTATTTTTTATCCAAAAATTATGAAAAAAAACCACAAAAATACTTTGAACTATTTCTGAATTTATGAATATTTTTTCACATTTTTATTTTGATGTTTGCTATTTTTTAATCATTTTTTGTATGTTTGTTTAATTTTAATTGGTTAAAAAATAATTCTAATACTTTTAAAATTCTAGAAAAATTATGGAATGATCCAATCATAGTTTAAAAACTTATGGTAACCTCATTTGATTTTTATTTCTAACTTTGCTATTTTTTATGATTTTTGGTTTACTTCACTTGATTTTGTATTTTTAAAAATTAGTGTTAGTCTTCCAAAAATTATGAAAAATTTTGTCAAAATTTCTTGACTTACATTTGACATCTGGTAATTTTTTGGAGTTTTTATTTTGTGTTTTGATACACCCTGTGTATTTGATCAATTAATTCTAATTAATTAACAATTTTTATTTGTTTTTTTAATTGTTTTAATTGCATTTTATTTTATTTTTGTGTTTGTTTCTGACTTTATGATACTTGGTCCTACTTTGGATCAATTTTCTCAACCTCATTGGATCTTGGGTGTTGTTAGGTTGAAAAACCAAATCCACCAAAATGGATTAATGATGTTGATGATAGTTGAATTCCATTCTTGATGTGATTTGAGTTTATGGTTCTATTTTGATATTCTCCTTCATCTTACCTCATTTCTTTCTTCTTTCCCTTTTAATGACCATTAGTGGCTCAAACTTAATGTTTGATAGCCCAAGTATGGTTGGTTATTGGACTATGGTTCAAAATCTTTGAAGCTAACTATTAGGAGGCTTTGATTTTGTCAATCCTCTAATGAGTCTTTATTAACATTGACCTAAGTTCATTATTCAATAATCTTTGGTAATTAATTATGGATATATCTCCTTTATCTCTTTCTCTTTCTTTTTCTTTAAATGATCATTTGTGGCTCAAACCATGTGTTTGAATGTCAAAGTATGATTGATTGATTGATTGTCTTGGGTCCAATACATATGATACTTGTTGTTAGAAGGCTTTGATTTTATCAATTCTCTAATGATTTTTCATTACCTTTGGTCCAAGATCATCATTCAATCATCAATGATCATACATTTGACCATTAACTTCAAACTTACTAACCATTAACTTTACTTTATGCATTTACTTTATGCCTTTATTTTATATCTTTACTTTAAGCACTTTTATCTTTAGCATTTACATCTCATGTTATTGTCCTTTTGCTCACTTGAGCATTTATGTATTTATGTAATTTCTTATTTTCTCATTTGAGCTTTTCTTTTTCTTTTTGAAGACACTTAATAACCAACTTGAACATTAAAATAATTAAGTTTCTTTATAGACTATTGGTTACTATCCTTGGCATATTGGAGTTTTGGACCTCTTGGACTTAGGATTAGAAGCCTTGATACTTTGAGACCTTGGGACCTTTGGACCTTATTCTGTTTTGTTATTTTATTTGTGTATTGATAAATCTTGTGTGCAGGTGTTGTTATGCTGACTGTGGTACAGTGGGAGAACTAACTTGATTGTTTTGTGTTTGATCGCAAATGTTGCGGTTAGTAAGAGTCACCACCGAATTTTCTTTTATCCAAAAGGAAAGGTGAAAAAGGACAGGAAAGACCTTTGAGATTATTTCTTGAGTTCGGGGGGTAGATTATAAAAATGGAAGGTATTAGCACCCTTTTCATCCATGGTTTTCAACGGGCTCTTAGTTACTTTCTAGATCACTTTCTTTTGTTTGAAAATGTGATTTGTGTGGTTTTTTGAAAGTATTTTGTAAAGAGACCTTTGTTTAGGAAAACTTTGTAATGATTCTCGTTCGTAAGAATGTATACAAAGTGTTGATCTTTTGAAAATGTTTTCAAGTTTGAAAGGTGTTTTGAAAGTGTAGGTGTTTGTTTTGAAAATAGCAAGGATGTTTTGGTTTTGAAATTGAGCAAGTAACTAGGAACATTCTACTTACTCAAAAGTTTTTCATGTTTATTACCTCTTTCCTTTGACATTGTTATCTTACCATTGATTTGGTAAGTAACCCTATCTTTGGATGTAAAAGGGACGGGTGTGGGTCATCGTATAACCATGATTAGCAATATTGCAAGATATCTTAGCATTTTTCTTTAGGGACTAATATCATTTTAAAAAGGCAACATAGATAGCATCATCAAGGGACTATGATCTTGTATTTTGCTGGTTTTTGCTAAGATACCTCACATGTATAATATGGTTGTTTTGTAAGGCAACCAAGTGGATTTACCCTAGGGGTGTTTGTGTGCAAGTGTATTGATTTACATGCTTGATTTATCTTTGATTAGGGTTTGCTATTTGTTGGTTTTAGTCTTTCCATACAAAACCCTAATTACAAGCATTTGTATATAAAGCGATAAATTGCGGAAATTAAAATTACTACGCTATTAAATCATTAGGGGAGGGGGTGTACAAATTTACAAATGGGGGATTTTGCAAGAAAATTAAATCTAATAATTATTACAACCATATTAAATTTGAATAAATGTACAAAATTAAATAAGTAAAAAAATGCTAGAATGTAAATGTAAAAAAATAAAATGTAATTTTGGTTTGGTTTTTTATGAAAAGGGTTTTTGACTTAATTAATTAAAATAAAATAATTAACTAAAAAAAAGAAAATTAATATTAAGTTAGTAAAATAAATTAATTTAAAGAAAACAAGTTTTTTTTAGGGTTTTTGTGGATTTAATTAAATTAGTAAATAAAAATCCTAAATTATAAATTGATTTTATTTAACAAGAAAAATAAATAATATAATATAATAATAATTAAAATTAAATTATCTAAGTATTTAAAAATGGTAAATTTAATTATTAAAGAAAATGTAAAAGAAATATTTTCATTATTTTGTTTTTGTGAAGAAAAATAAAATGTAAAAATGTGCAAATAAATAAATAAAATTTTTTTTTGGGTTTTTATTAATTACAATAACAATTAATATTAATAATAATACTAATAATAATAATAAAAAAATAAAAAATTTAAAAATATAAAATAAAATAAAATAGGCCAGGATGTATGAACAGCAAGGCACAGGGGTTAGATCATAGCATAAAAGTAAGGCCCAACAAGAGGAGGCCCAAGCGCTGCAAAAAGAGTCAAAAAATGTGAGAAAATATGAAAAAGGTCAAGCTGGGGCTTTAACCCAGGACCCAAGGGTGACAAGCGCGTGCTTTAACCACTGGGTTGGTGATATATCCATTAACTTATGCAAAACAACAAACATATAATCTAAGTCTTGCCCTAAATGTACTTCATCTTCAACCTCCAGCCAGAACCCCTGCAACTTATTCGTTTCTCAACCATTTGTAAAAATGTAAACATGAAAGTTGTGTAAAATTTCATCACGATTCCAGAAATGTAAATAATTAAAACTATAGATCAAAGATGAACGAGAATTTCTAATGGTACCAAATTCTGACCTAATTTTTCCAGGATGTTCAGATTCAAAATTCTAACTACTCAAGCAATATAAATGAAATCTAAAGACATGGTTAGTTCCAGGGCTATGATATCTTCATTTTTTCTTCACAAATGGAAAGCAAATGATGCCTATATGAAGAATTCAAAAGTTAGAAAACTCACCTTGAAAATGGAATTCGTGTTTTGAGTTGGAGCTTGTTTCAAGATGCTGCAAGGATCAGGTTAGCTTCCTTGAGGTCCCAGGAAGCTAATGAAATGATTAGCTTGGTTGGAGAGTGGCTGAGATGGTCTGGAGAAGTCCAACTGTGATGCTCTATTTTTGAACATGGAAATGGAGGAAGACGGTGTTACAGTCGTGTAACAAGGACAAGGATGGCTTGTGTATGATGCTTAGAAGCTTTTGGAAGCAAAAGGCGAAGAAACGCATGAGTAGTTTTTAATTTTGGGATTTTTGGTCAGAATATACAACAATAGAGGTATGTGATGCAGTTCTGAGTTCTTGGGAGTTTTGGGGCTTAAGAATGCATGTGTTTTGTTGCCAAGGGCTTGTACATAAGTAATGAGAAGGTTTTTTTTTCTTGAGAGGGTCAGAAGTACAAGATATAGGCTGAAAATGATGTTACTTAATTTTGAAGAAAAGTGGGAGCATGGTTCCAAGATGAAGTACAAGAATGGGCTGAGTGATTGTAGGCTTGAGACAAACTTCTCTTGAGTTATAGGACGTGTATGATCAGAAGAAATCAACTGTAAGGCTCAAGAACAAGTTATGTACATAAAGCTACTTTTTCAAAATGGCATTGTGCACTTTCTTCCTAAATTGGATATAAAGCATGGCATTGCATTGAATGCTTGAGTTGAGGCCACTAACAGCTAAGCAAGCATTCAATTATGGAGTTACTAACAAGTTTGAGGCCTGTAAAGTAGAGATTATGCAGCATAGGTTTGAAATTTGAATCTTTGTCCATCACAAAATGACCTATAATTTTAGTTTGAAACCCTAACTTCCTCTCTTCGATCCTCCTTGCTCAAGAATGATCTCAAGGAGTTCTTTGACATTTTAGAAATATTGTAATGTGCTATACAACCCCTCTTTGAATCACTTTTGAAAATTCCCCTTGGAACTATATGAAAAAGTGTCATGAAGTTAGGTCAAAATCCTGCCTAAACTAGGGCAAAATTTGACTAAGTGTTTAGTTTCATGACCATGACTTCATGGATTAATAACTTGATATCCAAGCACTTTTAGAATAAGTTGTGTAAATCAATGTTGTATATTTCATGGAGATCTACAACTTTCATGTTGAAAGTTTCTTTTGAATCATCCTGCATCATGGTGAAAAATTGGCTCAAATTTGTGAAAAAACATGAAGTTTTCAACACTTAGAAAATTTTCTAAGTTTGAAAACATTGACTTTTCAAAATGAAATCTTGACTCTTTGATTTATTGATGAACAAGTTTCATATTTTGACATGTTTTGATGAATTGTGATCTTTGACACTTGATTTTGACCAAAAATTCAAAGTTTGACTTTTCAGTGTACAGTTAACTTTTGATCAGTTTGACTGAAAATTCATCTATCAATCAATTGGACTTGAGAAATGTTTTGAGTAATTCCATTAGGTAAAAATGATGCAATTGAACTCTTGATATCATGCTTCAAACCAACTAACCATTTTCTAGGTAAAAAAAACAGAAATTGCCCCTTCTTAGTCAAAACCCTAATTTTGACCATTTTGCCCTTTTGATGATTTGATCAAATTTCTTGAGGAATTGTGGTCCAAACTTGATCAAATGATACATATGATTTTATAATATTGATTTGGATCAAAAATTATTAAGTTTGACTATAAATTGGCCATAGTTGACTTTTCCTCCAATACAACTGATTTTTAGGTCAACTGCTCAATTGACTGAGCAAAAATGTGACTCAAGGCTTGAAACTTGACATGAGTAATCTTGGGGATACATAATGATCCATTAAAGTCATATGAGGCATTGAAAGTTCAATTATCCATGTGAAATCTCAAACCCTAATTTTAGTCATCAATGCTTAAGGAGGTTTCTTGAGCTAATCAATCCTTGTGCAGTCTTGAGCCAAGATAGATCTTTGTGAGAAAATATTTGATAAGTGAGAGGTAAAATTTTGGTGTACAACAGCTACCCCTATTCAATCTTCTTAAACCTGAAGAGTTAGATTGGCGAATTTTCCATTCGTGACTTGAAGGTGGAAGAGGATTGGACACTAGAGTGCCCATAAATTTGCACTCGAGGATGTGATGGTTGATGGTGTAGGGAATGGGCTTAAAGATGCCATTTGGAGAGGTGATGGAAAGTTTCTAGAGATGGGCTTACAGATTCCATCCAAAAATGATTGTTGGCGGGAATGGAAGAAGTGTCAGAATGAATCTCTGGTTGATTTATACTGAAATAGTGGATGTGTTGGGTTGAGTTATTAGAATAATATCCATATATGGATTGTATTTGAATCATATTTGAAAGATGAAACTTAATGTGTATCAGAATGGCGCCCGTATCTGGATCGTATCTGAACTGTATCTGAAAGCTGAAACTGAATGAGTATCAGAATGACATCCGAATCTGGAGCGTATCTGAACTGTATCTGAAATTGAAACAGAATGAGTATCAGAATGGCATTCGTGTTTTGAGTGTATCTAAACTGTATCTGAGAGATGCAACTGAATGAGTATCAGAATGGAATCCGTATCGAGAGCTTATCTGAACTGTATCTGAAAGGTGAAACTGAATGAGTATCAGAATGACGTCTGTGTCTGGAGCGTATCTCAACTATATCTGAAAGTTGTATAAGAAGAAACCTGTGTAGGATTGCTTCAGCTGGTCGTGTAGATAATTGTTCTGGTTTCTTTCAGGTATCAATCTCTGATCCTTTTGCACTTTGTTGATGACAGCCATTTGTTGACTCATATTTCTTGAAGAGATGAAAGATTAGTTGTATGCAATGTCATGATGTATGAAATGCAATGTACAATGATGTTCTAACAAATGAATGCAAATATGTTGTATGCATTTGTGTCATAGATGTTTATGACGTATGGATGTGATGTATGGGTATGTAAACTATGCTGCTGTAATACTGTTGGATTAGGGAAAATAAATCTCTGACTGTTGTTTGGGACATGGAGTGTAAGTCTTCATGTTTTGAAGTGCGGATGAGTTGATGAGCTTCTATTTGTTAGATAAATAAACTTTGTCATAAGGAAAACGCTGTGTATTGCTTGTGAAATCCTGTTTGGGAAATCCTGAGAAATTGGGCGACTTTTACTAGGGAGTGATAATTGGAAGTTTTGTTCCGTCGGGGATACGAGAGAGCTTGATATTATTAAGCTGTACACCGTGGGGGATTTTATGGAATAGTCTACAAATATTATCCTATTTCTTAAAGCCATTAGTGACTGTCTTCTATTTTTGGATCATTTATAAACAGTAGTTACGTTCAAATGTATATGTTCAAAAATGAATCATTGGACGTTTTTGTAAACAAAACACAAAAATAAAGAAAAATAGACAGTTTTGCACTTTCAAAGGAATATCTTTGTATTAAATTGAATAAGTATTTTGTACAATGAGACGAACATCCGGGTCAGAGAATGTCGTCGTAAAAAATGGAAATTTGATACAAAGAAAAGATAGTTGTGTGCAATAATCCCATGGGGTTCCCATTCTGCTATAGCCTTCGTGTCTCTGAGCGTCTTTTTCACTCGTTGCCTTGTCCAAAGTTGATTAGATTGATTAGACCCGTTGAGTTTATCAGTCGAAGCCAAATGTTGTTTGTAAGGTGATCAACGAGACATAGTCATACGCTTTAATTCCCGAACTTTTGCCTGGACCGCCCTTTCGGGTTTTTAGTCCACCGGGATACCCTTTTCTGCCTAAGTCGCCCTTTCGGGTTTTCAACCTGCCGGGTGTACATATTTTTTTGTTTTATCCCTAATTTTTGCACGAACCTTTTTGGTTCGCCGGGATGCCTTTGTTTTTCCTAGGTGTGTCAACCTAACAGGTCTCTTATGCGTAATATCTTTTGACTATGTCCGTGTTCACAGGGTGTGGTAGGTTGTGCCATCCATAGTGATTAAGATCATTGCTCCACCAGAAAATATGCTTTTGATCACAAACTATCCTTCATATGTAGGAGTCCATTTTCCCTTGGGATTACCCTACGGCAGTATGATACGCTTGATCACCAGATCCCCGACTTGATACACTTGGCATCTGACATTTTTGTTGAAAGCCTTGATCATCTGTTTTTGATACATTTGACCATAGCAGACAAAAGTAAGCCTTTTCTCATCAACCAAGTTCAGCTGATCAAGTCGAGTTTGGATCCAGTCATCTTCATTCAAATCTGCATCCTTCATGATTCTCAGAGAATGGATCTAGACCTCAATAGGTAAGACAACTTCCATGCTGTATACCAGAGAGTAAGGTGTTGCCTCGATTGATGTGTGTGTCGTGGTATGGTAACCGTGGAGAGAGAATGGTAGCATCTCATGCCAGTCCTTGTAGGTTACTTTCATTTTTTGTATGATCTTTTTGATGTTCTTGTTTGCGGCTTCGACATCGCCATTCATTATTAGTCGGTAAGGGGGAGAATTATGGTGCTGGATCTTGAATTGCACGCACAATGCGGTGATCATAGTATTGTTGAGATTCGTACCATTGTCTGTGATGATCCTCTCTGGGATACCGTACCGACAGATGAGATTATGTTCGATGAACCGGGCCACAACATTCTTGGTAACAGAAGCAAAAGAAGTTGCCTCAACCCACTTCGTGAAATAGTCAATGGCCACCAAGATGAAGCAGTGTCCATTAGAGGTTGTGGGTTTGATTTCTCCAATCATATTGACTCCCCACATCGCGAATGGCCAGGGAGCAGTCAGTACATTTAAAGGAACTGGAGGCACATGCACTTTGTCAGCATAGATCTGACACTTGTGACAGGTTCGTGAATGTTGAAAATCAATTTGCTTACATGCTAGACCAGTAATACCATGCCCGTAGGATATTCTTAGCCATCGTATTCCCACTAGAATGAGTGCCAAAAGTGCCTTCATGCAGATCAGCCATGATCTTTTCTTCCTCAACTTTTTCTATGAAACGAAGCAAAACAGAATCAAGGTTGCGCTTGTAGAGAATTCCATTACTGATGAAGAACTTAGCAGAGAATCTCCTCAAGAACTTCTTATCATTGACTAAAGCTCCTTCTGGATACTCTTTAGCCTCAAGATACCTCTTAACTTCATGGAACCAAGGCTCGTCCACTACTTCTTCAGTATCGATCTCGTGACAATGAGCTGGTTCATCCATCCGTTCAATGGTGATCTAGGGAGCCTCGTTACTCCACTTCAGTTTAAACATGGATGACATTGTGGCTAGCGCATCGGCTAGTTGATTTTCCTCTCCCGGAAAATGCTCGAAGGTAATCTCCTCAATATGTGGGATTAATGTCAACACATGTTCTTTGTAATGGATGAGGTTAGGGTGTTTCATATCCCATTCTCCTTTGATTTGGCTGATGACCAAGGCTGAATCTCCAAATACGCTTAAGGACTTGATTCCCAAATCCATGGGAGCTTTGAGACCAAAAATGCACGCTTCGTATTCTGCCATGTTATTTGTACAGTTGAAGTAGAGTCTTGCAGTGAAGGGAGTATGACATCCTTCTGGGGATATGAGTACAGCAGCTATGCCATTGCCGAGTGCGTTGGACGCCCCATCAAAAACCAGGGTCCATCGAGATCCTTGTTCAAGTCCATCATATGGTCTGAATTCTTCACAATTGTTTCCCATCATGATGTCTTCATCTGGGAATTTAAACTTCATGGACTGGTAGTCATCCATAGCTTGATGAGCAAGGTGATCGGCTATCACACTACCCTTTATTGCTTTCTGGGTAGTGTACTGAATGTCATATTCCGTCAGGATCATCTGCCATCTCGCTATTCTCCGAGAAAGGTCATGCTTCTCGAATATGTATTTTATTAGATCCATCTTGGATATTAATAAGGTAGTATGGGTCAGCATATACTGTCTTAGCCAGCGAGCATCCCGTGCCAGAGCGCAACAAGTTTTCTCGAGCAGTGAATATCTTGTTTCACAGTCGGTAAAATTTTTGCTCAGGTAGTAAATAGCATACTCTCTTCGGCCAGACTCGTCATGCTGCCCCATCAAACACCCCATTGAATTTTCCAAAATAGTTAGATACATGATCAAGGGTCTTCCCTCGACTGGTGGCATCAAAACAGGAGGCTCTTGTAGGTACTCTTTGATCTTGTCGAAGGCAGTCTGGCACTCATCATTCCATTTGACTACTTGATCTTTCTTTAGTAATTTGAAGATTGGTTCACAAGTAGCGGTCAACTGAGAAATGAATTGGGCAATGTAGTTTAGCCGTCCTAAGAATCCTCTGACTTCCTTCTCAGTATGAGGAGCATGCATTTCTTGTATTGCTTTCACCTTGGTAGGATCTACTTAGATACCTTTACCGCTAACGACAAAGCCTAGGAATTTACCGGACCTCACCCCAAATGTTCATTTATTCGGGTTCAACCTCAGCTTGTATTTCTTTAGTCTCTCAAAAAGTTTCTGCAAATGTTCAAGATGTTCCTCTTCAGTTTGAGATATGGTTATCATGTCGTCCAAATAGACCTCTATTTCGTGATGTATCATGTCGTGAAATAGAGCTACCACGACATGTTGATAGGATTCCCCAACATTCTTCAACCCGAATGGCATAACCTTGTAACAGAAAGTGCCCCACTGTGTGACAAAGGTTGTTTTCTCCATGTCCTCAGGCGCCATTTTGATTTGGTTGTAGCCTGAGAAACCATCCATGAAGGAAAACACCTTATGATGTGTTGTATTGTCAACCAGAATATCAATGTGGGGAAGTGTGAAATCATCCTTAGGGCTTGCCCTATTCAAATATCTATAGTCCATGCACATTCATACTTTGCCGTCCTTTTTAGGAACTGGAACAACATTGGCTACCCATTGTGGATAGGAGGTAACTCTAAGAATACAGTGTTGAATTGTTTCATGATTTCGGCCTTGATCTTCTCTGACATGTCTGGTCACATGCGACAGACTTTCTGTTTTACCAGGGGGCAGTCTTCTTTTGTCGGTAGATGATGGACCATGATATCAGCATCAAGTCCTGGCATATCTTTATACGACCAGGCAAAGACCTCAACATGATCATGTATTAACTAAGTTAGACGCTTCTTGACACTGGGTTCCAGATTGGCACCCACCTTGACTTCTTTCTTGTCCTCTTCGGTACCTAGGTTAACTGTGTCTGTTGGTTCTTCGTGGGGATGAATGGTCCTCTCTTCTTGTTGTAGTAACCTGGATAGTTCCCCTAGAACATCACAATCTTCCTCACCTTCATCTTCAGCTTGGTAGATTAGATTTTCAGAGTCACAAAAGGCCATAGCAGAATTGTTACCCATGGGATCCCGAATGGATGTAGACCTGCATTTTGAATGTGGGTATGTGTAAGAGTATAGCTATCTTTGAAATAAATAAAAATGTAAAAGAGAAAGACAAAGAGCACAAAGTTTGTATGCAAAAACATCCATGATTCATTGATGACATATGAAAATGAGGTAACAACCCTTACAAATGGACCGTTGTGCCTCGGGTAGGACACAAGGTTTTAAAAGTCTGATTTGTTTAATTATTACAGGTCCAACAAAAATTTAAAGACAATTAATTTTGGATAAAAGTAATTAGGACAAAGTCTTTAGCTTCCCAGTTGTTGAGTCCTCCGTTGACAGTTGGGAAAATCCATTCCTCCAGTTCACATCTATCCTCATCATTATCCCCCACTGCGTTGACTTTGTGGTTGTTGATCTTCAAGGGTGGTCCTCCGGCACGAGCACGGCGTACAGCTTTCTGGGCTCGTGAAGTGAAACCCAAACCAAATTTGTCAAATTTGTATGGATATCTGTGAGTTGGCCCAAAATAGTACACCCACCTTCTTCGATCACTGCCTTGACATCTTTCAGAGAAGACATCTTTAGCGGAGGTCTTGTAATCTTTGGGATTTGGGAAACAACCTTGGTTACTGCCACGATTGGTGGGACTTCCTCTAAATGCTGAAATGGAGTTTCAATGAAATCACCATCCAATTCCACATATCTGAAGGAGTTTAAGTGATTGACCATATATTTCTCTTCTCCATGGACAATAATGATTTTCCCCTTGGTTGGGTATTTCATCATTTGATGTATTGTAGAGGTGACGACACCAGTATTGTGAATCCATGGTCAGTCCAATAAGCAGGAATAGGAAGGGCGAATGTCCATCACGTAAAAAGTTGAATCAAAGGTTTAGGTTCCAACTTTTATGGGGATGTCTGCCTCTCCATGCACCATTCTCTTTGAACCATCGAAGTCCCTTACCGCTATGTTGCTGGGTTTTAAGGTCAAACCTTCACAATCGAGTCTATCAAGATCCTTCTTAGGCAACACATTCAAAGAAGAACCGATATCAACCAAAACATGGGCTAAATATGTTCTGCGACATTCGATAGAGACATGCAATGCCTCGTTGTGCTTCCTCCCTCTAGGTGTCAAGTCAGCATCAGAAAAGCCTAAACCATTGTCATCGGTTAAACTGGCTACAAAGTCTTGGAACTGATCAGCAGAGATTTCTTCTGGTACATGGGCAGTTTTAAGAAATTTCACCAAGGTCTTCGCATGAGCTTCAGAGCATAACAATAAAGCCAACATGGAAATCTTTGACGGAGTCTGCCCTAGCTGTTTGACTATGTTGTAGTCGCTTCCCTTTATAATTTTCATAATTTCTTCCATCTCCTTTTGGGAGGCCTCAGACATAGATATTGTTTGCGCCATCATCCGAACATGCTCAACCTGAATGCCTTTGCCCTGAGTCTTGATCGACTCGGCGTTAGGAGTGTCAGCAGGGGTAACAATAAGGATTGTAGTAGTAGTAGTTTCAACAGGAACAAAATCAGGGATGATCACAGGACCGGTAATAGTCTTCGGAGGAGCAACCTCTGGGGAGAAAATTCTTCCACTTCGGGTTATCTTGTTGGTTCCCGCAATATTACTGATGTCGGGGTCAGCCTTCTCAAGAATTGAGTCTTCATCATCAAGCCAATCTTTCTTGACGTCGTGATAGTAGACGTCGCCCCCATAGTTCCATGGGACAGTTTTATCTGATGAGTACGAGATTGGACCTGGAATAGTAATTATTAGTGGATCCACTTTAGGAACAAATGTAATCCTAACGGGTCTTTTGGTGGAGACCCTGGAAGGATTGGCGAAAATGGTTACTATTGAAACATCTTTGTAAGAAATGGTTGGAACGGGTTTCTTTTCAAACAAAATCTCTTTGTCATCCATTAAGCGTTGGACACTAGCTTTCAGTAAATGACAACCAGTTGGTAGGGATAAACAAAAGTGGTAGCCTTCATCATAGCCCAGAAATAAACTGACTTTCAATAAATTTCTCTTGACAGTCAGGAGAGGAGTAACAAGTTCATCAACAACAGTGACAAACATATCATCTTCAACAGCATTAACACCATGGCCATGCTTGGGCATAGGAGCGGTGATAACATTTGGGATCTCAGGAGCATCAAACTCAATATCTTTTGCTTCAAGAAGGTCTTGTACCTTGTTTTTCAAAGCTCAACAGTTGTTGGTATCATGGCCTGGGCTTTGTGAATGGTAAGCACATCGAGAATTAGGATATTAGTGAGGAGAGGTTGTGTTAGGATTCTTTGGAGCTTCCTTCAAAGTTACCAGATTAGATCTCAACAAATGTTGAAGGACTTGAGATAGTGTCATATTAATCAGGGTAAATTGTCTTACTGTTCTTTCTGTTCTAGGTTGATCGTTCCTTTATTGAGTAAGCGCAGGCTTAGGAATCATGACAATCCCCACCATTGGAAGGTGTTCAGTTCTTTCTTGATTCCTTTAAGGATACATAGCACCAACTTATTTCTTTCCAATAAACGGTTTTCTTACAGCAGCGGAGGATGCGTCTTTTTGGATCTTCCCACTCTTAATCCCAGCATCCACTCTTTCCCCGGTCAACATCAATTCAGTGAAGCCTGCTGAAGAGCTTCCAATTAGATGATTAAAGAAAGGACCATACAGGGTACACAGAAACGTGTCTACTAGCTCTCTTTCGAAAAGGGGGGGGGGGGGGGGGGGGCTGGACTCTTCCTGCTAAGTCTCTGCATTTATGAGCATAGACTTTAAAACCTTCACTTGAAACCATAGCCATACTCTGGAGTTTAGTACGGGTAGGAGAAAGGTCTGTGTTGTACTGATACTATTTATAAAAAGAAGCGGAAAGGTCTTTCCAATTATGGATATTGGCCCTTTCTAGTTGATAGAAATAATCAAGACGAGTTCCGGATAGACTATCTTGAAAGAAGTGTACCCACAAATCTCTGTCAGCAATGTGAGGTTGTATCTTCTTCACATAGGATCAGAGATGCATCTTGGGACACGAAACCTCGTTGTAATTAGCGAACACTGGTGCCTTGAATTTTGTTGGAATGACAATCCCATATACCAAACCCAGCTCTTCAAAGTCCAACCTGGGTACTTTCTGAATTTCCATTGCACTTAGACGTTCTTCCAGATGTTTGTATTTGTCGTCGGCCAGAGGAAATTGCTCTTCAGAGTAATCTTCTTCTTCCTCTTCAGATTCTGGCTGGGAAGCCGCTTCCTTGCCTTTCCCTTCTTGAATATCCTTTTCACCAGATGGCGTTGTGAAGTCTAGGGTCCATCTGGCTTTTCCTTGGAACCTTCTTCCCATATTCAGAACTCCGGTCATTTTCTTTGCTTTCTTCTTCTTTTCTTCAATCAGCAAAGTTTTCAAATCCTCTTGTCCTTTGGCTAGAGTCAAGAACATCTGTTGAAACTGAGAATTTTGTGCCTGGAGGTCTTTTACTGTCTGCTCGAGATCCATCTTACTGAAATAAACAGTAAAAATATGAGGAGACTTTTTGTAAGAAACCTGCTTATGTCATGATGAATGGTATATGCACATGCAATGATTTCAAGGAAATTAGAGATTTAAATTTGCTTTAGACCAAAAAAAGGAACACATGTTATATTAATAAATCAAAGTTTGAGTACATCATGCCTCTTTGGGCTTACAAAGAAATACAAAAAACTCTAAGATAAAAAATTTGTATGCATCCTCTTTGGTGCGATGTAAGCGTTCAGATTCCGCTCCTCATGAAGCTGCTTGGTGAGTTCTAGAACCTTCTTCTCGATGGCGTAGAACTGGGCCTCAAAAGTGTCTCGCTTCCCTTTAAGCTGTATCCAATCCCTTTTCAATTCTTCGAGAGAGGTGGGCATGTTATGATGAAGGATAGTGTACGGGACATCTCCTTCCATAATAGGCTCTATAGTAACTGGGAGAATAGAGGGATAATGCATCATAATAATTTGAGCAAGAGCTCGTGCCCATTTGAGATAAATATCAAGAGGGATGGAATTCTTGTGCCCGAGTGTCTTGTTATCAACTCTATGTACCATGCCCAAAGCTCTCATGAACCTTTTGCGGTAATCCTGAGCATCATTCTCATAATCGAAGATGATTCCTTGAATAAGTGCATCTCGAGGACCATCCCTTCTTGCGTATCCAAACTGTCGTAGTGCCAAACAAGGATTGTAAGTGATTCCTCCCCTAATTCCTAAGAGAGGGACATTAGGGAATTCACCACAGCGATCGATAATGGTAACATTCTCTGAGGACCAGGGATACCAATGAATGCCTGAATGTGTAAGAGTCATCAGCCTTTGAGACCATCTCAATCCTTGTTCATTCTTCGAGACAGATCAGGGTAGGTGTGAAATAAACCACCTAGCCAAAAGAGGCGTGCAAAACAGAAGGGTTCCTCTCCTCTTTATAGTGCGAGTATGCAATGGATGTAGGATATCTCCAAGCAGAGTAGGTACTGGATTACGTGACAAGAAAATCTTAACCGGATTCACGTCTATGAGCTGGTTCGGATTAGGAATCAGTACCAAACCATAGATTAGAAGGGATAACACCTCTTCAAAATCTTATAAGTCCAAAGTATCCCATAAATGGTGAGCTTTCTCAAACAAGAACTTAGCCAAAAAACCATTGCACCTCTCCTGGTTTCCCAATTTGCTACTACGTCAGACCATTGTAAGGACAAAGCTTTAGCAATATCTTAAGGTTTCGGGTCTCTTTCCGTACCATTTAAAGGTACCTCATTAAGGATAGGCACCCCCAACAGTAGAGAAAACTCCTCCATAGTAGGCACTATCTGGTAATCCGGGAAAGTGAAGCAGTGATGGAGAGGGTCAAAGAACTGAAAGAGCACTTTTAACATTTCTTCACCAGGGTTTTATTTGACCAAGTTGAGAATTCTACCATGTCTTTCTGTGAATGGTGAGCTTTCGGGAACCCTTGATGCCCAATCCTTAAGTTGAGGAGGTACTTTTACCAGACTTATTTGGATAGTGAGTCTGTGGGCAAGAGCCATGTCCTACAAAACAAGACAAAAATAAACCCTAATAATCCTTGAAATGGTTAGTATGACATGCTATGTTATGATGTCATGCCTATGATCAGATATAGCAGATAAGCACAAGAAAATCACACAAAGACCTTAGGTTTAAGGCTTGCATGGGTTTTAAGATGATACCCTCTTGAAGTTGGATTGGTTAAACCTTTCCTAAATATAGTAACTAGGTTTTAAGGGATCTCAATATCATAGGTCTTTCACCCAATTCTCGTTCCGATAGACAATTGACTTACCACCAAACAAAATTCAAGGGTCAAACCTCAATGAGTGTAGTATCGAGTATCAACCGACTTTGGTTTTACACCAAAGATAGATATGTCACTACGTCTTAAAAGCCAAGTTGGTCAATTAAAGTGCTAAAGTTAGTTGACGCTTTATGACACCACGCGGTGGCCCCGTATTCTCCTTGATTTACTCAAGGGATACCGGTACACACCAAAGTATCGCATCAACGTAGCTACTGTTTCAACCGTGTTGGTATACCCCGCACAATTCCCTCACAGTTTATTGCTACTTACCTAAGAAAGGTGCCCTAAATTCGGGTGTAGGATTAAAACAAACCTAAACAAGGAACCATAATGTAAAGCATTCAATTCAAACAAAGAAAGAAAATAAATGTGATCTAGCCCTAAGGTAACCCCACTTTTATAAATTTCCCCAGCAGAGTCGCCAGTTCTGTGGTACGGTGGGAGAACTGACTTGATTGTTTTGCGTTTGATCGCAAATGTTGCGGTTAGCAAGAGTCGCCACCGACTTTTCTTTTATCCAAAAGGAAAGGTGAAAAAGCACAGGAAAGACCTTTGACATTATTTCTTGAGTTCGGGGGGTAGATTATGAAAAGGGAAGGTATTAGCACCCTTTTCATCCATGGTTTTCCATGGGATCTTAGTTACTTGCTAAAGCACTTGCTTTTGTTTGAAAATGTGCTTTGTGTGGTTTTTTGAAAGTATTTTGTAAAGAGGCCATTGATTAGGAAAACTTTGTAATGATTCTCGTTTGTAAGAATGTATACAAAGTGTTGATCTTTTGAAAGTGTTTTCAAGTTTGAGAGGTGTTTTAAAAGTGAAGGTGTTTGTTTTGAAAATAGAAAGGTTGTTTTGATTTTGAAATTGAGCAAGTAACTAGGAACATTCTACTTACTCAAAAGTCTTTCATGTTTATTTCCTCTTTCCTTTGACATTGTTACCTTACCATTGATTTGGTAAGTAACCCTATCTTTGGATGTAAAACGGACGGGTGTGGGTCATCATATAACCATGATTAGAAATATTGCAAGATATCTTAGCATTTTTCTTTAGGGACTAAGATCATTTTGAAAAGGCAACACATATAGCGTCATCGAGGGACTATGATCTTGTATTTTGCTGGTTTTTGATAAGATACCTCACATGTATAATATGGCCATTTTGTAAGGCAACCAAGTGGATTTACCCTAGGGGTGTTTGCGTGCAAGTGTATTGATTTAGATGCTTGATTTATCTTTGATTAGGGTTTGCTATTTGTTGGTTTTAGTCTTTCCATACAAAACCCTAATTACTAGCATTTGTATATAAAGTAATAAATTACGGAAATTAAAATTACTACGCTATTACATCATTAGGGGAGGGGGTGTACAATTTTACAAATGGGGGATTTTGCAAGAAAATTAAATCTAATAATTATTACAACCATATTGAATTTGAATAAATGTACAAAATTAAATAAGTAAAAAAAATGCTAGAATGTAAATGTAAAAAAAAGAAAATGTAATTTTTGTTTGGTTTTTTATGAAAAGGGTTTTTGACTTAATTAATTAAAATAAAATAATTAACTAAAAAAATAAAATTAATATTAAGTTAGTAAAATAAATTAATTTAAAGAAAACAAGTTTTTTAGGGTTTTTGTGGATTTAATTAAATTAGTAAATAAAAATAATTAAATAAAAATCCTAAATTCTAAATTGAATTTAATTTACAAGAAAAATAAATAATATAATAAAATAAATATTAAAATTAAATTATCTAAGTATTTAAAAATGGTAAATTTAATTATTAAAGAAAATGTAAAAGAAATGTTTTCATTATTTTGTTTTTGTGAAGAAAAATAAAATGTAAAAATGTGCAAATAAATAAATAAAAATATTTTTTGGGTTTTTATTAATAACAATAAAAATTAATAAAAATAATAATACTAATAATAATAATAATAAAAAATAAAAAAATAAAAAAAAAATAAACAAAATGGGCCAGGATGTATGAACAGCAAGGCAAGGGGGTTAAATCATAGCAAAAAAGTAAGGCCCAACAAGAGGAGGCCCAGGCGCTGCAAAAAGAGTCAAAAAAATGTGAGAAAATATGAAAAAGGTCACATTGGGGCTTGAACCCAGGACCTAAGGGTGACAGGCGCGCGCTTTAACCACTGGGGTGGTGATACATCTATTAACTTATGCAAAATAACAAATATATAATCTAAGTCTTGCCCTAAATGTACTTCATCTTTAACCTCCAGCCAGAACCCCTGCAACTTATTCGTTTCTCAACCATTTGCAAAAATGTAAACATGAAAGTTGTGTAAAATTCCATCACGATTCCAGAAATGTAAATAATTAAAACTATAGATCAAAGATGAATGAGAATTTCTAATGGTACCAAATTCTAACCTTATTTTTCTAGGATGTTCATATTCAAAATTCTAACTACCCAAGAATATAAATGAAATCTAATGACATGGTTAGTTTCAGGGCTATGATATCTACATTTTATCTTCACAAATTGAAAGCAAATGATGCCTATATGAAGAGTTCAAAAGTCAGAAAACTCACCTTGAAAATGGAATTCGTGTTTTGATTTGGAGCTTGTTTCAAGAAGCTGCAAGGATCAAGTTAGCTTCCTTGAGGTCCCAGGAAGCTAATGCAATGATTAGCTTGGTTGGAGAGTGGCTGAAATCGTCTGGAGAAGTCTAACTGTGATGCTCTATTTTTGAACTTGTAAATGGAGGAAGATGGTGTTACTGTCGTGTAACAGGGACATGGATGGCTTGTGTATGATTCTTAGAAGCTTTTGGAAGCAAAAGGCCAAGAAACGCACAAGTAGTTTTTGATTTTGGGATTTTTGGTTAGAATATGCAACAATGGAGGTATGTGATGCAGTTCTGAGTTCTTGGGAGTTTTGGGGCTTAAGCATGCGTGTGTTTTGTTTCCAATGACTTGTACATAAGTAATGAGAAGGTTTTTTTGCTTGAGAGGGTCAGAAGTACAAGATATAGGCTGAATGTTATGTTACTTGATTTTGAAGAAAAGTGGAAGCATGGTTCCAAGATGAAGTACAAGCATGGGATCAGTGATTGTAAGGCTTGAGACAAACTTCTCTTGAGTTATAGGACGTGTATGATCAGAAGAAATCAATTTCAAGGCTCAAGAACAAGTTTTGTGCATAAAGATACTTTTTCAAAATGGCATTGTGCACTTTCTTCCTAAAATGGATATAAAGCATGGCATTGCATTGAATGCTTGAGTTGAGGCCTCTAACAGTTGTGCAAGCATTTAATTATGGAGTGCTTAACAAGTTTGAGGCCTGTAAAGTAGAGATTATGCAGCATAGGTTTGAAATTTGAATCTTTGTCCATCATAAAATGACCTATAATTTTAGTTTAAAACCCTAACTTCCTCTCTTCGATTATCCTTGCTCAAGAATGATCTCAAGGAGTTCTTGGAAATTTTAGAAACTTTTAATGTGCTATACAACCCCTCTTTGAATCACATTTGAAAATTTCCCTTGGAACTATTTGAAAAAGTGTCATGAATTTAGGTCAAAATCCTGCCTAAACTAGGGCAAAATTTCACTAAGTGTTTAGTTTCATGACCATGACTTCATGGATTAATAACTTGAGATACAAGAACTTTTAGAAGAATTTGTGTAAATAAATGTTGTAGATTTCATGGAGATCTAAAAATTTTAATGTTGAAAGTTTCTTTCGAATCATCCTGCATCATGGTGAAAAATTGGCTAAAAGTTGTTAAAAAACATGAAGTTTTCAACACTTAGAAAATTTTCTAAGTTTGAAAACTTTGACTTTTCAAAATTAAATCTTGTATTTTTGATTTCTTGATGAACGAGTTTAATATTTTTACATATTTTGATGAATTGTGATCTTTGACACTTATTTTGACCAAAAAGTCAAAGTTTGACTTTTCAGTGTAAAGTTGACTTTTGATTAGTTTGATTGAAAATTCATCTATCAATCAATTGTACTTGAGCAATGTTTTGAGTAATGCCATTAGGTAAAAATGATGCAATTGAACTCTTGAGATCATTCCCCAAACCAACTAACCATTTGCTAGGTCAAAAAAATCAGAAAATGCCCCTTCTTAGTCAAAACCATAATTTTGACCATTTTGCCCTTTTGATGATTTGATCAAATTTCTTGAGGAATTGTGGTCCAAACTTGATCAAATGATAAATATGAGTTTATAATGTTGATATGGATAAAAAATTATGAAGTTTGACTGTAAATTGGCCATAGTTGACTTTTTCCCCAATATAGCTGATTTTTAGGTCAACTGCTCAATTGACTGAGCAAAAATGTGACTCAAGGGTTAAAACTTGACATGAGTAATATTGGGGATCCATAATGATCCATTAAAGTCATATGAGGCATTTATAGTTCAATTATCCTTGTAAAATCTCAAACCCTAATTTTAATCATCAGTGCTTAAGGAGGTGTCTTGAGCTAAATAATCCTTGTGCAGTCTTAAGCCAAGGGAGATCTTTGTGAGAAAATATTTGATAAGTGAGATAGAAAATTTTGGGGTACAACACTGACCTTAAGTTATCTATATTATACATGGTTCAATATTGAAGACCTTACTTTGGGTTTTAAATAACTTGTATTTCTTTGATACTTCCTTACTTGTGATGTGCTTTCATGTGATGATTGGTATGCTCTTGGTCTATTTGGTACTTGTGGATTTAATCCAAAGTATGAGAATTCTATATTGACTTCATTATATCAAGTGTTGGATTCTTGTTTGGTTAGATTTTTCCTTACCTTAGCTTTTACTTTATGCTTTAGGATAATCTCTTTATCTCTTGCCCATCTTCTTTAATTTTCAATATCTTCTCCCTCCTTTTCAAAACTATTCTTGGGTTTTTTAACTTGAACCGCTTACATAATAAACATGGACTTAGCTGCATGCATTTTCAAAACTTTTTCTTAATCAAGTCATCAATCAATCTTAATCAAGATATGACTTCTTTTCTTTAATACTTAAAAAATACAAAACAAATTCAAACCATTTTGTCGCTTTGGATTTTTACTTTAAAACCTTTTCTTTTAAAACTAACCAACACACTAATTTTGGTCTTTTTTGGTATGTAGGCCTAGATATAATTGGAATATTTATCAAATAAAAAATTATAAAAAATATTTCTTTTCTCATCTCCATAATATTTTGTAAATATTTCCTTTTTAGAAAAATACACAGTTTTCAAAGAGGTTCATGCGGAGTTCCATAGATATTTAGGGTGTTAATACATTATCTTTGTATAACCAAACCCCTTACCTTAATCTATACTTTATTTTGGGTTTTATTCGCTCTTTTTCTATTCCTTTGGAACAATAAAGTGCGGTGGCAACTTTCACTTTATGAGTTAAGCCAATCAATGGCTTAATCTCAACTTTTTACTGATACGAAAAAAATTGGCGACTTCACTGGGGATTCTTTCTTCTAAGTGGATTGAGCCTTTCTTTGTTTATCTGTGTATGTGCTATATTTGTTGTATATATGCCTGTTTGTATGTACTTTTATGGTTTTTTAGTTTGCTTGGTGATCCCTTTATAAGTCCTATACCCGAACTTGGGTAAACTTAAGATAGGATGTGTAATATGGTGGCAGAACCGAATGTTAGTATTGATTTTACGTTTGTATTCGCAAATGTCGCGGTAAGCAAGAGTTGCCATGGACTTTTATTTTTCCAACAAAGGAAAGGAAAAAGAAAAGAAAAAACCTTTTTTCGAGATTTTCAGAGTACGGGGGGTAGATTATAGAAAGGAAAGGTGTTAGCACCCTTTCTATATGTAGTTATCTACGGGCTCTTAGGTACTTGTTCATTTTTGAAATTGCATGTGTGTGTTTTGCAAAAAGTATTGTTTAACTTCGTGATAACCCTTGTATCTGTCCTCAAGAGTGTGACGAAGTTGTTTTTGAAAATGGTTTTGAAAGTGTTCATTTAAAAGATTTTTATTGTTTTGAGCAAGTACTTAAGATTTCTACCTACTCGAAAAAAAGGTTGTTCGTTCTCGTTTCCATTAGACAGTGCTATCCTACTATTAAGGAGTAGGTATCCCTATTGTTGGAGTTTTAAGGGACATTCGAAGGGACCAAATGGTCACTGAAGGCAACAAGTAAGGATATCTTAGCATTTCGAAGGGACTATTATCATAAGATCATTTCTCGTAAGCAACTTGAGGGACAATGAGGGACTATGATCTTTATGACAAATTTGAATTGCGGGTCATTTCTAAGATATCCCTACGTTTGAGGGACATGACCATTATTTCGGAGGCAACCAAGTGGGGCAAACCCTAGGAGTGAGCATGTGCAAGTGTGTTTTTTTAAGTTAATTATCTTTGCATAATTAGGGTTATCTACCTTTTAATTACTGATTTATCTTTCGCATATAATCCTATTATCATACATCTAGTAGTTTAGTTGTTGCGGAAATTAAGGAGTGCGAGAAATTAAAGTCCTAACTATTACAAGGCTTTTGGGCAGATACACCAAATATTTTACTGAAAATAAAGTTGCGGAAATTAAAATCCTAATTAATCTATTACAAACTTGAAATAGTTACAATATTTTGAATTAAAAGAAAATAAAGGCGCGGGCAACTAATTAAATTAAAAATATTTTTGTGTATTTTTTTAGTGAGAAAATAATTTAATTGCAAATTAAACCTAATTCTATAATTAATTTTAAATGATAAAAACAAACAAGTCAACATCATCAAATTAATTAATATCCAAAAAAACCTAATTTTAATATAAAAAACCTAATTCTACATTTTTGGGGTTTTATTGATTTTATGATTTAATAAAAAAGATTTTTGTTGTAAAAAATGATTAAATAAATAAATAAAACAAAAACGGAAATTAAACAAAAAAAAGAATGATTAATGGGCCTGATATTAGAAGTAAATTGGGGGTGTGAAGCTGAATTGCTGAAGCCTTGAAGGATAGGCCCATCTGCCTTACACATGACCCAGTGCTCCCTGCTTTTGGGGGTCCACCATGAGGATTGCTCGCTGGACATTGGATCTGAATCAAGGATAATCCAATGGGTGAGATTTGTGAGCGCACGGTGGATGCTTGGCTAGGAGATGCGCTGAATCTGGCAGAAATTGTCATGAAAAATATACAAGAAGACGCATGGGATCGAACCCATGACATTTGCCTCATATACACGCTCCCTGACCAACTGCGTTGGACTACTTATTCGTACATATAATGAAATAAATAAAATATAAGGGAAATTAAACGCTATGCCAGGGAAAACGTGCGTGAATTCAAATGAGCTAGTGGGAGTCAGCAACGTGATCATCTCTTTCCTTAGGACTGTTGTTTTAGGTGCCAACGTTTTACCTACAGTAGCTTTCCATCACTATAAGTTGTAGTGACGGATTTGGTTTGTAATTAAAACCCTACGTTATTCAAAAACATGATACAGACAATATAAATCAAAACCAATGTTAGGGATCAATCAGGATTTTTTTTCCTGAGTCCAGTAATACCCAGAATTCCCCTTAATTTTTCTAGAAAAAGGAAACCCCAATTTTGAGCTTTCAAACCCTAGCGATGGCATAAGCCCATTCCTGCACTAAAACTCCAATTGGACTATCCAGACACCTTCATGTGATGATTATTAACACGAAAATATAATTAAATAGCATGTATAACGTATGAATGAGAAAAATTGAGATTGAAGAAAATATGATCAAACCGTGAGTATCAAGATGCGATTATGGATGCTTTGACGCGTGCAATTGATGCGGTTGACTTTAGGAGACGTCCAGGAACGTGTTGTCGGCCTTGAAATTGCTTGAATGGGACTGTAAATAAAAATACGACCTCAACTTTCCTTTGGAAATTTTGGAACTTTGTTTGACTTTTTGGATAAGTTGCGCCTCTTTCCTCTCTGCCTCAAGGTTTTTACCTGCTCTGTTATATGTATCTGAATCAAATAGGTTAACAATTTTGGATTCAATTTTGGATTCAATCTTGGAAATTGATGAGCAAGATATTTGATTTTCAACTCATATTCTTTGTTTCCAAAATTGGCCAAATCTTTCCATTTTCAATTCAATCAGCCCTTGCACGATTTTTTTTTGCTAACATACAGCCTGTATCCTCATTCTTTAATGCAAAATCATCCCAAAATATTTTTATATCATTTATTTAATTTAATTTGGATTTTAAATGATTAAAAATCAAAATAAATCAAATAAATAAGCAAATTATGTATGGAGGGGTTTATGGGTCGTGGATCATGTTATGAACAAGATACAAGCATAAAAAGTTGGGCGCATTTGAAGAAAAATGCATTTGGGGCATTGTTGACTTTGGGAAAATTTTCAAAAATAGCCAACTTTGACAATGCATATCTCCCTCAATTTTGACCCTAAGAGGGTGTTCTTAGACTTTTTAGAAAGCTTAAGATGTCCTCTAAACAACCCTTTTGGCTTTATCTCAATTGGATCTACCATGTTCGTGTAAGAAGCTTTGACCCAAATGGTGTTTTTGTTGACTTTTTGAAATGACCTATAATGTCTGAATTCATATCTTTTCATGAGTGCATTTTTTGAACTTGAGGGATGAATATGAGTTGTAGGGAATTGCATCCTCTTAAAAATGAGCCTTGTATGAGAAATTTATGATAAATTATGAGAAAGTTATGCCTGGTCAAAGTTTGGTTGACTTTTCCTATAGAAACCCTAATTTAGCAATTTTGAGTTTTGATGAATTTAGGGTATTCCTTGGGGAATCATGATCAAACCTTGATCAAATGATGGATGTTACTTCAAAATGTTGATGTTGACCAAAAATCTTGAAGTTTGACTGTATGTGGGTCACTGTTGACTTTTGACCTAGTATAGTTGATTTTCAGGCATTTGAGCAGTTGACTGAGCAAACTCCTTGTGCAAGGCATGAGACTTGACATGGATGTTCTTGAGAACATATTAAGACCATGGAAAATATTTGAGACCTTTGGAGTTCACCCATCTTGATGAAAATGGAAACCCTAGTTTGAGATTCATTGTCTTAGGAGAGCATTTTCCTGTCCAATCCTTGGCATCCTTGGGCAAGTTGAGGGTTTCAATTAACATATGTTGAGTAAAATGAGAGGGAAAATTTTTGGGGTACAACATCTTCCCATGTTTAATCTTCATAAACCTGAGGATGTAGATTGGCTGGTCTGCCTCTCGTGATCTGAAGGTGGAAGATGATTGAACACTAGAGTGCCTAGAAAATTGCACTTATGAAGTAATACTGATTGGTGATACCGGAAATGGGCTTATAGATGCCATTTGGATATTGACAGAAAATCGTCGGAGATGGGGCTAAAGATGCCATCCAAAGAAGATATCAGTTGCATAAGAGATTCCTTTGGAAGAATTTATGTACCTGCTATTGAGGAGGACTTCACCGGGGCATGCTGAGTTATATCTTGGGAGATAGAGTATAGGAGCTTCAGTTGTACATTACTCTACTGGGGAATTAACTCCTGATTGAGGAAGTAAACTACATATCTGGTCAGGTTCAGGCTGCACAGTGACTTACTGGGGAAATGTGAGATTAACCGTAACTGGTTGGGTCCAGGTCTTATAGTGTTGTAAACTGTTGTTTGGAGATAAGAGAGAAGGAACCTGAATAGTAGGGTTGATTCGAAATGAAAGCCTAGATAGTAGGGCTATGAGAAAGAACCTGGATAGTAGGGTTACTTCGAGATGAAAGCTTGAATGGTAGGGTTACTTCTATATCTGAATGACTTTGGAATAAGTATCAGAAGGTAGCCATATCCGGGTCACATCTGAACCATCTCTAGAAAGGTGATTTCTGAATAAACAATAGAACAGCTTCCGTGTCCGGAGCATCTCTAAGTTATCTGGGGGGGATCTGGAATAAGTGTCAGAATGTTGCCATATCTGGTTCACATCTGAACTATATCTAGAAAAAGTCTGGAAGAAGTATCAGAACGTCGCCATATCTGGTTCACATCTGAACTATATCTAGAAGGAAATCTGGAAGAAGTATCAGAACGTCGCCGTGCCTGGGTCACATCTGAACCATATCTAGAAAAAGTCTGGAAGAAGTATCAGAACGTCGCCATATCTGGTTCACATCTGAACTATATCTAGAAGGAAATCTGGAAGAAGTATCAGAACGTTGCCATATCTGGGTCACATCTGAACCATATCTAGAAAAAGTCTGGAAGAAGTATCAGAACGTCGCCATATCTGGTTCACATCTGAACTATATCTAGAAAAAGTCTGGAAGAAGTATCAGAACGTCGCCATATATGGTTCACATCTGAACTATATCTAGAAGGAAATCTGGAAGAAGTATCAGAACGTTGCCATATCTGGTTCACATCTGAACTATATCTAGAAGGAAATCTGGAAGAAGTATCAGAATGTCGCCATGCCTGGGTCACATCTGAACCATATCTAGAAAAGTCTGGAAGAAGTATCAGAACGTCGCCATATCTGGTTCACATCTGAACTATATCTAGAAGGAAATCTGGAAGAAGTATCAGAACGTCGCCATGCCTGGGTCACATCTGAACCATATCTAGAAAAATTCTGGAAGAAGTATCAGAACGTCGCCATATCTGGTTCACATCTGAACTATATCTAGAAGGAAATATGGAAGAAGTATCAGAACGTCGCCATATCTGGTTCACATCTAAACTATATCTAGAAATAGTTGCGATAGTTGATAGTAATCATCTTTGTATTGACCTTTCCTGAAAAGGTAAAGCATCAGTTGTATGCAAGATCATGATGCATGAACTACATGATTTCAGGATGTCCTCAAAATTGATGAGATTCGTGTAGTATGATGCATATGCATGCTATAATGTATGAAGATGTGATGTTTATGAATGCATTTCTGTTTTGGGAAAATAAATCCTTGACGAATGCCAGGAGCTTATCCTGGGCTGATGTTGGAGAACAATGCTTTGTTGTTTCCGCTGGGGATGATAGTTGCAAGAATACCGGCAGGAGAAGATGACTCCATTGGGGAAAAAACTTGGCGAATAGATTACTCTGCGGGGAATACTCTGTGGGGAGAGGAATACTTCGCTGAGGTTGATGATAACTCCGCTGGGGATACCATTGTTATGTTGGAAGTGCTAATAGACTCCGCTGAGGGTAAGAAGACTTTGCCGAGGACGATCTTCTCATGGCTATTGGCTGAGGATAACCCAGTTATATCTTGGTAGGGAAATAACTCTTTGAATAAAGGCCGGGGGACGCGTTCGTGCTCCGCGGGGATAAGCTTCCAGAATATACTGGGGATAAGCTTACTGCTTGGGGAGATGGATTCCAACTTTCTTGGGGAAACTGGATTGGACTCTTCTGGGGAAGTATTGAACTGTATTGGTTATGTTCTTCAACAGAACCTACCTTGATACCTTGGAGGACAGAACAATCAGATTGCTTAGACAACTCTTTATTGCCCCTGTTTCTGATGTGGGAGAGGAAGATACCTGTGGAGGTGCTTGGTAGTTGTTGATGGACAAACCTTCTTCTGGTAGGCAAGTGACGAGATGACAGGACATAGTCGTACCTTTAATCCCTAACTTTTTCCTGGACCGCCCTTTCGGGTTTTCAGTCCACCGGGATACCCATTTTTGCCCAAGCCGCCTTTTCAGGTTTTCGACTTGCCGGGTGTACAGATTTTTCATTTCATCCCTTCATTTTGCCCGAACCCTTTTGGTTCGCCGGGAAGCCCTTATTTTTGCCTAGGTGTGTCAGCCTAGCGGGTCTTTGATTATGCGTAGTGTTTTTTCGACTATGTCCCCATTCTCAGAATGTAGGGAATTGCCCCTGTCAGAAGTGTTTGGCCGTGCCCCAGAAGATGTTTAATCAGGCAAGATTCGTTGCTGGAGTGCCCCAAGTGACTCAGGCGGAGATTTGCCCCAGGCTATTTGGTCTTTGAGAGATTCTCCGAATCTTGACTTGATTGCCCCAGATGATGGACAATAATCATGCCATGCCCCTTGATTGGAGATACTCTTGTTCATTAGACTTTCGTCATGCGAATTTCTCTGCTGTTCAAACAAATGATCATGTGCAAACAATATTATTTTAAGAATGCAAAAGCCTATGTCTGTCTTGAATTTTAAAAATACATTTTTTGTAAAACAAATGAAACCTTTTTTGTAAACTGTGATGTCAACTCAAGATTTCACCGCGAGCCTTAAGGAGTCAGGATACCTTTCGTAACAGTATGCTTTCGAACTAACTCATGCTTCAGCTAGGACTTTTGAGGGTTATAACGTGGCCAGGTTCATGGTTTAAGAAACAAAGGATAAAGGCTCAAATTATTTGTACCCACCCATTCTTCGTGATGTTCTTCAAACCTAAGCTCAGTTGATCGTGCATTAGACCTTATTTGAGTCTTTGCTCTGATTTTCCGGTGATGATTCGGATGTTGATAACTTATTTTGAATAGGCAGTCATTCCTTTTTTGTTGAGGGTTTGTGAGACCTCTTTCTTTTTTGATTCTTTTGTTATCCCTTTCTTTTTTACCTGAACTGTTTCCTTTTTTGGAATTACAGTCAGCGGGATGCCCCAGTTTTGTAAGTTTCTTTCTTAGGTTTTGACTTAATGGGTTCTTATTTTGAAAGATAATGACTGCCTTTCTTTATTGATTATTCGGAATCATCATTGTATTCTTTTTTTTTGTAAGGACCTATTTGGTGCCATTCGTTATGCACTTGGATCAACTGAGAGACTACCCTGCCCCAGGTTATGATTAAGGGTTTTAAATTTCGAAAAGAAAAACTCCTACTTCTTTGGCTCAGAGGGGTTGACGAGAGATTATCTTCCTTATTACTCCAGTGTTTAGGGATTTGAAACAATGCCTGTACTTCATCAGCGGGGTCTGTTCAAAAGCATACTGTAAAGATCATGGTATCGTTTTCGTCATCCTCCCTCAAGAGGCTTAGAAATTATTAACCGAGAGTTGATCATCACGGAAAAATGAAAGCGATTTTGAATATAATGAAAACAATTGTATTAATTCCAAAACAGACACATGCGATGCTTTAATAGAATAAAAGAGTGTGCTATGACATTAATTGTTTGTATAAGCAAAGAAAAATATAACTCGGAAATCCAAATAAACAAAAGTCTTCAATGATTGGGTAACAGAGCAGTGATTATGTTCGGAGTCTCAGGTACTTCAAACTGAATCTCTCCAGCGTCGATCATGTCTTGAATCTTGTTTTTGAGAGGCCAGCAGTTGTCCGTAGTATGCCCTGGGCTATCAGAATGGTATGCGCACCTATCGTTGGGATGATAGTTAGGAGCAGAAGTGTTTGGATTCTGGAGAGAAGCCCTTAAGGTGATCAGCCCTGCCTTCAACATTTGTTGTAGTGCTTGATCCAGCGACATGTTGATCTTGGTGAACTGTCGTTTGGGTGCGACCTCCTTGCGCTGCTGCCCCTGTCCCTGTTGAGCCGGTCTAGGATTGGAGATCTGGGTTTCCCCTACCTCATGACGGCTCTTTTTACCGTGCACAGCATTGGACTCCTTCTTTCCATGATGAGGCTTTTTGTCAGAAGGTGCAGCCTCTTGAATCTTTCCAGACCGGATGCCGGCTTCTATTCTCTCCCCAGTCAAGATAAGATCTGTGAATCTAGCAGACGAATTCCCGATCAGATGGTTATAGAATGGACAAGACAGGGTCCCCAGGAACATGTCCACAAGTTCACGGTCAGTCAGCGGTGGTTGTACCCTACCAGCCAGGTCTCTCCATTTCTGCGCATATTCTTTAAAACCTTGTCTCGATCCTAGCGACATACCCTGGAGTTGGGTACGCGTAGGAGCGAGGTCGGCATTGTACTGATACTGCTTGTAAAAAGCAGTAGCCAACTCCTCCCAGTTACGAACCTTGGTTCCATCCAGCTGATAGAACCATTCGAGATGAGTCCCTGAAAGACTTTCCTGGAAGAAGTGGATCCACAAGTTCTTGTCCACAGTATACGGTTGAATATTCCGCACATAAGACCTGAGATGCAGCCTGGGACAGGATGCCCCATCGTACTTAGCAAAAGAGGGTGCTTTGAATTTGTGTGGGATCACCACACCAGAAGTTAGACCCAAATCTCCAAAATCTAAACCAGGTACTTGTTGAATTTCCATTGCATTCAGGCGGTCTTCCAACTGTTTGTACTTGTCCTCGGCAGGAGGGTATTGTTCGTCGTTGAAATCTGTCTCGTTATCGGAGACCACTGGACTGGGAACCCTTTCCTCTTGATGACTGCCTTCCCCAACAGATGGAATAGTCCTCTCAGCTTCATTTTGTGTGCCATTCCTAGGCTTGCGTATAGGGTTGAACCACACAGTCCTCTTCTTCTTCTTTTTCAAGAGCAGGGTCTTCAGATCTTGTTGCCCCTGGGCCAAATTCATGATCAGCTCTTGGAACTGGGCATTCTGAGCCTGGAGGGCCTTGATGGATTGCTCAGTAGACGATTCAGGATTCATGACGATCGGCTGAAATAAACAGCGAAGAAGGTAAGCAACCTGTCAAAGGGTACCTGCAATGCAATGATATGGATGTATGCATGCAATGTTTTCAAGGATCTCGCAGGGTAAACAAAAAACCGTTAGAGTTTGAATTTTGTAGCTTGATTGAAGGAACTTCACATGGTTGAGAGTCCTTCTTCAAGAGTCAAAGGCTCACCATATCCAGTGGGTCATAGCCCCTGACAACTCTGTCTAGAGGAAAATAAATCCTCTTTGCCCCTTGCTAGATGTTTGATTTATCATGACCTGCATCACAAGCCTTTGAGATCCTTGAAATGGGTTAGTCTTTATGCAGGATGCATGCAATGGTATGATGTTATGCTATGCATGGGGGTAATGTAAGTAACCCTGTTATGAGTCCCAATTAAGGACTGCAAGCCAAAACCTGCAAGAAACTCAGTACACTCTGTTATGAGTCCCAATTAAGGACTATAAACAAAACCTGCAAGAAACTTAGTAAACCGTGTTATGAGCCCTAATTAAGGACTATAAACAAAACCTGCAAGTAGCTTATGTGTCAGATAACAAGCACGCAAGTAGTCAAGTACGAAGGCACACAAGTCACACAAGAGAAACCCTTAGAGTTTACGCCAGCATGAGGTCTGGGTATTACCCTCTTGAAGTTGGTGGGCTCAAAACCTGTCCTATCAGAAGTAACCGGGTTCTAAGGGTCCCAATATCATTGGATTGCTTTCATTGTTCATCGTTTCGATTTAGCCACTGAACTGGCGACCGAAATATTCCAGGAAAGCAACCCTCAATTGAGTGTAGTATCGAGTATCAACCAACCTCGGACTGCACCAAAGTCAGTTATCTCACTACCCTAAAGAGGCCAAGATGGTTCAATTAAGGTTCCTAAGGTCTGTTGATGCTTCACGACACCACGCGGCGGCCCCGTACTCTCCTTGACTGAACTCAAGGGTTACCGGTACACACCAAAGTGCCACATCAACGTAGCAGACTATTTCAACCATGTCGGTATACCCCGCACAGTTCCCTCACAGCCTTGTTGCTACTTTCTAAGAAGGTATCCCCAGATCCGGGTTAGGATCTATGTAACTCCCATGCAACCCACAATTTAAAGCAAGCAAGTCAATACAATTGAAAACACAGTTATGAACTACCCTAAGGTACACCTCACTTTAAGTTTAGATCCCCAGCAGAGTCTCCAGTTCTGTGATCGGTGGATCTGGAACTGACTGTTTTAAAGCTGGTTCGCGAAATGTCGCGGAAGCAAGAGTCGCCACCGTCTTTTATTTTCTCCAAATGGAAAGGACAAAAGCACAGAAAAATTCCTTAAAGAGATTGCTCTCGGTTCGGGAGGTAGATTATAGAAAGGGAAGGTGTTAGCACCCTTTCTATCCATGGTTATCCATGGGGTCTTAGATACTTGCTCATTTGTGTTTTCAAAAATGGTTTGTTTGCTTTTCAAAAAAAAGTTCTTTGAAAATTTCAGTTCGACTCTTGTATCGGTCTTCAAGAGTGTTTGAAAAGTTGCTTTCGAAAGCTTTTTGAAAAGGTGTAGGTGTGAAAAGAAGTTTTGATTTGTTTTGAATTAGAGCAAGTATCTATGAGTCATCTACCTACCCTAAGGAATTCGTCTGTGTAAATGTCCTTTAAAGTAGTGCCATCCCACCATTGAGAGGTAGGTAGCACCACCGTTGGAGGTGTTCGGGTCAATTCGAGTTTGGGACATGGTGATCACCGGAGCAATGGGAAGATACCTTAGAAGCTACCCTCATGCCAGGTTCCCGGATCATGAGGACTTACTAAGACATCCTCTACTCGACGATCACCTTTCGAGGCAAGGCAACAGTGAGGCGTACCCTAGGGGTGGTGTGTGATTTGTGTGTCGTTTTCAGATATTTTGTCTTTTGTCATGTCATGGGTGATCTATGCTTTTGTTTTTATTTTGTCATTCATTCTTGCATGCCATTATTAACAGTTAAAAAATTGCGAGAAATATAAGTTCCTAAACTATTACAAAGGCGCGGGTCCACATCGCCAAATTATATCCAGGACCCGATTTGACATAAAATAAAGGAAAGTGCGAGAAATATAAATTTACACGGCTTTGGGAGAATTACATAAATATTTAAGAAAAGAAATAAATGCGCGAATTAAATTAAAATTGAAAGCGAGGGCGTTGGACCCTTTTTAATGAAATTAAATTATTATTACATTAATTAAAATAAAATAAAAAGAAATTATTTTTTGAGTTTTTGGTATTTAGGATTTTTTATGAGAATTAAATGAAATTAAAACCTAGTTCTAGCTATTTTTTAATTTATTAAGAAAATATGAAAATTACCTAGAATTAAACCTAATTAATTAATGCAATTTGATTTATAAAAATAAATAATTAATTATTAGTGATAAAAAAATAAAATAAAAAGTAATTAAAATAATTAAAACCTAATTCTACAAATTTTTACTTTATTAAGAAAAGATATTAAAATTAACCCTAGAATTGAAAACTAAATTAATTAATGATTATTTATTTACAAAAATATTAATTAAATAAAATATATTTTAATTTTTGTCTTTTCTGATTTTTACTATTTTTTATATTTTATGAAAATAATTTAAATTAAAGAATTAAATAAAGAAACAATTGAAACAAATAAAATTGAAAAAGAATTGAATTGCAAAACCTTAGGGGGTTCTGTCCCCAATTGGAGGTACCATTAGCATTGTTGGCCCACTTGTTTAAGGCCTCAGTTGACCTCTCCTGGGAGCGTGCATACGCGTTGACCTGTGCCTATGATGCTCTTCAAATTATGGCCCTTTGATTGATCACAGTAAGCACGTGGTAAGCCTAGATGTGGAGAGTATGGTGAACCCTTGTATTGAAACTGCACAGAAGCATTATTAGCAAAATAATATGGAATAGAAAGGGGGACCTGGGATTCGAACCCAGGTCCTAGAGATTACCAATCCACGTGCTTGCCAGCTGATCCAACTACGCGCTTTGGTTATATTATAGGAAACAAATAACATAAGGCAAATCAGGCGTTAATGGACAATTTCAGCGCGAAATTCAAATGATCCAATCGTTGGCCTACACTTCATCATCTTCTCCATGGCTTTTGTACCTGAAACAAAAATTACATTTAAATAGCGGGGGTTTTAAACCCCCACTAAGTAACAAGTGCAAAAATAACGATTAGCACATAGTGGCTCATAAATTGAGCGCGAGGTGTGTGTTCAAATCGTCCAAGCCTCCTGAGTTGAATGGTCTAGGTCTCACGTCCAAATTTTTCCCTAACTGAGAAACCCCAATTCAAGGTTTTGAAAACCGTAGGCGTCGTTCATGGTGAAATCGCGTATGGGCAATGATTCTTCAATTAAATCATACTGCTAGCTTCAGAATCAACTCATTAGTACAAATCAAGAATCAAAATGCATGGATATGGCCTGAATAATAAAACACGATTATGCAAAAAGAAGGACACAGTCTGACTTTTAATTACCAATTCTTGATGTTAGGGATGTGGAAAACTATTCAGGAAGCTTCCTTGACACTTTTGCAAGCTATTGGGATTGTTCTTTGCCTCTGAATCGTCCTCTAAGGCCACTTTCAATTTTGGACTTTTTTGATAAAATTGCAAGTTTGGTTCTTGAGATGGGGCGCATCATTCATCTTCTTGGCATTAGGGTTATCATGTATATATATGTGTGAGTGTTTTAGGTCAACAAAATAAGCCAAATATCCATGGAATCAATGCTTTTGATTTTGTGATTTTGCATAATCTTTTCAAATCTTTTTCCATGCAAATTTGATACAAATCATGTTCAATTACCTTGATTATTTCCAAATCTGATCATGCACGAAATATTGAGTGTATTCCATGCATAAAAAGATTTAAAAACTTAGGTTTTGTATTTTTCATATATTTTAATTAATTAAATGAATTATTAGCTATTAAAAATTCAAATAAATAAATAAAAATGATGAAAAACTTCCCTTTGGGCCAAATGGTCGTGCACATGCTTTGGATGATGAATTTTGGAAGAAAATGTGGCCCATTAGCATTTTTAAGGCATTTGAAGCAATGTTGACTTTTCAAAATATCCAAAAATTTCCCAACTTCCACAAGGCATATCTTGCTCAATTTTTAAGCTTTGCTCATGTTCTTGGACATTTTGGAAAGGTATTTGAGTCCTCTAACCAATGTATTTGGTCCCATGTCAGTTTGGTTTACCAATCTCAAGTTATGGCCTTTGACTTAAAGTCCCTTTTTGTTGACTTTTGAAAATGACCTATAATGTTGTAATTGATAACTTTTTGTGAGAGCATTTCTTGGACTTGAAGTGTGAAGAGGAGTTGTAGGAAATGTCTTTATCTTCAAAATGAGCTTTGGATGGAATTTTTCTGATAATCCATGTGGAAGTTATGCCTTGGTCAAGTTACAGTTGACTTTTTCAACTGTCAAAATATGGAAACTTTTGCATCTTGAGACTTTTTGAGCCATGCCTTGAGAATCATGATCAAGCATTGATCAAATGATGTTTGTGGCTTCAAAATGAGATGTTGACCAAAAATTTGAACTTTTGACTGTCAAACGACCATTTTGCCCCTACAGTTGACTGTTGAGCAATTAGGGTTTTTGACTGTGCAATTTTGTGTTGTAAGTCTTGAAACTTGGTATGAGGATACTTGACAATGTTTATATGCATGTGGGACTTGATTGGACCCTTGGAAACTTCATTTTCTTTGCCAGAACCAAAACCCTAGTTTTTGACTGTTAGGAGGCCCTTGAACTGTGCAACCCTTGGGGAATTTTGAAGCTTGCTCTTTGCAAATTTTGAAGAATATGGGAGGGCAAATTTTGGGGTACAACACTTGGGACAAGACACCCCATCATACTTTGTGAAAACTGGAGCTTTAAACTTTTGTGGGATGACTACCCCTGACACCAAACCCAGCTCTTCAATATCCATCCCTGGTATTCTCTGGATCTCCATTGCGCTCAGCCGATCCTCTAACTGCTTGTAACTATCCTCAGCGGGAGGTTACTGCTCATCATTGTTGTCCGTGTCATTATCATAGACTTCAGGGCTAGGGTCCTTCTCCCTTGTCTGCCTATCTTGATTCTTCCCTTCTTTAGATGAGGAGGTCAGATCAACCAGTTGCTTTAACGGCCCCCTGAACCTTCTGCCCAGATTCAGAACACCGGTGGTCTTCTTCTTCTTTTTCTTTTCCTTCAGAATAAGAGCCTTCAGATCCTCCTTCCCTTTAGCCAGAGTTATGAACATTTCATGAAATTGGAAATTTTGTGCCCGAAGAACTTTGATGCTTTGTTCAGAAGACATTTTTGCTGAAATAAATAGCGAAAAAGATGAGAAACATGTAATGGTACTTATTTATGCAATGTCATGGATGGTATGCGTATGCAATGATTTCAAGGATTTGTAAAGGCTCAAATTTGTTTAACCAAAAGTAACACACATTAATTGTATTAATAAGTTCGGTTTATTACAAAGAGTTCCCTTTAGGCTTACAATTAAACAAAACTTAAAGCAAAAGAAAACTAGATCTCCCAGGAGCGCATCCTCTTTGGTGCAATGTAGGCGTTTATGTTTCTTTCTTCATGAAGTAGCCTAGTGAGCTCCAGGACCTTCTTCTCACTGGCATAGAATTGATCTTCAAATGTATTTCACTCCTCTTTAAGTTCAACCCAGGATTTCTGTAACTCCTCACGATCAGTTGGCATGTCAGGATGATGAACAAGAGAAGAAATGTCTCCTTCAGCAATTGGTTCCACAATTACTTGTAGGACAGCAGAGTAAGGAATCATAAGAATTTGGGCGCGGGCTCGTACACATCAGAGATAAGGCTCAAGAGGGATGGAATTCTTGTGCCCCAGTGTCTTGCTATCAACTTTATGTACCATGCCGCAAGCTCGTATTAACCTTTTACGGTAACCCTGAGCATCATTCTCATAGTTGAAGGCGATTCCTTGGATAATCGTATCGTGAGGACCATCAGTCCTCGCATATCCAAACTATCGCAATTCTAAACAAGGGTTATAAGTGATTCCCCCCTAATTCCTAAGAGAGGGACATTAGGGAATTCACCACAGCGACCGATGATGGTAAAATCTTGCGAGGACCATGAACACCAATGAATGTCTGAACGTGTAAGGGAAATCAGCCTATGAGACCATTTCATACCCTGATCATTCTTCAAAATAGACCTGAGTAGGTGAAAAATAAACCACCTAGCCAATAGAGGAGTGCAACACAGGAGGGCCCCCCTTCTCTTTAGAGTGCGAGCATACAGAGAGTGTAGAGCATCCCCAAGTAATGTAGGCACCAGATTATGGGACAGAAAAACCTTAATAGTATTCACATCTACGAGTTGGTCCGTATTAGGGAAAAGTACCATCCCGTAGATGAGGAGTGCCAATACCTCTTCAAAAGCTTGTAAATCCAGGGTATCCCAAAAAAATTAGCCTTCTCGAATATAAATTTAACCGGGATTCCTTGGACACTTCTCCTCGTTTCCCAATTCTTCACTACATCGGACCGTTGTAAGGATAGAGCTCGAGCAATCTCTTCGGGATTTGGATGTTCTTACGTACCGTTGAAAGGTAACTGATAAAGAATAGGTATTCCCAACAACCGAGAAAATTCCTCCATAGTGGGCACTAGATGGTAATCCGGGAAGGTGAAGTAGTAGTGCAAAGGATCAAAGAACTAAAACATCACTTTTAAAAATTCTTCATCAGGTTTTGAAGTGACCAAGTTAATCAACCGAACATGCTTTTCAGTGAAGGGAGAGATTTCAGGGATCTTTAATGCCAAATCCTTTAGTTGGAGAGGCATTTTCACAAGGTTAATTTGGATAGTGTTCCTGCGGGCGGATGCCATGTCCTACAAAACAAAGCAAAGATGAGCCCTAGAAAATCCTTGAAATGGTTAGTATGATATGCCATGCTTATGATGTCATGATTATGCTAAAAAAATCACATGCATAGAAAGCAACAAACAAGTCACACCAAGTCCTTATGTTTTAGTCCTGCATGAGTTTTAAGGTCATACCCTCTTGAAGCTGGATTGGTTCAACCTGTCCTATAAATAGTAACCGGGTTCTAAGGGATCTCAATATCATCGATATTTCCCCCAAGCTTCGTTCAATAGGCGATTGACTCGCAACCAAACAAAACTCAAGAGTCAAACCTCAATGAGTGTAGCATCGAGTATCTGCCGACCTTGGTAATACACCAAAGTCGGCCATCTCGCTACGTCCTACTGGCCAAGTTGTGCAATTAAAGGTTCTAAGGTCAGTTGATGCTTTATGACACCACACAACAGTCCCATACTCTCCTTGATTAACTCAAGGGTTACCGATACCAACCAAAGTGTCACATCAATGTATCTATTGCTTCAACCGTGTTGGTATACCCCGCACAGTTCCCTATCAATTTATTGGTACTTACCTAAAAATTGTCCCTGGATCCGGGTGTAGGATATATATAACCCGAACAAAACCCTTGAATATAAAATAGGCAAAGCAAAACAAGAAAGCATTTTTAGAAATGACCTAGATTCTAAGGTATACCCGACTTATTTAATCCCCAGCAGAGTCGCCAGTTCTGCAATATAGTGGCAGAACCGACTGTTAATACTGGTTTTGCATTTATATTCGCAAAAGTCACGGTAAGCAAGAGTCGCCACCGACTTTTATTTCATCCAACAAAGGAAAGGAAAAATAACAGAAAAACCTTTTTTCAAGAGTTTCAGAGTGCGGGGGTATATTATAGAAAGGGAAGGTGTTAGCACCCTTTCTCTCCGTAGTTATCTACGAGCTCTTAGGTGCTTTCTCATTTTTGAAATTGCTTGCGTGTGTTTTGGTTTTGTTTAACTTTGTGATAACCCTTGTATCTATCCTCAAGAGTGTGACGAAGTTGTTTTTGAAAATTGTTTTGAAAGTGTTTGTGTAAAAGATTTTTATTGTTTTGAGCAAGTACTTAAGATTTCTACTTACTTGAAAAAAGACTGTTCATTCTCGAAGGGACGAAATGGTCACTGAAGGCAACAAGTAAGGATACTTTAGCATTTCAAAAGGACTATCGTCATAAGATCATTTCTCATAGGCAACTTGAGGGACAATGAGGGACTATGATCTTTATGACAACTTCAAATTGAGGGTCATTACAAAGATATCCCCACGTTCGAGGGACATGACCTTTATTTCCGAGGCAACCAAGTGGGGCAAACCCTAGGAGTAAGCATGTGCAAGTGTGCTTTTTTCAGTTAATTATCTTTTCATAATTAGGGTTATCTACCTTTTAATCGTTGATTTATCTTTCGCATACAATCCTATTATCATTCATCTAGCAATTTAGTAGTTGCGGAAATTAAGGAGTGCGAGAAATTAAAGTCCTAACTATTATAAGTCTTTTGGGAAGATACACCAAATATTTGACTGAAAATAAAGATGCAGAAATTAAAATCCTAATTAATCTATTACAAACTTGAAATAGTTACAATATTTTAAATTAAAAGAAAATAAAGGCGCGTGCGATGAATTAAATACGAGAATAAATTATAAGCCTAAAAAACATATTTAAATAAAAAATATTTTTGTGTATTTTTTTAGTGAGAAAATAATTTAATTGCAAATTAAACCTAATTCTATAATTAATTTTAAATGATAAAAACAAACAATTCAATATAATTAAATTAATTAATTTCCAAAAAAAACAAATTTTAATTAAAAAAAACCTAATTCTACATTTTTGGGGTTTTCTTGATTTTATGATTTAATAAAAAAGATTTTTGTTGTAAAAAATGATTAAATAATTAAATAAAACAAAAAAGGAAATTAAACAAAAAAATGAATGATTAATGGGCCTGATATGAGAAGTAAGCAGAATTGCTGAATCCCATAAGGATAGGCCCATCTGCATTGCGCATGATCCAGTGCTCCTTGCTCCTAGGGGTCCACCATGAGGATAGCTTGCTAGACATTGGATCTGAATCAGGGATAATCCAATGGGTGAGATTTGTGAGCGCACGATAGGTGCTTGGCTAGGAGATGCGTTGAATCTGCAAGAAATTCTTAAGAAAAATATCAAAGCAGACGCATGGGATCGAACCGAAAACATTTGCCTCATATACACGCTCCCTGACCAACTGCGCTGGACTACTCATTCGTACATATAATGAAACAAATAAAATATAAGGGAAATTAAATGCTATGCCCAAGAAAACGCGCGTGAATTCAAATGAGCCAGTGGGAGTCAGCCACATGATCGTCTCTTTCCTCAGGACTGTTGTTTTAGGTGCCAACCTTTTAACTACAGCAACTTTCCGTCACTATAAGCTGTAGTGACAGATTTGGTTCGTAACTAAAACCATGCGTTATTCAAAAACATGATACAGGTAATATAAATCAAAACCAATGTTAGGAATCAATCAATAATTTTGTCCTGAGTCCAGTAATACCCAGAATTCCCCTCAATTTGTCCTGAAAAAGGAAACCCCAATTTCGAGCTTTCAAACCCTAGCAATGGCATAAGCCAATTCCTGCACTAAAACTCAAATTGGACTAATCAGACAACTTCATGTGATGATTATGAACACGAAAATATAATCAAATAGCATGTATAACGTATGAATGAGAAAAATCGAGATTGAAGAAAACATGATCAAACCGTGAGTATCAAGATGCGATTATGGATGCTTTGGTGCGTGCAATTGGTGTTGTTGGCTTTAGGAGACGTCCAGGAACGTGTTGCCGGCCTTGAAATTGCTTGAGTGGGACTGTAAATAAAAATCCGACCTCCACTTTCCTTTGGAAATTTTGGAACTTTGTTTGAATTTTTGGACAAGCTGCGCCTCTCTCCTCTCTGCCTTAGGGTTTTTACCTGCTCTATTATATGTATCTGAATCAAATAAGTTAACAATTTTGGATTCAATCATGGAAATTGATGAGCAAGATATTTGATTTTCAAGTCATATTATTTGTTTCGAAAATTGGCCAAATCATGCCATTTTCAATTCAATCAACCCTTGCACGATTTGTTTGCTAACATACAGCCTGTATCTTCATTCTTTAATGCAAAATCATCCCAAAATATTTTTATATCATTTATTTGATTTAATTTTGATTAAAAATGATTAAAAATCAAAATAAATCAAATAAATAAGAAAATGATGTTTGGAGGGGTTTATGGGTCGTGGACCATGTTAGGAACAAGATACAAGCATAAAAAGTTGGGCCCATTTGAAGAAAAATGCATTTTGGGCATTGTTGACTTTGGGCAAATTTCCAAAAATAGCCAACTTTCACAATGCATATCTCCGTCAATTTTGACCCTAAGAGGGTGTTCTTAGACTTTTTAGAAAGCTTAAGATATCCTATAAACAACCCTTTTGTTTTATCTCAATTGGATCTTCCATTTTCATGTAAGAAGCTTTGACCCAAAAGGTGTTTTTGTTGACTTTTTGAAATGACCTATAATGTCTGAATTCATATATTTTCATGAGTCCATTTTTTGAACTAGATGGCTAAAGATGAGTTGTAGGGAATTGAATCCTATTCAAAATGAGGCTTGGATGAGAAATTTCTGATAAAGTATGAGAAAGTTATGCCTCGTCAGAGTTTGGTTGACTTTTCCTATAGAAACCCTAATTTAGCAACTTTTGAGTTTTGATGAATTTGGGGTATTCCTTGGGGAATCATGATCAACCCTTGATAAAATGATGAATGTTACTTCAAAATGTTGATGTTGGCCAAAAATATTGATGTTTGACTGTATGTGGGTCACCGTTGACTTTTGACCTAGTATAGTTGATTTTCAGGCATTTGAGCCGTTGACTGAGCAAACTCCTTATGCAAGGAATGAGACTTGACATGGATGTTCTTGAGAACATATTAGGACCATGTAAAAGATTTTATAACTTTGGAGTTCACCCATATTGATGAAAATAGAAACCCTAGTTTGAGGTTCATTGTCTTAGGAGAACATTTCCCTGATCAATCCTTGGGCATCCTTAGGCAAATTGAGGGTTTCAATGAACATATGTTGAGTAAAGTGAGAGGGAAAATTTTGGGTACAATAGGATGGATGGTATAATAACTTCAACTTATGTGGAGAAATTCCCAATTAAGTTGATTTGAAAACCTCCGCTCATTGGATGCCCCTTTGGGGTAGTATATGTTGAACAAGAAAATTATGAAATTATTGCTACTTTCAACCTGGGAGCCCGAGAAGTTAAGGACTATAGAACTTTTAAACCATCTTGTTCTTTTAGGATGTAGTGCAGAGACTATTCAAGAGTCAATTCTGAAATAGTTGTTACGCAATACTGCAATCAGACGAGTTTCTCTTGAAATATATTATAATCCCCCAAGTCAATTGGAAGGCATGTAATATCTGAAAAAGGATCGTAGACTCTGGTAAATTTTAGAACCTTGATATACAGGTGATTAAGCCCTTAGTCCATACCTTTTGGGTAGTATATTTGACATCATGTTCGTGACGGCGAACCTATGAACTCCATGTTTGTGATCTTGTGTGTGATTGCTGCGTCATTATGCATTCATGCACCCATGAGCATTATTTATACAAAAAATTTCAAGAAACTTAAAGAATCTACTTACAAACATCGCAAGCATTTAACCTTGGAAATTTGAAGGAGAAGCAAACAAAAGTATGGTTTCAGAAAACCTGATGTAAAAGAGTTAAAGAAGCTAGCATCATTAGTTGTGAATCCTGGGAAGTTCAAAGACCATTATGGAAAGCTTTTGTATATCTGGGATACTAGGATGGGAGATGGGATTCTCGACACCTTGATTCAGTTTTATGATCTTTTGTACCATTGCTTCACTTTTCTAGATTACGAGCTTATGCCTACTTTGGAAGAATATTCCTGCTTGATTGAATTGCATGTGACTGATAAGGTTCCCTTTTCTAGTTTAAAGGAAGATCCTGAGAACCATATTATTTCTAGAGCTGTTTATTTAAAGAGTGATGATGTTAAAGCTCATACTAATCCTAAGAGTGGTGTTTTGGGGTTACCTGCTAAGTTTGGGATGGAAAAAGCTCGTGATTTTGCTAAAGCTACCAACATGGATGCTTTATAGGCTATTTAGGCCCTACTTATCTATGGTTTGGTCTTATTCCTAATGTCCCAAATTTTGATATGAATGCCATGGTTCCAACCTAGCTTGGAGAGAATTATCACTCTATTGATTATAAGAATTTTAAAAGTCGAGGAATGATCGTCTGTTATGCGCCTTTACCGTACAAGTGGTTTATTTCTCACTTCTGCAGCCAGCTTCCTTTTGGGATGTCGAAGATGGGTTGAAATTGTGGCAGAATATTATGTCCCTTACTCATTCTGATTTCTTTTGGATCAATTCTATCTATAGTTTTGATGCAAAATTGATGGTTGTGGATAGTTTCCCAGTGTACCTCTTCTTGGTACAAAAGGAGGCATCAATTATAATCCAATTTTAGCTCGTCGTCAGTTTAATTATCATATGATTGATAAGCCAAACAATATGTTGTTGGATGCTTTATTTCTCAAGGATGGAGATAATAATAGGGAATTTATAAAGAAGATCAAAAAATAATGGCTTACTATTTGCTGAAAAGAAAAGAGAGAGTTAGGAATGAGGGGTAATGATTCTTTAGAACGTTATCTTCAATGGGTGCAAGCAAGCATACTTAAGCTACAAATTCCTTATCCTCACCAAGTACCATTGGTCTTTCCTAAACTTGTTTCTATTTTGTTTACTAATGTGGAAGAACTCCATCATGCATTGTCCAAGATATAGGAATACAGGGCTGCTTAGAAGAACAAATATCAGGTTGTTGATATGGGATATTCATCACTCCAAGAGCAGCTAAATGAGAAAGATGAGTTGATCGAGATTCTTGAGCGACATACTGTGGAAATAATGGAAGAGAAAGATGATTTATTTTCCTCTAAGCCAAGTCCTAATGATCAAGACTATTCTCACATGCTTCTTACTTATGGTGGATGGAAGGGAGTTGTTGATAAGCTTGTAGAGGAGAATATGCAATTCAAGGATCAGATTAGGATCCTCAAAAGGAAGCGTCAGCGTGAAGTGGGATCTTCTCCAGTCTTGGCTCCTTAAGACCCATAGTTTCTAGTTTTTTCTCTTGTATTTAAGGATTTGTAAAACCTAAGCTAAAGTTGTAATTCTTCCAAATTTAGTAATGAAATTATATTATTCATTGTTTTAGAATATTTTATTCCTTTGATATTTTCAAATTATTACAGTTCTTCAAGTTCCTTGAAAATAAACAAAATAAATCATGTGCCTTGCATATCATGCATCATTTTGCTCTCATTTTTTGCATTGTTCACATGTGTCTCACACATTTCTTTTGGTCGTTTAGTCAGTAAGATGTCACACTCCTATAACACACGGGCTAACACCAAGAAGAAGATGAAAATTTTGGAACAAGAGAATGGAAAACTCAAGGAGGAAGTAACTACTTTAAGAACTAGTATGGCCAACTTGACTACTTTGGTGGAATTCTTGTCCAATGATCCCTATTTGGTTACCAATGATAAAGTACCTTCGAAGTTCAAGGTTCCCAATGATAAAGTACCTGTGAAGTTCAAGGTGCCCAAGTTTGAAAAGTATTAAGGAAATTCTTGTCATTGAAGTCTTCCGGTGATGTACGTAAGAAGGATGTCCGCTCACACTAATGATCAATGCATGTTGATCCATTATTTCCAAGACAGTCTAACCGGAGTTACGTTGAAGTGGTATATGGGTCTGAACAGTGTTGACATCCATACTTTTAATGATTTAGGTGACGCCTTTGTGAGGAAATATATTATATTATGGATATGGCTCCTGATCGTGATCAGTTGAGAGTTATGACTCAAATGAAAAAAAGAATCATTCAAAGAGTATGTGTAACATTGTCTCGAGGTTGCCGCTCAGGTTGTACCTCCAATGGAAGAAAAAGAGATGACCAAGGTTTTCTTGAAGACTCTAGGGTCGTTTTATTATGACAAGATGGTTGCAAGTTCTCCCACTGATTTCACTGAAATGGGTATTGTGGGTGTCCGATTAGAAGAAGCTGTTAGTGAAAAAATTTTGTCGAAGGATGAAAGTTCCAATGGTACCACCAAGAAGCATGTATATGGATTCTCCAGAAAGAAAGAAGAGGATTCTAATGCCATTATGCAAGGAAAAGAGGGTAGGAAACCTAGAACATAACATGTTGCCTCAGTGACCCCAATCATTAGTGTGACTCCAACAGTTGTTGCTTACTAGTCTCCTCAGAGAACACATCAACAACCCTATCAGCAAGTCAACCAAGGGAAAAATCAGAAAGAGATACCTTTGATCTTATCCCAATGAGCTGTATTGAACTGTTTAATGCTTTAATTCAAAAGAAGTTAGTGATCACAAAGATGCATGCAAAGATGCCTTGGTATTACAAAGCTGATATGAATTGTGCCTTTCATTAGGGAGCCCCTGCGCATAGTATTGAAAATTGTTATCCATTGAAAGTTGAAGTTCACAAGCTGGTTAGATCTGGTATCCTGTATTTTAAGGATGTAGGACCAAATGTGCAAGCAAATTTGTTACCCAAACATGAAGGAGGAAATGTTGTGAATATGGTTCAGGGGTGTCGTGGAGATTTCAGAATTTTTTATATAAACCTGGTGAAAGGTGATTTGGTAGAAATGCATTCTGATCTCAGTGAATTCAGTTATTATACACATGATCATGCAGCTTGCAGAGTTTGTCGTGAAGACCCTCATGGGTGTGATAAGGTAAGAAGAGATCTTCAAGAGATGATGGATGGAGGTCTCATGGGTGTAATTATTGTTCTGATGAGTTTGTGACTAGTGATGTTGATACAATAATTCATGTTAAAGCCTATGCTAGGTAATTCTAAAGAATCTATGATTGAAGAGCTCAACAAGGTGACTCTGGTAGAGATACATGAGAAATGTGTTCAAAAGGGATTGGTTGATTTTAGTTGTTATTGTTCTCCAAAATATGCAAAGAAGCCATGGGGTTGTGCTGCTCTGAGAGGTGATCTCTAGATAGTAAAAATCTTGGGTTTGTTTAAAGAGGGAGCAATAACCATTCGTGCTGATAGTAAAAGAGATGCGGAACTGTCACCTATTTCCTTGCCAAAAATTGAAGAAGTTTCTAATACGGAAAATGAGATTATTATTTACAAGGGAAAATTAAGGATGTGGAGGTGAATATTATTGTTCCACACTTTGGTATTCCAGAATGTGTAGATATTTCATACCACAGTAAGCTCGACGTAATTCCCCTGGTTATCTGTTTACCTAGCCCCATTCCATATAAATTTAATAAAGTTTATCCCTATAAGTATCAGACAACTATGTTGGAAGATGGCAAGGATGTGTCAATTCATCCTTTGTCCTATTTTGAAAATATTGTTGAAGCAAGTCGTGTGACCCATAGTGGTCGTGTATTTGCCCTGACTATTCAAAAGGTCGTTGATCTGGTAAGAAGTTTTTTGAGGATAGTGAACAGAAACCTAGTGGTACTGTTTTGGAAAAAGATGTTGATGATCTGTTGAAGATCATAAAGATGAGTGACTATAAAATTGTTGATCAGCTACTACAAACTCCATCAAAAATCTATATCATGGCTTTGTTAATGAATTTTGCTGCTCACCGAGAATCTCTTATGAGGGTCTTGGATCAAGATTTTGTTAGGCGTGATGTGACGATTGACCAATTTAATAGTTTTGTGGGAAACATTAGAGCTTGAAATACTCTTAGTTTTTCTGATGACGAACTGTCTAATGAAGGAAGGAATAACAATATGGCATTACACATATCTCTGAACTAAAAAGATGACGCCTTATCTACTATGCTGATAGATAATGGGTCCTCCTTAAATATGATGCCAAAGTGTACTTTGTTGAAGCTTGCTTATCGGGGAACTCCTATGCGCTATAGTGGTATTTTAGTGAAAGATTTTGATGGTTCAAAGAAATATGTTATTGGGGAAGTGGACTTGCCGATATGGATAGGACCATATATGTTTTAGCTCACCTTTCAGGTTATAGATATCTTCCCAGCCTACAACTGTTTGTTGGGTCGACCTTGGATTCATGAAGCGGGAGCTGTTACATCCACTTTACACTAGAAATTGAAGTTTGTTAGGGAAGGTATGGTTGTGATTGTAAGGGGTGAACAAGCTATGTTTGTTTCACATTTGTCTTCTTTTAGAATTGTGGAAGCAGATGCAGATGCTGTTGGAACTGAATTCCAAGCTTTGTCCATTGATAATATAAATAAGAGTAAATATTATATTACCTCGTTCAGAGATGCACAATAGGTGGTTGAGAAAGGTCCTAGCATTGTGTGGGTCATGTTATTGATCTGACAGAAAACAAGAATAGAACTTGTATGGGTTTCTCTCTACAGAAGAGTAAGAATGAAGTGGTGTAGCCAAAGTCTGCTTTCCGTCCATATCAAGACAATTATTGAAGATGAGCCAGAGAAGGAAATATCGAATTTTGTGACCCCTAAAGTGAGAGTTCAGAATTGGATCTCTGTAGATGTTCCCAGTTGCATTCACATTTTGAAGTAATTTGCTTTGTTCTTTTTTCAAAAGCCTTTCACTTTACCCAAGGTGAAAGTGATTGTTTGGGCTTGTCTTTTGTTTTAAATCTTAATATCATTAATAAAAGTCATTTTTATTATCTAATTGTGTTTTTATTTTTACTTTTTCTTGGAAAATGGTAATCAGAACAAACCTTTCAATATAAATAATAACTATAAATAAATTTGCATAATCACTTGTTGCATTTATCTATTTCTAAAATAAAGCATAATCATATGTGCAGATTAATTAAAACAACTTATTGAAAATAATGACCCTATGCCCTCTCCCAACTTTGAATATCATGTGTATCAAGCTGAAAAAGAGGAGTTTGCTGAAATCCCATAAGAGGTTTCTCAGTTGCTTGAGCGCGAGGAGAATACCATTCAGTCATACAAAGAGCCATTAGAGACGATTAACTTGGGTTTTGAAGAAGATCTGAAAGAATTCTAGATTGGGGAACTGCTTCATCCCGATGTGAAGAGCAAGTTGATTGATTTGTTGAAAGAATATGCTGATATCTTCGCTTGGTTCTATCAAGACATGCTAGGTTTGGATACTAATATTGCGGAGCATTGTCTGCCATTGAAGCAAGAATACCCGCCTATCAAGCAGAAGTTGAGAAAGACTCATTATGACATGGCAGTTAAGATTAAAGAGGAGGTTTTGAAGCAGATGGATGTCGGTTTCCTGGTGATGTCAGTGTATCCTCAATGGATTTTCAATATTGTTCCTGTTCCAAAAAAAAATATGAAAAAGTATGCATGTGCGTTGATTATAGATACCTGAATCAGGCTAGTCTGAAAGATGACTTCCTTTATTTCAAATTATAATTTCTTTCTTGCTAAGTTTCATTTGTTATAAATTTGTACCTTTTGGTTTGTAATTCTAATAAAATAAGCATGCATATTGTTGAAATCGATTCCTTTATATCCACTCTTATATCTCTTTCCACATATAACCAACGGCTTTACCTTTTCACTCTTTCTTTTCCATTTTCAAATTAACAAATGTTGACGGAGAATGATGAAAATACAAAATAATCAAATTTTGCTGACGTATGCTTTTAATAGTAAGGCTTAGCTGATGATGTAAGGCTTTGTTTCAATTCATAAACAATGGAGACATAAAGAGTTAATCTGTAGTTAACCCCTTCGAGCTAGAAGTCGGAGTTCTTTCTATTTTCTAAAAAGAACCCTTAATCTTAACTAGGGGCAGGGTAGTATTTCAATTAATTCAATGGCGCATTATATTCTCCAGAGAAGTGTTTTATCTAAATAAAATATTCAAGCATATCTCTTTCCTCGATTCATCATTGAGAGAACGATCCAAGCGAAGATTCGAGCACATCATCTTCCCCGTGTTCATCATCCAAGATTGAGGAATCAACGAAGATAAAATCCATGACATTTTCTACCTCAGTACATCAATCAAGATCGAGGAAACAATGAAGATGAAGCTTACAACAATCAGCATGGCAGACACAAATTTTCAAAATCAAAAGCGAAAAAAAAGAAATTAAAAAAAAAAGGAGAAAGCCCGCTAAGTCAAAGAAAATCAAAACTTTACTTGAGAAAAAGTTAGGGCATCTCGATAGATCGGAAAAAAATTTTAAAAAGAAAAATTTTAAAAAAAAAATTGGTCCATGCAAAATAAGGGATTAAAAACGAATAAATTGGAGAACAATCTTGTGACTGCCACCTCAAGAATCATCAAGGCTTCTCATCAATGCTTGGATCTTATCAACGCTTGGATTTCATCAAGGATTCTCATCAATGCTTGGATTTCATTAATGCTTCTCATCAATGCTTAAACTTTATCTACGGTTGTCATCATCTGCGTGACTACGAAATTTCTTTTGGGGATTAAATGATTCTGTTGCATTTATTGAATTTAGGACTGGAGAACATCAAGGAGAATGGGGTGGGCTAAATAAAGTTTAAGCCTTATATCTTTTGTTTATTAAAGAAAAAACCATGGCCACGTTATAACCTTTAAAAGTACTAATTGAAGCTAGGTTCACTATGAAAGCATACTCGGCAAAATTTGTCTTAAACTGACTCCTATGTTTGTTAAAATTATTTCTAACTACTTCGTTTCTTCGAATATTCATCTCTAATCATCCATTATTTTTTAAATAATTAACTTCAATTTCAAGAACTTTCATTTTCATCATATTATAATTACTTTTTCAAAATGTACAATTTTATCTACGAATCAATACTTAGCATTAAGGAGATTTCAAAAGAAGGTCTGATCAAAGGTAGAATTTCCAAGAAGCTTCTAATTAGGGGCAAAGCATCTAAGAGGATCTCTATATACATGGGAAAATACTATTCACTGTGGAACTATATCACATGAAGATACTATTGACGAGGTGTGATCATTCAGAGATTTAATCAACTTGGATTAAGTTTCAAAGTACTATTCAATCAGGGGCATACCTTTTGAAGAAGTATTCCTTAATTGAGTCATATTACAATAAGGTATGACTCAGTTTCCTCATCTTAACAAACCTCTCAAGGCCTTGACAATCGGGGGTAACCGTCTAAGATTTAAAAGCAGGAGCAGTATGTACCAAGTTCATCCTACTGCATGTAGGGTCCAAATTCCCCTTCAAGCAACTTCAAGTAAAAACTTTTCAAATTACGAATACTTGGGTAAATCTATGTCAAGTTCATGGTTAAGTCTAAATTTCCTTATAAGGGCACCTCCTCTAGATCTTGGAGATTAGGGGCACATCTTTCAAAATTTAGATGGTGGGGCAAACCATTGTGATGCCCGATCAAATGGAGTTGATGCAAAAGGGTCCATCAAAACCAAACGTTTTCAAGAGTATTTTAATTAAGGGCGTAATACAAAATAGTGGGGTCATTCACATTATGATTAAACTACTTCCAAGCACATATCACTAAGAATCTCCTCCAAGACCCTACCAACAAATTAGAAAAAGACAGGCCACGAAAAGTAAACTCTCTTCATACTTTCACAATCCTCCAGGGGACCTCTCTTCTACGTTAGCAATCTTCGAGTTCAAAATGAGTATCAGGGGATCATGCAAGCACAACACTCTACCATCATGTGACAAGCAACCTTGTTGCATAAGCAAACTTCTACACTCTAATCATCCATGACCCATCACAGGGGCACCATTCAAAAAGCATTCAAGTCATAATCGTAAAACATAAGGATGTATAAATCATGCATTAAGGTTTTTAGATCCAAAAAACAAGCCATACTTATCATCTTATCCATCTAACAAAGTCCGACACCATGGGTCGAGCATATCTCAAAAATTCCAATTACGCATTCATATTTCAAAGTCCAACGTAAATCCAAAGTCATTCATCACATTTCATGAATCAATCAACCATCTCATTTCATGCATCAATCAAATTTACACGCATAGCATAAAACCTTGTTTTATGTAAGGACAATCATCATTTGCAATCTAGCTATCAATTCTACATCGAATCTCGGCAATAGATTCCCTTGGTTAATCACGACAGTTTATAATCTGGAAGACCTCGAGAGAAGGTACTTTACAAACAAATCTCAGCATTAGATTCCTCTGGTTCATAACTGTGATACGGTGGGAGAGAACTGACTGTTTTTGGAATGCTGGTTTGCGTTTTGCGTTTGTTTTTGCAAAATGTCGCGGTAAGCAAGAGTTGCCACTGTCTTTTATTTTATCCAACAAGGAAAGGAAAAAAGCACAGAAAATTCCTTTTTCGAGATGTTTCTTGGGTCCGGGGGGTAGATTATAGAAAGGGAAGGTGTTAGCACCCTTTCTATCAGTGGTTATCCACGGGCTCTTAGGTACTTGCTCAAAGTGTTTTCAAAAATTGCTTTTCTTTGTGTTTGTGGGTTTGAAAGAGTTTTTGTTTTTGAAAGGAGTGTGAGTGCATAAAGTTTTGTTTTGTTTTAAAAGGAGCAAGTGCTTAAGAACCATCTACCTACTCGAAAAGGGAATTAAATTGTGCTAATGTCCTTTAGACAATGCTAGCCCACTATTGATAAGCAGGTAGCGTCGTCGTTGGAGTTTTCGGGTCAATTCGATTAAGGGACGTGTGGTTACTAAAGCAATGTTAGGATGCCTTAGCGGTAACCCTAGTGTCTTAGATCATTTTATCTGAGGCAACCGTTTCGAGGAAACTATGATCTTTGGACAAGAGGGCGACCTCTAAAACTTCCTATACTCAGTGACCACGTTCGAAGGCAACCAAGTGAGGTGTACCCTAAGAGTGCACATGTGCGAGTATGTTGTTTCGGTTAATTATCTTGGACATGTCATGGGTGAGCTATGTTGATTTTAGGTTAAAGATTTGATCTTGTCATGCATTCCCTATTATCAAACATCTAACAGTGTATAGTTGTGGAATTTAGATTGCATAAATTAAATCTAAACTATTACAAGGCATCGGGTATTTACATTGCCAAAAGCAACCCTTTAATTTAAATTGCGGAAAGTAAAATAAAGCGATAAATAATTAAAGTCCTAATTAAAAGCTATTACATACCGGAAGCAATTACAATATTGGATAAAATGATACGCGTGCGAGAAATTAAATCGGGCGAGTTTTTAGGGTTTTGACCCTTTTTTGAAAGAAAGCATGTTTTTGTTATTTTTGAATTTATGGAAATTAGATCTAAATTAATAATTAAATTAATTAATTAATGAAAATATTTTTGGATTTTTTATATTTAAGGAAATAAAATTGGTCAAAATTATTTAAAAAAACCTAATTTTCTAAATTAATTTTAAGTATTGCAAAAAATGTTAAAAGTTATATCTATTTAAAACTAAATTAATTTGGTTAATGTTTATTTACAAAAATAAAGTCAAATTTAATTTTAATAAAGAAAAATAATATTTTTTGTGTTTTCTGATTTTATGAGAAAAAATATTAATTGGTTAATTAACAATAAAAATAATAAAACAATTTAAATAAAAGAAATATAGAAAAGTAAAGAAATAAACCAAAAGGGGGTTTGGGCCTGGATCAGGGTGTGAAGAGCAATTGTTTGGCCCAATTCATACAAGCCTTGTTTGACTTTCCAGGATATCACGCGCGCCTGTTGACTAGAGTTCATGGTAGGCCTTCAATCTTGGCCATTGGATTTGTTCTGGAGGCCATCTGGCGCCTGGAAATTTGAGATCCATAGTAGGCTGCAACGCATGAGGTACACTGGAATGCTGGAAGGAAAATAATAACAAATATGTTGGGGACCTGGGATTCTAACCCAGGTGCCATTAGCCAATGCACTAGCGCCTTCTCCAACTGAGCTATTATGTTTAATTGTTAATGAAATAAACAATGATTATTATATGGAGAAAAAACTATTATGCCAGAATTATAACCCAAAAACGTGCCATATTCAAACAAACCAATACGGACACGCCACACCATCGTCCCTTTCGTTGGGACCATGGCTAAAAGCTTTTCCACCTATACCAACGGACAAACGTCTGTGGCTATATGTTGTGCGATCTCCAAAATCCACCATGAGTCACAAAAATTCAATCTAGAGGCATGGTTTTACTCGCCTCTTCATCCCGGTTCTAATCATGGTCCTTTTATTGGCCAATTCTTCCTGTAATGAAAACCTCTGGGAAAAAAAACCCTAGAAAAATCTACAATGGCATTTCGCGATACAAGGCATAATAATGAAATTGGCTAATGCAGAAAGTTCACAAATGATGTGAGGAATTCAAATATGCAAACGTTTCTGAAAATGGATGCAAGAATGAAGCTTTATGAATCCATGAGCATGGCGGATTCGAGGGACACTTAAGGGCTTTAGGAGGCAGGAGAGCACATGATCTTGATTGGTTCTGCTTCAGAGAAGTGCCAGGAAGCGATTGGGATGCTTATTTGGTCCTGAAAATGCCTCTAGTATGGATTTCAGTTTCACACTTTTTCAAGCTTTTTCTCAAGTTTGTTCTTGTGGTTTTTTCAGCCTTCTTGTTATGATTTTCGTGCCTTTGCCTTGTGTGAGTATTATGGAGTGAATTAGGTTTAGTTTTGGGCTTTGAATCCATGAGCATTGATGATTGAAGATGTGATTTTATTCTCCATTGAAAAAACTTCCAAATTTGTCAAAAACCAATATTTTGTTCATAACATGGCTTGATTCGGATTTGATCTGGTCCATGATGATAATTGAAAGCTGTATCAATCAAAAAGATCACAAGTTATTAATATTTAGATTTTATTTGGATTTAAATTGATTAAAAATGAATTAATTCAATAAAAATCAAATAAAATAGAAAAATTAATGAATGGACATAAAACTGAAGATAGGACACGTATGTGGTGTGAAAAGATCAAATTAAGTGGAAAAAAGTGGGCCCATTTGACAAAAATTGATGTTTTGTGGATATTTGACTTTTGGCAATTTTGGAAAAATGCCCAACTTCAATAATGCATAACTTCTTCAATTTTGAACCATTGGAGGTGTTTTTGGACTTTATAGAAACCTTGAGATGTCCTATAACCAACCCTTTTGGTCTCATCTCATTTTGATATTCCATTCGCAAGTTATAAGCTTTGGCAAAAAAGGTGTTTTTGTTGACTTTCAAAAATGACCTATAATGTCCAAATTCATAACTTCTTGTGAGTGCATTTCTTGATCTTGGGCTGTGAAGATGGATTGTAGGAAATTAAATCCTATTAAAAATGAGCTTTGGATGGGTCATTTCTCATAAAGTATGAGAACGTTATGCATGGTCAAAGTTAAGTTGACCTTTCCTACAAAACCCTAATTTAGCAACTTTTGAATCTTGATGAATTTTGAGCAATCCTTGATGAATCATGATGAACCATTGATCAAATGATGAATTAACTTTCAAAATGAGGATTTTGACAAAAAATCTTGAGGTTTGACTATTTGTAGGTCACAGTTGACTTTTGCCCTAGCACAGTCGATTCTTGGGCCTCTTGAGCAATTGATTGACCAAACTTCCTATGCAAGGCTTGAATTTTGACATGGATGAACTTGATAACATATTAGGGCATTGGGGAGTACTTGGGGTCATTTGGATGCAAGGACCTTGATGCAACACAAAACCATAATTTGAGATTGACTGCCTTAGGAGGTGATTTGACTGTCCAACTCTTGAGCCATCTTGAGCAACTTGGAAGTTATTCTTGACATGTCTTGAGAAATATGGGAGGGCAAATTTTGGGGTACAACAATAATAACAGTGGATTATCCAGAAGACCTCGGCAAAAGGTAGTTTTCAATCGAATTTTGACAATAGATTCCTCTTGTTGGTCATGGCAGTTGATTACCCATAAGACCACCGCAGAAGGTAGTTCATGATTGAATATCGACAGTAGATTCCCTTGGTTGATCACAACAGTTGATTATCCGGAAGACCTTGGCAGAAGATATCCCAATCGAATCTCGGCAGTAGATTCCCCTGGTTGATCATGTCAATTTATTACTCGAAGGCCTCGGTAGAAGGTAGCTCATAATTGAATCTCGAAAGTAGATTCCACTGGTTGATCATGGTAGTTGATTATCCGGAAGGCCTCGGGAGAAGGTAGTTCAAAAACGAATCTTAGCAGTAGATTCTTTTGGTTAATCACGACAGTTGATTATCCAGAAGGCACGACAGAAGGTAGCTCACGAACGAATCTTGACAGTAGATTCTTCTAGTTAATCATGGCAATTGATTATCCAGAAGACCTCAGCAGAAGGTAGTTTACAAACGAGTCTCAGCAGTAGATTCCCCTGGTTGATCACGAAAGTTACTTATTCGGAAAACCTCGGTAGAAGGTATTTCTCAATTAAATCTTGACATCAGATTCCTCAGAAATCTCGGCATTGGATTTCCCGTTAAAAAGCCTCACCTCAAACACATAACCTTATCAAAGTATCGAGGTCGTTCATAACATTCAGTGCATCTAAACATATGGAAACACCAAATAACATTTGATGGAGCATCAAAGTCTATTCTGATTAGAAAAACATCAAAAGAAAATCCACGCCTATTTCTACACCCACTCCTACGTCTATGACTATGTCAACATGCATACCAATGTCCATATCTACCTCCATGCATACGTCTGCGCCTATACTACGCCTACGCTTACAATACAAACATCAAGATCTATGTTCAAATCAAATTCAAAAGATACCACGATGTCGCAACACACAATTCTAGGGGGTTGGCAACTCAAAGCCAATGGTTTAAAAATGAGCACCCAAAATCATTTCCCACAACATTTAAGACATATATACATAGTTTTCACCAATATATATTGAGGCATACACACATTAGTTACATATAAATTCCAAAGTCCATATTTCCATATTGATTTAAGACATTATGCACATACGTCACACATGGCATTTCTCAAAACATGCTTTGGGCAAAACCAATATCTATGGGCTCTCCATCAGATTATTACCTTGGTTAAAAACAGATACAACTGGAAAAAATACGGCCTCATCTCTGTTTTAATTATTTAAGACTTGGATCATCAAAATAACTTCCTCCATATTTAACTTATTATGTCAGTCTCCATGTGATAACATGTTCTTTCTTCGCGATCTAGCTCATTGTGTCAGACCCTAGGTAACAATGTTATGAAATAAGCAATTCCACCCATTGTGTCAGTCTCTATGCGACAATGTGTGAATTTATTTATAACTTATTGTGTCAGTCTCCATTCAACAATATGTTCTTTCTTTGCAATTAAGCTCATTGTGTTAGACCCGAGGCAACAATGTTGGAAAATCAACAATTCCATCCATTGTGTCAGTCTCTATGCGAAAATGTGTGATTTTTTATATTTAACTTATTGTGTCAGTCTCCACGCCTTCTTCACGATCTAGCTCATTGTGTCATACCCCAAGAAGCAATGTCGTGAAATCAGCAACTCGAACCCGTTGTGTGTGTCTCTATGTAACAATATGTTCTTTCTTCGCGATCTAGCTCATTGCGTCAGCTTCCATGCAACAATGTTATTATCAAACCTTTTTATTACATCAATCTCCATACAAAAATGTTATTATTAAACCTTTTCCATTACATTAGTCTTCATGCCGCAATATTTTTATCAAATCCTTTCCACGGTATAATCCATTATGTCAGTCTCAAGGCTGCAATGTCACCAATAGGGTTTCTTCCTCAATATAGCTCTTTGCATCAGTTTGCATGCAACAAGGTGTCGTCAAAACTTTTTTTAATCTAATCCCTAGGTTGCGATGGATAAACAACATTAAATCAAACCAAAACTGGCTATATTAGTCTCTAGGAATTAGTAAAGTTAAATGTTCAAACCTGCATCATTTACCTGCCAGGTAACGGTAGATATGCAAATGTTCTCTTCTTGGATACTGGAAAAACTCCGCTTTGTCATGTCTAAGTCAAATCAACTGTAGTTGAAATGACGGTTAGATGATACATCACTATCTATGCTTGATCTTCGTACCCGCAGGAATGTTGTACAATGTATCCTTATAATTTTTTGGAAATATTTTGGTGTCTTCCAATATTTAATAAACTTATGATTAGAATGTGTGAGACCTGCGTATTCTCGCACTACTCAATCGAAAGATCACTAAATAAGGGCATCTGTCATACCCCAAATTTTCCCTATCCTTATTTAGGGTTCTATTTAAATAAATCGTATTTGTTTGAATTTTTATTTCTATAGGGGTGTAAAGCATTAGAGAGGGTTGTATCGATCCAAAATGGACCATCAATATTTGATGGCACATTAGGCTTTAATAAAAGTTCATTTCAAGTTAAGTGAGGTGTATTGTTTCAAAAGGGGGTGTGAACAAATCCTTTTATTATAAGGCCTAAAAATTTATAAAACAATCTTGTTTGTTTAAAGCCCAATAATTAACATCTGGCCCATTCCTTTTTTTAAGAGAGATTTGTTTGTGTTATTGATTTTTTATTTGGATTATTTTAATTGAACTCGTAGGCCCAAAGCAATAGGGCCTTATCCTTAATAAGTTTGTTTTGTTTGCTAATAAAAAAAGCTTTTTTATGAAAAAGAGAAGTACATGTCCATTTTGCGCAGCCCAAAAGCCATTACAGAGCAAGCCCAAAACGACGCGAATGGCCCAAAAACGTGTAAACACACACTGTACAGATTGGAGAAGGGAAAAACGCGTGATTAAGTCTTAATAACCGTTACTGTATAGATCAAACAAGAATCAAATCCAGGTTTTTATTACCAACCAAGAATGCAGATACAAGGTAAATTTTTTACAAAAACTTAACCAACGAAATCAAAACATTTCCTTAAATCAAAAATAAACATCAATGTTCTTTCCAAATCAAAATCAAAATAATCAAGAAGTTGAATCAATTTCCTAAAACTATTAACATAATTTTTTTTATATAAACCTAAGCTAAAAGACAGAGAGGGGGCGGAGAGGGATTTACAAAACTTAAAAGAAAACAATAGTTACGAGGGTGGAAAATTGAGAAGCCTTGCAGTCGCTCTCGCCACCTTTCCACCTAGGGTTTCGACATTCGGAACCCTTGACTTCTCCCGTTCGACCGCTGTCACCTTCATCGTCGTCATTAAAACATCGTTGTCATCACAAAAGCATCGTCGTCGTACCTGTGAAGGAAAAGAAAGAGAGAGACCAGAAAGAGTAACAGAGGGTACGCGAAGAAGAAAATCACAGCGGAGGGTAACTACTTAGCTTGTATTGTTTTTGTTCTTTCTGTTTCGATCATTGTAAGGTTTTGTTGTATGGAGGGTTAAAGAAAAACGGCCATCATGGTGGGGTTAGACCTAGGGTTTCATTTGAGTTAAAGAGATGAGAGAAGAGACAGAGACGAGAAGGGAAAGAAACAAATAGAAAATATTTGGTTCTATTTTCTTAAAACAAGTTTTATTATGTTTATTCACGTACGTGCGGGCATATAATAGTTATCGTACTCCCTAATTCATCATTGTCTGATTTCGGTCATCCGACCCTGGATACGCACACCCATATGTTGTCCAAAGGATTCCTTCATCACTAGATGCGTTGGGCCTAGCCCATTAATAACCAATCCTCCTTTTTATTTTGTTCTTGCTAACACATGCAGAAACGCACCCCCCAGACCAAACGGGCTCAGTCCAAGATCTTTATTTGGGCCTCCTACTTCTCAAATCCCCCTCTTTTACTACTTAGTTTAAAAATGCACCCCCTTTTCCTTTTGGGTCTGAACTCAATATCTGAATTCAGGCCCTTTCTATTGGAACCCCCACTTTTACTAGCCTATACATTTCACACCCCCTATGATTTTTTTAATAATTTATTTTACTTTATCATTTTTTTAACTTTTATATTTTCTAATTTTTTATTATAATAATTATTGCATATATTTTTATTATATGTTATATATATTTTTATTTTAATAATTGTTATAATTTTTTTATGTATATAATATATTTAATTTTATACTTATTATTATTAATTATTACATAAATTATATTATTTTCTAAATTCATTAAAAACATTATTTATTGCATTAAATCTTATTTCTATTCATCCATTTAAATATAATTCCTTTTTGAGTAATTAACATAGTAAAAAATAACAAACCAACTACAAACTCATTTTTAAAATTAAATCAATTCAATAATCAATTTTCAGAAAGGAATTGCAAACTTATTCGAATCGACCGTACGTTTAGTATAACAATTTCCGCTATTCAAGAAACATAGACTAAACATGCGAGAAGTGCGAATATCTTTGTAATCCATAAAAAAAAAACCAACTGCGAACTACGAAATCGGACCCTGATTCTTCCTAACAGTATACGTAGGCATACAATTAAAGTCGTGGCTAGTTCCCCTGATTATAACTTAAATCCCTATTTCCTAAAACGCTCTTCTAAACCTAGTATCCTTGTGAAAAAGGTAGACAAGGGGTGCCTAACACCTTCCCCTCGTCTAGAACCGAGTCAATCTTAGAATCTCTAACTTTTAGGGTTATCCTTTATACTCCTTTCCTTTAGGATAAAAATTAAGGGTGGCGACTCATATTTTAAAACCAGTTACAACAAGTGTCTAATCTTTTTATTTCTAAAAATCAATTTTGCTTTATATATTTTTCAAATTCAGGGGGTTTAAGTTTATAAAGGGGGTTTTATCCTATTAGAGTTAATGGGCCATTCTAAACCAGGAGCCCATGAAAAAATTGAGGGTCCGTTAGGTTTTTAGAGAGGAGGTGTATGGACTTCTTAGCTCATTTTGATTTTGTCTTAAAGCCCATTAAAATATCACTTGCTTGCGAAAGGTGCATCCTAGGTTAGACGGATTAACATACAATTTGCTAAGCCCATTTCACTTTGGGTCAAAGCTATTTAGTTTCATGTTCAGCCCATTTCAGATGTGGGAGGGAGGTTTACTTTATGGAGAATTCTCAGGCCTTTTCTTAATCAAAATGGCCCATTTAGGTTTTAAATAAGGTTGAAGGGTGTATAAGCAATTGATTTTTGTTAAGTGGCCCAATAACTAATTCAAAGCGGCCTATTTCAGTTTTTTTTTGTTTTGAGAAATATGTTTATATGTTACATAATTATTACTGATATTATTAAAATTATTATTATCAAGCTTAATTAAAAGTTATATTTGTTTTATCATTTGTAAATAAAATTTTGACTGATAAGCAAAAAAGGGCTTTATAAATTATGCGGTTCAACCATTTCAAGGCCCAGGCCCAAAGCCAGAACACCCACTATTCAGATCATGCGGTTTAAAACAGAAACAAATCTCTTACATATAATCGTCCAACATAAAATCAAATTAAAATATTTACATTGAATTATCCAGATCAATTACAATCATAATTAATACAATACATAAACAAATCAAATATTAACTAACCTAATACATAATCAAATCAAATACAAAATTGCAAACCAATAAAAAAAATCTCTATAAACCCTAATTCTTCTATCAATCTAAAAAGTAACAATCAATTCATAAGAAAACTACCTAAATTGTCTAAAATCTAACACTACAAAAACCTAAAAGTTCTAAGACAGAGGGGAGGAAATTTTACAGGGAAGAAAAATTGAAAGAAGGAAAGAGGAAGAATAGAGAAGAAGGAGACTCCATTGTGCCGCCATCAACCCTTGTTGGTCTCCGCTCCGTGTAAAACCTAGGGTTTCAACACCTGGAATCCTAGCTTGCCTCCGTCGTGCCGCTAATACACCAAGCACCACCGTCCGGTACCCGTCAAACACAAATGAAAACAAATTAGAAGGAGAATCACAAAGAGGAGGCTCGAAGAACAGTCGCGATCCAAAGGTAACTTAAACCTAGATTTTTTGTTGCATTTTTCTTGTGATTGTTGTTCTGATTGGGGTTTTGTTGGGGTAGATTGAGAGGCGTAAGATATAATTTGGGGAAAAGGGTCGATCGCCATCGATTAGGGTTTTAACGAAGATGATTTAGTGTTTCAGTTTGGGGTTAGAAGAGAGAAGAGGAATGGGGCGGAGATAAAGATGAAGAAAATAACAAAAAATGTTTTGTAAAATGACATATAACGTTTTCAATAATTCAATATGCGTAGGTCCACGCGTGTTACCATGCTCCCTCCATCATAACCATGTGATCACCATCAAACGTCCAGAAACGTGCGCCTAGCTTTGACTAAGTTGTTCAAATATACACCCCCCTGCATTGGGCCTGAATTCAACATCTGAATTCATGACCCTTCTACCTATGCCCCTTATTTTGCTAGCCTAACATAATTCACACCCCCTGCGTTTTTTCTTATTTTCTTTTATTATTTTATTATATTTTATATTTTATATTTTATATTTTAATATATTTATAATTTTAATATTATTTTATTATTTTTATAAATCAAATATTTATTTTCTAAACTCATCCAATTTTTTTTTATTTATTGCATAAAAATCATTTTTATCATGCATTAATAAGATATTTTTATAATTAATACATTAAAAAATCTAACCAACACTAAACTCTTTTTCATAATAAATTAACCCAACAATCAATTTTCAAAAAGGATTACGAATATATTTAAATTGACTGCGCACTTCGTCTAAAATTGTACTATTCACACACCCAGACTAAGTACAAGGGGAATTCAAATATCTTCGTAATCTATAAAAAACACCAAGCAACTGCGAATTACGAATTGGGACTTTGATTCCTCCTAAGAGGATACGTAGACAAATGACTAAAATCGTGTTGAGTTCTCCTAATTAAAAACTAAAACCCTATTTCTTAAAGGTCGTGCTTCTAACCATAGTGTAATACGGTGGCAGAACCGACTGTTAATACTGGTTTGCATTTTTTGTTTGCAAATTTCGCGGTAAGCAAGAGTCGCCATCGAATTTTATTTTATCCAACCAGAAAAAGGAAATAGAACAGAAAAAAACCTTTTTCGAGATATTTGTGGTTTTCCACGGGCTCTTAGGTACTTGCTCATTTTGAAAACTGCTTGTGTGTGCTTGTTTTTGAAAAGTTTTGTTCTACTTCGTTTTCACCCTTGTTTCTATCCTCAAGAGTGTTACAAAGTTGTTTTTTTGAAAACTTTGTTTGGAAATTGTTTGTGTGAAAAAGTTTTTGTCGATTTCAACCTAGGAACTAATCTACCTACTCGAAAAAGGTCTGTTCGTTTTCCTTTTAGACAATGCCGTTCCATTATTGAGAAATAGGTAGCATCGTCGTTGGAGTTTTTTAGGGACATTCGAAGGGACTAATACGATCACAAAAGCAATGTTAAGAAATGTTAGTAATCATCCTAAATCCTTAAAGATATTTTTCCGAGGAAACATTCGAATTGGTCTTTTTAGATCTTTCGGGGATAGAGGACAACCACTAACAAACCCTATACTTCATGACCGTTTACCGAAGGCAACCGGAGTGGAGTAAACCCTAGGAGTGAGCATGTGCGAGTGTAATTTTTAGTTAATTTATCTTTGCACGTTTAGGTTTTTCTACTGTATTAATATTCGGTTTGTCTTTCCATACAATCCCATTAACATCTAAGGCAGTTTATAGTTTGCGGAAATTAAAGCGAGAAAGTTAAAGTCCTGGCTATTACAGGGTTTTGCAGATACATAATTATTTTGGACTGAAAATAAAAATGCGGAATTTAAACCCTAATTACTATTACAAACTCGGAGCAGTTACAATAATAATAAAATAATTAAAAATGCACACGGCGAATTAAATGCGAGAATAATCAGAAAACCTAAAAAAATCTAGTTGAAAAAATATTAGGTTAGTTTTTTAAGAAAAAATGAATTAGGTTATGTACAAATTAAACCCTAATTTCTAGTTGATTTAAATTATGAAAAAAGGAATTAAATTGCACTAAATTAAATTAATCTAATTAATTAAGGAAATAAAATATTTTATGAAAAAAACATGATTTTTATGTTTTTTGTGATTTTTTTATTTAATGAAAAAAACATGATTTTTATGTTTTTTGTGATTTTTTGATTTAATGATAAAAAATGATTTTTTGGGTTATTTTGTAAAAAGAAAAGAATTAAAATAATTAATAAAAAGAATTAAAATAAAAAGGATAAGAGATGGGCCTATATAAGCAACCCAGGGGGTGCAATGTTGAATTGTAAGGCCCAAAGAGCTGCTGAGCCCATTCCTTGCGCTAGATTCAGTGTTGGTCTTTGCTGATGGTGCACCATGGTCATCCCTTAATGGGCGTTGGATCTGGCTAGAGAATGATCCATTGGTTGGATCAGTGGGGTGCATGGAAGGCGTTTTCCTGTGTAAAGTACCAGATCTGCATGTAAGTGTTAAGAAAATAATAAAATGTTGGGACCTGGGGATCAAACTCAGGTCCTCTCCCTCAATACCACGTGCGCTTAACCAACTGGGCTACATGTTCTTTTGTTAAAAAGAATGAATAACAAATAATATAATGAAATATGGGTCAGTATGATAATGAAATGCGCGAAATTTAAATTGTCCAATCAGGCTTGGACACGCCATCGTCTTCCTTACAGAACCGTCATTTTAGGTTGAAACTTATACCTACGGCCTGAATCCATGGCTATAGCACTGCTAGTTTCAAAAATCAACAGAAAGCATGATAAATTAATTCCAAGTACATGGATCAACTCGTCTTGATGCCACGAGCATCATGGTACCCTTCTCATTGGCCAATTTAACCTGTATAGAGAAACTCTAAAATGGAAAAGCAAACCCTAGCAATGGCAATTGTGAATACAGGCATCAAAATGCAAAATTAATTAATCCAAAACAGTTTAAATGATGATACAAATACAATGCTATGCTTAAAAGTGATTAATTATACGTAAATTAAGAAATCAAGTTCAAGCTTGGAGGTGCAAACCGTAGGTATGTAACTCGCGATTCATGACGTGAAAATGCTTGCAATTGATTGAGACACGTTCTGGAGATGTCCAGAAGTCTATTGGTAGTCTTAGAATGCTTTTAATTTTCCTCTAGAGTAAAAACCGATCCACACCTTTTTGCCAAAATTTTGAGTTTTGTTTTCAACTTTCACGACCTTAATCATTGTTCTTCTGGCTTGAGTATGTTCAGTATATGTAGTGGAACAAATTAGGGAAACAAAAACACTTTGTATCTTTGATAATCATGGAGATTTGATTTGATTTTTCTCTTGTATGATATGTTTCAAAAATAGGCCTAATCATGCCAATTTGCTCCAATTATCCCTTGCACGATTTGAGATGCTATGCCAGCCTAATTGGATTCGATTCCTAAAAAAATCAGATCAAAACCAATCTTTTTATATTTTTTGCAATATATTTGATTTAATTTGAATTTAAAATAATAAAAAATCAAAATAAAATAATAATGAAGCAAATAATGTGTGTATGTGTTGGCTCCTAAACTCGACACCTTTGTTTTTATTAATATAAACCATTAATCATGAGGGACGGTTTCGATCAGCTGATTCTGTCGAAATGCTCATCAGAAGATGGCAAGGTACTTGGAAAATTTCTTCTAAGTAAGAATCATGTTGCCTTCGATGTCGAAGGTGCTTCTCGACAGAGGTATTCGACGCTCAGAGTGGAACAGTTTGAGATTCAAATGTTTGGAGGTAAAATGGTTCCCAGCGGTTACCAAGTGCAACGTGCCAAGATCTGGAGCGTCGAATGCTGTGAGCGTGCCAAGTGGAGTCATCTCGAAGCAGCGTAACTGCCCGACGGTTACTTGAGATGTGTTTAGTATAAATATTAGTTGTTCATGTAGTTTTTCGTGTGTGTTCACAATTATATACAAGTCACTCATTTAGATTCAAGTACCCAGTGTGAGCGAAAGAATTGTTGAGAATGTATGTGTGAAACACCATTTAACTTAATCAAAGTCATTTATTTTCCAGAACTTTATTGCCTTTCATTTACTTTTCCCAGTCGAAGCCTTTATTTAAAGCTTTCTTTTATTCTACCAAGTTTTCTTCTTCATGCAATTTACATAAAGTATCTTTATTTTCTTGTCATTAACCATCATTAAACTTAGTCAAAACCCCAAAAATCAACCATGTCTTAGGATCAATCTGATCGATCCTGCGAGTCACCAAATAAGTAACCTTTTGGAAGATCAGCGGTTGTTTACCAATTTCCACGGTAAACAAATTGGCACACCTGATGGGACCTTGTGTTGATTTTAAAGTTTAATCTTTTTATACAGAATATCATCTTTTTCGAGAAGTATTGCATGTTATTGAGAAGTGGTAGAATATACACTAACAATACCAATACTGCCAGAAGAAGAGAAGCGATGGCGAATCCGCCAAACAATAAAGAAATCCCACAAACGAATGTGGGAACAACGGTTATCCCAACCGTAAGTGAAGCGATAACCGCTGGTTCAACACCAGCAGTAACGGTCACACAAACGGGGCTATTACCTTCGTTCACTGGCCCCAGAGCGCCTTTGGGAACTCCCCCACCAAAGGGGAATCCAGGAACTAGGCCTTATGTTCCCCCAGGATTTATGACAGGCGGTCCAAATCGAGAACCACTCTATGGCATGCCAACGTCTGAATTGGCTAGCCTGACGAACGCTGCGTCCACTTTTTCAGACCCTTTAGTGAGTGCCTCTTCGCCACTCCAAGGTTCTGGAGTTGGTATGGCGAACAGAAATAGGACCCAACTCTTAGGAGGAACGTCCCAAGTAGCGCATGGCCTTACAAATGCCTCGACAGCAGTCTTGAGGCAGCAAATGGACGAAAGCAACCATGATATGGTTCAAATGTTGGCACAAACTTTAAGTACAGTGCTGAATCCTCTAATACAAAACACCACCCAGTCGAATCAGCAGATGACAGCGCAAATGACGCGTCTGGCTGATTTCTTTGGGGTACCCCAACTTATTCGACAGCCCCAAAGGGCGCAAATAAGGGGAAACCAAGGTATACTTTTAGAGGAAGAAACCACTATTAACCAAGTCCAGCAGCCTGTTAAAGAAAACCTTAGGGCACGATTGGAGCAGCCTGTCGAAGAACCTAGGGTCATAGCCCCAGAGGTAAGGATAGTCAACAGAAACCAAAATGCTGACGAAGTAGTTCAGCACATCCAATACCAAAACATGGGTTTGGAAAATAACCTGGCAGCCATGATCGAAAGAATCATGACGCAAAATGGGATGAATATGGGCTTTCGTAGGCCCAACTTCGCATCCCCACTGTCAGAATAGGTGTTACAAACAGACTTACCTCCTAGATGTAAAGTCCCTAAGTTCACTAAATTTTCAGGGGACACGACAGAGTCTACTGTCGAACATGTGGCGAGATACTTGATCGAAGCAGGAGATATTTCAAACAACGAAAACCTGAGGATTAAGTATTTCCTAAGTTCTTTAACAAAGAACGCGTTTACTTGGTTCACAACTCTTCCCCCCAATTCGATCCATCATTGGACCCAGTTGGAGAGATTGTTCCATGAGCAATTCTACATGGGACAAACCAAGATAAGCCTGAAAGAATTGGCCAGTGTAAAGAGACGTTTCACTGAACCTATAGACGAATATATAAATAGGTTTAGGTTGCTCAAAGCAAGATGCTTTACGCAAGTTCCAGAAGATGAGTTAGTCGAAATAGCCGCAGGGGGCTTAGATTATTCCATTAGGAAGAAATTAGACACTCAATACCTGAGAGACATGGCCCAATTGGCCGATAGAGTTCGACAGGTAGAACACCTTAAGGATGAAAAAGCCAAGGCAACAAAAGCTCATAAAAGAGAAAGGATAGCGTATGTCGAAATGGATGATGAAGATCCAGAAACCTTCGATGAAACTATAACCGTCTAAGAAAGCGAGGTAGATTTAGCGGAACTAAAACAAGGGCCACCATACTCTTGCAAACTGCTAGTCCCCTCAAGTGGAAAAAATCCCACTGGTCCGGAAAGGGCCAACGATAGGTTCCCCAAAAATATTTACAGTTTTGATATTACAAAATGTGATGAAATATTTGACTTACTTGTAAAAGATGGCCAAATGATAGTACCCCAAGGAGTAAAAGTTCCTCCTCTTGATCAAAGAAAGAAAAGAGGCTTTTGTAAATATCATAATTTTCTGGGCCATAAAACATCTCAATGTTTTCTTTTCAAGAATCTCGTGCAAGACGCTATCGAAGAAGAGAGGTTGAAGTTTGCTGACAAGACCCCCATGACAGTGGACTCCAACCCTTTTTAGGCTGAAGCCCATTATGCTGAACCTTCAGAGGTGAACGTGATCGAGGCATCCAGAAGCCAGTCGAAGAGGCCAGGGATAACCATGGTCGAAGTCACCAAGGATCATGTCAACATGCCAATCTTTGGCAGTTTTTCTGGGAATCTATCTAGAAAAACAATTGAAGCGGTCCAAAAGGCAGTCGAAAGCCCAAAGCTGGAGACAGTTGGAGCCCAAAAATCTGGAACAAAACCCAGTTCTTACTTGGCTGCAGTTCAAGGCCAGACAGAGGACTTGGAGACTTAGATGAAGCAGTTGACTCTTGCCACCAAAGACACCATGAATGTCAACATGGTCGAATTCTCTGAACCAAAAGCATCAGAGGAGGCCATTAGGCAAGAACAAGCCAACAAAACTGCTTTCCCTCGGGAAAATGAAAATCTGGCAGATTTCCTGCAAAGATGCCAGAAAAAGAAGTCAGAAGTGATGCTGTGTCCTCGATGCAGCTCGATCTTCGACAAAAAAGCTGCTGAACATATTCAAGGTGTAAGAGCAGCAAACAGAAAAAGGGAAAGTGTTGATACTCGACATGACCCCAGAAGAACTTACCAAAAGGGTTCAAATCAAGAAAAGAGGCCACTGACTTTCAGGCCTCCAACTAATGTGCCAGTTGATACATGGTACAAAACATCTGGTTGAAAGAGGCCAAGCGAGGAAAGATGGCACTCCTTCGAAGTGCCAAGGGGTTCATCTTTTACACATAAGAAAGAACCTCAGGTTTCTACCCCTAAAGTGACCCAGGTGTCAAGCAACTACAAGGGAAAGAATCCCATGTCTCGATCTCAATGGAGAATATACCAGAGGCGGCGAAAAGCTAAGAGGGAAGCTGCTAATGAACCAAAGCCAGAATCAAGTTCAAATGTCCCTCAGAGAAAGCAGAGGAAGCCTCTGGAAAGACAACCAGTGACCAATAGGCTAGTCTGGCCTAACCAGGGTGAAGTTGATAACGAAGATGGCTCTGAGTCTGATGACACCCTAGATATTATGGTGAACATAGTCTCAGTTTTGCCAAGAGAGTTCCACCGCCAGGTAGAGGTCGAAGCAAGCGACTGGGAAGTCGAACAAGAAATGGCCAAACATAGGCCAGTGTGCTATTTCGTCATGGATAATGGCGCTATTGAAGAGCAGAATGGGTTCTTCGAACCTCCTACAGAGGCGATGAAAAATCACCTTAAGCCTTAATTATAAGGGCTAAACTCGAAGAAACCACAGTAAATAAGATCTTGGTAGACTGTGGGGCAACCATCAACATCATCCCTCACTTTATGCTAAGAAAAATAGGAAAAAGCGATGAGAACATCAAGCCTCACAACATGGTCCTGTCGAATTATGAAGGCGGCATAGGGACCACTATGGGTGTGATCCAACTGGACATCAAGGTGGGATCTATCCTTCGACCAACTATGTTTATGGTCATATCGGCCAAACCAAATTATAATCTTTTGTTGGGCCGTGAATGGATACATGGTGTTGGAGCTGTACCATCATCAATGCACCAAAGGTTGATACTATGGCGTCCTGATGGAATGGTCGAAAACATAGAAGCGGATCAAAGCTATTACTTGGGCGAAGTAAATCACCTAGAATTGGTAGACTTCGACAAAAATCTGGCTCACATTGGGCCATGCCCAACACCTGACTTCGACTTGGCGCCAGCGCCAAATACTTTTTGTTCCTTATACCTGCACCCTGAGCATGGTTTTCAATGGGACAGAGAAGACTTGTCCCACATTGATTTTAGTGGGCTAATTGATATCCAGCCAACTGGTTGGGGAAGTGAATTCAGTGATAATGACTGAGTCACAATCACTGCAGCGAATTTCGGCTTACGTAGCCGAAACAAGGTTGATAACGGCTCTCGAAGCCGAAGTAAAATATATGGCCACACAGGCCAATGATCAAGAGTTACCTTCTGCAGGTCCTGGAAAGGATTTCGATCCAGAACCTCCTGATATCATGCCAGAAGGAATGCAGCAACAAAGGCTCGACGCCATCTATGACGATGAGCCTTTGGGATTCGAAAAGGACCCCTTAGCGAACAACATCAAGATGCTAGCGCAGGATCCTTTAGAAGAAATCAACTTGGGCGAAGGGTTAGAGAAAAAGCCAACTTACATTAGCGCAAAAATAGACCCAGAACTCAGGTTGGAAGTAATCCATTTGTTAAAGGAGTTCAAGGACTGTTTTGCATGGGATTACGACGAGATGCCTGGTCTCGACAGAGGATTGGTAGAACTTCAGTTTCCAATCAAACCTGGGAAGAAGCCAGTCAAGCAAAGTCCAAGACGCTTCGCTCCAGAAATACTGTCGAAGATCAAAACGGAAGTCGAAAGACTGCTGAAGTGCAAATTCATACGAGCTAAGAGGTATGTCGAATGGATTGCAAACATTGTGCCAGTGATTAAAAAGAATGGTACATTGAGGGTGTGCATAGATTTCAGAGATTTGAATGCTGCTACACCCAAAGATGAATATCCTATGCCTGTGGCGGAAATGCTAGTAGATTCTGCCGCTGGCTATGAGTACCTGAGTATGCTCGATGGTTATTCAGGATATAATCAAATATTCATTGCTGAAGAAGATGTGTCGAAAACAGCCTTTCGATGCCCCGGGGCTTTAGGCACTTACGAATGGGTAGTGATGCCTTTTAGCCTAAAGAATGTTGGGGAGACATATCAGCGAGCGATGAACTCTATCTTCCATGATTTTATTAACACTTTTATGCAAGTATATATTGATGACATTGTTGTAAAATCTGTTTCCAGGAAGAACCATATAGACCACCTTCGACAATCATTCGAAAGAATGAGAGAACATGGTCTGAAAATGAACCCTTTGAAGTGTGCATTCTGTGTAAAAGCTGGAGATTTCTTGGGCTTCGTCGTCCACAAGAAAGGAATCGAAATCAACCAGAACAAGACGAAGGCAATTCTGGAAGCGAAAGCGCCAGCGAACAAAAAGGAACTGCAATCTCTGTTAGGCAAGATAAATTTCTTGAGGAGATTCATATCTAACCTAAGTGGGAAAGCTCAAGCCTTTTCACCCTTACTTCGATTGAACAAAGAAAGATTCGAATGGGGGCAAGAGCAACAAGAAGCCTTCGACAAAATCAAAGGGTATCTCACAAAGACACCTATTTTGGTGCCTCCTTGCAGCAACAGGAGTATGAGATTGTACATAGATGCATCCGACAAAACTTTGGGAAGCATGTTAGCCCAAGAAGATGAAAATGGAGTCGAAAGACCCATTTACTATCTTAGTAGAGTTTTGAACGATGCAGAAACTAGATATAGCGAAGTTGGAAAATTATGTATATGTCTTTATTTCTCTTGTACAAAGCTCAAACAATATATAAAACCAGTTGATGTGTATGTTTCGTCTCATTTTGATGTTTTCAAGTACATGTTGTCGAAGCCCATCCTGCACAGCCGAATTGGCAAGTGGGCGCTAGCGTTAACTGAATACTCCTTGACCTTTATGCCTCTTAAGGCAGTGAAAGGACAAGTGGTGGCAGACTTTATAGTCGACCACTCAATTCAGGTTGAGAGTATCAATTATGTGGAGATAGAGCCTTGGAAATTCTACTTCGATGGTTCCAGCCATAAAGATGGAACAGGAGTAGGGGTCTTGATTATTTCTCTAGAAAAAATTCCAACAACATTCAAGTACAAGATATCAGGTACTTGTTCGAACAATGAGGCTGAGTACGAAGCTCTAATTATTGGCCTTGAGATATTGTTGGAATTGGGGGCAACTCGAGTCGAAATGATGGGAGACTCAGAGTTAGTCATTAAGCAAGTCACAAAAGAATATAAGTGCATAAGAGAAAATCTCATTATGTACTTTGTGATAGCAAATCGTTTATTGAAAAAATTCGAAATGGTCAACATTCGACACATACCCAGATTGGAAAATTAAATAGCCAACGATTTGGCACAAATTGCATCTGGGTACAAAATTTCAAAAACGAGATTACAAAGAGCAATCGAAGTCCGGGAGAAAATAAAAGAAACTTGTCTGTCACCAACAAATTTGAAATCGACAAGACTAGGGTATGCTGATCAAAGGAACTTCGAAATTTCGTTCATAGACAATTTGTCAGAGCAAGATTGGCTGAAACCCATTGTGGATTATCTACAAAATCCAGCAGCTTCGACAGAACGAAAAATAAAATATAGGGCGTTGAGTTACGTACTCATGGGTAATGAGTTATTTAAAAAGACGCCTGAAGGGGTATTGCTAAAGTGTTTAAGTGAAACTGAAGCATACATAGCCCTTTCGACTACGCACGCTGGAGCATGTGGGGCTCACCAAGTAGGCCATAAGATGAAATGGTTGTTGTTTCGATAAGGATTATACTGGCCCACAATCTTGAAAGATTGTGTCGAGTTCACAAAGGGATGCCAGGAATGTCAAGTCCATACAGGCATCCAGCATGTACCAGCAAGCGAACTTCACTCAATAGTGAAACCTTGGCCCTTTAGAGGATGGGCGTTGGACCTTATTAGAGAGATTCGACCAGCATCATCAAAGAGCCAGAAGTATATATTGGTAGGCATTGATTATTTCACTAAGTGGATCGAAGCTATTCCTTTAGTCAATGTAGACCAAGAAAATGTCATTGAATTTATTCAAAAGAACATTATCTTTAGATTTGGAATCCCTGAAACTATAACTACTGATCAAGGATCAGTTTTCACCGGTCGAAAGATGCAGGAATTCGCTCAAGAAACAGGCTTTAGACTCCTAACATCAACGCCTTATTATGCACAGGAAAACAGTCAAGTTGAAGCAGCGAATAAAATAGTGATTGGCTTGATAAAAAAGCATGTAGGGAAGAAGCCAAAAAATTGGCATAAGACGTTAGACCAGATCTTGTGGGCCTGTCGAACGTCCCCAAAAGAAGCCATAGGTACGACACCATATCGGCTAACCTTTGGTCATGACGCAGTGTTGCCAGCAGAAATTTGTCTTCAATCTGCAAGGGTTCAGAGACATCATGATATCCCCTCTGAAGTTTATTGGGATATGATGTTAGACGAACTAGTAGATTTAGACGAAGAAAGATTACGCGCTCTCGACCTACTAAGGATTTATAAGAAAAGAGTAGAAGACTCTTACAATAAAAAAGTGAAACCTAAGGCATTCTCGCCTGGAGAATTAGTTTGGAAGGTGATTCTCCCCATGGATCGAAGGGATCGAAGCATGGGAAAATGGTCATCCAAATGGGAAGGACCATTCAAAATTATCCAAACTTTTTCTGGTGGAGCTTATGAAGTCGAAGAGTTAGGTGAAGATAAAAGACTCTTGAGAGTAAACGGCAAATATTTGAAAAAGTATAAACCTATGCTCCAAGAGATCAAAATAAATAGCAAGTAATGATCAAATTAACCATAAATAGCCAAAATGGAAAATTTTATAAGAATTAGCCAAAATGGTTACATTGTCAAATAAATGTTACAATACATGGTTAATAAATGGCTGAGTAAATTAGAAGGGGATAGAATCTCTAAGTCGAAGGTACTTGGCCTGCTGCAACTCCAGTCTTTTGTTGCACAAGGCATTCGCCTGGGAAAGCTTGGCAATTTGGTCATCGAAGGCTTGGGCTTTCTCAGCAAACTCTAGGCCTCGTGTAACTTCAGCTTGGCTCTCTGTGTCTGAAACAGTCGAGAGAAGCTCCTCCTTGCGTTTGGTATTAGCGTTTATCTTGGCCTCTAGCTCTTCGATTTGCGTCTTTATGGAGGCATTGTCTCGATCTATGGCGTCAATTTCTTCTTGCTTGGATGCTTTCTTCTTCGACAACTCTGCAATTCGAGAAGTCGTCTCAGCTACCTCAGTCCAGGTAGAAGAACTTTTGCCATGTAACGCTTCGAGCTGGCTGTTGAAGCCCCTCTGACGTCGATAGTCTGCTGAGACTTGATCAATAATGGAGTATAACTCCAAGATAAAGCTCGAAACCTCTGGAGTCACAGCAAGCAAGTCGACTGCATTCAAAACAGCTCCCAAACAAGACGGAGCAGTAGGATCCCCCTCCAAAGCCTTCATCAGATCTTTCTTGAAGAACTGAGCCTTGACCTTCATTAAAGCCTCATCAAGAGGAGAAGTCGAAGTGGACTTCCTCGATGCAGTAGAAGCATCATGACTAAGGTCAGATGAACTTCCCCTACTCTCGATAATGGAATTCAGGTAGCCAATGGGATCAGTTTGCTTCAAGAGTTCCAAGTCTTCTTTAGACTTAGGCTTTGTCGAGGTGGTAACCCTTACAACAGCGTTGGCTTGGGGTTGAAGTTGTTGAGTAGCGTTTGCATCGACATGACTCTCTTCGACATGTAGTTCTGTAGTGCCAGCATCAGCGTGATCCCCTTCGTCATGTTGTTCCTCTGACAGATCGATCACTTGAGTTTCTTTTGGTTATTGTTCCTCTGCTTCGGCGTTGGCTTCATCGTTCGCAAATTCCTCCTCTTGTGGCCTACTGTGTTCAGCAGAGTCTAGTGTCTCTGAAGTCTTTGGTGCTGAACTTTCGGTGGTCTCCTGAAAATAGAAGAGGAAGAATCTTCTGGTTTAGAAAGAGACACAATCGAACGTGAGCATCGACACTTGAACCAAAAAATGGTCAGAGAAACTACCTGCATAGGAACTTCAGCCCCATGGATGGAATTATCACTTTCGACGGGTTTATTGAGCAAAACATTTAGCTCCTCCTCCGTTGGCTCTTCGATAATCACGGGAGGTGGCCTGGGTCTTCTCCCTGCAACCTTTATTCTGATTGTGGGTCGAGGCTCAGGAGAAGGAGCATCTTTCTTCAGTTTTCTCCGTTTAAGAGGAGCGGGGGGAGATTCGTCCTCGTCGTCGCTCCCAGATTCGACCATTAGTGAAGGTCGTTTCTTGGGTGAAGGTGCCTGAAAACTAATTGGAGTTCGATTTAGAACGCTACATCGAAAATCAGGATGTTAAAACCAGAAGGAAATAATAAAAGTTTGGTTACCGGTGCTGAAGGTTTTATCGAAGTGCCTCCCCCCTGATGGATTTCTGTAGTTTTCGCCGGTGCTGAAGGTTTTGTCAAGGGACCTCCTCCCTGATGGCCTTCTGCGGTTTTCTTTGCTGCAGGCTTTCGAACAACTGAAAGAAGACAAGTTATAATTAACAAGTTACCAGTCGAAATGGAAAGACAAAATAATTTGGAGAGTGAACATACATTTCTTTATTTTGTCAAGGACTAGAATGAAGGACTTCTGAAGTTCATCCACAAAATCTTTCTCGTCGAAGAACTCTTCAGCATAGTAACTCTTCCACCAGTCTTCGAAGGATGGTGAACAGAGGAAGTTAAGTTGATAGTCGAACAGTGAAAGTACTGTTCGACCAGCATACCTGCCAATATGTTTGGTGGCAGCATCCTCAGTATAGTCATTGCAAAAATATAACATTGATTTCTCCCTAGGAAAAATGGGAGAAGGGAGTGATTGAATGATACCAAACTGTCGAGAGACCAAGTTTGGCTGATAAGCGATTAAGCATAGGTGATTCTTGGAACTCTTAAAGCGCAGGGGCATTATTCTGGGTGTGAGAAATGGTTCCCACATTATTGTGTGTTCTTCGACATGAGGGTCACCTGACGACTTGGGATGGGGCCTGATGAACCATTCTGGACCAACCTTTCGACGAGCGAAAGGAGCCATGATCGAAGTGAATTCTTTTCTTCTTGCAAACATCAAGACGAAGTTTGCGAAAGTCTGTTGAAGTTCCAGCCCATCTTCAGTCGGGGTCAGTAGAGCTAATTTGGTGCCTTCGATACGCCTTTTTGCTATCTTAGGAGCTTGCTCATTTATCTGAGTTTTCTGAGGTAAGAAAGACTCGAAAGTGGCATTTAGCCATAGTTGAAGTAGCCAAAAGGGTCCTGCAAGCAACAGTCTGGCTCTATTTTCGATGACCTTTAACAGAGTCGCTCCACTGCTGATCGACTCGTACAGATTCGCCAGGATTAATTCTGCCAAACAAATATTTTGGCCATGGTGAAGCTGGGTAGCAAGGGTGACCATTTTCTTTGTCACCTGTAAAGACTTTGTACAGAACACAAAGCGTGACAGCCAAAGGGCTAGAAACGCAATGTGCTCCACATCCGTCACATTGGCTGTCGACCTATCATGGTAATGGTTGATATAGGTGGTATAGGTGGGTTTCGTAGCTGAGAACCCAATTTGGTCCTCCGACATTTCCTCTGGGTAGAAATAATCCCCAGTTGGTCGAAGGCCGGTAATGGCAGCCACGTCGAAAAGCGTGGGTGTTAGCATTCCACAAGGAAGGTGGAAAGTGAAATGAGTATAATCCCAGAAAAGCAAAGAGGCTATCCGCATCTCAGGGGAGTAGTTGAGACCCGTCTTCGACAGCATGACTAGGTCGTATATCCCCAGGTTCTTCCAGATCGAAGCCTGGCTTTTTTCCATCTTCTCTAGCCAAGCGTTGTAGTCTGGTGTGAGGCTAGGGCTAGACCTAAAAGCCCTAACACCCCTATTGAAGAAGCGAAGATCTATCTTCTCCTTAGCGGGATCTTCGTTGTCATCTGCAGCTTTTTTGGAGCACCAAACAGGTTTGAGCGCCTCAAGCACTGGGAAGAAGTTCTCGATCTTCGTGGATTCATCAATGCATGTGGATAACGGGCCAGACATGGCGAAAATCTGGTTGGAGTATCCAACCGGAATCAGTAATTGATGTGAATAAGCTTCACACTCAGCAGTTTCAAGGGGTTCAGGAACCCTTCGCAGGCCTGTAGGGGTAACTGTTGGAACAGTTGTGAAGATTTTTGGTTTAGCATTTCTAGAAGGAATGTTGGAACTAGGAGCATTAGAGGAACCTGAAGCCATTTTTGGGTTAAGATTGAAGGTGGAGTGAAGAACAAAGTGTTTGCAAGTTTGTAGAAGTTTTGTTTAACAATAAGGTTTGAATGTAGAATGGCGTGAAAAAGTCCCACAATGGGTACTTAGCGCTATTTATAGTGGTTGGGAAATCACAAAATTCGAGGCCATTTAATGTTGCAGAAGATAGTGGGACACGTGGCGCTCCTTCGCTGACATAGCCGTTCTGCAGAAACGAAACGGTGCAGCGTGCGCCCTCGTTTTTCGGAAATTGTCATGATGACAATCTGTGAAAAGACATTGGGCACGCCAAACACCTTACTGAGGTGACGTCTTAGGTACAGATGGAATGATGGCTTTTTCTTGGGATTCTCAGTTGGTTGGTAGAAGACAAAAAGCACACAGGTTAATCTGTGGCTAAGAATGAAGGACAGGTGTCGAGTGGAATCTCAAAGAATGCCTTTTTCTTTTCAGCGTCGAAATAAGGCATTCTTGGGGGGAAATTTGTTGGCTCCTAAACTCGACACCTTTGTTTTTATTAATATAAACCATTAATCATGAGGGACGGTTTCGATCAGCTGATTCTGTCGAAATGCTCATCAGAAGATGGCAAGGTACTTGGAGAATTTCTTCTAAGTAAGAATCCTATTGCCTTCAACGTCGAAGGTGCTTCTCGACAGAGGTATTCGACGCTCAGAGTGTAACAGTTTGAGATTTAAATGTTTGGAGGTAAAATGGTTCCCAGCGGTTACCAAGTGCAACGTGCCAAGATCTGGAGCGTCGAATGCTGTGAGCGTGCCAAGTGGAGTCATCTCGAAGCAGCGTAACTGCCCGACGGTTACTTGAGATGTGTTTAGTATAAATATTAGTTGTTCACGTAGTTTTTCGTGTGTGTGCACAATTATATACAAGTCACTCATTTAGATTCAAGTACCCAGTGTGAGCGAAAGAATTGTTGAGAATGTATGTGTGAAACACCATTTAACTTAATCAAAGTCATTTATTTTCCAGAACTTTATTGCCTTTCATTTACTTTTCCCAGTCGAAGCCTTTATTTAAAGCTTTCTTTTATTCTACCAAGTTTTCTTCTTCATGCAATTTACATAAAGTATCTTTATTTTCTTGTCATTAACCATCATTAAACTTAGTCAAAACCCCAAAAATCAACCATGTCTTAGGATCAATCTGATCGATCCTGCGAGTCACCAAATAAGTAACATTTTGGAAGATCAGCGGTTGTTTACCAATTTCCACGGTAAACAGTATGCTGATTTGGGTCATGGACCATGTTACAAGCAAGATGCAAGCATGAGAAGCTAGGCCCATTTGACAAAAAATGCACTTTTGAGCACATTTGACTTTTGACAATTTTCCAAAAATGGTCAACTTTGACAATGCATATATCCTCCAATTTAAACTCTAGATAGGTGTTCTTGGTCTTTTATAAATCTTAGGATGTCCCCTAAACAACCCTTTTGGTTTCATCTCAATTGGGTCCTCCATGTTCATGTAAGAAGCTTTGACCCAAAAGGTGTTTTTGTTGACTTTTCAAAAGGACCTATAATGTAGAAATTCATATCTTATGATGAGTGGATATTTTGAACTTGTGGTATGACTATAAGTTGTAGGGAATTGCACCCTCTTCAAAATGAGCCTTGGATGGAAAATTTCTGATAAAGTATGAAGAAGTTATGCCTAGTCAAAGTTTGGTTGACTTTTCCTAAGAAACCCTAATTTAGCAACTTTTGGGTTTTGATGAATTTGGGGCATTCCTTGAGGAATCATGATCAACCCTTGATCAAATGATGGATATCTCTCCAAAATGTTGATGTTGACCAAAAACCTTTAAGTTTGACTATATGTGGGCCACAATTGACTTTTGAAGGCATCTGGGCAATTGACTGAGCAAACTTCTTGTGCAAGGAATGAAACATGACATGGATGATCTTGAGAACATATTGGGACCATGGAAAGCATTTGGTACCTTTGGAGTTCCCACACCCTGATGAAAATGGAAACCCTAGTTTGAGGTACATTTCCTTAGGAGAGAGTTTGTCTGGCCAACTCTTGGGCATCCTTGAGCAAGTTGAGAACCCCAATGAGCATGTGTTGAGTAAAATGAGAGGGCAAATTTTGGGGTACAACAACTGCCCCTATTCAATCTTCTAAATCCTAAGGATGTAGATTGGTTGTCTTCCTTTCATAATCTGAAGGTGGAAGATGATTGAACACTAGGGTTCCCAGAAATTTGCACTTGTCTGAGATGGTGTTGGATTGTGTAGGTATTATCGGGAATGGGCTTACAGATTCCATTTGGAGGAGATTACAGAAGGTCACCGTAGTTGGGCTTAAATATTCCATCTGGAAGATATGAAGGAGAATCTTCGAAGATGGGCTTAAAGATGCCATCTAGAGGATGTTGATTTCCCGAGATATTCGTTTGATGAGAATTCCTGTTCCTGTCGTTGAGGAGGAATCTGCCGAGGAATGTTGGTCTCTGTCTTGGGAGAAATGGAATTTTAGGAACTTCAATTTTCCATTACTCTACTGGGGAATCATCTCTTAGTCGAGGAGATGAAAATAAACTGCTACGTGGTCGTGCTCCAAGCCTTACAGTGATTTGCTAAGGATGACAAGACTGACTACTATCTGGTCGTGCTCCAGGTTTTACAGTGACTTACTGGGGAGATGAGATGACACTTGCTATCTGGTCATGCTCCAAGCTTTGCAAGTTCTCAATTCTTATCTGGTCGTGTTCCAGGCTTCAGAAGGAATTAAGTGGTTATCCGGTCGAATCCGAGTTTCAACTTGAATTTAAGGCATACTAACATCTGGTCGCTTCCAGGCTTCATAGTAATTGGCCAAGTAAACTGCGATCTGGTCGAATTCCAAGCTTCGCAGTACCTCATACTATTATCTGGTCGTGCTCCAAGTTTCATAGTGTCTCTTGTCGCTATCTGGTCGTGCTCCAGACTTCACAGTGTCTCATACCGTTATCTGGTCGTGTCCCAGGCTTCACGGTGTCTTATACCATTATCTGGTTGTGACCCAGGCTTCAATAATTTGGTGAAATCAAGATATTATTCGGTCAATTTTTGGGCTTCATAGCTTGAATTTGAGATATACCACTATCTGGTCGATTCCAGGATTCGTAGTATTTTGTAGAAATTAAAATATTATCTAGTCGATTTCCGGGCTTCATAGATTGAATTTGAGATATACCACTATCTGGTCGATTCCAAGCTTCGTAGTATTTTGTATTGTTATTCGGTCGAATTCCAGGCTTCAGAGTATGATGTATTATTGGTTGACTATTATATGGTCAGTTTCCGGGCTGCATATCTTTTGAACTGGAATAGAGATCTTAGTATCAATTTGACTGAACCAGGGGCAGGTCTCGAGTTGTCTTCAACTGGGAGAGAAATCTTAGTTTCAATTTGAGTGAACCCGGAGAGGTCTTGGATTAACTTTGACTGGCATAGAAATCAGGGGAATCTTAGCGGTGATTCGGCTGTCCCAGACAAAAGTCTTAGAACATCTTTAACTAGAATAGAAACCTTAGTGTTGGTTTGAATGAACCAGAGAAAATCTTGAAAAGTGTTGGAATATCTTCAACTAGAATAGAAACCTTGGTGTCGGTTTGACTGAACCAGAGAGAACTTGTGAGAACTTGATTGCATCTTTCCCTGAAAGGTAAAGAGTTAGTCGTATGTAATGTCATGATGTATGAAATGTATTGAGTAATGATGTTCTCAAAATAAATGAGATTGTACTGTATAATATGTATGCACATGCCATGATGTCTGGATATGCAATGCTATTGTGATATTCTCTAGCTGGGGAAAATAAATCATGGACTGCTGCTGGAGAGTATAAGGAGTTGAGTTCTTCATTTCCGCTGGGGATAGTGACCGAAGATGATTAGCTGGGGATTTACATCCATTCTGCATGAGAATATTTTGTCGGAGGAGACTCTGTCTAAGAATAATCCTTCGGGGGAATAACTCTGTGAGGAAGAGAGATACTCTATTGGAAGATCTGCTGATTTGGAGAAATAAACTCTATTGGGGATGAACTTCCATTGCTGGAGAGAAGAGATCTGTTGGAGATTGAGATTCCGCTGTCAGAGTAATACACTCTACTCGGGAGATGGCTTTATAAATTGCTCATGGTTATAGAACTCGGCTGGGGAATGCAAATATCAGCTTTCTGAAGGAACCTGCCGGGGAAGGAATTCTTGCTTGGGGATACGGAGGTCAGACCTTGGTTATCTCGGTTCTGTGTGGAATATAGGTATTGTAGCGGTAGAAATGTTCAAGACTAAGCCATTGGATTGACTAGCCTTTATACAAATCAAAATAAAAATCACCACCGCGCTTTATTGTTTCTAAAGGAATGGGAAAAGAGCGAATAACCTAAAAAAAGGGGGAAAGATTCAAGGAAAGGGGGTTGGTTATGCAAAGGGAAGGTATTAGCACCCTAAACATCTACGCTACTCCGCAGGAACCTCTTTGTAAAATCTGTATATTTTGGCTATGAAAATGTGTTGTATAGAAATAGATGGTGGAGGTAAGAAAAGAAGTATTTTTTATGATTTTTGCACCCTCCGCGGTTGTGAACCTTTAGTGCCTACGTACCACCTTTTGCAAAATAGGGGATCAGGGTACACATATTTCCTCTTTTAAAAATTTGAAAAACAAATGTGTTGGTTAATTTTATGAGATAAGACGTCATCGTCATTGTCCGTGTGGAAAACATACTTACTACCCACAATCATGAGAAAGGAGAATTTGCATCATCTTAAAGTGGAGGATATGACTTGGATTTTAAAATCAACAATGCCTCACTCAACACCCAAGTGGAAAATATCTCACTTCACTACATATTGTAGAAGTATAGTTGTTTGCATCACTACAAGGATTGACAAGAGTCCAATGTTTTGAGAAAAAAGTTTTAAAGGTAAAAGCCAAAGTGGCAAAAATGGTTTGAAATGAGATTGGTTAACTTTTAGTCTTCTCACAAAAAAAGTGTCAAAGTATTATTAAATTGATTGAAGTTTATTTATGAAAATTATTTTTGTAAATGCATGGACATAAGTCCAAGTTTATTATGAAAGTGGTTCAAGTTTAGAAACAAGAAGGGTGTTAAAAAAAGAGGGAGAAGATTTTTGAAATTAAAGAAAATGGGAGGAGAAGAAGAGACTATCCTAAAGCATAAGGTAAAAGCTAAGGAGAAGAATCATCTAACCAACAAGAAGCCAATACTTGACATTATGAGTCAAGATAGAATTCTCATTCTTTGGATTGAAACCAAGCAAGCAAAGATACTAGACCTCTTAAGAGAACCAAACTTCAAGTGTATTAAGTCTTCACAAAAATTGGGCAGAGTAACGGATGTATACAGGTGAATTCCAGATTACAAACAGAGAATGTAATCACAAAAACCTGCACACAAAAACAAACAAGCAACCCAATGTCTTAAGGTAAACCTCAAGAGCTCTAGAAAAAATAATCAGATAAGACCACAAGGTCTCCAAGATAGGCCAAGGTTTCTAATCATAAGTCCAAGAAAAAGTCCCATGCTCCACAATGCCAAGGATAGTAACCAAATAGTCCAAGTACCATTAAGAGTTTTTTAGGGTTTAAGTTGGTTATTAAGTATCTTAGAAAAAAGAAAAAGAATAGCTCAAGTGAGCAAAGTAAAAATGATAAGAAAATAAATGCTAAAGTGAACAAAGATGAAAATGGCATGAAATGTAAATGCTAAAAGTAAATAGTTCATAAAGCATAAAAGAATAAAAGCATAAAATAAAACAAGTCAATAATTAGTGGTTAGTTAGATGACCATCTTGAAACTTGCATTTGGAACTAATTAGAGGATTGGTAGAACCAAAGCCTCCACACAACAAGTTGCATTTGATTTTTGTCAAGTATATCATCCATTTGGAATTCTCACAAGTGCCATTTAATGATCAACGATGTTTAAGTGATCCGCATTTACCAAAGGTGTTGTAGATCCATTAGAGGATTGGTAGAACCAAAGCCTCCACACAATGAATCTCAAGGTTATTGGATCAAAGAGATCAAATTAACATACTTGGGCTTGCAATCATAAGTTTGGGCCACGAATGATCATTTAATCGAATCGGGACAAAATTTAGCGCTATGTTAAGCAATCGTAAGTGGACTTATATAGAAGTCGCACCTATTTTGAGGCCAGTCAATAGCAATCTATGCACCATTTGTTTTGAGACATGATATAGAGATCATGCTCCAACAACATTTAGTGCAAGGAGAAGGGGATGAGATGAAGTGGAATTAGGGTAAAAAAAGAAAACCACATTTGAATTAATATTTAATCAAACTATTATTAAAATCATTTATCCATTTTTGTGGAGTTAAACTCAACACCATGGATCCAATGATGTTAATAAAGCCATGACCAAAAAATTAACCTAAGACAACCAGAAAATATTCACAAAATGATATAATATTTAATATATATATATATATATATATATATATATATATATATATATATATATATATATATATATATATATAAGGATGGAAAATGTTAAAATAAACTAGAAAATAATGAGGAAAATATCAATTATATTCAAATTAATCAAGAAATGAAAAATAAGACCATAGAAAAATCAGAAATGGGTCCAAATATTTTTATAAAAATATTAGTAATTTTTAAAAGTCAGAAACTATTTTTTAACCATTTAAAATTTCTAAAACAAACATAAAATAGATCAAAAATAGTAAACCTTAACTTAAAATTCCATAAAATTTTCAGAAAGTCAAAAATATGCAAAATAATATTTATGAATTTTTTCAGAATTAAAAAATGTTAGAAAATATTTTTTTTAAGTAATTAAAAGAAAGGAAATAATACAAAAAATATAAAAAATACCAAATGTTAAAATAAAAATGTAAAAAAATATTCATGAGATCAGAAATAATTCAAAGTGTTTTTTGTGAATTTTTCGTAATTTTTGGATAAAAAATAAAATAGTTATGAATTTTTAAAAATTTAATCAAATAAAATATAAAATCAGAAAATAAAATAAAGCCAAAAAGATGTGGACCATCAGATCAAATTCAAAATGTGTTAGTAAGCTAATCCAATGGACCAGACACATTGTGCTTGATATGGACCTTAGTGAAACACACATGTAATCAGAAAAAGGGCAACCAATGAAATTAAAATGCTTGGCACACTATCATTGGATGAGACGAGACATGTCATCGTCTTCAACCTCCAGACACCCTGCAATGGGGATTTTGTGAGATCCTTCAAATGGAAAAATTAGGATCGCTGGCTAGCGTCATTGAACTCGTCTCTTCAAGACGATTCTAACACAACCATGGCGCCAAATTTATGTAAAGTATGGAGAGAGATATGAATCAAAACACAGAAAAATAAGGAGCACCTTCAATTTGAGAATTCTCTCTCAATTCTCAATGGATTTAAAAATTGTAAGCATCATTAGAATCAGATAAATGAGTAGAACAGATTAGTACTTGATTTGGATCCAATTGGTGGAGAATTCTACCTTTTCGAAGTTCAAGTAAGAAGCTCTGAAACTGGACTTCTGTAGCTGGGATTATGGGTTGTTTTGATTGGTTTAAGTGCTGGAGAGTTTGTATGAAGTTCAAGGATGATGAATACGCAAAGAATTTTGGAAAAGGAAGCTTAAATTTCAAAAACTGAATTCAACAAAAGTGGGTTCGTGTGAAGTTTTGGCAGGGTGTTCTTGGCTCTCTAAGCTTGGGAAATGGAATGGGGGATGACCCTCTTTTTATAGGGAAGTGAGTGGGAATGAAAATTTGAAGAAACAAGGAAGTTTGGAGGGAAATTGAGCAAGGGTTGAGCACGAGTGAAGTGTGACTTCATTTCCATCAAAACTCAACCAAACCTTGCGTTTTGGGGTGCTAATCATTTCTGGAAAGTTTGCTAATCAAGGTTAAATCAAAAACACACAGAAATCTTGTGTTTAGAAGTCACATTATGGATTTCAAAATTTTGACTTTGTGCTAAATTCAGTTTCAAACTACCAAATTCAAATCTATGGCATTTCCACCTCAAGGGTCCTTAGGGCATAATTTGCGATGCTTTGGAAAGATGAGGTTACATGCTTTATAATGGAAAAAGAATGGAATCAAATGGATGCTTGAGCTAAAAGTTACATGGAGTCAAAGTGGAAGAAAAAGAGTTGACTTTCCATACTTAGAAATATTTCAAACTCTTCTTCAAAAATGACCTATAATCTTTTGTATCCAAACATGGCCTTCCACTTAGAATTTGCTCTTGACAAAAAAAGATGGAATGAAGTAGATTTCTTGAATGACATTTTGAAATTTGAACCACTCAAAATATCCAAAAAAATGAGCAAGTTATGACTTGTTAAAGTTGGCCAAAAATCATGAAATGACCTATAATCTGTTTCATATTTAAGGAAACTTCCATCCATTTTCTCACTTTGCACATAAAATAAGGCATAAATTACACATCTTTAAGATCATCATGGAAAATAATGGACTCAAGGTGATAAAAATTGACCAAGTTATGACCATTTGAAGTCACATATGGAAAATTGTGGATTCATCTGGATGACTTGTAATCTTTCTGCTTCATCAAGTTCCTTCCACATGAAAATTCCTTGGAACTTTTGAAGTGATTTGTTGGTGACTCTTTGAAGAGAAAGATGTCTTTGGAATCACTCAAAAATACCAAAAGGTGAGCAAGATATTCTCCATTGAAGTTCAAAAACCTAGCCTCTAGATCAAGAGAATGCTTTGAGGAACTTTGACAAGTTTGAACAAACTTCTTGTGCCAATATTCTTTCTTTGTGAATAGAAGTTATTGAGGATGATGATGAGGACTCATGACAAACAGAACTACTTCCATACCAACTTCAAAACAACTTCAATGGTGAGGTTTGGATCTCTCAAGCTTTTGACTAGGGCATGGAAATAAACTCATGAACCCATGATGCAACTTGCTAAACCTCATTGCCTTCACCTACATTATTAACAATTAAGACAAACCAATATTGTATTTGTTAATTTAGAGAGAAAATCAAAGCAAAATATCTATGATTACCAAAGAAAACAAGTCAAGGTGCTTGATGACTCCTAAAAGAGCAAGTTTAAAGATAGGGAGAGGAACCAAAAGCCCTAATGTGATTTTGTGGTGATTGAAACAATATGGTGTGATGAAGGGATCTTAGGGGGGAAAATTGGGGTACAACAACTGCCCTTATTTAAGTTTCTTCTATCCAGAGATGCGAAGGTTAAAAATATTCGTGTCGACAGGATGGAAGACATTTAAATATAAAACAAACCCTGTTTTTGGCCCTAAGATGCCATGCAAACATTTATGCATATGAATGCATATGAATGGAACAAAAAAGGTGCAAAGTGGCATTGGGGATGCAACATGAAATGTAGAAACAAAAAAGCAATCCCACCAGGAAAATAAATCACCGGTAAACTACAAGAAAAAGAAACAGAGAGGAGGATAACAAGCATCGACGTTCACTGCCGATGTACTACCAACGTTCACTGAAGGTAGAAAGAGAAAATATATCATATCAACGTCGTTCACTGGCGATGAACTATCGACGTTCACTGAAGATAGCAAAAAGATAAGAAACACCAACGTTCATTGCCGATGTACTACCAACATTCACTGAAGGTAGAAAGAGAAAATATATCATATCACCGCCGTTCACTGACGATGAACTATCAACATTCACTGAAGATAGAGAAAAGATAAGAAACACCAACATTCACTGCCGATGTACTACTAACGTTCATTGAAGGTAGAAAGAGAAAATATATCATATTACCGCCGTTCACTGACGATGAAAAATCAACATTCACTGAAGATAGCAAAAAGATAAGAAACACCGGCGTTCACTGCCGATGTACTACCAACATTCACTGAAGGTAGAAAAAGAGAAAATATATCATATCACTGCCGTTCACTGAAGATGAACTATCGACGTTCACTGAAGATGAACTATCGACGTTCACTGAAGATAGCAAAAAGATAAGAAACACCGATGTTCACTACCGATGTACTACCAACGTTCACTCAAGGTAGAAAGATAAAATATATCATATCACCGTCGTTCACTGACGATGCACTATCAACGTTCACTGAAGATAGCAGAAAGATAATATATCAAGTTTCCCCAAGATTCTGGTGTTTTGCTAAGAACGGGTCTCAACTTCTTCTTTAACCAAGGAAATCTGCCTAGAAAGGGTAATACGTAATCTGTCTCAAATAAAGAGACTCCCACTCATTGTCAAGGGGATTTACAAAGAGAAATGACTTTCTGGAAACAATAATATGAATTCCCAGGGACGTGCCACGATATTCCTGCTGAGGAGATAGAGTCTTCCCGTGCAAAATAAATGCACAAACCAAAACTCAAAATTTTCAGAGATCCATAAATCCAATTCCAAAAAAAACTAGAGCCAGAGGGCTAGTGCAGGTACATCTTTTGAGAAATAAACTCAAGAGGGAAAACCAAATTCAACTAAGCAAAGAGCGTTGCAGGAAAAGGTCAGAACATCATGTTAATGAACAATGGTTTTTAGTCATGCATTATGTATGAGTGTTATTGTGCATATGCTGGTAAAAGGATACATAATCAGTACAAACAGACAAAACTGCCTCAGGTACTAACAACAAATGGGCTAAACTTCAACCAGAAAGATCAATCCAAGAAAAGTAAAAGCAACTGCGAAAACTAAACCCACTGCATGCCTTAACTTTATTGAGGAGAAACATAATCCGGATGTATCCAAGTCAAACAAATATCAGGATAGAACATCTTTCTTCCGATTTCATCAAAGAAAACAACATTCCAAAAGCAACATGCCTACTGGAGATTGCGAGACCAGCCTCAAATAAAGCAGACTGATGCCGACACAACCAAACTTCATTGCGGGATTCAAGCCTATCTCCCTGGAGAAAAATTTCATCACGAATACTCATTCCAAACTAGAGATGCCCTAGGATAGCCTTCCTATGAAATCAAGAAGTCTATATTAATGCTAACACTTTTATCACATGAGGGAAAACTTGCTGGGGAATCTGAGACGGAGACTTCTGACCATGCAAACCCTAAAAAACGAATCAAGACCTGATTGGGGATAATGAGATCATAAACCCAATTCTGCACCTTGCACCCACTGATATCGTCTCTAACTATCTGAGAAACACACAAGGATTGTGCACCTACCAGCAAAATGAATTGAGAAAACTTTCATGAAGGGAGTAAATTTTCTTAAAACAACTGAAGTTTGTTCATTCCTGGGATCACCATTCTTGTTGTCATTGTTTTATCATAAATCCCAAAGTAAATTGAATTGTAAAGATCTCTCTTCTTTTTGAAAAGTCAATTTTTCTTTTTAATCCTTTTGCTTTAACAATTATTATCAGTAATAAATGATGTCTTTGCAAGCTAAATAAAACTAAGAACACAAAAAGTTGGGCAAAAGCTCGAATTTCATTAATAGAATGGTAGTCTTCGAATGGCGAGACTCCATGGATGATTACAATGTTTGAAAAATGGTAATACATAATGGAAAAGATACATTGAGATACAATGACCACTATCCCCCCTAACAACTTTTGAAATCCTGAGCAGCAACTTTTGTTGAAATATGGTAAGGATCTGAGAAGATTGTTTCTTCAATGATCAAGTCTCGTCTGACGTAGTTACTTGCCAAGAAAGTCCCTAACTTTTTCCTAAGATGAACTTTCGGGTTTTCAACTTAGCGGGAAATTTATTTTGTTTATGTCTCTAATTTTTGCCTAGACCGCCCTTTCGGGTTTTCAGCCTACCGAGACGCTCCTTTTTTGCCTAAGCCGCCCTTTCGGGTTTTCAACTTAGCGAGTTGTTCTTTTATTTCTTTAGGAAAAGTATTTCTTGACTGTGTCAGTATTCATGGGACGTGGGAACTCCTCGCCAACCATAGTTTCAAGAATTAATGCACCACCAGAGAAGGCTTTCTTGACAACATACGGGCCTTCAAAATTGGGAGTCCACTTGCCCCTAGAATCAGTGTTGAAAGACATGATCTTCCTGAGCACGAGGTCGCCTTCTCTGAATTCACGAGGTTTGACCTTTTTGTCAAATGCTTTCTTCATTATTTTCTGATATAACTGCCCATGACATAAAGCTGTCATTCTCTTCTCTTCAATCAAATTCAATTGGTCAAACCTATTCTGAACCCATTCAGCCTCTATCAATTTGGCTTCCATTATCACACGTAACGAGGGAATATCTACCTCGACTGGGAGTATAGCTTCCATTCTATACACTAGGGAGAACGGGGTTACTCTTGTTGAAGTGCGAACAGATGTTCGATATCCATGTAGAGCAAAAGGGAGCATTTCATGCCAATACTTATAAGTGACAACCATTTTCTGGATGATCTTCTTGATATTCTTATTAGCATCTTGAACAGCCCCATTCATCTTTGGCCTGTATGGAGATGAATTGTGATGGACAATCTTGAATTCTTCGCACAGTTCAGTATCATCTTGTTATTCAAATTCGAGCCATTGTCAGTGACGATTCTGCTCGGCACACCATACCGGCATATAAGATTGTTTTTGATGAAACGCACAACTACATGTTTGGTAACATTGGCATATGAAGCAGCCTCTACCCATTTGGTAAAGTAGTCAATTGCTACCAAGATGAAATGGTGTCCATTCTAAGCTTTGGGTTCTATCATCCCGATCATGTCAATACCCCCACATAGAGAAAGGCCACGGGGAGGAAATCACATTGAGCAGTGTCAGAGGTACATGGATCTTATCTGCGTAAATCTGGCATTTATGGCACTTCTTTACAAACTTGTAACAATCATATTCCATTGTCAACCAATAATAACCTTCCCTTAGCATCCTTTTATCCATTGAATGCCCATTAGCATGATTTCCAAATGAACCTTCATGGATCTCATGCATCAACATGTCTACTTCGTGTCTATCCACACATCTGAGCAAGGCCATGTCAAAATTCCTCTTGTATAACACATTTTCACTGAGGAAGAAACTTCCTGTCAATCTTCTCAGTGTCTTTCTATCTTTCTTTGACGCACCAAACGGGTATTCCCGAGTCTGAAGAAAATGATTCATATCATAATACCAAGGTTTTTCATCTACTACCTCCTCTGTCGCAAACACATGAGCGGGCCTATCTAGCCGTCGAACTGTAATTCGGGGTATATCATTCCAAACATTTACTTGGTACGTGGAAGCCATAGTTGCCAGAGCATCTGCTATTTGATTTTCATCCCTAGGAATGTGATGGATTTCAACATTATTGAAGAAGGGTAGTTATCTTCTAGCGTAATATTTGTAAGGGATCAAGCCAGGGTGATGAGTGTCTCATTCTCCTTTAATCTGATTTATTACCAAAGCTGAATCGCCATACACATCTAGAATTTTGATTCTGAGATCAATAGCTTCCTCAAGACCCATGATGCAAGCCTCATATTTTGCCATATTATTAGTGAAATCAAATGTTAACCTTACCGTAAAAGGAATGTGCGATCCATGAGGAGTAACAATCACAACACCAATTGCTTTACCATAAGCATTCACGACTCCATCAAATACCATACTCCAACGAGATTCAGGGTCGGGACCCTCCTCGGGCAATGGCTCATCACAATCTTTTACTTTTAAGAACATCACATCTTCATCGGGGAATTCGTACTCTACAGACTAATGATCCTCCACCGGCTGGTGAGCAAGGTAATCTGCCGACACACTACTTTTAATGGCCTTTTGAGTGTGGTATTCGATATCATATTCAAATAACAACATCTGCCAGCGGGCAATTCTCCCAGTAAGAGCAGGCTTTTCAAAAATATACTTGATTGGATCCACTTTGGAGATCAACCAAGTAGTATGATTCAACATATACTGCCGCAAACGCTTTGCCGCCCAGGACAAAGCACAACATGTTTTTTATAGCATAGAATACCGCGACTCACAATCAGTGAACTTTTTGCTGAGATAATAAATGGCGAACTCTTTCTTTCTCGTTTCATCCTGTTGTCCTAGAATACAACCCATGGATTTATCCAACACTGTTAGATACATAATCAACGGTCTTCCTTCTACGGGAGGGAGAAAGATAGGAGGTTCAAGAAGATACTCTTTAATACTTTCAAATGCCCTTTGGAAGTCATTTTTCCACACACAACCTTGATCTTTCTTTAACAACTTAAAGATCGGTTCACATGTTGCAGTCATGTGGGAAATAAATCTGGAGATATAATTCAAACGCCCGAGGAAACCCCTGACTTGCTTTTCAGTTCTTGGTGCTGGTATTTCTTGAATTTATTTGACTTTGTTAGGGTCAACTTCAATTCCTTTCTGGCTAACAATAAAACCCAACAATTTCCCCGATATAACCCCGAAGGTGCATTTATTTGGATTTAAGCGGAGACGATACTTCCTCAAACGCTGAAACAACTTCAACAAATCTTCTATATGCCCTTCTTCAGTTTGGGATTTGGCAATCATATCATCAACATATACTTCTATTTCCTTGTGCATCAGATCATGGAATAGGGTTGTCATAGCCCTCTGGTATGTTGCACCAACATTCTTCAACCCGAAGGGCATCACTCTGTAACAGAATGTTCCCCAGGGTGTGATAAAAATTGTTTTTTCCATGTCCTCTGAAGCCATTCTTATTTGATTATACCCGAAAAATCCATCCATGAACTAGAATACCTTGAATTTTGTTGTGCTATCCACTAACATGTCAATGTGAGGCAATGGGAAATCATCTTTTGGACTAGCTTTATTTAGATCTCTGTAATCTACGCACATGCGGACTTTTCCGTCTTTTTTCGGTACTGGGACAATATTGGCAATCCACTAAGGATACACTGATGTCACAAGAAAACCAGTATTAACCTGCTTTAGGACCTCCTCTTTGATCTTTACTGCCATATCCGGGTGGGTTCTTCTCAACTTTTGCTTAACTGGCAGACACTCTGGCTTCAACGGTAAACGATGCTCGACAATGTCTATATCTAGACCAGACATATCATGATAAGACCAAGAAAAAATATCCACATATTCTTTCAACAGCTCAATCAACCCGCTCTTTACATCAGGATGCAACGATGCTCCAATCTTGACCTCCTTCGGATCTTCTTCTGAACCCAAATTAACAACTTCCAAAGGCTCTTTATATGGCTGAATGGTATTTTCCTCGTGCTCAAGCAACCGTGATACCTCTTCTGGAATCTCATCATAATCTTCTTCTTCAGCCCCAAACACAGGACATTCAAAGTTGGGAGAGGGTGCAGGGTCATTGTATTCAATAGTTTTTTTAATTAATCTGCACATGTGATTTATGATTGCTTTTAGAAACTGACACATATAACAAGTGATCATGCAGATTAATTTTCAGTTATTATTTATTTTGAAAGGTTTTTTTTTTATATTATTACCATTTCCCAAGAAAAAGGAAAAAAATAAAAGACATAATTTTGGAAGCAAATACAACTTTTATTAACGATCTTAACAATTATAGCAAACAGATAAGCCCTACAACATTAATACTTCCACCTTGGGCAGAGTGAAATCTTTTCAAAAGAAAGAAACATATTAGAAAAACAAATTAATTTGAAACATGTATGCAAGAAGGAATATCATTGGTGACCCAATTCTGAACTCGGACTCCATGCATCACATAATTCGGTGCTTCCTGCTCTGCGTTATCCTCTTCAACAACATTAATTCCAGAACCAATCAGATGGAGGTAGCCTCCGCTGTGGAAAACATCATGATAACTGTTCACAGAAGACTTCGACTTCAAACTCTCGCCTTTTCCATTCCTCGAAGAGAAACCCAAACAAGCTATGTTCTTGTTCACGGGTGGATCCACAAGTCGTCCCCACACTGCATTATGACCATTGCGCACAACCTACTGCACATCCTTCAGGGAAACCACAAAATTCTCATTCTTCCTTATGTTATCAATGGATAAGGCTTGGAACTGGGTTTCAACAACAGCCTCATCCGCTTCTACAATTCTTAAAGAGGATAGATGGGATATCAACAACGCCTGCTCCCCATTTATGATTACTACCTTCCCTTCACGCACAAATTTTAGCTTCTGATGCAGAGTTGAAGTGACAACCCCTACTTCGTGAATCCATGGTCGTCCTAGCAAACAACTATATGCGGGAATAATGTCCATTACCTGGAAAGTTATCAAGAACAAGTTTGGTCCTATATGGATGGGCAAGTCCACTTCACGGGTGAAAGATTTCCTTGACCCATCAAAAGCCTTCACAATAATGCCACTCGGGCGCATAGGTGTTCCCTGATACTTTAACTTCACGAGAGTACTTCTTGGTATAACATTCAATGCAGATCTGTTATCAACTAGCACATTGGATAGCGAATCATTCTTGCAGTTCATAGATATGTGGAGGGCCAGGTTGTGATTCCTCCCTTCATCTGGTAACTCATCATCGCAGAAACTCAAGTTGTTACATGACGTAATGTTTCTAATTACGCTGCTGAATTGATCTAATGGCATGTCATTCTCTATAAAAGTTTGATCTAGTACTCTCATAAGTGATTCTCTATGAGCGGAGGAATTCATCAATAAAGCTAAGATGGATATCTTTGAAGGAGTCTGCAATAGCTTATCTACAATTTTGTAGTCGCTCATTTTAATTATCTTCAAAATATCATCCACTTCTTTCTCCAATGTAGCTCCACTAGTCTCTCTTGTAGTCTTCTTCGGCTCATCATTCTCAGCAATTTTATTTCCAGTAACAATGTCTCTTCGAATAACCGGCGCAAACACACGACCACTACGGGTCACCCTGCTATTATCAGCTATATTTCCAACATCTGACATTGGCTGGATGAGAACTTCCACCCCATCTTCCAAGATTGTAGCGTTATATTTGTAAGGCATAACCTTATCTGATTTATAGGGAACATGACCTGGAAGACTAATTACCAATAGGGTAACAACTGGTTTGTATGCTACTCCACCTCAAGGTGAGCGGGTGCACCAAAACAAGGTACAATGACATTTACACCTTCCTCGACACAATCGGCCCTCAAAAACCATTTCCGACAAACAAATCTTTGTCTGAAGAGAAATACTCATCCGCGGAGGCATATTCTTCTTCTGACTCTTCTCGTATCAAACAAACTTCAACCATATCAACCTCGTGATAATCATCTCTCTAACCTGTGATCTTGATAGTTCCATTGTCCAACAACAATTGAACACCCTCTCTCACAATAGAACATACTCAGGGGTCTCGATAGCAAACTATGCAAGATCCATATTGGTGTTCCACCTGACCAGCAGTACGATAGAAGGTAGCATGCAATTGTACGAGATCTTCATTCAAATGCTCTACTTAGAAAATTATGAATTCACCCGGACATCCAGAAACCATATTAACTTCCTCTTCATACTCTTCCCTAGGCCTGATTATATGAATTAGACCTTCATCCATCATCTCCTGTAAATCAACTTTTATCTTCTCGCAACCCTGTATGTTTGTATTGCAAATAGCACAACCGACGTGGTCATGCGTATAATAACTGAATTCACAGAGGTCTGCGTGCATTTTCACTAAATCCCCTCTAACCAGATTAATGTCAAAAATCCGGAAGTCACCTGGACAATCAGCCACCATATTCACAGCACTCACTCCCCCGTGTTTGGGCAGAGGATTGTCTTTCACATTAGGTCCCATGTCTTTGAAAGATAAAATTCTAGACTTCACTAACCTCTACACTTCAGTCTTCAAAGGATAACAATTTTCAACACTATGCCCTGGTGCTCCCTGATGAAAGACACACGTCTGGTCTGCTTTGTAATACCAAGGAAATGGAGATGGTATTGCTGGAGGTGCTCGTGTCTAGACCAAATTCTTATGGATCAATGCTGGTAGTAGCTCTACATAACTCATGGGGATAGGGTCACAGTTCTCCCTTCTCTGATTATTCCCTTGGTTCCCCTGTTGGGACTGTCTTTGATAAGCAACGGTAGTCGGAGCGACATTCATAACAGGAGCAACTGAGGCAGCTTGTTGGTGACGCTGATAATTCCTTCTAGGAGCATTCACCCTTCTCTCTTGTATGACAACATTGGTATCCCCCTCTTTCTTCTTTGTAAACCCATAAGCTGGCTTTTTCACACCTCTGGATCCTTCACCCTTTGTCAAACGGCCTTCTCTTACGACCTCTTCTAGGCGGACACCCATTCCTACCATCTCTGTAAAATCACTTGGGGCACTTGATACCATTATTTCGTAGTAGAAAGCGCTTAACGTCTTCAGAAAATTTTTAGTCATTTCCTTCTCCTCCATGGGAGGAATCACTCGTGCAGCTACTTCGCGCCATCTCTGCGCGTACTCTTTGAACAATTCTATGTCTTTCTGAACCATGGCTCTAAGATGGTCACGATCAAGCGCCATGTCCACATTGTACTTGTATTGTTTTATGAATGCTTCTCCCAAATCATTAAAGGTGTGGATTTTGGCGCTGTCTAAACTCATGTACCATTTCATCGCTGCGCCGGTCAGGCTATCCTAGAAAAAGTGAATCAGCAAACACTGATCATCAGTGTGGGTAGACATTCTCCTTACATACATCACCAAGTGAGCACGAGGGCAAGTGTTGCCCTTGTACTTCTCAAACTCCGGGACCTTAAACTTAGCAGGAACTTTAACATTCGGGACCAAACACAACTCATTCGCATTCTGCCCGAATAAATTTTTTCCCCTACGAGCCTTCGTTTGTATTTGCATTCTATCAAACTGCTCTTAGAAATCATCCATTATGTCATAAAGACCCAAGTCTTCACTCGAAGGAGGGAAAGGACGACACACATCTTCATTAACAATCGAAACCAAATTCACCGAAGGAGGTGCAGCAGGAACAATATGCACCACAAAAGGTGCTGGAGTAACAACATTTGGAACCACTGGAGCATCTTGGAGGCCCAAATTGAAACCTTCAGGTGTTAAATTCTCCGGCATTCCCCACAGATAACCCTGAAGCATACGGTTTTGAACAACAGTCGGAGTAGCAAATACAAGAACTTCAACATTTGCCCTTGTTGGTTGAGGTTGAACACTCGGTGGCTGATTCTGAGCAACCACCAGAGGTTCCATTAGAGTAGTCAAATTGTCCAAGCCATCCTTCAAAGCAGAAACTTCTTCGCGTAGCTCGCGATTCTCTTGTTCTAAGTTATCCATCTTCTTTTTGAAGTTAGCCCGAGTGTTGTAGTGATGAGTCAGCTTGCTGAATGAAGTAAAAAGTTGGGTAAGGCACCTGGATATGCACAATAAATGCAAGAAATATGTGCAACATGATGCATGACATGCAATGCACATGATTATGTTTATCATTTAATATTTCAAGGGATTTAACGTTTATAGACATATTGCAAACATCAAAATAAGAACGCATTTGAAATACTGAAAACTTTTATTATAATAACTTCAAAATGGGTTACAAGTTTCAATGATCCCAAGTACAAGATGAAAATACAATCTAAAAATCCTGAGAGAAAGAAACTGATAGAGCTCAATCTTTACGCTGGCGCTTCCCTGTGAGCCTCACAATCTGAGCTCTCAACCTCTGCTTTTCTTCCACATGTCTGATGGCAACCTCCTTCCAATCATCTGAAGTAGGAAGTGAGTAATCAACACTTGTTTGAGGCTTAGGGTAAAATAGATCCCCTTGCCACTCCATAGACTCTACTGCTCGACTCTTAAGGATCTCGATCAAATCATCTTTCTCCTTCAAGTCTGCTTTATAGGAACTCTCTAAAGTCTTGAACTTGTTCTTCCAAGCATCTCTTTCTTGTTGCATCCTAACTAAAGCAAGCTGCAACTCTTCTAGATCATCTAATAAAGGAGGAGTGGTCTTCATAAACAGATCAGGCATTGGTGTCTCTCGAGTATACGACATCTTCAACTGGATGGCTCTCGATCAGACCCACTGAAGATATGGCTACAAAGAAACAGCACCCCTAGGTCCCAAATCCTTCCTACTTTTCTTACGAATTTGACGCCAGCCCTTCGCAATCTGCTCCCTAGCTTCCCTGTAGTCTTCTCCTTTCTTCAGAAAGAAACTACTCAAATGAATATTGTTCGGCTTATCTCTCATCGGATAACCAAGTTGTCGCCGCACAAGAACAGGGTTATAGTTAATTCCTCCCTTTGTACCAAGAAGAGGTACATTGGGGAAACTACCACAACTGTCAATAATATCCACATCCTGATAAGCTCGATGATACCAATCAATATCCGAGTGAGTAAGTGCCATGATCTTAGGAGCCCAATGAGGTTCCTTCTTAACATCCCAAAAAGCATCAGACTGAGGCATATGAGAGATGAACCACCGGTACAACAAAGGCATGCAACAGATAATCATTCCCCCATGATAAGAACTCCGAAGAAGAACAAATTAATAAGCATCACCAAACAGTGTAGGAACTGGGTTTCCAATCATGAAAATCCCGATAGCGTTAATGTCGACAAACTTTTCCACATTAGGAAATAAGAATAATCCATAAGCCAGTAAAGCAAAGGTGGCCTCAAAAGCAACCGTACTCTTCATTCTGGCAAAGTAACGAGCTTTCTCCAATAAGAACTGAGCTGGTAATCCTATAATCCCTCCTTTGGTAGTCATATGGGCTTCCACCTCAGACTTCCCTAGATGAATCAAAGCAGCCATCTCATGTGGTTTTGGCTCACCTTCTAAACCAGTAAAAGGAACACGATCGGTGACAGGTAAATCTAATAGATGAGAATACTCCTCCAGTGTAGGCATCAAATGATAATCGGGAAAAGTAAAGAAGTGATACACCGGATCATAGAACTGGACCAAGGTCGATATAATACCTCCTTCATCTTCAGCTTCATGAGAGGAATAATGGATCCATACTTCTTCCGAAAGTCTGCAGGACACTCGTTCTCTGGAATCACACTGACCAACTCATCTATCTTGGGATCCTTGAAACTGTATTTCCCGGTCTTTCTCTTTCCAGAATCCATGGATGATAGTACCTGAGATGTTCACAAATAGTCAACCTTTAAAACCCTTGAAATATTGTTTTCTTCAAAAGATGCTTATGAGTGCATGGATGCATGATGCAACAATCACACACAAGACCACACATACAGGGTTCATAGGTTCAGTGTCACGAGCATAAGGTCGAAGGTACTACCCATAAGGTATTGGTCTAAAAAGTTATCACCTGCCGAACAAGGTTCTAGAGGTTCCCAGAGTCTACATCCTTCCTTCAGATATTACCAACTTCCTGATTAACTCGGTAATTAGTAATATTCTCAAGAAAGACTCGTCCGAGCATAGTATCGCGTGACAACTATTTCTGAATTACTTCGTCATAGCTTCCGCACTACACCTAAAAGGCCAAGATGGGTTTGGTATTCGATGGTCCTCAGTTTCAGCAGGCTCCCAGGTCGAAAGCAGTACGTCTTCCCGATTACTCAGTAAACGACACTACAATCAAAGGGGCCTCCCCTGAGTGGGGGATCTCATGCCTCCTTTTTTGGGATTACTCCCTCAAAGTTAACATGACTATACCGCCCGTCCTATCTTAAAGTTTTCCCAAGTCTGGGTATAAGACTTATGAGTAATCACCAAGCGCCCTGAAAACCAGGAAAATCCAGACAAACATATATACAAAATATAACACATAAACAACAATAACACATATACAGATATAAACAAAGATAGGCTTAACCCACTTAGGGATGGACCACAACCCTTTGTTAGAGTTTTGATGATAACAAATACAAAGAATAAAAAAATACAAAGAACAAATATGCACTTTAAAAATATGTTTTATGTATGTAGAAGTTATGATCAGATCAGCATCATGAGATAAGCCATAAATGTTACACGCTGAAGCAATCAGATTATACGCTGAAGATTGGTAACCAGAACCTGCACTCAATTATAGTAAACTCTGATTCTGAACAAGAACATATCAAACCAAGTCATCAATATTCTGAAGCGTCATCAGCAGTAAGGAGAAAAGACTCTGAAGCATTACTGAACATTCAAGACAACATCAATTCCAACGGCTTCCTTCAGACAGGATATTCTCCAAAAGGAAAGTGTGTGAATGACATTAAACTTGCTTTACGATCAATGTCATTACACTGCCTATATAAACAAGTCAGCTTGCAAAATGAAGCACAAACGTACACACAACGATTTTGCTAAGATCACCAACCACGCATATTCAAGCTGAAAGAAAATTCATTCTTTATTCTAAGCTATAAACCTGTGTAATTTATCACAGTTGTGATAAATTGTTTTTGTTAGAAATACAACAACACATATTGTTTAATCATATTGTAAAAGAGATCCTTGAGATTAACCGGATTGTGGTTGTACTCAAGAAGACTTTAACAATTGTTAAAGTAGATTTTGTAATCTTGTTAAGATTAGTGGATTAAGACCTCGTTGGAGAGAGGCGAAATCACCTTGATGGGTGGACTGGAGTAGTTTGAGATCAAACGAACCAGGATAAAAATACTGTGTCATTAAGCTGTTTTAGATCCAACTTTTCAATTCAACCCCCCCTTCTTGTCTTTTTCACATCTTCAATTGGTATCAGAGCGCCGAGTTCTGAGCTTAAACACTTAATCGTGTCAGTACAAGATCCAAGCATCAGAAAAACACTATGGTGGGACCAAGCCAAAACATCAGCAATGACAACAATGAAGACAAGGACAGATTCAGTGGTAAACCTCCAGGCTTTTATGGATAAAACTTTGACTATTGGAAGGACATAATTGAGAGTTTCTTTCTGGCCCATGATGTTGATCTGTGGGACATGGTGACTGATGGATACACGTATCCTGTGGATGGACATGGTTAGAAGATGGATAGGAAAATGATGTTTGATCAGCAAAAGCGTGAATTCAGAAACCACCACAATGCCAGAACAATTCTCCTCAGTGCCATCTCATATTCAGAATATGAGAAAATATCAAACAAAGAAACTACCAAGAATATGTTTGACTCTCTGAGAATGACGCATGAAGGCATCATTCAAGTCAAAGAAACCAAGGCCCTTACGCTCATTCAGAAGTATGAGGCATTCAAGATGGAAGATAGTGAATCTATAGATACTATGTTTTCAAGATTTCAAATTCTTGTTGCTCGACTAAAAGTTCTTGACAAAGGGTATTCTACTGCTGATCACGTTAAGAAGATCATCAGAAGCTTGCCAAAACAATGGAGGCCAATGGTCACAACACTTAAGCTAGCCAAAGATCTCAACAAAATATCTCTGGAGGAACTTGTTAGCTCCCTCAGAAGTCACGAGATAGAGCTAGAAGAAGATGAACCTCAAAAGAAAGGTAAGCCATTATCTTTAAAATCTAACAGAAAATATGACTCCAAAGTTTTGCAGGCTGTGGAAGAAACCTCTGATGGATCCTCATCAGAAGAAGATGAACTGTCTCTCCTCTCTAGAAGGGTGAACCAACTGTGGAAGCAAAGACAAAGGAAGTTCAAAAATCCCAGAAGATCAGAAAATCAGAATGAATCCTCCTCCAGATACAGAAGGTCAGAATCCTCCTCTGGACACAGAAGATCTGAAGGTTCTTCAGGATACAGAAAGCCAAACAACAAAGATATCATCTGCTATGAATGTAACGAGCAAGGGCACTATAAAAGTGACTGCCCAAAGCTTCAAAAGAAAAATCCCAAAAAGAAGTTTCTCAAGGAAAAGAAGAAAAGCCTCATGGCTACATGGGATGATTTTGACATATCTGAAGCTGACTCAGAATCAGATGATGAAAGAGCAAACATAGCTCTCATGGCAAACATATCAAAAGGCAGTGAAGCTTCTGGTTCAGACTCAGAATCAGACACTAAAGAGGTATTCCCTGACTTTACCATGAACTTTACTAAGGATGAACTTGCTGAAAGCCTAAATGAAATTCTGGAAAGGTATCAGCAGATCAGAGTCAAATTCAGAAACCTTAAAAGGAATCTTACCTCTGACTCTGATAAGACTGAGAGTCTCAGATTGGAGAATTCATGAGTTAAGAGAAAAAATTTCAAAATTAGAAAACCAGTTGCAAAACTCTCAGAAGGAAACAATCTCTGAAACTCCCAGCAATGCTGATGAGATAATCAAAGAGTATGATCACAACTTTCAGAAGTTTCTAGCTAAAAACATAGACAGAAGCAAGATAGCGTCAATGATCTATGGAGTTAACAGAAATGGCAGAAAAGGGATAAGATATCAAGGTAAAGTAACTACACCAAAAAATGCTATGGACTTAGTTATAAAACGCTCACCACTCAATTCACATTTTATATATGGGCACACACATGACATAAAATATACAAGTAGTGATTATTCTGTCAAACCAAAATTAAACCAGAATTTTGGTAAAACTAACAAATTAGGACCCAAGAAAATATGGATACCTAAGGATAAAATAATACATGTGGAAGATATCTTTAGCAGCAAGGCTAAGACACCAATCATGGTACCTAGACTCTAGTTGCTCATGACACATGACGGGAAGAAGGCATATGTTCCAAAGTCTGGAACTTAAGCCTGGAGGCCACGTGGGCTTTGGAGGCAATCAGAGAGGAAAGATCATTGGCTCTGGAACAGTAGGTAATGAAAATCTTCCCTCTATTAGTAATGTTTTATTAGTTGATGGATTAATGCATAACCTGTTATCCATAAGTCAATGAGGTGATAATGGTTATTATATAATCTTCAATCAAAATTCATGCAAAGGTGTTAGTCAGAAAGATGGGACTATCCTATTTAATAGAAAGAGGAAAAACAACATTTATAAAATAAAACTTTCTGAACTAAAGAGTCAGAATGTAAAATGTCTATTGTATGTTAACAACGAGCAATGGATCTGGCACAGAAGATTGGGACATGTTAGTATGAGAAGAATATCTCAGATTAAGAAACTCAATCTGGTCAGAGGACTTCCTAACTTGAAGTTCAATTCAGATGCTCTATGTGAAGCATGCCAGGAAGGCAAGTTTGCAAAACCTGCTTTCAAATCCAAAAATGTTGTTCCACCTCTAAGCCATTAAAACTTCTGCACATTGACTTATTTGGACCAGTAAAAACTGCTTCAGTCAGTGGCAAGAAGTATGGCTTAGTAATCGTAGATGACTATAGCAGATGGACATGGGTAAAGTTCTTAAGACACAAGGACGAGTCACACTCTGTGTTTGTTACCTTCTGCAACCAAGTTCAGAATGGAAAGGATCTTAGAATTGTCAAAGTCAGAAGTGATCATGGTGGAGAATTTGAAAATAAAGATTATGAATTATTCTTTAATGAAAAAGGCATTCTGCATGATTTCTCTTATCCTAGAACTCCCCACAAAATGGAGTTGTAGAACAAAAGAACAGAACATTGCAAGAAATGGCCAGAACCGTGATCAACGAGACTAACGTTGCTAAGATCTTCTGGGCAGAGGCAATAAACACAGCATGTTACATTCAGAATAGAATCTCCATAAGAACTATTCTGGAAAAGACTCCATATGAATTGTGGAAGAACAGAAAGCCCAACATTTATTATTTTCACCCATTTGGATGCACATGTTTTATTCTGAATACAAAAAATTATTTGAACAAGTTTGACTCTAAAGCATAAAAGTGTATTATGTTAGGATACTCTGAACGCTCGAGAGGGTACAAAGCATACAATACAGAAAAACAGATTGTTGAAGAGTCAATCAGTGTTAGGTTTGATGATAAGTTTGACTCTCAAAAGTAAAAGCAGAATGAACTCCTTGCAGGTATGGAAGTTGAACTCACAGGTACTAAATACAACCCATTAAAGGTTCTCAATAGAGACACTCCCTCAACAGAAGAAAGAGTCACTACAAGCAATCCAGCACCTTCTGTTGATCAACTCCAGAAAAGACTATCTAGAAGCAGCATTGATCACCCAGAAGATACAATATTGGGAAAGAAGGAAGATCCAATCAGAACAAGATCAACATTCAGAAACTCTGAAGAATCTCTCATGGGACTGGTTTCTCTCATTGAACCAACAACAATTGATGAAGCACTTCTAGACAATGACTGGATTCTGGCAATGCAAGAGGAACTAAATCAATTCACCAGAAATGACGTATGGGATCTGGTTCCCAAACCAAAAGGGTTAAACTTCATTGGTACAAAATGGGTGTTCAGAAACAAACTGAACAAGCAAGGTGAAGTCATTATAAACAAAGCACGACTGGTAGCACAAGGTTATAGTCAACAAGAGGGGATAGACTATACAGAAACCTTTACTCCAGTCGCCAGGTTAGAATCTATCAGACTCTTAATATCATTTGCTGTTAATAAAGGTATCACTCTATATTAGATGGATGTCAAAAGTGCATTCTTAAATGGCTATATAGATAAAGAGGTATATGTGCACCAACCCCCTGGTTTTGAGAGTTCCAAAAATCCAGAATATGTTTTGAAACTAAAGAAGTCACTTTATGGCCTGAAACAAGCTCCCAGAGCTTGGTATGAAAGACTAAGTAACTTCCTGTTAGAAAAGGAATTCACCAGAGGGAAAGTGGACACAACCTTGTTCTGTAAGATAGTTAAGAATGACATGTTAGTATGTCAGATTTATGTTGATGACATCATATTTGGATCCACTAAACCCTCTCTGGGAAGAGAGTTTGCTAAATGTATGCAGGCATAGTTTCAGGTGAGCCTAATGGGGGAACTCAAATTCTTTCTGGGCATTTAGATAAATCAAACACCAGAAGGAACTTACATTCATCAGAGCAAATATGTCAGAGAACTTCTGAAGAAATTTGATCTGTCAGAATGTAAGCCCTCAAGGATTCCAATGCATCCCACGTGCATTCTGGAAAAAGAAGAGTTAAGTAAAAAGGAAGAACAGAAGGTCTACAGAGGTATGATTGGTTCTCTTCTCTATCTGACGGCTTCAAGGCCTGACATTCTATTCAGTGTTTGCATTTGTGCTAGATTCCAATCAGTTCCTAGAGAATCTCACTTAACAGCAGTTAAGCGAATTTTCAAGTATCTGAAAGGTACTGCTAATCTGGGTTTGTTTTATAGAAAATCAAATGATTACAGCTTAGTAGGATACTATGATGCTGACTTTGCTGGAGACAGAGTAGAACGTAAAAGCACTTCTGGAAGCTGCCAGTTTCTGGGAGAAAATATGATCTCATGGTCCAGCAAAAGACAATCCACAATAGCACTATCAACAACAGAAGTTGAATACATAGCAGCAGCTGGATGTAGTACGCAAATGCTCTGGATGAAAAGTCAACTTGAGGACTTCAATATATTTGAGGGTAACATCCCTATCCTTTGTGACAATACTTCTGCTATTTTTCTCAGTAAAAATCCTATTTTGCATTCTAGGGTTAAGCATATAGAAATAAAACATCATTTTATTAGGGAGTATATTCAGAAAGGGATTCTTAACTTAAAATTCATTGACACAGACCATCAATGGGCTGATGTCTTTACAAAACCTCTTTCTGAAGATAGGTTTAACTTCATTCTGAAACATCTCAGCATGAAGATTTTCCCAGAATAAATTGTTTTATTTACATATCTTAACCTTCATAATTTTAGTTATTTTCTGTAAACTACTGATCAACCTGCCTTCAGAATTTTAGAAGTACAGATTGTATCAGAATCTATCCATGAAGATCTGAGCGTTTCATTTCAAGGATAGAAGTGTGTTGTTCACGTAAGAAAACAGTTGTCATCCATTCATCAGCTACCTTCTGAGGCTGAACACGCGTTCACTTTTCTGAAAGGTCAAAAGCGCTGATTGGGTGCATTGAGACACACGTCATGGGTAACTGTTCCAATATCTTTCTGAATCCCCTAAAATCAACTGTCATTAATGCTTATAATCATGACTAATTTTTTCTCTCTCACTGTTTATGCTTTCAAGAAAATCTGTTTAAACTCAAGTTTCACTCCTTACATTCTTTCACTTTTACTCTCTCAATACCTTCTAATTGTTTTCAGTTCGTACATTCAAAAACCCTTTCATCTTTATCAAATTTCTTGTGTGAACATGGCTTCTTCAAGCGTCCAAAACACCAATACTCAGGAAACTGCGTCTATGGAACAGTACGAAGAACCATACAAAACTCTACTCACTCCCATTGACAATCTGGAAGTTCTTTTAGAACTGATTGTTGATTTTGAAAGTCTTCAAGAAAACGACTTCAATCTCTCTGAAGACGTCAATGCTCAAGGATGGAATAGATATTTTGAATGTCTGTTAGGGCCAACATTTCCAATTCTTGTCAAAGAATTCTGGATACATGCTTCCTCCTCGAACCATCAAGTTACCTCGTACGTCATGGGGAAGAAGATTGTCATTACAGAAGACCTAATTTCAAGACTTATCAGTTACAATGGTGGAGGTGTCAGATGTATAGACATGGCTGAAAGTTGTTCTGATGTTGCTTCTATTGCAAGGGAAATATTTACTCTGGGTCTTCCCTCCAGCAAGATTAGGGATCTGAAGGATCATCACAGAATCTGGGCTAAAATAATTTTGGGATGCATCAACCACAGGAAGCCAACTAGCTCTCCTGATTACATAAACATTGATCAGCAGTTTATGATCTACTTTATCTCCAAGAAGACTAAGGTAAATCTCCCTCACTTGCTATTTAATCATCTGAGGACCAGTGTAAAGGAAACAAGAGAAGATGAGCGTACCAAAAGGGACTGGATACCCTTGGGAAGACTCATATCAGATATTATGACAGAGAATAGGCTGATAGAGCATTTGAATGAAGCACAGGAAATTAGCTCACTAGAAGCAACTATTGGGAAGCCTCTGAATGCAAAGAATCTTAAAAATATGAAAATCATTGAGAACATCAAGAAGGAACCCAATGTTACTTCTTTTGTAACCATCACTTCCAGAAGAATTCCTCTGGATGATTTTCCTCTTTTCTCTGAGATTGACTCCAAGCCTGAGATAATTGTCAGATATATGGATGCGTGTAAGGCAGATGGCACTGCACCAGAAATAAATATCCAGGACTTGCATCAGGCCGCTCCAAAAGTTGTTTTGAAGAAGACCAAGAAAAGGAAGGAAGCAGTAGAAGGATCATCCCAGAGGACTCCAAAAGCTGCTAAAAATAAAGGTAATCCTTCCTCTGTTACTGTTTTAGAATCAATAACTATATTAACATCTGAAACCATAACTACCCAATCAGAACATCAAACCCCACAAACTTTTGATAACTTTGATATAGGGTTTGATCCATCAGAAACTCTATGTCTAAGAGAAACTCACTCCCTTCCTACCAATCCAAATCCTGAACAAACTCAACCAGAACTTGCCAAAGTTCTGTCTGATATTGACTCTTTTGACCAAGACATTTCAGATCCCACACCACAAAATCCAAACTCCAAAACTACAACAGATGTTCCACAACCAGATATGCCACTACCTCTCTCTCCACAACAAGATATTCCTCATCCACCATCACCTCAACCTGAACAACCAGAAGCTCAAACTTCTGAGATTCAACCATCTGAGACCCATGAACCAGAACCTCACAATGTTTCATCCAACCAATCTGAAGAACCTACTTCAGATTCGTATACTATACCAATCCTAGGAATCACTGAACCACTTGCCATTCGCATGCCTCTCACCATCTTGGACATTCCACAAATTCCTTCTTCTCTGGAATCCACACCACCAAATTCCCCAACCAGTCCAATCATCATACCCGACTCTCCCACTCCTTCACCTAAGAGCAATTCAGCTGACAACGTAAGACTTATCATTGATCCAATTGCATTGGAAAGACTAGCTTCTATATCTCACAAAACTGCCATTCCCAAACCAAAACCAACTTAAACCACACCAGATGTTTGTACTAGTTTGTTGATGTTTGAAACAGGAATACATGAATGGATAACCTCCTTGAAGCATGCTAGTCTAGAGATGACTAATCTTGCTGCTTCAGATTATCTATGGACAAGTTTCAAAAACTGGCTAAGTTCTGAAACACTAAAGCTAAAAGAACAAAGCTATGAACAGGTTCAACGGAATTTTAGTGCTATGCTAAAGGTTTTTGAAGACCAGGTTCTGAGACATCTTCTCAAGGAGGAGATTCTCCCTCTGGATAATGCTCCCTAGTCAGAACATCGTCTCTCAGATGAAGTTAAACCAGAATTAGAAGATCTCTCCCTGACTGTTGCTCCAGAAGAGATGATCTCAGCAGAGGAATTGGTTCAAAGTGATCAAGCTACAGAATGCTCTGAGAAGCATCCAGATACTGAAGAATCTCCAGCTCCTTCCTATGACAGGCAAACTCTAGAAGAATTGAAGAGAGCAAATGATGTTATCCAGGAAAGGTTGGATAAGCAGGAGGACACGAACAAAGAAATCAAGAGCATTTTGAGCAAACAAGAGGAAACTAACACCCAGATCAAAGGCTTGTTGGAAGCTTTGTTCACATGCCTTCCTCCTCCCTCTTAGATTCTCTTCTGTTTTAAATCTGTTTATCTGTAACGTTTGTTTTACATTGCTTCTGTTCTGAACTACTTATCATTGCTTCTTGTTTTTTAATATAAAACAACTTTCTTAGCTCTTATTATATTGCCTTTTTGATAACTGACAAAAAGGGGGAGAAAGTAAGATATTTTCAATAACAGTTTACTGAGAAAGAAGTCTCAAACATTATGGACTACTTAACCTCTATCTTCTGAAAAGCTTGAACAGGTACAAACTCTGATGCTCAAAGACTCAAGGAACTTAAGGGAACTAATCAACTCAGTGGGAGTTTTTCTTCTTTATTCTAAACTTTTTATTCTTTATGTTTTAATTGAAAATTTTGGTTTTTGTCATCATCAAAAAGGGGGAGATTGTCAGAACATAGTTTGATTCTACAACCCTTAGTTATATTTTTGATGATAACAAATACAAAGAATAAACAACTACAAAGAGAAAATACGAACCTTAAAGATATGTTTTATGTATGCAGAAGTTCTGATCAGGTCAGCATCAGAAGATAAGCCATAAGTGTTACACGCTGAAGCAATCAGATTATTCGTGAAAGATTGGTGACCAGAACCTGCACTCAATTATAGTAAACTCTGATTCTGAACAAGAACATATCAAACCAAGTCATCAATATTCTGAAGCGTCATCAGTAGTAAGGAGAAAAGACTCTGAAGCGTTATTGAACATTCAAGACATCATCAATTCCAATGGCTTCCTTCAGACAGGATCTTCTCCAAAAGGAAAGTGTGTTAATGACATTAAACTTGCTTTATGATCAATGTCATTACACTGCGTATATAAACAAGACAACTTGCAAAATGAAGCACAGACGTACACACAACGATTTTGCTAAGATCACCAACCACGCATATTCAAGCTGCAAGCAAATTCATTCTTTATTCTAAGCTATAAACCTGTGTAATTTATCACAGTTGTGATAAACCATTTTTGTTAGAAAAACAACAACACATATTGTTTAAACATATTGTAAAAGAGATCCTTGAGATTAACCGGATTGTGGTTGTACTCAAGAAGACTTTAACATTTGTTAAAGTAGCTTTTGTAATCTTGTTAAGATTAGTGGATTAAGACCTCGTTGGAGAGAGGCGAAATCACCTTGACGGGTGGACTGGAGTAGTTTGAGATCAAACGAACCAGGATAAAAATACTGTGTCATTAAGCTGTTTTAGATCCAAGTTTTCAATTCAACCCCCCCTTCTTGTGGTTTTCACATCTTCCTAGTGAAGTCACCATTTTTCTGTAGCGGTAGAAATGTTCAAGACTAAGCCATTGGATTGACTAGCCTTTATACAAATCAAAATAAAAATCACCACCGCGCTTTATTATTTCCGAAGGAATGGGAAAAGAGCGAATAACCCAAAAAAAGGGGGGAAATATTCAAGGTAAGGGGGTTGGTTATGCAAAGGAAAGGTATTAGCACCCTAAACATCTACGGTACTCCGCATGAAACTCTTTGTAAAATCTTTATATTTTGGCTATGAAATGTGTTGTATAGAAATAGATGGTGGAGGTAAGAAAAGAAGTATTTTTTTATGATTTTTGCACCCGCCGCGGTTATGAACCTTTAGTCCCTACGTACCACCTTTCATGCAATAGGGGATCAGGGTACACGTAGTTCCTCTTCTAAAAATTTGAAACACAAATGTGTTGGTTAATTTTATGAGATAAGACGTCATCGTCATTGTCCGTGTGGAAAACATACTTACTACCCACAATTATGAGAAAGGAGAATTTGCATCATCTCAAAGTGGAGGATATGGCTTGGATTTTAAAATCAACAATGCCTCACTCAACACCCAAGTGGAAAATATCTCACTTCACTATATATTGTAGAAGTATAGTTGTTTGCATCACTACAAGGATTGACAAGAGTCCAATGTTTTGAGAAAAAAGTTTTAAAGGTAAAAGCCAAAGTGGTAAAAATGGTTTGAAATGAGATTCGTTGACTTTTAGTCTTCTCACAAAAAAAGTGTCAAAGTATTATTAAATTGTTTCAAGTTTATTTATGAAAATGATTTTTGAAAATTCATGGACATAAGTCCAAGTTTATTATGAAAGTGGTTCAAGTTTAGAAACAAGAAGGGTTTTAAAAAAAGAGGGAGAAGATTTTTGAAATAAAAGAAAATGGGAGGAGAAGAAGAGACTATCCTAAAGCATATGGTAAAAGCTAAGGAGAAAAATCATCTAACCAACAAGAAGACAATACTCGACATTATGCGTCAAGATAGAATTCCAATTCTTTGGATTGAAACCAAGCAAGCAAAGATACTAGACCTCTTGAGAGAACCAAACTTCAAGTGTATTAAGTCTTCACAAAAATTGGACAGAGTAACGGCTGTATACGGGTAAATTCCATATTACAAACAGAGAATGTAATCACTAAAACCTGCACACAAAAACAAATAAGCAACCGAATGTCTTGAGGTAAATATCAAGAGCTCCAGACAAAATAATCAAATAAGATCACAAGGTCTCCAAGATATGCCAAGGTTTCTAATCCTAAGTCCAAGAAAAAGTCCCATGCTCCACAACGCCAAGGATAGTAACCAAATAGTCCAAGTACAATTAAGAGTTTTTGGCAGGGTGTTCTTGGCTCTCTAAGCTTGGGAAATTGAATGGGGGATGACCCTCTATTTATAGGGAAGTGAGTGGGAATGAAAATTTGAAGAATCAAGGAAGTTTGGAGGGAAATTGAGCAAGGGTCGAGCACGAGTGAAGTGTGACTTCATTTCTATCAAAACTCAACCAAACCTTGCGTTTTGGGGTGCTACTCACTTCTGGAAAGTTTTCTAATCAAGTTTAAATTAAAAACGCGCACAAATCTTATGTTTAGAAGTCACATTATGAATTTCAAAATTCTGACTTTGTGCAAAATTCAGTTTCAAACTACCAAATTCAAATCTATGGCATTTCAACCTCAAGGGGCCTTATGGAATAATTCTTGATGTTTTGGAAAGATGAGGTTACAAACTTTGCAATGGAAAAAGAATGGAATCAAATGGATGCTTGAGCTGAAAGTTACATGAAGTCAAAGTGGAAGAAAAAGAGTTGACTTTCCATACTTAGAAATATTTCAAATTCTTCTTCAAGAATGACCTATAATCTTTTGTATCCAAACACGGCCTTCCACTTAGAATTTGCTCTTGACCAAAAAAGATGAAATGAAGTAGATTTCTTGAACGACATTTTGAAATTTGAACCACTCAAAATCTCCAAAAAATGAGAAAGTTATGATCTGTTGCATATTTAAGGCAACTTCCATCCATTTTCTCACTTTGCACATAAAAGAAGGCATAAATTACACATCTTTAAGATCATCATGGAAAAATAATAGTCTCAAGGTGATAAAAATTGACCAAGTTATGACCATTTGAAGTCACATATGGAAAATTGTGGATTAATCTGGATGACTTGTAATCTTTCTGCTTCATCAAGTTCCTTCCACATGAAAATTCCTTGGAACTTTTGAAGTGATTTGTTGGTGACTCTTTGAAGAGAAAGATGTCTTTGGAATCACTCAAAAATACCAAAAGGTGAGCAAGATATGCTCCTTTGAAGTTCAAAAACCTAGCCTCTAGATGAAGAGAATGCTTTGAGGAACTTTGACAAGTTTGAACAAACTTCTTGTGCCAATATTCTTTCTTTGTGAATAGAAGTTGTTGAGGATGATGATGAGGACTCATGGCAAACAGAACTACTTCCATACCAACTTTAAAACAACTTCAATGGTGAGGTTTGGATCTCTCAAGCTTTTGACTAGGGCATGGAAATAAACTCATGAACCCATGATGCAACTTGCTAAACCCCATTGCCTACACCTACATTTTTAACAAGTAAGACAAACCAATATTGTATTTGTTAATTTAGAGAGAAAATCAAAGCAAAATATCCATGATCACCAAAGAAAACAAGTCAAGGTGCTTGGTGACTCCTCAAAGAGCAAGGTTAAAGATAGGGAGAGGAACCAAAAGCCCTAATGTGATTTTGTGGTGATTGAAACAATATGGTATGATGAAGGGATCTTAGGGGCAAAAATTGGGGAAAAACAGGTATCACTGGCTTGTATGTGATAGTGACTTCGCTTCCAACTGTCTCTGCCCCTGTACCATGATGGATGGAGTAACTGTTGGCATTTAGGATTTGTACCAACTTCTTTGAGTTCTTAGTAACTGTCTTTCTGTTTTATATGCAGATATTTGTGAACAGTAATCATATTCAAATGCATATGTCAAGAATAAAACATTGGACGTTTTTTTACAAAAAAAAAACAGAAAATGGAAAAAACAAACACAGAGTTTTGTACTCAAAAGATGCTTTGTATTGATTTGAAATTTTCCTATAACAGGTGTTTTTTTTACAAGGAGGCTGACACTCTAGTAAGAAAACGCCGCCGTAAAAAATGGAAATTTTTACAGAAATTGTGTACAAAAAGAAATACGCTACGTGTAGTGATCCCATTGGGTTTCAATTCTGATATTGCCCCTATGTCTTCGAGCATCTCATCACTTTGCTACTTGTCTGAAGCTGACTGGATTGATTGGCACTGTTTGAGCTTAATACCTGATTACTGAGGTCTGATCACAAGGTGGTCCAATGGGATATAGTGATATGCTTTAATCCCTAATTTTTGCCTGGATCGCCCTTTCGGGTTTTCAGTCCACCGGGATACCGTTTTTTTCCCAAGCCGCCCTTTCGGGTTTTCGACTTCTGGGTTTACAGATTTTTTCATTTTTTATCCCTAATTTTGCCCGAACCATTTTGGTTCGCCGGGATGCCCTTATTTTTGCCTAGGTATGTCAACCTAACGGGTCTTTATTATGCGTAGTATCTTTTCACTATGTCCGCATTAATACGGTGTGGAAGGTCATCACCATCCATGGTGGTCAAAATCATGGCTCCACCCAAAAATATGTTCTTAATTATAAATGGTCCCTCATAGGCAGTATGATGCGCTTGATTACCAGATCCCCTACTTGATACACTTTTTGTTTGACTTTCTTGTTGAAGGCCTTGATCATCCGTTTCTGATACATTTGACAATGGCAGACAGCTGTAAGTCTTTTCTCGTCGATTAAGTTCAATTGATCAAGTCGAGTCTGGATCCAATCGTCTTCGCTCAAACCCGCATCCTTCATAATCCGTAAAGAAGGGATCTGGACCTCCATGGGTAGGACATCCTCCATGCCATATACCAGAGAATAGGGTGTTGCCCCTATCGATGTACGTGCTGAAGTACGGTACCCGTGAAGAGAAAATGGTAACATCTCGTGTAAGCCTTTGTATATCACCATCATCTTCTGTATGATCTTTTTAATATTCTTATTAGCAGCTTCGACAACCCCATTCATCTTTTGCCGGTAAGGAGAAGAGTTATGATGCTGAATCTTGAACTGTTTACAGAGTTCAATGATCATTGAGTTGTTGAGATTAGTACCATTATCCATGATGATTCTCTCAGGGATACCATAATGACAAACCAAGTTATGCTCGATGAACCGTGCCACCAGATTCTTGGTAATCGTAGAAAAGGAGGCACCCTCAACCCACTTCGTGAAGTAATCAATGGCCACTAGGATGAAGTAATGCCTGTTGGACGCGGTAGGTTTGATCTCGCTGATCATGTTAATGCCCCACATTCAAAGGGCCAGGGAGCTGTCAAGACGTTCAAAGGAACTGGAGGTACATGCACCTTATCAGCATAGATTTGGAACTTGTGACAGGTTCAAGAATGCTGATAAAAGTAAGCTTCCATAGTGGACCAGTAGTATCCTTCCCGTAGGATCTTCTTTGCCATGGTATGTCCACTGGAATGAGTGCCAAAGGTACCTTCGTGTAGGTCTGCCAAGATCCTCTCTCCTTCGCTCTTGTCTACACACCGCAATAAGGTAGATTCATGATTGAGCTTATAGAGGATTCCATTGTTGAGGAAGAACTTTGCAGCAAACCTTCTTAGAAATTTCTTGTCAATGACAGGTGCCCCTTCGGGATACTCTTGAGTTTCGAGGTACCTTTTGACTTCATGAAACCAAGGTTTGTCGGCTACCTCCTCAGTATCGTTCTCACAGCAGTATGCCGGTTCATCCAACCTCTCAATAGTGATTAGGGGAGCTTCATTGTCCCACCTGACCTTGAACATTGACGACAAAGTAGCTAGCGCGTCCGCTAACTAATTCTCTTCTCGTGGGAAATGTTCAAAGGTGATCTCTTCAAAATGCGGCAGCAGTGTCAGTACATGTTCTTTGTAAGGGATAAAGTTCGGGTATTTCATATCCAACTCGCCTTTGATCTGACTTATCACCGAAGCGAAATCCCCGAATACACTCAAGAACTTGATCCTTTGGTCAATAGCAGCTCTAAGACCCATGATAAACGCTTCATACTTTGCCATGTTGTTGGTACAATTGAAACATTATCGGGCAGTAAATGGAGTATGACAGCCCTCAGGAGATATGATTACAATGCCAATGCTGTTACCAAGTGCGATTGAGGCTCCATCAAAAAACATAGACCATCGGGATTCTTCCCGGGTCCTTCATCCGGTCCAGGTTCTTCACAGTCGATTACTAACATGATGTTCTCATCCGGGAACTCAAAATTCATGGACTGGTATTCATCCACGGCTTGATGTGCCAAATGATCAGCTAACACACTTCCCTTGATTGCTTTTTGGGTTGTGTATTGGATGTCGTTTTCGGTTAAGATCATTTGCCATCTTTCTATTCTTCCGGAGAGAGCAGGCTTCTCGAAAATGTACTTGATCGGATCCATCTTAGATATCAACAAGGTAATGTGGGTCAACATATACTGCCTCAGCCGGCGAGCAGCCCATGCCAAAGCGTAACAAGTTTTCTTGAGTAGTGAGTATCATGTTTCATAGTCGGTAAAATATTTGCTAAGGTAGTAATATTGCGTGCTATTTTCGATAACACTCGTCATGCTGCCCCAACACACACCCCATTGAATTATATAGCACTGTTAAGTACATTATCGAAGGTCTTCCTTCATTCGGAGGCATCAGAATAGGAGGTTCTTGGAGGTATTTCTTGATTCTGTCAAAGGAGACCTGGCATTCGTCATTCCACTTTACCACTTGATCTTTCTTCAAAAGCTTGAAGATTGGCTCACAAGTAGCAGTCAGATGTGAAATGAATTGGGAAAGTAATTTAGGCGTCCCAAGAAACCTCTAACTTCCTTCTCAGTATGGGGAGTCGACATCTCTTGTATGGCCTTCACCTTTGTAGGGTCTACTTGAATACCTTTGTCAGTGACGATGAATCCCAGAAGCTTACCAGACCTTACCCCGAAGGTGCACTTGTTTGGATTTAACCTCAGCTTGTAAGTCTTCAACCTATCAAACAACTTTTATAGAGGATCAAGATGTTCTTCCTCAGGTTGAGACCTGGCTATCATGTCATCGACCCAAACCTCTATCTCATGGTGAATCATATCATGGAACAGAGCTACCATAGCTTGCTGATAAGTTTCCCCAGCATTCTACAACCCAAATGGCATCACCTTGTAGCAAAAAGTGCCCCACTGTGTAACAAAGGTTTTCTTCCCCATGTCTTCAGGTGCCATCTTAATCTGATTGTAGCCAGAGAAACTATCCATGAAGGAAAATACTTTGTGTTGTGCGGTGTTGTCAACCAGAACATCAATGTGGGAAAGCGAGAAGTAATCCTTGGGGCTTGCCCTATTCAGGTCTCTGTAATCCACACACATTCGTACTTTACCATCTTTCTTCGATACTGGAACCACATTAGCAACCCACTGCGGATAGGAGGTGACAACTAAGAACCCTGCATTGAACTACTTCATAACCTCTGCTTTAATCTTCTCTGACATCTCAGGGCGCATACGACAGACCTTTTGCTTTACCGGAGGGAAGTCTTCTTTAGTCGACAGACGATGAACCACTATATCCGTGTCTAGTCCTGGCATGTCTTCATATGACCAGGCAAAGATTTCAACATACTCATGCAACATCTGTACCAACCGATGTTTGACACTAAGCTCAAGATTTGCACCTGTCTTTTATGTCTTCCTCTGTACCCAAGTTCACTGTCTCAACCGGCTTTTCATGAGGCTGTATGGCCCTGTCTTCCTACTGTAATAGACTAGCATGTTCTCCGGGTACCTCACAATCTTCCTCACCTTCGTTCTCGGCTTGGTTGATCGGATTTTCAAAGTCATTATGAGCGGTAGCAGAACTGTTATCAATGGGTTCCAGAGTGGATATGGATCTGCATTTGGATACGTGAGTATGTGTAAGAGCATAGTTGTATAGACAGAATAAAAGAAAAGAAAGACAAAGAGCGCAAAATTTGTATGCAAACGTCCAATGCTTTATTGATGTCATATGAAAATGAAACATGATAACCCTCACAAATAGAACCATTGTGCCCCGGATAAGACACATGGCTATAGAGTTTATATTGTTTTTAAATTACATATCCGAAAAATCATAAAGACAATTACTTCTGAGCAAAAGTAATCGGTACAAAGTTCTTGGCAGTCCAGTTACTGAGTCTGCCGTTGGTGGTTGGGAAGATCCAGCTGTCAATGTTGGAATCACCATCCCTGTCTTCAAGCTCATTGACCCCAAGATTACTGATGCGTAGGGGAGGTCCTCTAGCCGAGCATGACGATCAGCCCTTTGAGCACCTGTAGTGAAGTCCAAACCAGATTTGTCAGACTTGTAATGAATAATCGGGAGCTGACCCCAAATGGTAGACTCACCTTCTTCAACCATTGCTTGTGCATCCTTGAGAGAAGCCATCTTCGAGGGAGATTTGGTGATATTTAGAGGATTGTCAGTAGTTTCTGCTGTAGCCATAATCTGAGGTACCTCTTCAAAGTTCTGGCAAGGAGTCTCGATGAACTCGCCATCCATTTCCACGTACCTGAAGGAGTTCAAGTGACTGATCATATACTCATATTCACCATGCACAGTGACAATCTTTCCTCTTACTGGGTACTTCAACATTTGGTGGAGGGTAGAAGTAATAGCCCCAACCCCATGTACCCAAGGGCGTCCTAACAAGCAAGAATATGAAGGTTTGATATCCATTACGTAGAAAGTGGAGTCGAAGGTCTGGGAACCAACTTTGATAGGGACATCGACTTCCCCGTGCACCATCCTCTTCAAACCATCGAAAGCTCTCACTACTATATTTCTAGGCTTCAAGGTCAAGCCTTCGCATTCCAATCTGTCTAGAACTTTTTTAGGTAGCACATTTAATGAGGAGCCAGTATCTACCAAAACACAGGCCAGATTCTTGCCCCTGCATTCAACGGAAACATTAAGAGCATCATTATGCTTCCTCCCCTTTGGTGTCAGATCCGCGTCAGAAAAACCCAACCCATTATCGACAACAGACTAGCCACACAATCTTCAAACTGATCAGCAGATGTCTCTTGTGGCACGTGAGCCGTCTTCAGAAACTTAACCAGATCCTTCGCATGGGCCTCAGAATACAACAACAAAGCTAACATAGAAATTTTGGATGGGGTCTGCCCCAGCTGCTCGACCATGTTGTAGTCGCTCTTATTTATTATCTTCAAAATTTCTTCCATTCTTTTTTGGAAGCTTCAGGTATGGTTACTGAGTTGGCCTTTGTCAGGACGGGCTCAATCAGTATGTCTTTGCCTCGAGTCTCGACCGAATGGGTGATGGGAGGGTCAACAGGAGTGATTACTGGAATTGCAGTAGTAGTCTTGGGTGGAACCACATTAGGAATGATCACAAGTCTGGTAACAGTCTTCGGGGGGGAATTTAAGGGGAGAACACTCTTCCACTTCTTGTTATTTTATTGGTTCTGGCAATTTTGACGATGTCGGAATCAGCATTTTCAGAAATCTTGTCTTCAATGGCTAGCATGTCCTGCTTTACGCCGTGGTAATAGACGGCGGCCCTATAGTTCCAAGGAACAGCTTTGTCCGAGGAGTATGGGATTGGCCCTGGCATGGTTATGATAACCGGAGTCACCTTTAAAATTGATGTAATCCTGACGGGTCTCTTAGCGGAGGCCCTGGGAGGATTGGTGGAAATGGTTATGATAACAACGTCTTCACAGGAAACAATCGGAACAAGAGTCTTCTCAAACAGAATATCTTTGTCATCCATCAGGCGCTGAACACTTGTGTTCAAAAAAGGGCAACTAGTCAATAGAAATGAACAAAGGTGGCAACCTTCATCAAATCGTGGAAATAAATCGGCCTTCATCAAATTCCCTTTGATAGTTATAAGTGGGGTCACCAATTCTTCCACAGAAGTCACAAACACATCTTCTTCAACGGTATTAACACCATGACCATGTTTCGGCATAGGAGTATTGATAACGTTGGGATTCTCCAGGGGACCAAATTCAATCTCCTTAGCACCAATCAGGTCCTGCACTTTGTTCTTCAAAGCCTAGCAATCATTGGTATCATGGCCTGGACTTTCCGAATGGTAAGCCAACGAGGATTCGGTTTATAGTAGGGAGAGGTGGTGTTAGGGTTCCTCGGAGCTTCCCTCAGAGTAACCATATTGGACTTCAACAACTGAGGTAAAACCTGAGACAACGTCATGTTTATCTGAGTGAACTGTCTAGCTGGTCTTTCTGCTCTTGGCTGATTGTTTCTTTGCTAAGCAGGTGCAGGTTTGGGAATCATAACAGCCCCTACTGCCGGACGGTGGTAGGTTTGATTCTAATTCTTTTTGTTATAGACGACACTGACTTCCTTTTTACCTGCAAACGGCTTCCTTGCAGCACTAGAAGAGGCATCCTTCTGAATTTTTCCACTTCGGATTCCAGCTTCCACTCTTTCTCCTGTTAAGACCAGTTCAGTAAAACCCGCCGATGAACTTCTAATCAAATGGTTGAAGAATGGCCCAGTCAAAGTTCCCAGAAACATATCCACGAGTTCCCTGTCAGCCAAGGGAGGTTGAACTCTTCCAGACAAATCTCTCCACTTCTGAGCACAATCCTTGAAACCCTCGTTTGAACCCATAGACAGATTTTGGAGTTGTGTAGGGGTGGGAGTGAGGTCTGCATTATACTGATATTGCTTATAAAATGCAGCAGTAAGGTCTTCCCAGTTATTAACATTGGCTCTTTCCATCTAATAGAACTAATCCAGTTGTGTTCCAGAAATACTGTCTTGGAAGAAGTGAACCCATAAGTCTTTGTCAGCATAACGAGGTTGTATCTTCCTCACATAGGAACGAAGATGCATTTTAGGACAAGAGACCCCATAATACTTAGGAAATACCAGTGCCTTGAATTTTTGGGGGATGACAACCCTAGAGACCAGACCCAACTCTTCAATATCCAGCCCAGGAACCTTCTGGATTTCCATAGCACTCAGACGCTCTTGTAGCTGCTTATACCTTTCATCAGCCAGAGGGTACTGCTCCTCGTTATAATCAGTTTCATTGTCAGACTCTTTAGGACTAGGGTCCTCTTCTTTGGCTTCACCCTCTTGATTCTCTCCCTCTTTAGATGAAGAAGCTAAATCAACAACCCATCTTGGCGGCCCTCTAAACCTTCTGCTCATATGTGCCACACCAGCTGTCCTCTTGGTCTTCTTAGTGTTCTTCTTAACAATCAAAGCCTTCAGATCTTCTTGTCCTTTGGCCAGAGCCACAATCATTTGCTGGAACTGTGTGTTCTGAGTCTGAAGATCTTTCACAGTTTGTTCAAGAGCCATTGCTGAAATAAACAGTGAATGAGATGAGAAACCTGTTATGAATCCTGTTATGCAATGATATGTATGATATGTATGAAATGTTTTCAAGGGTTCTTAAGGGCTCAAATTTTCTTAAACAAAAAGGAACAAACATGAATTGTATTAGTAAACTTGAATTGTTACAAAGAATGTATTTTGAGAGTAAAATTAAGAAAAATAAAACAAAAGAAGACTAGGTTTCCCATGGGCGCATCCTCTTTGGCGTGATGTAGGCGTTGATATTCCTCTCTTCATGAAGTAGCCTAGTGAGTTCCAAGACCTTCTTCTTGTTCGCGTAGAATTGTGGTTCAAACGTATCCCGCTCCTCTTTAAGCTGGACACAAGACTTTTGTAACTCTTCGTGATCAGTTGGCATGTCTGGATGAAGAACAAGATGAGGAGTATCTCCCTTGGCAACTAGTTCCATAATCATAGGTCTGATAGTGGGATAAGGCATCATAAGAGTTTGAGCGCGGGCTTATACCCATCTGAGATAAGGCTCGAGAGGTATGGAATTCTTATGCCCAAGTGTCTTGTTGTCAACCCTATGTACCATACTCCAAGCTTGTATGAACCTTTTGCGGTAACCCTAAACATCATTCTCATAGTTGAAGGAGATTCCTTGAATAAGTGTATCATGAGGACCATCCCTTCTTGCATAACCAAATTGTTGTAATGCTAAGCAAGGGTTATAATTTATTCCTCCCCTAATGCCTAAGAGAGGGACATTATGGAATTCACCACAACGATCAATGATAGTAACATCTTCCGAGAACCATAAACACCAATGAATGTCTTAGTGCGTAAGGGACATTAGTCGATGAGACCATCTTTTACCCTGTTCATTCTTCAAAGTAGATCTGGGTAGGTGCATAATAAACCACCTAGCCAATAGAGGAGTGCAACACTGGAGGGTCCCCCTTCTTTTTAGAGTGTGAGCATGCAGAGAGTGTAGAATATCCTCGAGTAATGTAGGTACCAGATTGCAAGACAGAAAAACCTGAATTATGCTCACATCTACGAGTTGATCCCATTAGGGAACGGTACAATACAAGGAGCACCAAAACCTCTTCAAAAGCTTGTAGATCCAGGGTATCCCAAAAATAGTAAGCCTTCTCGAACAGACATTTAACCGGAATTCCTTGAACACTCCCTCTGGTTTCCCAATTTGTCACTATGTCGGACCGTTGTAAGGATAAAGCTTTAGCAATTTCTTCAGGTTTGGGATGTCTTTTCGTACCGCTGAAAGGTAGCTGATCAAGAATGGGTATCCCAAATAACTGAGAAAATTCCTCCACAGTAGGCACTAACTGGTAATCCGAGAATGTGAAACAGTGATGCAGAGGATCGAACAACTGAAATAGCACTTTCAACATTTCTTCGTCAGGTTTTGCAGTTACCAAGTTGAGCAAACGACCATGCTTTTCAGTGATAGGAGAGATTTCGGGAATCCTTACTACCAAGTCCCTTAATTGGGGAGATACTTTCACTAGGTTAATCTGAATAGTGTTCCTACGGAGGGATGCATTATCCTACAAAACAGAGCAAAGATGAGCCCTAGAAACCCTTGAAACGGTTAGTATGATATGTTATGGTATGATGTTTATGATGTCATGATAAATCACAGGTATAGCAAACACATAGCAAACACAGACAAATCACAACAAGTCCTTAGGTTTAAGGCCTGCTTGAGTTTTAAGGTCATACCCTCTTAAAGCTGGATTGGTTCAACATGTCCTATAAATATGTAACCGGCTTCTAAAGGGATCTCAATATCACCGATCTTTCCCCCAAGCCTTGTTTAATCGACGATTGATTCGTAATCAAACAAAACTCAGAAGTCAAACCTCAATGAGTATAGCATCGAGTATCTGTCGACCTTAGGCATACACCCAAGTTGGCCATCTCGCTACGTCCTACTGGCCAAGTTGTGCAATTAAAGGTTCTAAGTTCAGTTGATGCTTTATGACACCACGCGGCGGCCCCATACATCTCCTTGATTGACTCAAGGGTTACGGGTACCAACCAAAGTGCCACATCAACATAACTACTACTTCAACTGTGTCGGTATACCCCAGCACAACTCCCTCACAATTTATTGCCACTTACCTAAAAGGTGTTTCCCGATCCGGGTGTAGGATCAAATAACCCAAACAGTTCCCATAAATATAAAGCAAGCAAGACAATCAAGAGAAAGCAGTTAAATATGACCTAGATCCTAAGGTTTACCCCACTTTATATTTATTCCCCAACAGAGTCGCCAGTTCTATGATATGGTGGCAGAACCGACTATTAATACTGGTTTGCGTTTTTTGTTTGCAAATGTCGCGGTAAGCAAGAGTCACCACAGACTTTTATTTTATCCAATCAAGAAAAGGAAAAAGAACAGAAAAAACCTTTTTCGAGATATTTCTGAGTACGGGGGGTAGGTTATAGAAAGGGAAGGTGTTAGCACCCTTTCTATCAATTGTTTTCCACAGGCTCTTAGGTACTTGCTCATTTTGAAAACTGCTCTTGTGTGCTTGTTTTTGAAAAGTTTTGTTTTACTTCGTTTTAACCCTTGTTTCTGTCCTCAAGAGTATTACGAAGTTGTTTTTTTGAAAACTTTGTTTGGAAAGTGTTTGTGTAAAAAAGTTATTGTTTGTTTGAGCAAGTATCTAGGAATTAATCTATCTACTCGAAAAAGGTCTGTTCGTTTTTCTTTTAGACAATGCTATCCCATTATTGAGAAATAGGTAACATCATCGTTGGAGTTTTTTAGGGACATTCGAAGGGACAAATACGATCACAAAAGCAATGTTAGGAAATGTTAGTAATCATCCTAAAGCCTTAAAGATCTTTTTCTGAGGCAACATCTGAATGGGTCATTTTAGATCTTTCGGGGCTAGAGGACAACCACTAACAAACCCTATACTTCATGACCGTTTACCGAAGGCAACCGGAGTGGAGTAAACCCTAGGAGTGAGCATGTGCGAGTGTAATTTTCAATTAATTTATCTTTGCAAATTTAGGGTTTTCTATCCTATTAATTTTCAGTTTGTCTTTCCATACAATCCTATTAACATCTAGGCAGTTTATAGTTTGAGGAAATTAAAGCGAGAAAGTTAAAGTCCTAGCTATTACAGGGCTTTTGCAGATACATAATTATTTTGGACTGAAAATAAAAATGCGGAATTTAAACCCTAATTTCTATTACAAACATGATGCAGTTACAATACTAATAAAAGAATTAAAAATGCGTGCGACGAATTAAATGCGAGAATATTCAGAAAACCTAAAAAAATCTAGTTGAAAACATATTAGGTTAGTTTTTTGAGAAAAAAGTAATTAGGTTATGTACAAATTAAACCCTAATTTCTAATTCATTTAAATTATGAAAAAAGGAATTAAGTTTCCCTAAATTAAATTAATCTAATTAATTAAGGAAATAAAATATTTTATGAAAAAAACATGATTTTTATGTTTTTTAGGATTTTTTGATTTAATGATAAAAAATGATTTTTTGGGTTATTTTGTAAAAAGAAAATAATTAAAAGAATTAATAAAAAGAATTAAAATAAAAAAGACAAGATATGGTCCTGTATAAGCAACCCAGGGGGGGGTGCATTGTTGAATTGTAAGGCCCAAAGAGATGCTGAGCCCATTCCCTGCGCTGGATTCAGTGCAGGTCTTTGCTGATGGTGCACCATGGTCATCCCTTAATGGGTGTCTGATCTAGCTAGGAAATGATCCATTGGCTGGATCAGTGGGGTGCATGGAAGGCGCTTGGCTGTGTATAGTACTAGATCTGCATGTAAGTGTTAAGAAAATAATAAAATGCTGGGACGTGGGGATCGAACCCAGGTCCTCTCCCTCAATACCACGTGTGCTTAACCAACTGGGCTACATATTCTTTTGTTAATAAGAATGAATAACAAATAATATAATGGAATATGGGTTAGTATGATAATGAAACGCGCGAAATTTAAATTGCCCAATCAGGCTTGGACACGCCATCGTCTTCTTTGCAGAACCGTCGTTTTAGGTTGGAACTTATAACTACGGCCTGACTCCATGGTTATAGCACTGCAAGTTTCAAAAATCAACATCAAGCATGATAAATTAATTCCAAGTACATGGATCAACTCGTCATGATGCCACAAGCATCACGGTACCCTTCTCATTGGCCAATTTAACCTGTATGGAGAAACCCTGAAACGACAAAGCAAACCCTAGCAATGGTAATTTTGAATATAGGCATCAAAACACAAAATTAATTAAACCAAAACATTCTAAATGATGATACAAATATAATGCTATGCTTAAAAGTGATTAATTATGCGTAAATTAAGAAATCAAATTCAAGTTTGGAGGTGCAAACCGTAGGTCTGTAACTCGCGATTTTGGACGTGAAAATGCTTGCAATTGATCGAGACACGTTCTGGAGATGTCCAGGAGTCTATTGGTAGTCTTAGAATGCTTTGAATTTTCCTCTAGAGTAGAAACCGATCCATACCTTTTTGCCAAAATTTTGAGTTTTGTTCTCAGCTTTCACGACCTTAATCCTTGTTCTTCTGGCTTGAGTATGTTCGGTATATGTAGTGGAACGAATTAGGGCAACAAAAACACATTGTATCTTTGATAATAATGGAGATTTGATATGATTTTTCTCTTGTATTATATGTTTCCAAAATAGGCCTAATCATGCCAATTTGCTCCAATCATCCCTTGCACGATTTGAGATGCTATGCCAGCCTAATTGGATTTTATTCCTACAAAAAATCAGATTAAAACCAATCTTTTTATATTTTTTGCAATTTATTTGATTTAATTTGAATTTTAAATAATAAAAAATCAAAATAAAATAAATAATGAAGAAAATAATGTGTGGATGCTGATTTGGGTCGTGGACCATATCACAAGCAAGAGAAGCTAGGCCCATTTGACAAAAAATGCACTTTTTAGCACATTTGACTTTTGACAATTTTCCAAAAATGGCCAACTTTGACAATGCATATCTCCTCCAATTTTAACCCTAGAGAAGTGTTCTTGGACTTTAAGAAATCTTAGGATGTCCCCTAAACAACCCTTTTTGTTTCATCTCAATTGGGTCCTCCATGTTCATGTAAGAAGCTTTGACCCAAAAGGTGTTTTTGTTGACTTTTCAAAAGGACCTATAATGTAGAAATTCATATCTTTTGATTTTTGAATATTTTGAACTTGTGGGATGAATATGAGTTGTAGGGAATTGAGTCCTCTTCAAAATGATCCTTAGATGGAAAATTTCTGATAAAGTATGAAGAAGTTATGCCTTGTCAAATTTTGATTGACTTTTCTTGAGAAACCTTAATTTAGCAACTTTTGGGTTTTGATGAATTTGGGGAATTCCTTGAGGAATCATGATCAACACTTGATAAAATGATAGATATCTCTCCAAAATGTTGATGTTGACCAAAAATCTTGAAGTTTGACTGCATGTGAGCCACAATTGACTTTTGACCTAGTATAGTTGATTTTCAGGCATCTGGGCAATTGACTTAGGAAACTTCTTGTGCAAGGCATGAAACTTGACATGGATGATCTTGAGAATATATTTGGACCATGGAAAGCATTTGGGACCTTTGGAGTTCCCACACAATGATGAAAATGGAAACCCTAGTTTGAGGTACATTGCTTTAGGAGAGAGTTTGTCTGGTCAACTCTTGGGCATCCTTGAGCAAGGTGAGAACCTCAATTGGCATGTGTTGAGTAAAATGAGAGGGGAAATTTTAGGGTACAACACCTAGTATCCTTGTGAAAAAGGTAGATTAGGGGGTTCTAACACCTTCCCTTCGTCTAAGAACGAGTCTAACAATCTAGAATCTCTGACTTATTTAGGGTTAACCTTTATATTCCTTTCCCTAGGATAAAAATTAAGGGTGACGACTCTTATTTTAAAACCAGTTACAACAGCCGACAACTCTTTTGGGGACTCAACCCTAGGTTTAGAAGCATTGTCTTTTGGTTTTAAGGTTTTTAGGGTTTTATTTTTATTTTTTTATATTTGCTTATTTAATTGTTTACTTATTTCTACTTATTATTTTTATTCATTATATTTATTCATCTGTGGTGGGATTTTATTATTTTAAAAAAATTATTTTCAAAAAACATTTAGAAAGAAGGTCCGTCTATTAGCCAAGGGGATACATCAATCCTATGAGTTTATGTGACGACTTCGCCTAGAGCTGGTGGAATTTTGTGAAAAGAATACGCCTCAAGAGATATCCTCTTGGGAAGTAGGATTTGGAATGAAAAATATTAGTCTTTATACAACCCTTAAACAAAAATCTCATAATGATACCTTTCACGACCTAAACACGAATGTTTCGGTCTGCAAAGAGGCTCTACTTAAGGGAGGCCCTTGTGCCTTTACCTCTAGTGTTATTTATGATATCTTTAAGGAAACCACCTTAAAGGGAGGGTAGAATATCTGTAGGATAAAACTAGAAACCTACCTTCTAAGGGTACCTTTCATAAAATCCCATCATTAAGCCCCACATTCATGCATTCATACTTTTTTTTCATTTCATATATTCATTACCCTCTATTTCTTTCTTGTCTATCTTAATCACATGATTAAAAAAACAGATAAGTCAAAGGTTTTGATGAGTGTCTTAAAAATGAATGCAAGAGGAAAACAACTTGTCTATGTTAGTGCTATCAAGCCATATATGACAAAGATAATAATCATCAAGGGGAAACTGCCTGAAAGAGCCATGAAGATGTTAAGTGCTTCCAAAAGTTTCTTTTTTGGTTCGAATATTCTTCAATATCTGAATTGTATTCCCTTTTGAGGATGATTATTATTAATGAAAGTACTTTTGTTTCCATGTTCGAAATGCGTATTCATTTTAAGATACTCACCAATAAAAAGCAAATCCTGAAATATATATATATATATATATATATATATATATATATATATATATATATATATATATATATATATATATATATATATATATATATATATATATATATATATATATATATCCAATACATTCATAAACATCTGCATCTCATTATAAAAAAAGTCATCATTTTTTCAAAACCTTCTCCAGTTAAACCATTGGTAGAAGAAAAGCACCACCTCTCCGACCACCATATCAGACAAGGGCTCATAAAAAAAAGTGATGGAACAAATTAAAGAAAACCAAGCCACATTCAGGGAAGATTTGGAGCAGGTAAAAGGAAAAATCGACTCGATGAAAGGAGATATGAGTCCAGTTCTTCTAGCCTTGAAGAGCATCATCGAGAGTAAAGAACAGATTCCCAAGGTAACCTTTGAGGAAGTATCCCAAACTATTGTTGCATCGAGCGGTCACCAACCAAGAAGAGAAATGGAGTTAGGACCTCAAAAGTCAACTATGGATGAACACGAGGCTAGAAAACCTGATACTGAAGAGTTTCTCCCACCTCCACCAAAGGTAGGGGCATCTCATAACTTGCAAATTCTGGTCAACAACACAGACAACTATGTAGACTTGCAGTATGGAGACCATGACTTAGAAGATGTTAATCAAGCACCTAAAAGAAAAACCCACACCCATGTCACTCAAAATCCCTTGGCACTCAACCAGTACAAAGCTCTTGAAGAAAGGTTAAAGGTTGTAGAGGGTTACGATGCTTTCAATACCGACGCTCTCGAAATGCGTCTAGTTCTTGATGTGGTGATTCTGCCAAAATTCAAAGTTCCCGACTTTGGAAAATACAAGGGGCTCATATGTCTAAGGAACCATCTGTGCATGTATTGTAGGAAGATGCATGCCTATGCTCAAGACCAGAAGATGATGATTCATTGCTTACAAGACAGCTTAAGTGGGGCATCCCTAGATTGGTACATGTAGTTGGAACGGGTTCATGTTCAAACATGGTTAGATCTCGCTAATGATTTTCTGAAATAGTAAGAATATAACTTGGACATGGAACATACCCACATGCAACTCCAGAACCTGTCTTAGAAAAAGGAGGAGTCTTTAAAGGAATATTCCCAAAAGGGCCTTCAAACATAAAGTTCAAGATATGTTGGATTCTCAGAATATCACCTTTTATAAGCCGAATATCAAGTCAAACCCCATTCCCCCGAATGGTGGACCAGCGATAAATGCAATTGAAGTATTCAGTGACTTTGGGCAGCCAGACCAGTAAAGGCCCCAATAAATTTGTTGAAAGAATATTTGTTGGATTGTGCGTTCCTTTTGGAACATAATGAAGCTTTTGAGAAGACATTACAAAAATTGGTGGACTAGGGGATAATCCAATTTGTATTATACCCTGATGGAGAATATGTAGTTACGATTGAGGGAAGTACAAATAAGCCATTGGTAATTCCTTGTCAATGGCCAAACCATAATAAGAAGACTTTTGTGATTCCATGGTGAGAATCAACAAAAACACCAGTAATAACACCAAGATAAACTCAAAAGATACCAATATCTACAAAGACTACGATGGTAATTAGGGGGCCATCTCGTTTGTATACGTCAATGGCTTAAAACAGGAATGTGAGCCAACGACAAGCCAAGAACCCGCAATCTCAAACATAGCAGGAAGAAGGGGCATGACCTGCAATGGTCGAGTCTTTGGATCCAAACCGCAAAAGAAGGATGATGCTAGGGTTAAAAATAAAAATGATATGTTGGTGAAGGACAAAGGAAAAGCAGTGGTGGAAACAAGTCAAAAACTAGAGCCTCCAAGCAAGAATTTTGCTTATCAAGAGGCAAAAGAATGTTTAAAAAAAATCAAGAGGAGTAATTATAGGGTGGTGGATCAGCTTCACCAAACCCCAACCATAATTTATATACTCTCATTGATCATTAATTCAAAAGCGCATCGAGACTCTCTAATGAAGCTTCTGAGTTTTTCCCATGTCGCAGAGGAGATTACTATAAACCAATTTAACAATGTTGTGGAAAATCTGACGTCTGGATCATATATGGGTTTTAATGACAGTGAGTTACCTCCACAAGGCCGAGAACACAATAAGGCATTTCACATCTCGATTCAGATAGGTACTACAAGTTTTTCCAGGGTACTCACCGATACTGGTTCTGCCCTCAATGTACTACCAAAGTCCAGCTTGATGAAGTTAACACTAGATGGTGTTGTGATAAGACCAAGTTCTACGATGGTTAAAGCTTTTGACAGTCCTCAAAGTTCAGTATTTGGAGAAGTGTAACTTCCTGTCAAGATCGGCCCACATATGTTCTATATCACTTTTCAAGTTATGGATATAGAACCAGCATATACATGTATACTTGGACTACCCTGGATTCATGCAGCAGGGGCAGTCACTTTGACTTTACACTAAAAACTGAAGTTCTTCGTTGAAGGAAAATTGGTCATAATCAATGGTGAAGAGGACATCTTTGTAAGTCACATAGAATCCTACAGGTATATCAGTGTTGATGAAGATTGTATAGCCACACTATTTTAAGTCTTAGAGATTTCCTCAATGGTGACCCTACCGGTGGAAAAAATCGAGAAACCTACTATGACTTCATGGAGAGACTTGTAAATAACGGTGGAAAGTGGTGCCTCAAAGGGTTGGGGAAATAACTCGGAAATACTTAAGAAGAAGAATCACTTTAGTTTGGGTTACGAATTATCAAAGGATGCACTGAAAAGCAAAGCACAGTTTCCTCCAATCCAGGAGACTTTTGTCAACAAAGGAGTAGACCATGGTGGACAGGTGGAAATGATATCTAACAAAGACAACATCAAAAGGGCAACTTATTTCATCCATGAATGTGCCCCAGGCGAAGAACTCAAGTATTGGAAAACTGTGGAGATTCCCGAGATCTTTTTCTTTCCAAAGTAATTTTCCTTGATTTTAAAAGAACCTATGTCAAAGCTTGAGGCATAGGGGTTACTTGTAAGGGTCCCCCAATTTGTTTCAGAAAGTATTCATGATTAATAAAAGTTATATTTCACATTCAATTAAGATCCTTGTCTTTCTCTTCCATTTAAAAATGGTAATACTTTGCTGCATATGCATTTTCCAAATTCACATACTAAAAATTTCACTAAAACATGATAAATGTGCATATCCATGCCCAAAATCACCGATAATGTTACTACTGCTATCTGATATAATTTTGATGCACCCATCCACCAAGCTGAAGAGGAAGATGATGAAGATCTTGAGCTTTCCAAAGAATTGGCGAAGGAAATAGAGTGAAAAGCTGACAGTATATAACCATATCAGGAACCTATTGAGACCATTAACCTTGGCACAGAGGAAGATCTGAAAGAGATCAAGCTAGGGGAAACAATGGAGAAACGCGTCAACAAAATTTGATCAAGTTGCTACATGAATATGTGGATATATTTACCTGACCCCTCAAGGAAAGTTGCTCTCTAGTTATACAAAAGCTCAGAAGAACTCGTCTAGACATGTCCAACAAGATTCGAGAAGAGGTCTTTAAACAATTTGATGCGGGGTTCTTAAAGGTGGTATATTATCCACCTTGGATAACTAAAATCGTGCCAGTACCCAAGAACGATGGTAAAGTACACATGTGTGTGGATTATCGGCATTTGAACAAACCAAGTCCTAGAGAAGATTTATCGTTACCTCACATAGATGTTTTGGTGGACAATATAACTCAAGCTTTGGTATTCTCATTCATGGATGGTTTCTCAGGAAATAATCAAATCAAAATAGCACCCGGAGATATGGAAAAGACTACTTTCATGACACCTTGGGGCACTTACTGTTAAAAGGTAATGCAATTCGGTTTAAAGAATGTTGGGAAACCTATTAACGAGTTATGGTCACACTATTCTATGATATCATTCACAACGAGGTTGAGGTGTACGTAGGTGATATGATTTCCAAATCTCATATGGAGGAGGATCACATCATACATTTATAAAAGTTATTTGATCATCTACGAAGATTCAAACTAAGGTTGAATCCAAACAAGTGTACATTTGGTGTCAGATCAGGCAAGTTACAGGGTTTCATTGTAAGTCAGCATGGTATTGAGGTGGACCCCGACAAGGTAAAAGCCATACAAGAAATTCTAGCTCCGAGGACAACGAAAGAGGTTTGTAGTTTGTTAGGATGATTGAATTACATTTCAAGGTTCATATCGCACCTAACTGCTACGCGCGAGCCTATATTCAAATTATTGCAAAAAGATCAGATGGTGGTATGGAATAATGATTGCCAGACAACTTTCGAGAAAATAAAGAAATATTTACAAGAGCCACCGATCTTAATGCCGCCAGTTCCCAGAAGACCTCTCATCATGTACCTCACAGTGCTTGAAGTATCAATGGGATGTATATTAGGAAAACATGGAGAAACATGTAGAAAATAGCATGCAATCTACTACCTCAACAAGAAATTTACTGACTGTGAAACCATGTACTCACTCCTCGAGAAAAATTGTTGTGCATTGGCTTGGACTACTAAATGATTAAGGCAATACATGTTAACTCACACCACATGGTTAATAGCAAGAATGGATCCTTTAAAGTATGTGTTCGAAAAAGCAGATTTTATAGGAAGGACTGCTTGATGAATGATGCTACTATAAGAGTACGACATCCAATATGTTACTCAAAAGGCCATAAAGGGTAGTGTACTAGCTGACCATGTAGCTCATCAGCCATTACCAGAATATTAACCAATGAAGTTCGACTTTCCAGAAGAAGATGTCATGCTTATAGGTGACTACGAAATACCCAGGCCCGACGAAAGACTTGAGCCAAGGGCGCGTTGGACACTCAGGTTCGACCGAGCTTCAAATGCACCAGGGCATAACATTGGGGCAGTTTTTTAACTTCTCTGAAAAATTATCACAAATCTTATACTGCAAAGTTATGTTTTGACTGCACCAACAATATCACTGAATATGAAGCTTGTATCCTAGGTCTAGAGTTTGATATCGATCTAAGAATTAAACATATCGAAGTATTTGGAGACTCCACGCTGGTCATATACCAAGTCAACAACGAATGGGACACTAAACATCCCAAATTGATTCCATATCGGGATCATGTTTTAAAGCTAACTATGGAATTCACGAAGATCATCTTCAGTCATATCCCATGAGAATAAAATCAGATGGCAGATGCCTTGGCATTTCTATCATCCGTGTTCAAAGTAACTTGGCCAAACCACGAACCGCGCATTACAATCATACATTTTGAAGAGCCTGCATATTGCCTTGCTATTGAAGGGAGACTAGATAACAAGCCTTGGTTCTATGACATCAAGAGGTACCTTGAGAAATAAGAATATCTAGAAAAATGCCTCTATCATTGACAAAAGATCTATGGGGAAGTTAGCCTCAAAATTCTTTCTAAGTGGGGATGTGTTATACAAAAGAAACTACGATACGGGGCTACTCATGTGTATAGAGAAACATGAAGCAAATACTCTTCTGAAAGAAATCCACGAAGGTACTTTTGGAACTCATACAAATGGGCATGCCATGGCTAGAAAAATCTTGCGAGCAGGTTATTAATTGTTAATGATGGAAACTGATTTCTACCATTATACAAAAACATGTCACAAGTGCCAAATATATGTCGACAAAATGAATGTGCCACAAACTCCTCTGAATTTCATGAGCTCTCGTTGGCCATTTTCGATATGGGGAGTTGATATGATAGGCATGATCGAACCGAAAGCATATAACGAACACTAGTTCATACTGGTTACCATTGATTACTTCACCAAATGGGTAGAAGCGAGATCTTACGCGAATGTGACAAGCCAAGTGGTTGCCCGATTCATCAAACATAATATCATATGCAGATATGGGGTTCCAAGAAGAATCATTACAGATAATGGGTCTAGTCTGAATAACAAAATAATGAAGGAGTTATGTGATAATTTCAAGATCAAGCATTATAATTCCTCACCATATCAACCCAAGATGAACGGGGCCATTAAAGCTGCCAATAAGAACATCAAGAAAAATCATTCAGAAAATGGTGAATACATACAAAGATTGGCATCAAATTCTTCCCTTTTCTCTACATGGCTATCGTACCTCCATACGAACATCAAGATGTGTGACTCCCTTCTCTCTAGTATATGGCGTGGAGGCAGTACTCCCCATTGAAATAAAAATTCCATCACTTCGAGTCCTAATGGAAACAACGATTGAAGAAGCAGAGTGGGTTCAGACACGACTTGATCAGCTAAATCTCATTGAAGAGAAACACTTCACAACTTTGTGCCACAACCAGTTATATCAAAAGTGGATGAAGAAAGCATTTGACAAGAAAGTCCTCCCTCGAGTGTTCAAAGAAGGGGATTTGGTACTCAAGAAGATTATGCTACTTCGCCTAGTTTCACATGGTAAATGGAAACCCAACTACGAAGGTCCATATGTGGTAAAAACACCATTCTCCGGTGGTGGTCTCATCCTCACAACAATGGATGGGGAAGAACTACCAAATCTGACAAATTCAGACGCAATCAAAAAATACTATGTATGAAAAACTCCCTAAGTTCGAACCCTAAATGGGTGACTTGGGAAAAAAGGAGTGTCTCGGTGAATTGAAAACCCTAAAGGGAGATCCAGGAAAAAATTAGGGACATACGCAAAAAAATTATTATCCTGGTGGAGTAAAAACCCAAGAGGGCGATCCAGGCAAAAATTAGGGATCTTATTCAAAAAAATAAAGAACAAAAAGACTACAATCTAAGAACCAAGAATGCAAAACCACAAAGGAAGAGATTTATCCAAATCATTTAACTCAAATAAAGGAGATTGGAGCTGTCAAAAGGATATTGGGAAACAACAGTAGCAATTATCATTTTCATTACCATTTCCAGTTTAAAACATTCTGTAATTACCTCTTTTAAGGAATTTCATCTTGTACTCTCGCCTATTTAGAGGCATATTTAATCAATAAAACATTTAATTTTTCAATCTTTCAATTGTGTTTTTCTCTTTTCAAACTTGTTTGCAAAGTACTACAATTATTTTTCTGTGAATACTGCATTGAAATCATTTTGGAGATTAGACAAAATAAAAGCATTTAATGAGATATCAAAAGGCATTTTGGTTAGAAAAACATCTAAATAAAATCCACGCCTATGTCCTTGCCTACTTCCACGCCCATACCCATGTCCACATCTATGTCTATGTTCACGCCTGCATCCACAACTACGTCCACGCCCACGCCTGCGCCTACGATGCAAATATCAAGATCAGGCGGGCACTTTTCATCCTGTTCAAATCAATTCAAAGATACCACAACAATGTAAAGTCGAGGAGGTGGTAACACAAAGCCAATGGTTTAAAAGGAGAGAATATCAAAAGTATTTTCATAACATTTTTGTGCATATACACGTATTTGGTACATATGTAAATATTTGGGGCATACACAACATACTTGACACACATACACTCTGGGTTCCATATCAATCTGGGATATTATGGATATACATCATACACAACATTTTTTTCAAGAATACATTAGGCGAAACCAATATCTTTGGGCCCTTTGACATATTATCAAAATAAGCTTTTACCTTGGTTGAGAACATACACAACCAGTAAAAATCTGATCTCATCTATGATCTAGTTATCTAAGATCTGATCATCAAAAACACTTCTTCAATCATATACCCCCTAGGTTAGGGTAGGTATGCGAATTACTAGATTCATATTATTCACTCCCTAGGTTATAATGAATACGTGAATTCATATTTGTGTCGTTTTCACCCTAGGTTGTGGTAAACCAACAAACTCTTCAAATATTTATCCCCGAGGTTGCGATAGATATGCGAATTTTTAGGGTTATGCTATTCATCCCCTAGTTTGTGATGAATAACGTAGGTCGACCCTTGTTGTCTTTTATCCCCTAGGTTGTGATAAATGCACAGGTTCTTCGTCGTACTGTTTACTCCCTAGGTTGTAGTAAACATGATGAAATCCTCAATATAACTCATTGCGTTAGTCTCTATGCAGCGATGTGTTATGAAGCTTTTTCAATTATCTATCCCCTAGGTTGCGATAGATTTGAGAATTTTTAGGGTTATATTATTCATACCCTAGGTTGTGGTGAATAATGTAAGCTCGCCCATGTTATCTTTTATCCCCTAGGTTGTGATAAAGGTACAAGTTCATCCTCGTATTGTTTACTCCCTAGGTTGTAGTAAACATAACGAAATCTGCATAATCCATTACATCAGTCTCCATGCAATAATGTGTTATCAAACTTTGTCTTATTCATCCCCTAGGTTTCGATGAATAGACAAAATATGTGTCATAATTTTACTATATTAGTCTCCAAGCATTAGTAAGTCAGATTTTCAAAACTTTTATTATTTTACCTCTTAGGTTATGGTAAATATGCAAAAGAATCTACAATCTCTTTTAGATATTGACGAGTTATCTGCGTCGTCATATCTAAGTTAAATCAAAACATTGGTTCAAACGCTGGTAAGATAATACATCATCATTTATGCCTACTCTTCATACCCATGGGTATATTGTACAACATATCCTCATAATCATTTAGACAAAATTTGGGGTCTTCCATTATTTAATAAACTTCTTATAAGAATGTGCAAGACCTGCGTATTCTCGCACTATTCAATCGAAAGGTAATTAAATAGGGGCAGCTGCCATACCCCAAAATTTCCCTATGTTTCCTAATATTTTTATTTCTAAAAATCATTTTTCTTTAGAGAGTTAATGGACTTTTCTAAAAGGAGTGTTTTATCCTATTAGAAAATTAAGGGACTTTTCTAAATCAGGAAAGCCCATGAAAAAAATATAGGGTCCATTAGGTTTTTAGAAAGGAGGCATATGGACTTCTTAGCTCATTTTGATTTTGTCTTAAAGCCTGTTAAAACATCACTTGCTCGTGAAAGGGTGCGTCTTAGGTTTGAGGACTTAGCATCAAATTTGTTAAGCCCGTTCCACTTTGGGTCAAAGCTATTTAGTTTCAGGTTCAGCCCATTTAAAATGTGGGAGAGGGTGTTTGCTTTATGGAGAATTCTTGGGCCTTTTCTAAATTAGAATGGCCCATTTAGGTGTTAAATAAGGTTGAAGTGTGTATAAGCAATTTGTTTTTTAAGTGGCCCAACAACTGATGCAATGCAGCCCATTTCAAGTTTTTTGTTTTGAGAAATATGTTTATATGTTACATAATTATTATTGATATTATTAAAATTATTATTATTAAGCTTAATTAAAAGTTATATTTGTTTTATTATTTGGAAAAAAACATTGACTGATAAGCAAAAAGGGGCTTTGTAAATCACGCGGTCCAACCATTTCAAGGCCCAAGCCCAAAGCCAGGACACCTACTGTTTAGATCAAAGAGGAAATAACACTTGTTTTAGGGTAAAACGGATATTGGTCAAATCAAGTTTAAAACATAAACAAATCTCTTACATAGAATCGTCCAACATAAAATCAAATCAAAATGTTTACATTGAATTGTCCAGATCAATTACAATCAAAATCAATACAATACAGAACCAAATTGAATCTTAACTAACCTAATACATAATCAAATCAAATACAAAATTGCAAACGAATCAGAAAAATATCAATAAACCCTAATTCTGCTATCAATCTGAAAAGTAAGATCAATTCATAAGAAAACTTCCTAAACTGTCTAAAATCTAACACTATATAAACCTAAAATTTCTAAGATAGAGAGGTGGAAATTTTACAAGAATAAAAAATTTACAGAAGAAGAGAGTAAGAGCAGAGAAGAAGTAGACTCCATTACGCCACCGTCAACCCTGGTTGGTCTCCGCTCCATATAAAACCTAGGGTTTCAACATCTGAACCGCTAACTTGCCTCCATCGTGCTACTACTCCACCAAGCACCTTCGTCTGATACCTTTGAAACACCAACGAAAAGGTATTAGAAGGATAATCACAAAAAGGAGGCTCGAAGAACAGTCGTGATCCAAAGGTAACAAAAACCTAGATTTTTCTTGTGTCTTTCTTCTAATTATTGTTGTAATTAGGGTTTTGTTGGGTAGATTGAGAGGGGTAGGGTTTAATTCGGGGGAAATGGTTGATCGTTGTCGATTAGGGTTTTAACAGCGGCGATTTAGGGTTTCGATTTGGGGTTAGAATAGAGAAGAGGAATGGGGAGGAGAGAAAGATGAAGAAAATAACTAAAATGATTAAAAATGTTTTGTAAAATGACATTTAACGTTTTCAGTAATCCAGTATTCGTAGGTCCATGTGTGTTACCATGCTTCCTCCATCATAACCATGCGATCACCATCAAACATCCAGAAACACGCACTTACTACATTGCCATGCACCCATCCGCATGGAGTCCAAACGGACTCCTCAAACACTTTGGGCCTGAGTTCATTACTACTTGCACCTCCCTTTTGCTTTTGTCTTACTAACACACCCAAAGTCACACCCCCTCAGCTTAATGGGCCAAGTCCAATATCTGGACTTGGGTCCTTACTCCCTACGCCCCAGCTTTTACTAACCAATTCAAATATACACCCCTTGTGTTGGTTATGAATTCAGCATCTGAATTCATGATCCTACTACCTATACCCCCTAGTTTGCTAGCCTAACATAATTTACACCCCCTGTGTTTTTTCTTATTTTCTTTTGTTATTTTATTATTTTTATTTTTTATAATTTATATTTTAATGTATTTATAATTTTAATATAATTTTATTATTATTATAAATCAAATATTTATTTTCTAAAATCATCCAAGTATTTATTTATTTATTGCATAAAAATTATTTTTTTATCATGCATTAATAAGATATTTTTATAATTAATACATTAAAAAAATATCTAACCAACATTAAACTCTTTTTCTTAATATATTCACTCAAGAATAAATTTTCACAAAGGGTTACAGATATATTTTAATTGATTGCGCACTTTGTCTAAAACTTCGTTATTCACACACCCGGACTAAGTACAAGGGGAATTCAAATATCTTCGTAATCCATAAAAAACACTAACCAATTGTGAACTATGAATTGGGACTCTGAATCCTCCTAAGAGGATACGTAGGCATACGGCTAAAACCATGGTGAGTTCCCCTAATTAAAAAATAAAACCCTATTTCTTAAATATCACGCTTCTAACCCTAGTATTCTTGTGAACAAGGTAGATGAGGGGAGCATAACATCTTCCCTTTGTATAAGAATGAGTCCAACAATCTAGAAGCTCTGAATTATTTATGGTTAACCTTTATATTCCCTTACTTAGTATTATACCCCAAAATTTTCCCTCCCACTATTCGAGAATATTCTCCTAGGGTTTTCATTTGCTCAAGGTTGCTCAAAAATTGATCAGACAAATTCTCCTCCTAAGCAATGGATCCAAAACTAGGGTTTCACTTTTTTCAAGGAAGATTGTGTTTATAATGCCTCAAGTTGATTTCATGGTCTCTTATATGTCTTCAATAATTCTCATACCAAGTTTCATGCCTTGCATAACAAGTTTGCTCAGTCAATTGCTCAGATGACTAAAAATCAACTATATTGGACAAAAAGTCAATTATGGTTAACATACAGTCAAACTTCAATATTTTTGGTCAACCTCAACATTTCTAAGTCATATTCATCATTTTATCAAGGGTTAATCATGATTCATCAAGAAAACTCCAAAATCATCAAAAGACAAAAGTTGCCCAATTAGGGTTTTCTTAAGGAGAAGTCAACTGAACTTTGACCAAGCATAACTTTCACATGCTTCATCATATTTTCCTCAACAAAAGATCATTTTGAAGGAAATTCAATTCTCTACAATTTTATCTCTCTAAGCTCAAGTCCGAAAAATTCTTCATTTGAGAGATATGACCTAAAACATTATAGATCATTTCAAAAGTCAACAAAAAGACACTTTTTGTCAAGGCAACTTACATCAAGATAAAGTCTTCAAATTCAAAAATGATGAAAAAATATGGATTGTAGAGGACATCTTGAGATTTCCAAAAAGTCCAAGATAACCTTCATGTGATAAAAATTGAGAGAGTTATGATTGGTGTAAATTGGTAAATTTTGAGCAAATGCATGAAGTTCAAATTGAGCAAACTTGAATTTTTGGGATAATGGGCTATTGTTTCAAGGTCCATGCACGTTCGACACTTCATATAAAACTTTTAATTACTTCATGCACCGCTTGACCTCTTTATTTTATTTATTTTTATTTTTATTTATTTTAAAAGTAAAAATAAATTAGATAAAACAAGTGCTTTTCTTACAAGGTCCAAGTCTACAAACATTTAACCTAATTCGTGCCTATATATTCTCATCAATTCAGACATCAAGCCATAAAAACCTTGTGCAAGAAAAAATATTCCAACACTAAAAAATATCAAAGAACTAGGGCAACTTGAAACCGTAGCTTGCAACCACTTTCACAACAAACCAATCGTGCCATTCAATTCCTGAAGCATTGCAGGGTAAGAGTGGGTCATTTGAGAAGATCCAAAAGGTTTAAAAACCTCGAATGTAAATCACCGGTTTCTCATATTGCATGAATTCATTTTTTTTTCTTTGCGTTTTAATACATATTAAAAGTGTTAATGTTTTCATGAGGTATCAACATGCAGGAAAACTCCATCGTATAAGCCCTATGATGGCTGAACCATGAATAACCATGTTCATGCCGATCCATGTAATTTTTGTTATAGCTCACGATACAATTCGTTTCAGCCCAAACCGACGATTCCGTTGAACTCGCAGGGCTTGATTTAGGGGGGTAGGGTCCCTTTGGATTGCTAACAAGTGTTATTTTCGCAGGATGAAAAAAGAGACTCACTAGGGAAGACGACCGGAGCTAGGGCTCTGGCGCCTCTCTGGTCCATGCAATTGGGTTGTCTTATTATTATTTTATTTCACTAATAATAATGGATGTATCACCACCCTAGTGGTTAAAATGTGCGCTAAGGCATTACTATAGTAGGGCACGAGTTCGATCCTTGTCTTTTGGTATTTTGGGAATTATTTTCATAGTTTTATGTTTTGCAGGTTACATGGCGCACTGGTTTCCATTCCCTAACACCAAAGCGCGCCTGGCGTAGTGGTGAACACGCTGGATGAAAGAGTTGAGGGCGTGGGTTCAACACCCACCCCTGGAAATTCTATGTTTTTCTCTATTTTCATCAATTTTCCCTTAAAAACCCTAAATTCATAAACCATAAACCTTTTTAACAAACCTAATTTTTTCTGTAAGTGTTTGTTGACAACAATTATGGTAAAATAATATTTTGATAATGTTTTTCTAAATGTCTTGACATTTGAAGCAAACTACTTTGAATTATGTCAAAGAAGATGTCTTGACATCTGCCTCCTGAGCTGAACACAACTCATATCAGTCTAAGTTTTCTGTTTCCAGTTTTCATGCACACCATAATTCAGGATTTGTGACTCATAGCTTGCCAAAAATATGGAGGAAAATTTTTCTATTTGAATTATCCTTATGGATTATATCTTGGCCTGTTTTCATGGAAATATTCAAAAGATTGGAATATTTGTTTTTCAGCCCAAGCCCACTGCTGCACCTTTATAAGGACTCGCTTCCTTATTCATTCAACTGCAACTTTTGAAGAAGAATACTTTCTTTCTGATTTAGAAGTCTAAGTATTTTAACTGTCATACAGTCTAGTATTGATTTAATACTTGAGTTGTTATTTGAGTTGGTAATTGTGGATCATTCATAAGCTTTTAAAGATTGAATGATTGAAGTCTTTAAAACTTGTTATTTCAGTTGTTCTTCACTGTAAGTGATTGAATGGATTTGAGGAGGGCCTCATACCTAGGCGTGTCTTAGGTAGAAGTGTAGCACATTTAGTGATTAAGTGATTATATCATAAACTGGTTATTCACCAAGGGTCTATTAATTAATATTATTTAGTGGACTTGTCTTTGGCTTGGTAGCCCCTAGAGTAGGTGTTGTTGTACACTGAACTAGGTTAAAAATCCCTTGTGTTTTTACTTTTGTTTCATTTTACATTGTTCTCAGATATTTGTTTCGTGACATATCCTTTGACATCTCATATCTGATACCAGAATTTCAGTTGGTATCAGAGTAGGCGTCCTGCTCTATATCTGGGTGAGATCCAGGGAAGATACTTTCTGGTACTATGGACAAGGAAGGAGGATTTGTGAACAGACCACCCATTCTGGATGGAAGTAATTATGACTATTAGAAACCACTTATGGTGGCCTTCTTAAAGTCTTTAGACAGTAGAGCTTGGAAAACTGTTTTAAAAGGATGGAAACACCTTGTCATATTAGTAGAAAATGCAGAACACACTTTTGAGTTATAACCAGAAGAAGATTGGTCTAAAGAAGAATATGAAATTGCTCTTGGAAATTCTAAAGCCTTGAATGCTATACTCATTGGAATTGACAAGAACATTTTCAGATTAGTGAACACATGTGAAGTAGCTAAAGATGCATGGGGAATTATTCAATCTACCCATGAAGGCACATCCAAAGTTAAGATGTCAAGACTTCAGTTGCTCACTACAAAATTTGAGAATTTAAGAATGAAGGATGATGAAAGTATTAAGGACTTCCATATGAACATTCTTGAGATTGTTAATGCGTCCAGTGCTTTAGGAGAGAAAATACTTGAAGATAAATTGGTGAGAAAGATGCTCAGGTCTCTTCCCAAGAGATTTGATATGAAAATGACTGCTATAGAAGAAGCTCAGGACATTGACAAAATGAAAGTTGATGAACTTGTTGGATCCCTTCTGACATTTGAATTAAGCATCAATGGAATATCTGAAAAGAAGAACAAAAGCATAGCTTTTGTATCAAATACTGAAGATGAAGAGGAGGATTGTGATCTGGATACAGATGAATGAATATTAAATGCCTTAGTTATGCTTGTAAGATAGTTTAGCAAAGTGATAAAAAGAATGGATAAGAACCCAAGATCAAATGTCAAGAACATCTCATATGACATCCATAAGTCAAATGAGTCTGGAAGAAAAAGGGATGAAGAAAAATCCACCCAAGGGAAGGGAATACAATGTCATGAATGTGAAGGCTTTGGTCACATTAGAGATAAATGTCCTACATATCTTAAGAAACAGAAGAATAATCTATCTGTTACTTAGTCTGAAGAGGACTCAGAGAGTGATCTTGAAGAATCTGCCAAGTATGTTAAAGAATTGACAGGTAAGTATGTTTCTGATGAAGAGTCTAGTGGTGGCGAACTAACCTTTGATGAGTTAGTCGCTTCATACAAAGAATTATGTCTCAAAGGTGCAGAAGTGTGCCTAGAAGGTGAGAAACAGAAAGAACTCATAACCCAGCTAAAGGAAGAAACAAAAGAGCATTTGAAAACTATTTCTAATCTGGAAAGTGAAGTGACTTCCCTAAATTCAAATCTTGATAGAGTGGTCAAATCTCTCAAGATGTTGAATAATGGGTCAGACACATTAGAGGAAATTCTTCAAGCAGGAAGAGTGACAGTAGACAAGAGTGGTCTAGGGTTTAATGAGAAAAAGGAACCAAATTCAGAAGAACATTCATTAGATTTCACTCATGCCAAGTCTAAACCAAGGATGTTTAATCAAATGTCTAAACATCATGGCAAGAAAGGACATCATGGCAAGAAAAATTTTAATCACACAAGAGATAATTCCTATCCCTGGAGATGTCATCATTGCGGAAGGCTTGGTCATATAAGGCCTTTTTGTTTCAAGTTATATGGATATCATAAAACTACTCATCTTCCCAAAACTGGTCAGATTCCCCAAAATAGAAAAAAGAAGAAACAGTGGGTTCCCAAGTCTAATGTTGCTAGTTTCATAGCTCATACCTCTCTCAGAGTATCAACCAAAGTTGACTGGTACTTTGACAGTGATTGTTCTAGACACATGACAGGTGTCAAGAATCTGTTGACAGATATCAAATCTCATTCCACCAGTGATGTGACTTTTGGTTATGGAGCCAAAGGTGAAACCAAAGGAGTTGGCAAGCTGGAATGTTTAGGATTCCTCAAGCTTGATGATGTGTTACTTGTTAAATGGTTAACAGCTAATCTAATAAGTATAACTCAATTGTGTGATCAAGGATTCAAAGTTACTTCACTAAGGAAGAATGTATTGTTTGCAATGAAAAGAATGAAGTTATTATGAAAGGAATCAGATATAAAGATAATTGTTACTAATGGGTTCCCCAAGAGTTGAACTTCTCCTCAACATGTGTTTTGGCCAAAGAAAATAAAGTTAAACTATGGCATAAAAATTGGGACACTTGCATCTAAAAGGCATGAAAAGAATTATATCTGAAGAAGTCGTGAGAGGGATTCATAAGTTCATGATAGAAGAAGGAAGAGTATATGGTGACTTCCATATTGGAAAGAAAACTAAGATGTCACATCAGAAGATCCAACATCTTACAACATCAAAAGTTTTGGAACTTCTTCACTTGGACTTGATGGAGCCTATGTAGGTTGAAAGTCTTGGTGGAAAGAAGTATGCCTATGTTGTTGTAGATGACTTCTCTAGGTACACATATATATGTTTTATTAGAGAAAAATCAGAAACTTTTGAAGTGTTTAAAGATATTTGTCAAAAACTTCAAAGGGAAAAAGATAGTCATGTCATCAGAATCAAAAGTGATCATGGAAAGGAATTTGAGAATAATAAATTTGCTGACTTTTTCTCTTCTGAAGGAATCAACCATGAATTCTCTTCTCCCATTACTCCTCAACAAAATGAGATTGTGGAACGTAAAAATAGAACCCTTCAAGAATCTGGCAGAGCTATGATTCATGCTAAGAAGTTACCCTACCACTTTTGGGCTGAAGCTATGAATACTGCGTGATATATCCATAACAGAGTCACTCTAAGGAAAGGAACTTCAGCCACCTTGTATGAAATATGGAGAGGAAGAAAACCAACTGTTAAATACTTTCATGTTTTTGGAAGTAAATGTTACATCTTAGCTCATCATGAACAAAGGAGGAAGATGGATCCCAAGAGTGATGAAGGAATATTCCTGGCTTACTCTATAAATTGTAGAGCTTACAGAGTCCTTAACTCCAGAACCAAGGTTATGATGGAATCTATCAATGTTATTATTGATGATAGAGGATGCAATAATGAAGAAGATGTCTTAGAAGATGTTGGAACATCTTTGTATAATATTCCAACAAAATCAAATGACAGAAGTATTGATTCTAATCCACCTCAAGAAGATCCTGAGCCTAATCATCTCAACAAAGGGCCTTAAATTAGAACCCAGAGAGATCTTCCCGAGGAGCTTATCATTGGAGATATAAATAAAGGAGTTACTACCAGATCAAGAGAAGGGATATCAAACTCTTTCTTTGTCTCAAAAATTGAGCCTAAGAATGTCAAAGAGTCCCTAACTGATGAGTTTTGGATTAATTCTATGCAGGAAGAGCTAGAACAATTCGGTAAAAATGAAGTTTGGGATCTAGTTCCAAGATCAGAAAGGACAAATGTGATTACCACTAAATGGGTATACAAGAATAAATCTGATGAAAAAGGAGTTGTCACTAGAAATAAGGCAAGGTTAGTTGCACAAGGATACACACAAATTGAAGGAGTTGACTTTGATGAAACCTTTGCTCCTATGGCCAGACTTGAATCAATCAGACTACTCTTGGGAATTGCATGCATACTGAAATTTAAATTGTTTCAAATGGATGTAAAGAGTGCATTCTTAAATGGCTATCTGAATGAAGTTGTTTATGTGGAACAACCTAAGGGATTTGCTGATCCAAATTTTCCTAAACATGTGTACAAACTAAAGAAAGCTCTGTATGGATTAAAGCAGGCTCCAAGATCTTGGTATAAAAGATTGATAGAATTTCTTGGTGAGAATGGATATAGGAAAGGTGGCATAGACAAAACTCTTTTTGTCAAGGAAGAAGAAGGGAAGATCATGATTACACAAATTTATGTTGATGATATTGTGTTTGGTGGGATGTTAAATGAGATGGTTCAACATTTTGTCAATCAAATGCAGTCAAAATTTGAGATGAGCCTTGTTAGTGAATTAACATATTTTCTTGGTCTTCAAGTTAAACAAATGGAAGATTCCATATTTTTATCTCAGAGCAAGTATGCTGAGAATATAATAAAGAAATTTTGGATGGAAAATGCAATTCACAAAAGAACTCCTGTTCCCACACATCTGAAGTTGTCTAAATATGAAAAAGGAGTAAGTATAGATCAAAGTCTTTACAGAAGTATGATAGGCAGTCTTCTATATCTCACAGCTAGCAGACCTGACATTGCCTTTGTTGTAGGGGTGTGTGTTAGATATTAAGTTGATCCTAAAGTTAGTCATGCCAACCATGTGTAGAGAATTCTTAAATATGTGAATGGGTAAAGTGACTATGGTATGCTATACTCTCATGGATCTAGTTATGCCTTAATTGGTTATTGTGATGCTGATTGGGAAGGAAGTGTTGATGATAGAAAAAGTAAACCAGGAGGATGCTTCTTTCTGGGAAATAATCTCATATATTGGTTCAGTAAGAAGCAAAATTGTGTCTCTGTCCATTGTTGAGGCTGAGTATATTGTTGTAGGAAGCAGTTGCTCTCAATTGGTTTGGATGAAAAAAATGTCAACAGAATATAATGTCAAACAAGATGTCATGACATTATTATGTGACAATCTAAGTTCCATAAACATATCAAACAAATCCTATTTAACACACAAGGACCAAACACATTGATATTTGTCATCACTTCATAAGAGAGCTTATTGAAGAAAAGATTGTTGCCTTAGAACATGTAGCCATAGAATTGCAACTGGCTGACATTTTCACTAAGGCTTTGGATGCTAATCAGTTTGAGAACTTAAGAGGAAAATTACGGATTTTCTTATATGAGGGTTTGTAGCAATTAAGGGCGTGTGGGAATATCATTAAATTGATATTATATTATTTATGTTTCCAACAAATAAAATTTCAAAAGCAATCATTACAAGACTGTCTCAAAGTGTTTCCCACCCGCTACAAAATAAAATCTTTCTACTTTCACAAACACTTCATTCTCCTTTACAGAAAAAGAACCCTTATCATTCTTCATCTCTTTGCTCAAAAATCTTCAAAGATGTCTCAACATCATACATAGTCTCCCTCAAAATCTGTCAACCTCCATGAGAAACTCTCCCTTGACAGAGTACTTGACGTTACTCCTCTAAAAACCATCCCAACTCTTGAGAAGAAGGTCAAGAAACCCAGATCATCACTTGTAAAGAAATCCAAAGGCGATAAAGGTAATACCTCTAGTGCTACAGATGATAGGACAGAAAAAGAGATTGTTAATGTTGATAGAAGCATTAGAAGACTAGTAGATAGAGTGTTAAATGAAGGTTTTGTTGTGCCTGTGATTTCTAACCCTCTTGCTCGTATACCTGCTCCGCTGACAAAAGGAATGACCCTAAAAGTGTTGTTGAATCATCCATATCCAAGAAAGATGCTACTGAAAGAAAACTTGATAAGTTTGCTACTTCTGCTCTAAAGGAAGTGAATGATGATGATGAACAAGATGTTGAGAAGAACTTTCCGACCAAGGAAGATGCTGCTGGCTCCAAAGCTACAGAAAATAAAAATGATGTGAATATGGTTAATGTTGATATGTTGTCTGACAATGAGCTCATCTCTAATGTGGTGCCTGTAATTTCTAAAAGGCTCAAATCCAGGAAAGTGAAGGATGTGAATATCACACCCCCTACCAAGATAGTTAAGAAGAAAACCATGTATGGTCTCCCAAAGCCCGGAAGTAAAGTGGTTCCTCCCTCTAGTGAATGAAAAACTACACCTGGTAGCTTCACAGATGATGATGATGATGTAAAGAGATCTAAAAGTAAGAAGAAAGTTGTATTAGTTGAAGAAGATGACTCTGATTATGATGTCGAGGAAGATGTCCAAGACATCTCTCCTGTGAAAAAGTCTGCAAGCAAGAAGCTTTCTGTTAGGGTACTTGATGCCCCTCTTGACAACATTTCCTTCCATTTTGTTGGGAATGCTGAAAAGTGGAAGTATGTATTTCAAAGAATTCCCCTTGAAAGAGAATTCGGAGTTGGTGCACTGGAGTGCAAAGAAATTATGGAGATGATATCTTCTACTGGATTGATGAAAATTGTTACCAGGTTTGCTAAATGCTATGAGACTCTTGCTAAGGAATTTATTGTTAATATTCCTATTGACTATGTTGATCATAAAAGTAAGGAGTATAGAAAGGTGTTTGTTAGAGGTAGGTGTCTAGAATTCTCCCCTGCTATCATAAATAGATTTCTGTATAAGTCTAAAGATGAGTATTGTGAGCTGGAAGTAATTGATAATCAAGTGTGCAAAGCCATCATTGCTAACCAAGTGAGTGAGTGGCCCCTGAAGAATAAGCTTCTTGTGAGCAAGCTAAGTGTAAAATATGCTATCTTGCATAGAATTGAGGCTACTAACTGGGTTGCTACCAATCATACTTCAAAAATCACTCTTGGCTTAGGAAAATTTATTTATGCTTTTGGAAACAAGAAACTGTTTGATTATGGTACTTAAATTTTTGATCAAACTATTAAGCATGTAGGAACTTGTGCCATCAAGATGCCTAATTCCTTTCCATTCCTCATTTGTGGAATTATTCTTAATCAACATCCTTCACTTCAATCTTTTTTCAAGAAAACATATCCCAAAAATTCTTTTGACATCTGCATCTGCTGAAAACAAGATCTTAACCAAGGATGACATGATCTCTGAATTAAGGGAATCCTGCAAAGAACTTGATGATGTGATCAGAGTTAGCTCAGTAAGAAAGCTAACTTTTGAAAATATGATCAAGCAGTTGCAGAAGGAAAACAACTTTGATGATAGAGTGAGCTCTGAAGGAGGAGATTCTTGTGAGGAAGGAAGTTCTAGTTCTGCCAAGTCAACTGGTCCTAAAGACAGTTAGACTATTTGTGGTTTATTTATTTGACCCCTTTGTTTCTTTTTGGCACTTGTATGTGCTTGACTTTTAGATTCTATGATTTGTACCTATATTACTGATGCTCTCTTGAATGCATCCTTTTATTTGTCATATTATGACTAAAAAGGGGGAGAGAAACTGACTGAGCTCTTACTGACTGACCACTGACTGAGGGGGGGCTTAATACTTGAGGGGGAGCCTCATGTCTCAGAAGATGTTCTAACATCATCCTTTTCTAATAGCTAACTACTAACTGAGTTTTTGTTTTGCTTGCTTTGCTTATGATGCTGCTCTGATAATGTGCTCAAATAATGTTTTAGCCAAAATTTTCCAAAGGGGGAGTTTGTAAGTGTTTGTTGGCAGCAATTTTGGTAAAACAATGTTTTGATAATGTTTTGCTAAATCTCTTAACATTTGAAGAAAACTGTTTGAATGATGTCAAAGCAGATGTGTTGACATCTGCCTCCTGAGTTGAATGCAACTCATATCAGTTTATGTTTTCTGTTTCTTGTTTTCATGCGCGCCATAATTCAGGATTTGTGACTCATAGCTTGCGAAAAATATGGAGGAATATTTTTCTATTTGAATATTCCTTATGGATTATATCTTGGCCTGTTTTCATGGAAATATTCAAAAGATTGGAATATTTTTTTTTCATCCCAAGCCCACTGTTACGCCTTTATAAGGACTCGCTTCCTTATTCATTAAACTGCAACTTTTGAAGAAGAATACTTTCTTTCTATTTTGGAAGTCTAAGTCTTTTAATTGTCATACACTCTAGTATTGATTTAATACTTGAGTTATTATTTGAGTTGTTAATTGTGGATCATTCATAAGCTTTTAAGCATTGAATGATTGAAGTCTTTAAAACTTGTTATTTCAGTTATTCTTCACTGTAAGTGATTGAAGGATTTGAGGAGGGCTTCATACCTAGGTGTGTCTTAGGTAGAAGTATAGCACGGGTAGTGATTAAGTGATTAGATTGTAAATTGGTTGTTTACATAGGGTCTATGAATTTATACTATTTAGTGGACTTGTCCCTGGCTTGGTAGCCCCCAGAGTAGGTGTTGTTGTACATTGAATTGGCTTAACAATCCCTTGTGTTTTTACTTTTGTTTCATTTTACATTGTTCTCAGATATTTATGTCGTGACATTTCCTTCGATATCTCATATCTGATACCAGAATTTTATTTTCAAAACCCTTATTTTTAAACCCTAATCAAATTAGGTTTTTAGGTTTTTTTAAATTAATTTAATTAATCAATTTCTTTTTAAAATTAATCAGACTTTTTAGGTTTTTTAGGTTAATCATTAAAACCCTTTTTTATCAAAAAAATCACCAAAAACACTTTCATTTTCCTTTTCATATTCTTACATTTTTCGCGTAGTTTATTCTTCTCGCATTTTCCTCGATTATGTAGTTGTTTCCCAGTTTGTAATAGCTAGGGTTTTTCACTTTCCGCACTTTTCTATTTTGTAACTGCCCCAAAGCGATGTAATAGTCTAGAGTTTACATTTCCGCTTTTTACTTTCGGAACCTTTACAATTTTCTATATTTTCTATTTATTTCTTAGTAATTAGGGTTGTATGGAAAGACTAAAACGAATCGATAACTAACCCTAACGCAAAGACTAAAATAATTGAATATAAATCACTCGCACACTTGCACCTCTAAGGTAACCTCCCTTGGTACATTTGGAAAATAAACAATCATGTCCCTTGAAAGTGGGAATGCTTTAGCCAAGTCCCTCGATGACCCTTTGACGTTTCCTTTTCGGTAAATGATCTAGTCCCTTATGAAAATTGCTAAAGCATCCTTACAAGTTTCCTTTCATGATTGTAAGATGACCCTCACATGTCCCTTCACATCCAATGATAGGGATTCCTACTAACTAATTGTAGGATAAATCTATCTAAAGGAGGAGGAAAATAAAAGAGCAACATTGAGTAGGGTAGATGCTCATAATTACTTGCTCACAAAGCTCTTCAAAACAAAACATTTTTCACAAATCACACTTTTCAATGAATATTTTCAAGCAAACACTTTGTACGTATTCTGGAGGACAGATACGAGAATCACTAGAGTTTCTCCTTACATTAGCTAATTTTTCCAAAATATTTTTCAAACACACAACACAAAGAAAATTCAAAAAGTGAGCTAAGCGATTAAGAACCCGTAGATAACTACGAATGAAAAGGGTTCTAACAACTTCCCTTTTCATAACCTACCCCCGGAACTTAAAAATCTCAAGGTCTTTCCTATTCTTTTCACCCTTTCCTTATTGGATAAAAGAAAAGTCGATGGCAACTCTTACTATCTGTGACATCTATGATAAAATGAAAAACCAAGTCAGTTCTCCCACCGTAATACAGAACTTGTGACTCTGCTGGGGAAATTAAAGGAAGGGTTACCTTAGAGTTTAGGATCACCTTCCTTTTTTTTAGTTGTTTTCTTTGACAACTTTATATTTGAGGGTTGCTCGGGTTTTAAATTTCTTACAAAGATCCTATACTCGAATTTGGGGACACCTTAGGTAAGTAGCTATAGATCATGGAAATTGTACGACGTAGACCGATATGGTTGAAGTGATGGCTACGTTAGTGTGACACATTGGTTGGTACATGTGTTCCTTGAGTCAGTTGAGGATTATACAAGGCTGCCGCATGGTATCATAAGCACTAACTGGCCTTTAGAAGCTTAATTGACCCAACTTATCCATTAGAAGGTAGTGAGATGGCCGACTTTGGTGCAGTCCAAAGTTGGTTGATAATCAATGCTACACTCATTAAGAATAAACTCTCGGGAAAATTTCGGCGGCAAGTCAGTTGCTCAGCTGAAACAAAGCCTGTGAGAAAGATTGGTGATATGAGATTCCTAGAACTCGGTTACTATTCTTAAGACAGGTTGAGCCAACTGAACTTCAAGAGGGTACTTCCTACGAATCCCATGCAAGCTTTGAACCTAAGGCTCATGTGTGCTTTGTTTGTGTTTGTTATTTGTTCATACATGACAGCATGACATCATTCCATATCATTTTCATTGATCATTTCAAGGATCTAAAAGGCATGTGATGCAGGTTTATCATGAACCAGGCGTCTAGAAAAAGGTAAGAGGATTTATTTTCCTCTAACCAGATGCCGTCAAAGACCGAAGTATGTTCTTTTGAGTAAAAGGCTAGGAACCACTTAACATGGTGATCTTGATAGGAGGATGTTCAAAGACGCAAAGTTCTTCAGTCAAAGATGCAGCTAGACTCGACTTCTAACATTTCATTTTGTTTATCCCACAAGATCCCTGAAAACATTGCATCCATATATCATGCATGTTATTACATAATATATATTTTCCAAGACAGGCTTTATCATCTTCTTGCTGTTTATTTTAGTAAAAGATGTCTCTTGAAAAAACTGTGAAAGACCTTCAAGCTTAAAACACCTAATTCCAAGAGACACTCTTGAGCTTAGCCAAGGGGTAGAAAGAACTGATAGCACTCATCACCAAGAAGAAAAAACTAGGAAATCGGCTTGTATCCTTAACATGGGGAGAAGATTTAAAGGTCCCGGCAAACAGGTTTAAACTTTTGACTTTCCATCAGATGAAGATGAGAATCAAGAAGAAGACGACCGAAGTATCAAAGATGAGGGGGTAAGCAACCCTGGTTCTGGTAAAATTCCTGATGAAGAAGACTATTCGGATGAACAGTATTCTTTGGCTGATGATAAGTATAAACAAATCGAAGATCGTTTGAATGCCATGAAAATATAGAGGGTTCCTGGGTTAGATTTTAAAGAGTTGGGATTAGTCTTAGGAGTTATTATCCCTCACAAAACCAAGGTCCCTACTTTTGCCAAATATGATGGTGTTTCTTGCCCTAAGCTTCATCTGAGGTCTTATGTCTAGAAGATCCAACCTCATACCGCTGACATAAAATAATGGGTTCTTATTTCTAAAGAGCTTATCTAGGACACAATTGGAATGGTTCTATCAGCTGGAAGGAACCAGTATACGTACTTGGGAAGACATGGCTGCTGGCTTTTACAAACAAAACCAATACAATGCTGATCTTGCACCAACTAGTATGTAATTACAGAGTATGACTATGAGATCAAATTAAGGATTTAAGGAATTTTCCCATAAGTGGAGAGATCTAGATGGAAGAGTTCAACCTCCACTTTCTAATATGTAGTTGGTTGATACGTTCATGGGAACTTTAACAAGACCTTTCTTTAATCATCTGATCGAAAGCTCTTCATATGGTTTTACCATGTTGATACTAACAGGAGAACATGTCGAAAAGGGTATCAGAAGTGGAAAGATTCAAGTGGTTGCATCTTCAAGTACTACAAAGAAGACGTTCAGCGGTAAGAAGGAAACAAATGTTGTGTATGGCCAGAAAGGTCGTGTTAGAAGTGACTATAACCAGTCTGTAGGAGTTGTGATAATTTCCAATCTTGCGCTTGTTCAACAACAACAACAGGGCAATCAACATAGATCAGAAGCACCAATAAGACAGTTTACAAAGATCAGTATGCCATTCTCTCAAGCATTACAACACATGTTGAAAGCAGAGCTGATAACATTAAGGGACCCTCCTTAGAATCCCAACACCTCATCTCCCCGTTATAATCCTAATGTGAAATGTTCTTACCATTCCAATAGCCCCGGGAATGACACAAATAATTGTTGGGCTTTGAAGAAAAAAATTCAAGACATGATTGACAATAAAGAAATTGAGTTTGATCCTCCCGAGACCCCCAATGTGATTACAGCACCTATGCCAAAGCACGACAAAGGCATAAGTGCTACTGATGATGTTTCATATGTTTCTGTTGTAAGTGAGTTGACTACTCCCCTTCTAATTATCAAGAAGAATTTGTTGCAAGCCAGTTTATTTCCGGGTTGTATTGAAATATGTTACTGTTGTGCCGCCCAACCCAATGGCTGCAAACTGCTGAAAGAAGGTATTCAGCGTCTGATGGATAACCATATCATTATAGTTGAGAAGATCCCTTCTATTGAAAATTTGTTTCAAGACCTATCTGTAATTTCTGACACTCCTATCAAGATCACTGCCAAAGTCCCTGTAAAGATTAAGATTGAACCCATAATCGCTCCTCTGATAATCACTACACCTAGACCTATTTCGTATTCCTCAGACAAAGTTGTCCCTTGGAACTATGGAGCTGTCGTCTACTACCATAATCAAGAGCCATTGACTGTTGAGAATAAAGGTACTAAAGTTGTTGATCCCAACATTGATAATATTACTGGGACCAATAAGGTTACTAGAATAGGAAGGGTGTTCTCTCTGGAAATATCTCTGAAGACGGTCACCACACCAGTTCATGTTACCACCACCGAGCCAATTAGTGAGACTCAGGGAAAAAAGAAAATGGCGGAGCCTGCCCAGACGAAGGCACCTAAAGAAGTTTTAGTTTAAGATACCTCCAGGAAGGAATTAGAGGAAGTATTGAAAATTATTCAAAAAAGTGATTACAAGATTGTTGAACAGCTGAGGCAGACTCCCTCAAAGATCTCCATGTTATCCATCTTACTGTGTTCTAAAGCTCATCTGTAGGCTTTAGTAAAGTTCTTAAAATTAGCTCACGTACCACAAGAAATTCCTGCCGATCAATTTGGAAGTTATGTTACTAGCCTAACTACTGATAATGGGATAGGTTTTTCTAATGTTGATTTGACCCCTAAAGGAAGAAACCACAACAAGGCCATGTGTGTCTCTATTGAATGAAAGGGAACTACTTTAGATCACATATTGGTTGATACGGGTTCCTCGCTGAATGTTCTATCGAAGGGCGCTCTCGACGGGCTTTATTATGAAGGGGTTGTGTTGAAACCCATATTATAGTTTGAGCCTTTGATGGTTCAAAGAGGATGGTACACAGAGAGGTGGATATCCCAATCAAAGTGGGTTCATAGATTTTTGATTTTACCTTCTATGTGATGGATATTCGACCGACTTATTCTTGTTTACTCGGATTCCCCTGGATTCATAGGGCAGGCGCTGTTACTTCAAAATTACACCAAAAGCTGAAGTATCATGTGAAAGGAAATGTTGTTACAGTCTGTTGTAAAGAAGATTATATGGTGAGTCACTTAAACTCATTTAGGTATGTTGAGATGGACGTCAAATTCATCGAGATTCCTTGCCAGACTTTTGAGGTTATTCCCCGGACGATTACCGCTACTGAAGACATTTTTTCTATTCCCAAGGTTACCAAGGTTCCACCTAGAATGGCTTCTTTGAAGGATGCTAGAGCTGTAGTAGAAGAAGGTGGATCCACTACTTGGGGTTAGCTTCTCGATATTCCGTACAAATCTGAAAAATTTGGTTTGGGTTTTACTGTTGAGGCTCAGAGGGCTGTTCGTCGTGCTCGTGCCAGAAGACCACCATTTCGCATCAGCAACAATGGAGTCAACATAGTAGATGACGCTGATAGTGACTATGACCTCGACAGCTGGATATTTTCCACCATCGGCAATGGGCTCAGCAGTTGGAAGACTGATGACCTTATCTCAATCTCCTTCAGTCAGGAGTAAATGTCATTTTATGTTTCTTATTGCTTTCAAAGTTTTGGTTATGTAATTTTAAACAATGACTTTAAGCCTTGTGTCTTACCTGGGGCACAACGTTTTGTTTGTTAGGGTTGTCATCTTTCATAAGCAAATTTTCATTCAATAAAAACATTAGACGTTTTGCATTCAAATTTGGCGCTCTTTGTCTTTCTTTTTTCTTTATCACACTCTCAAAATAGCTATGTGTTGTTACACACACCCACACAATAAATTGCAAATCCATATCCACTCTAGATCCCATTGATAACAATTCTGCTATTTCCACTTATGATTTCGAGAATGCAATCTACCAAGTTAAGGACGAAGGGAGGAAGATTGTGAAATACCTGGAGAACTTGCCATATTATTAATGCAAGAAGAAGAGGCTATACGACCGCATGAAGAGCCTGTTGAGGTTGTAAACTTGGGTACTGAAGCAAACAAGAAAGAAGTCAAGATAGGTGCCAACCTAGAGGGAAGTGTCAAGAACAGGTTAATCTAGATGTTGCATGACTATGTTGAGATATTTGCCTTGTTATACAAAGACATGTCAGGGCTTGATATTGATATTATGAATCATCATTTTCCGATGAAAGATGGTTGTTCTCCAATAAAGCAGATGGTTAATCGTATGCGTCTCTAGATGTCAGAAAAGATCAAAGCTAAGGTTATGAAGCAGTTCAACACAGGTTTCTTAGTTGTTACGTTCTATCCTCAGTGGGTTGCAAACGTGTTCCAAGTAACAAAGAAAGATGGAAAAGTGCGTATATGTGTATATTACAGGGATCTCAATAGGGCAAGCCCTAAAGATGACTTTCCACTCCCACATATTGATGTTTTGGTTGATAACACCGCTCGACACAAGGTATTCTCTTTCATGGATGGTTTCTCAGGTTATAATCAGATCAAGATGGCACCTGAAGATATGGAGAAAACTACTTTTGTTACACAGTGGGGCACTTTCTGTTACAAGGTTATGCCTTTCAGTTTTAAGAACACTGGGGCGACATACCAGCGTTCTATGGTAGCTTTGTTCCTTGACATGATTCACCATGAGATAGAGGTTTACATCAACGACATGATAGCCAGGTCACAGATTGAAGAAGAACACCTTGATCATTTGCACAAGTTGTTTGAGAGATTGAAGAAATACAAGCTGAGATTGAATCTGGACAAGTGCACTTTTGGGGTGAGATCCGGTAAACTCTTGGGTTTTTTTGTCAGAGACAAAGGTATAAAAGTTGATCCCGCAAAGGTCAAAGCCATTCAAGAAATGCCTGCTCCCCATACTGAGAAGGAAGTCAGAGGTTTCTTGGGATGACTAAATTACATCACCAGATTAATTTCCCATCTAACTGCTACTTGTGAGCCAATCTTCAAGTTGCTGAACAAATATCAAGTAGTAAAGTGGAACGATGATTGTCAGATAGATTTTGACAAAAACAAGGAGTACCTCCAAGAACCTCTGGTTCTGATACCACCAGTTGAAGGAAGACCTCTTACCATGTACCTAATAGTGTTAGAGAACTTAATGGGGTGTGTACTGGGCCAACTTGACGAGTTTGGTCGAAAAGAGCATGCAAAATACTACCTTAGCAAAAAATTTACCGACTGTGAAACAAGATACTCACTGCTCGAGAAAACTTGTTGCACTTTGGCATGTGCTGCTCGCCGACTAAGACAATATATGTTAACTCATACCACTTTATTGATCTCTAAAATGGATCCCATAAAGCATATATTCGAGAAGCCCGCTCTCTCCAGAAGAATATCCAGATGGAAAATGGTCTTGACAGAATACGACATTCACTACACCACTCAAAAGGCAATCAAAGGAAGTGTACTGGAAAACCACTTGGCTCATCAAGTTGTAGACGACTATCAGTCTATGAATTTTGAGTTCCCGGATGATAACATTATGCTAGTTATATATTGTGAAGAACCTGGACCGTATGAAGGACCTGAGCCAGGATCCAGACAGACTATGGTTTTTGATGAAATTTCCAACGCTCTTGGTAACATAATTGGTGTTGTGATTATCTCTCCCAAAGGTTGCCATACTCCCTTCACCGCAAGACTATGTTTTGATTTTTCCAACAATATGGAAGAATACGAAGCGTGCATTATGGGCATCAAAGTTGCTATTGATCTGAAGATCAAGTTATTGAATATATACGAGAACTCAGCCTTAGTTATCACTCAAATCAAGGGAGAATGGGATATGGAGCATCCAAATCTCATTCCTTATCGGGAGCATGTATTGACATTAATTCTATACTTCAAAGAAATCATTTTTGAACATATTCCATGAGAAGAGAATCAATTGGCAGATGCATTAGCTACCATGTCATTTATGTTCAAAGTCAGGTGGGACAACGAAGCTCCTCGAATTACTATTGAGAGACTGGATGAACCGACACATTGCTACGAGGTTGATACTGACGGAGTAGAAGAAAAGCCTTAGTTTCATGAAGTAAAGAGATAACTCGAGGCTCAAGAGTACCCTGAGGGTGCATCTATTATAGAAAGAAATTCCTATGAAGGTTCTCTACTAAGTTCTTCCTGAGCAAGGAAATTTTGTACAAGCACAACCATGATTCGACTTTGCTTCGTTATGTAGACAAGAAGGAAGCAGAGAAATTTATGGAGGATATGAATGAACATATCTTTGGTACTCACTCTAGTGGGCATACGATGGCTACGAATATTTTGAGAGCAGGTTATTATTGGTCGACCATGGAAGCTGATTGCCATCATCATTCGAGAACCTATCACAAATGCCAGATCTATGCTGACAAAGTACATGTGCCACCGGTTCCTCTGAATGTCTTAACTGATCCTTGGACATTTGAAATGCATTGATATGATTGGAGAGATTAAGCCTATTGCTTATAATGGACATTATTTCATCCTTGTCGCCATTGATTATTTCACCAAGTGGGTTGAAGCAGCCTCGTTTACCTCTGTTTCAAAGAATGTTATGGCCCAGTTTATTAAACATAATCTTATCTATTGGTATGGCATCCCCAAAAGGATTATCACAGACAATGATGCTAATCTTAACAATACTATGGTCATAGAACATTGCACACAGTTCAAGATTAAGCACCATAATTCTTCTTTGTATCGACCAAAGATGAATGCCACAGTGGAAGATTATACAGAAGATGACAGTGACATATAAAGATTGGAAAGAAATTTTACACTTCGCTCTCAGTGGCTATCGCACTTCAGTACATACATCAAATGAGGCGACCCCATTCTCTCTAGTCTATGGTATGGAAGTGGGCCTACCTGTCGAAGTCCAGATTCCTTCTCTAAGGATTATGAAAGATGAATATTTAGACGAAGACGAGTGGATTCAGACTAGGTTGGACCATCTAAATTTGATCGACGAGAAGAGGCTTGAGGCAGTTTGTCATGTTCAGATGTACCAGAAGAGTATGATCCAAGCCTTCAACAAGAAAGTCAAGCATCGGGTATATTAGGCTGGTGACTTGGTAATAAAGCGCATCATCCTGCCACAAGGTGATCCCATGGTTAAATGGACTCCCACCTATGAAGGTCCTTTTGTAATCAAGAATATATTTTGTGGCGGTGCTATGATAGTTACCACCATGAACGGTGAAGTTTTTCTGCACCCTGTAAATGCCGACATAGTCAAAAAATACTACGCCTAAAAGAGACCTGCTAGGTTGACTGGCCTAGGAAAAAATAAGGGCATTCCGACAAACACATGAATTTAATTCTCCAACTGAGGTTATTTCTTCAATACTGTAAAATCCCCGATAGAATTCTTTTCTCCAGCGGGGTTTATTTCCCCAACAAGGTTTATTTCTCCAATAGAATTTAATTTCACAAGCAAAGTTCATTTCTATGTCTACTGCAAATCACTGGCAAGAATCTCTCCTCCAACAAAGTATAGATTTCTATCCCTAGATAGTTGCCATGGAATCTGAAATGGTGCCAGCTGTCATTTAACTTTGTCCTCCCCATAAGAGTTAGCATCCATATCAGAAACTCGTCCAGACAGCTCCTAATAAGGTTATTCACCTCTTTTATCCCCAGCAAGGGTATATAAGAGCTAAATCCCCGAGTAAAGCGGGAAACGACCAATGTTCCTAAACTCTTATATCCCCTAGCAGAAGTCAAACATTCCTAGCAGAGTATCATCAAAACTGAAAGAAGGAATCCCCAACGGAGACATTCTAAACCAGATTGAAAATTCGTGTTCTTCATCTCTAACATCTGTCAAGAATTTATTTTCCCAGTCAAGGATGTTATACAAAGCTACCAACACGCTTCCATGATGTTTTGCATCCCTAGATCATTTATAAATATCATAACATATGCATACGAAACACATATAACACACTCTCATTTACTTGGAGAACATCATTATGCAATGCGTTACATACATCATGACATCGCATGAAGACTAACTTTGTCTTTTCAGGTAAAAGTCTACAAACAGACGAATATCATCAGCAATTTTCAAACAGATCAGAGATTAATTCCCCAAACAGGACAAGGAAACTATCTATACGACCAATCGGTATAAATTTCTGAAACATGACGGGTTTACCAAAAAAAATATATGTCAGATATTAATTCCCGAAACAAGACGGGGAAACTGTCTATACAGACGATAAAAAGTAGGTCATAAATTAATTCTTGAAACAGGACAAGGAAACTGTCTATATGACCAGGAAAAGATTAATTCCTAAAACAGGACGAGGAAACTATCTTTATAACCAGCCAAAGATTAACTCCTGAAACAGGACAGGGAAACTATCTCTATGACCAAGTGGTATGAATTCCCAAAACAGGACGGGTTTACCGACGAAAGCAGATTGTGGATCAATTCTCGAAACGGGATGGGGCGACTATCTACATGACAAGAATTTACCTGAGAGAATAAATCTGAAAAGCATTTCCCTCAGAGAGTAAATCTGATAAGCATCTACTTAAGCACTTCCCCCAAAGATCCATTCTGAAAAGCATTCTTCAGACACATTCAAGTGTAGACTCATTATGATACTCCTATCAACGGATACTTCGGATGGCATCCATAAGCCCATCTCCAATGAAATTATGCCACCTCTCTGAATGGCATCTTTAAGCCAATTCAATCAATATTATCAACCAACAGCTTTACTTCGTGCACGTCCTAGTGCAAATTTTTGGGCACTTAAGTGTTCAATCCTCTTCTACCTTCAGATCACGAGTGGCAGACATGCCAATCTAACTCCTCAGGTTTAAGAAGATTGAACAAGGGCAGTTGTTGTACCCAAAAAATTTCCCTTCCATTAATCAAGAATATTATCATAGGGTTTTAATTTGCTCAAGGTTGCTCAAGAATTGATCAGACAAATTCTCCTCCTAAGAAATGGGTCCACAACTAGGGTTTCACTTTTTCAAGGAATATTGGGTTTCTAATGCCTCAAGTTGGTTTCGTGGTCTCCTATATGTCTTAAAGAAACTCATACCAAGTTTCATGCCCTGCATCACAAGTTTGCTTACTCAATTGCTCAGATGACTGAAAATCAATTGTATTAGATAAAAAGTCAATTGTTTCCAAATTAGGGTTTTCTTAAGAAGAAGTCAACTAAACTTTGACCAAACACAACTTTCACATGCTTCATCATATTTTCCTCAACCAAAGCTCATTTTAAAGGAAATTCAATTCTCTACTATTTTATCTCTCTAAGCTCAAATCCAAAAAATGCTTCATTTGAGAGATATGGGCTAAAACATTATATGTCATTTCAAAAGTCAACAAAACACACTTTTTGTCAAGGAAACTTACATCATGATAATGTCTTCAAATGTAGAAGGACCAAAATAGGGATTGTAGAGGACATCTTTACATTTCTATAAAGTCAAAGATCACCTTCATGTGATAAAAATTGAGAGAGTTATGATTGGTGTAAATTGGGAAATTTTGAGCAAATGCATGAAGTTCAAATTGAGCAAACTTGAATTTTTGGGCTAATGGGCTATTGTTTCAAGGTCCATGCACATTCTACACTTCATATAAACCTCTGAACTACTTCATGCATCCCTTGACCTCTTAATTTTATTTATTTTGATTTTTATTTATTTTAAAAGTCAAAATAAATTAGATAAAACAAGGGCTTTTCTTACAAGGTCCAAGTCCACAAACATTTGACCTAATTCATGCTTCTATATTCTCATCAATTCAGACATTAAACCACAAAACCTTTGTGTAAGAAACACTTTTCCAACACTAAAAAATATCAAAGAACTAAGGCAACTTGAAACCGTAGCTTATAACCACTTTCACAATAAACCAATCGTGCCATTCAATTCCTGAAGCATTGTAGGGTAAGAGTGGGTCATTTAAGAAGATCCAAAAGGGTTGAAACCCTCGAATGTGCATCATCGGTTTCTCATATTGCATGATTTCATATTTTTGTTTTTCTTTGCATTTTAATACCTATTAACCGTGCTAATGTTTTCATGAGGTATCAACATGCAGGAAAAGTCCATCATATAAGCCCTGTGATGGTTGAACCATGAATCACCATGTTCATGCTGATCCATGCAATTTTCGTTATAGCTCATGATCCAACATGTTTTAGCCCAAACCAATGTTTCCATTTGTTGTACCCCAAAATTTCCCCTCGCATTTTTCCTCAAGAAATCACAGCTTCAGGCGTTTCCTGATTTTTCAAACTGGCTCAAGAATCGGTCAAACAGACTTTTCTCGTCAGTCAGACAAAATTAGGGTTTTCTTTAGTTTTGAGGGGTCTAGAACAGTTCACACAGTTTGCTTAGGGATTTGGTTGATTTTGGTTCAGCTTCGATCAGGCGGACGTTTCTTTGACGTTTAATCAGGAATTAGGGTTTTCATGCGTGGTTCCTCAGAAAGATTTAATTCTATGGTGCTTTGCAAGTTATTCCGAGATTTGGATTGAATTCGCATTGTTTGACTTAATCAGTGAAAAGATGCATTTGGATTGGATTTGCAATGTTTGCTTAAAATCAGTAAAAGGAAAAACGTTTGGGCAATTGCTGTGATTGACTGTTGTTTTGCTTTGGATGTTGGAAGCGCCAAGTTTAATTGATCAATGTTGAATCAATGTTTATTCAATTATTTATTATTCTAAGATTAAATAGTTAGAATTAATTTTCAATTATTTTAATTTTTAGAATCATAAATAATAAAATAAATAATTGAAAAGGATAAAAAGAATTAATTGGATAAAAAGAATTTTTATTTCATCTTTAAATATTTGTTACAAATTATTATGTAAATACAAGTATTCATTTACACGGTATTTATAATAATAATAGTTACAATAATTAAATTTAAAATAAGACTATCCTAATTTTTTCTAAATCTTCAATTCTTCATTCTTCATCTGTTGCTAAATCCTCTCCATTCAATTTTTATCTGCAAAGAAAAGAAAAAAAGTTAGAAACAGATAAATTGAATTAAAGAGACAAACAATTTAATTTAGGCTCATCATTAAAGGCAACTGACTGGAATCAGTTAGCCCTCTCTGCAAATCACGGGATTTCTCCCGGTTCACAAAAAGGGATGAATATTGCTTGCTGATCATGAATGCACAAAGTTGAAATTCACAAGTCAAAATTGTCAAACCACTGCATAGTTCAAAACAAACAGAATGGCCTAACTAAAGTCACAAACTATCCAAAAAGCTGTCCAAAGGATGTCAAGATACAAAAGTACAAAATACTATCAAAAGAAGATATGGAAAGATATCAAGAAGACATAAAGTATGCAGAGTAAACATGTAATGCAAGCAATCTTTTCATTTCATCATTTCCCAGTGTTGCCTTTTCAGAGCAAAGTACACATAACAAATTTTAATGTTTTGAATGGTACTGGAGAGAGAGAAGAAGAGGGAAAAGAACAGGCTTACTGGCTTTTAGGCTTGAGAAAGAGAAATATAAACCAAGCTTCTAACACAGTAGAAAGGGGAGATCAAAAAAAGATATCAAACAAAAAACATCTCAACCTGCAAAAACCAGAAAAGCACCAACACCTAACCTTCAACCTGCATTCCAAGCCTTTAACAGCTTAAGCCTTAACCTGTTGCAACAAAGCCCTCAAGCCTAAACTTGTATCCAACCAAAAACTTGCCTATAAACCTGTATCAAAGCCATCAATAAACCAGCATATGCAAACAACAAAGCCAAGCTTCAAACTGGTAAGCCTAAGCCTGCCCTTTCAAGCTCAATGTCCTAAAAGCACAAACCTGCTTGAGGCTTAAAAAACAAGTTCAAAAACCAGAACCTGTCCAAGCCATATCAAAAGAGCAATAGCCTAAAATTGTTCCAAACCTTTCAATCAAAACCAGTTAACCTGCATAAGCACGAACAGAAGCCAAGTCTCAAACTTACACTGTCTAAAAGCCAAAAAGCCTCAATAACCATTCAAAGCCAAACCTGTGATGTCCAAAACCAGTAAGGCCAAAACCTGCTGAAACAAAATCCCAAACAGCACAAATAACCTGTTAAGGCCCCTCAAGCCATCAAACATGTCCAGCCTTAACCATCAAACAACATAAATCCTTAACCACCAAACCAGTAAAGCCATAACATAACCAGCAAAACCCAACCAGTAAGGCCATAAACCAGTAAATCCTGTCAAGACCCCATATGCCCAAAACCAAATTTCAAACCAACACAAGCCCTCAGAGTTTTCTCATCATTGGGCTATCATTATCACATTCCAGCACAAGCATAGCAACCAGAAGGCAAGAAGTAAACAGAAGCAAAGCATCAAGGCAACGTAGAAGAACGAAATGATATCAAAAAGGTTCTCAGGTCGTAATCATCATCAAACCTAAGGGGCAAAAATACACAAACCAGGAAGCAGAAGCTTCATCATCATCATCCCCTCGCAGTCCAAAGCCAGTGTCATCGCGTCCTCCACCCTTGGCCGCCCACAGCGCCTTCCAATCCGTCTCATCATCCCCTTCCAAAGCTATAAACTTTCTTCTTTCTTTTCCAACATCTTGCACAAACATCAAAACAATGTAATCAAGAACCAGAAATAAGCAACAACATGTAAAGGCATAAAACATTAGAACGAAAATCAAACCTCGTAACCATCGCTTGGGGTAACCTTGTGGAAGGAGGAGAAACAGAGTTGGCGTTGGGTGGCCGTGGATGGTTAGAAGTAACTCAGTAGCCATGGAGAGGATGACAAACGGAGAAGACGAAGCAAGCGCGCCGCTCTGAGCAAACCCTAAGTTTTTCCCATTTGAAACAATCACTCACAACCCTAAACGAAAACATTGTAAGACAATTGGGCCTTGCCCACCTCTGAAGCACTGAAGCCCAAGCGAATTTCCAATTCATACCCCCCCCCCCCCCCTGTTCTATTCATTTTTCTCTATAAATTGCATTTGGGCCTCAAACCTTAAAGCCCATTTCTGATTTCTTTCAAACTATTTTTAACTATCATATCCTTTTTTTTATATACAAATTAACATGAATTTTTTTAATATAATTATAATTTTAAACACAATATATTTTTCCTCTAACTTAAAATATTTTCTTTCAATTAAAAAACTTTTGTATAAATATATGTATTAAATACTAATTACTAATATATAAGAAATAAAACTTAAAATATTTTTATTTCGTACATTAATACATTAATGCATAAAATACATAAAAATACATTACTTAAAACATTTTCTTTTTTTTATTTTATTAAAACTTATTTTGATTTATACATAAATTCTCTTTAAGTTAATACAATTTCTTAGAAATAATTTGTACATAATCAATTAAAATACTTTTTTTTTATATACATAATATAATTAAAAATTTAAAACATTTTTCTTTCTTTTAATTAAAATACCTTTTTGTACATATTAAACAAAAGTATAAAGATACAAATCAAATCAAATACACTTGATAACACATTAAATTCACATTTTCTTAACTTGTAAATAAAATACATGTACACTTGCACTTACACAATATACTTACATTTGATACATCACACAATTACTATTCTTATACATTGATATACGTTACATTTACACTTTTATCGCAATTCGATTTGGTTGTAAATTATTTGGACACTACATTCCTAAAGTCTCATCCCCATTTGTGAATTTGTACCCCCATTCCCAGATACTATTTGTAATAGCGTAGACTTTAAATTCTCGAAATTTATCGCTTTCAAATTATACCATCGTTAGACCTAGGGTTTGCATGTACATAAAATCAAACGCTAGATAACCTAATACAAGACAAATACAAGAAATCAATACACAATCACACTTGCACCCCCTAGGGTAATCCCACATGTTGCCTTCCAAAATGGGCCATGCTTGCACGTCGAGTTTCTTTGGAAAAACAAATTCAAATGATCATAAGTCCCTTGATGACGCTTTCGAAAGTCGCCTATAAAAATGATCAAGTCCCTTCAAGCAAATTGCCAAAGACACTTGGCACCATTGCATTCATGGTCCATACGATGACCCGCGCCCGTCCCGTTAAACTTCCTAAACGCAAGATTGTCCACCAAATTCAATGGTGGAACAAAATTGTTAAAAAGGGTTGAAAACATAGAGAAAACCTTTTGAGTATAATAGGGGTAGACAAAACTCTTAGTTACTTGAGATCAACTTGGAAAAAACACTTGCCTTCTTTTCAAAAACCACACTTCATACACACTTTCAAAACAAACTCTCAAAAACATTTGAAACATCTTTTTGAAAAGATACACACTTTTGTAAAACACTCAAACATGAGTCAATTACATTGGTTGCCTAAGACAAGGCATCTCTTAAAAACATTTTTCAAAACACACACACACCACAATTTCAAGCAATCGAAAACCAAAGGCAAGTGATCTAAATACCAAGTAACTAAGAGCCCATGGATAACCATGGATGAAAAGGGTGCTAATAACTTCCCTTTTCATAATCTACCCCCCGAACCCAAAAGGTTTTTGTTGTGCTTTTTAACCTTTCCTTTAGGATAAAATAAAAAGTCGGTGGCGACTCTTGCTCAACCGAACAAGTGCGAATACAAACGCAAAACTCAAGTCAGTTCTCCCACCGTATCACAGAACTGGCGACTCTGCTGGGGAAATTCTTAAAAGTGGGGTTACCTTAGGGTTTAAATCACCTTTACTTTCTTGCTTTGATTGACTTGATTGCTTTATCTTTTGGGTTCTTGTTTGGGTTTGTTGTAAATCCTACACCCGGATTCGGGGCACCTTTTTAGGTAAATAGCAAAAAAACTGCGAGGGAACTGTGCGGGGTATACCGACATGGTTGAAGCAGTAAGCTATGTGAGTGTGACATATTTGTGAGTACCGGTAACCCTTGAGTTCAATCAAGGAGAGTACGGGGCCGCTGAGTGATGTCGTGAAGCACTAACAAACTCTTAGAACCTTAATTGACCATCTTAGCCTTTTTAGGGGTAGTGAGATGACCGACTTTGGTGCAGTCCGAAGTTGGTAGATACTCGATACTACACTCATTTGAGGGTTGTTTTCTTGGAATATTTTGGTCGCCAATAAGTGGCTAAAACGAAACGATGAACACAAAAAACAATCCAATGATATTGAGCTCCTTAGAACCCGGTTTCTATTTTAGGACAGGATGAGCCAACTAACATCAAGAGGGTACTTACCTAAACCCCATGCAAGCCTAAACCTAAATACTTGTTTGCTTTGTGTGAATATGTTTGCCTGTATATACACTCACTTGCTTTTTGCATGCATGTACATAACATCATAACATCATACCATAGCATCTTCAAATAACCATTTCAAGGATCTCGAGGGTTCTTTTGATGCAGGGTTACATTGAACCAGACGTCTACCAAAGGGAGAGAGGTTTCTCCTCTAAACAAATGCCATCAAAGATCGAGTGCAACAACTTAAATCAGGGGCTATGACCCACTTGACATGGTGAGCTTGATTCTCGTGGAAAGACATCCACCGATGCAAAGGTCTCCAGTCAAATATCGAAGTTCAACCTCTAACATTCTCCTGTGTTTACCCCATGAGATCCTTGAAAGCATGCATCCACATATCATGCATTGCATCTTAACAATCTTTCCTTTTTCAGGTTTCCTTACTCTCCTACTGTTTATTTCAGTAAGAGATGGCTCTAGAAAGAACTGTCAAGGATATCCAAGACCAGACTGCTCAGCTGCAGGAAATGTTTTTGAACTTGTCTCTGGGGCAAGAAGAAATGAATGCTCTCCTCACAAAGGGCTTGGAGAATTCAAACAATGCCAGGATTGATCAGCTTGCGGAGCTTCAGTTTGATCTGGCAACATTGAGGATCCAAGTGATGGGACAGTTGGTGGGCCAGATGGCTCTCATCCAAGATCTGTCTCAAAGACAAGAGGAACTCAGAGTTCTCATCCGCCAACTGCTTCAAAATAACCAATTGGGGCAAACATCTGAGGTTGAAGAGCAAGTCACCGCTCAACCTCCATCCACTCAAGAGGACAAGGGGAAGGCTCCTTCGCTTGCTTCAGGGTCACAAGCCCATCAACAACCTCGCCAGAGTCAACGGGGTAATCGGCGTAAGCAAGAAACATCGGGAAGACAGTTCACGGAGACTGAGATACCATCATTCTTCATACTAAAGCGCCTGATGGAGGTCAACCTGCTTACTTTAAGGGATCCTCCTCGGAAGATCAATACTTCCTCTCCTAACTATCGTCCCGACGCATTTTGTGTTTACCACTCCTACAGCCCGGGACACGACACCAACGATTGTTGGGCCTTGAAGAACAAGATTCAAGATCTGATCGACATTGGAGTGCTGGAGTTCATGCCAGACGACGAGATGAAAATCTTCCGTTAAGGGGTTCTCCACCTGAAGTGACGAAGCTCAAACTGAGAGACTTTTGCTTCATTTGAATTTTCAAAGTTGTAATTTTCTTTTGTTATTCAAACAATTAACTGTTGATGTTAAACTCTGTTTCATTAATGCATTGCATATGTTTGTCTTGAATTCATCCATTCGTTTTCACTACTCTTATGATTTCTTTATGATATTTGACTCTTGATAAAAGGCTACAAGCCTTTAGAGGGAGGATGACGAAACAATACCATAATCTCATACAATATGCTTTTGAACAGACCTTGCTGATGATGTACAAGCATTTCTTTCAAATCCCAAACACTGGAGTTATAAGGAAGATAATCCCTAGTCAACCCCTTCGAGCCAAAGAAGTAGGAGTTTTCTGTTCTAAACAATCGAAACCTTTGATATAAACCTGGGGCAGGGTAGTACCTCAGTTAATTCAAAAAAAAAAGCGCATTGAAGTCGCAAACTCTCAGTTCGTAACACAATGAATGACGTCAACAAAAGAAAGCATTCTTTTGGAATCAAAAGACAAGGGTGGTTCCCTACCACATAGGCAGTCAATCTCTCAAAAGAGAAAAGCCCACCAAGCCAAAACATGTAAAGGAGGCTTAAGAAAGTTGGGGCATCCCACTGACTGTTATCTCAAAAACAGAGACAGTCAGGCAAAAGTTAGGGATAACAAATCAAAATCAAAATAGTGAGGTCATTACAAATCCTCAATAACATGAAAATGTTGAAAAAGAAAAAGGAGATGATGATTGTCTCCCCAAATTCAACTAGTGAACCATCACCCAAAGGTTGTTCCAAACTCAAAACAGAGTGCGACGCACAATTAACTGAGCTTAGGTGTGAAGAATATCACGAAGAGCGGGTGGGTATAAATATACCTTGAGCCTTTATCCTTTGTTTCTTAAACCGTGAACCAAGCCACGTTACAACCCCTCAAAAGTCCTAATTGAAGCATGGGTTAGTTCGAAAGCATACTGTTACCAAAGGTATCCTGACTCCTGTAAGGCTTTGCTCTAAAATCTTGTGTTGACTTGTCTTATAAAAAGTTTTCTGCTAAAAAACGCATTTTTCAAAACTTCGAGACAAACATAAACTTTGCATTGCTTGAATATCACTGTCTGCGTTTGACTATTTGATTGACAGCGAAGAAATTCATACAGCGAATGTTCGGAGGAACGTAAACTCTCTCAGTGAACAAAATCACTTCAAAAGGATGACACTTCCAACGACAAATCTCCTATCAACAAGCGGCATGACATAGCACCATCCAGTTAACCTGGGGCAGTCCAGTCAAGGTTTCGACAGATCTTTCAAAGTTCAGTTAACCTGGGGGAAGTCCAGTCAAGATTTCAAGAAATCTCTCAATTCGCAGAGTAATCTGATTCAAGACTCATTCAACATCACTTGGGGCATTCGAATGTCAAAAGTGTTCAATCATTCCTTAACCACCTGCTGGAAAGTACAACCGCCAACAGATCAACTATCACAATTCCAGATTCGATTCCTGTATCTAGCCAGGGCATATCTGTGAGTGATTGATTGTAGAATCGATACCTGTATCCAGCCAGGGCATGTCTGCATAAGGAGTTTAGAGATTCAATACCTGTATCCAGCCAAGGCACGTCTGTAAGCAACCTTTTGAAGTTCCAGATTCAAAACCTGTAACAAGCCAGGGAAATATCTGTGGACGATTGATTGTGGATTAATACCTGTAACAAGCCAGGAAATCATCTACATGAAGAGATTGAAGATCAACACCTGTAACAAGCCATGGAAGCATCTTTCTTTCTCAGGTCAGAGATCAACACCTGTAACAAGCCAGGACAATATCTCCTTGACCAACTTTTCTTAAGTTCCAGATCAACACCTGTAACAAGCCATGAAAATATCTGTGGACGATTGATTGTGGATTAATACCTGGAACAAGCCAGGAAATCATCTACATGAAGAGATTGAAGATCAACACCTGTAACAAGCTAGGGAACCATCTTTCTTTCTCAGGTCAGAGATCAACACCTGTAACAAGCCAGGACAATATCTCCTTGACCAACTTTTCTTAAGTTCCAGATCAACACCTGTAACAAGCCAGGAAAATATCTGTGGACGACTGATTGTGGATCAAACACCTGTAACAAGCCAGGAAAATATCTGTGGACGATTGATTGTGGATTAATACTTGTAACAAGCCAGGAAATCATCTACATGAAGAGATTGAAGATCAACACCTGTAACAAGCCAGGGAACCATCTTTCTTTCTCAGGTCAGAGATCAACACCTGTAACAAGCTAGGACAATATCTCCTTGACCAACTTTCTTAAGTTCCAGATCAACACCTGTAACAAGCCAGGAAAATATTTGTGAACGACCGATTATAGATTAACACCTGTAACAAGCCAGGAAATTATCTACATCACCACTTGGGGCATTCGAATGTCAAAAGTGTTCAACAATTCCCTCATCACCTCAGAAGATTGATATCGTTCCGGATGTGACCCAGAGATGGCGACATTCCGCAACTTAATCAAGATCCAGATATAGTTCAAGATGTGACCCAAGAGATGGCAACATTCAATAACTTATCCCAGATCGGCACCACTTGGGGCATTCGAATGTCAAAAGTGTTCAACAATTCCTTCATCACCTGTTGGAAGATGCAGTTTTACACAGACTCATCATCATGAAGCAACCCTACACCGGTTCCTTCTCAAAACCTCAGATGCAGTTTTACACGGACTCATCACGAAGCAACCCTACACCGGTCCCTTCTCAAAACCTCAGATGCAGTTTTACACGGACTCATCACGAAGCAACCCTACACCGGTCCCTTCTCAAAACCTCAGATGCAGTTTTACACTGACTCATCATCAGGAAACCCTACGCCGGTTCTTTCTCACAATCAAAAGATTCTTGCCTTCCCCCAACAACAGTCAGGTTCCTCCTATCCCCAGCGGAGTTCATCAAATTCCCCAACATAACATATCAGTGGAATCCCCAGCGGAGTTCTCATCAAACCCCAACAGAGTCATCTTCTCCTACCGGTGTATTCTTGCAACCATCATCCCTAGCGGAAATGAAGAACTTTACTCTTCAACATCAGCCCAGGATTTAATTCCGCGACTGGTCGTCAAGGATTTATTTTCCTAGACGAAAATGCATTCATAAACATTTCACATTTCATACATCTTGCTTACATACATGATAAAGTGCATACAACACTATCTCATTTTAAACATCATGACATCATGCATTTCATACATCATGACATTGCATGCAACTGATGTTTTGCCTTTTCAGGGAAAAAGACAATCCAAAAGACGACTACCTTCAACTGTCACAATTCCATATTCGATTCCTGTATCTAGCCAGGGCACATTTGTGAGTGATCAGTTTCTGAATTCGATTCCTGTATCCATCCAGAGCACATTTGAAGAGTTTGAAGATTCGATTCCTGTATCTAGCCAGGGCATATCTGTTGACGACTAATTCCAAATTCGATTCCTGTATCCAGCCAGGGCACATCTGAAGAGTTTGAAGATTCGATTCCTGTATCCAGCCAGGGCATATCTGTTGACGACTAATTCCAGATTCGATTCCTGTATCTAGCCAGGGCATATCTGAAGAGTTTGAAGATTCGATTCTTGTATCCAGCCAGGGCATATCTGTTGATGACTAATTCCAGATTCGATTCCTATATCCAACCAGGGCACGTCTAAAGAGTTTGAAGATTCGATTCTTGTATCCAGCCAGGGCATATCTGTTGACGACTAATTCTAGATTCGATTCCTATATCCAGCCAGGGCACATCTGAAGAGTTTGAAGATTCGATTCCTGTATCCAGCCAGGGCATATCTGTTGACAACTAATTCCATATTCGATTCCTGTATCCAGCCAGGGCACATCTGAAGAGTTTGAAGATTCGATTCCTGTATCCAGCCAGGGCATATCTGTTGACGACTAATTCAAGATTCGATTCCTGTATCCAGCCAAGGCACATCTGAAGAGTTTGAAGATTCGATTCCTGTATCCAGCCAGGGCATATCTGTTGACGACTAATTCCAGATTCGATTCCTGTATCTAGCCAAGGCATATCTGAAGAGTTTGAAGATTCGATTCCTGTATCCAGCCAGGGCATATCTGTTGACGACTAATTCCAGATTCGATTCCTGTATCCAGCCAGGGCACATCTGAAGAGTTTGAAGATTCGATTCCTGTATCCAGCCAGGGCATATCTGTTGACGACTATTTCCAGATTCCATTCCTATATCCAGCCAGGGCACATCTGAAGAGTTTGAAGATTCGATTCCTGTATCCAGCCAGGGCATATCTGTTGACGACTATTTCCATATTCGATTACTGTATCCAGCCAGGGCACATCTGAAGAGTTTGAAGATTCGATTCCTGTATCCAGCCAGGGCATATCTGTTGACGACGAATTCCAGATTCGATACCTGTATCCATCCAGGGCATGTCTGCATGAAGAGACTGAAGATCAACACCTGTAACAGGCCAGGAAATTATCTTTCTTTCTCAAGTACGCAAGTTCTCGCTAAAGAATCTCTTATGCGATCGACACATAATTCCCAAATGGCATCTATAAGCCCATTCTCGACAAAGTTCCGTCACACCTCCCGATGGCATCTGTAAGCCCATCCTCCTACCAGCAGTCACCAGATGGCATCTTTAAGCCCATCACCAAATGGCATCTTTAAGCCCATCACCAAATGGCATCTTTAAGCCCATTCCCTCTACCATCACATCGCCGAGTGCAAATTTTCTGGGCACTTTAGTGTCCAATCTCCTTTTACCCTTGAGTCGCGAACGGCAAACTTGCCAATCTAACTCTTCAGGTTCAAGAAGATTGAACAGGGGCAACTGTTGTACCCCAAAATTTTCCCTCGCATTATTCCTCAAGAAATCACAGCTTCAGGCGTTTCCTGATTTTTCAAACTGGCTCAAGAATCGGTCAAACAGACTTTTCTCGCCAGTCAGACAAAATTAGGGTTTTCTTTAGTTTTGAGGGGTCTAGAACAGTTCACACAGTTTGCTTAGGGATTTGGTTGATTTTGGTTCAGCTTCGATCAGGCAGACGTTTCTTTGACGTTTAATCAGGAATTAGGGTTTTCATGCGTGGTTCCTCAGAAAGATTTAATTCTACGGTGCTTTGCAAGTTATTCCGAGATTTGGATTGAATTCGCATTGTTTGACTTAATCAGTGAAAAGATGCATTTGGATTGGATTTGCAATGTTTGCTTAAAATCAGTAAAAGGAAAAACGTCTGGGAAATTGTTGTGATTGACTGTTGTTTTGCTTTGGATGTTGGAAGCGCCAAGTTTAATTGATCAATGCTGAAGCAATGTTTATTCAGTTATTTATTATTCTAAGATTAAATAGTTGGAATTTATTTTCAATTATTTTAATTTTATAATTATAAATAATAAAATAAATAATTGAAAAGGATAAAAAGAATTAATTGGATAAAAAGAATTTTTATTTCATCTTTAAATATTTGTTACAAATTATTATGTAAATACAAGTATTCATTTACACGGTATTTATAATAATAATAGTTACAATAATTAAATTTAAAATAAGACTATCCTAATTTTTTCTAAATCTTCAATTCTTCATTCTTCATCTGTTGCTAAATCCTCTCCATTCAATTTTTATCTGCAAAGAAAAGAAAAAAAGTTAGAAACAGATAAATTGAATTAAAGAGACAGACAGTTTAATTTAGGCTCATCATTAAAGGCAACTGATGGAATCAGTTAGCCCTCTCTGCAAATCACGGGATTTCTCCCGGTTCACAAAAAGGGATGAATATTGCTTGCTGATCATGAATGCACAAAGTTGAAATTCACAAGTCAAAATTGTCAAACCACTACATAGTTCAAAACAAACAGAATGGCCTAACTAAAGTCACAAACTATCCAAAAAGTTGTCCAAAGGATGTCAAGATACAAAAGTACAAAATATTGTCAAAAGAAGATATGGAAAGATATCAAGAAGACATAAAGTATGCAGAGTAAACATGTAATGCAAGCAAGCTTTTCATTTCATCATTTCCCAGTGTTGCCTTTTCAGAGCAAAGTACACATAACATATTTTAATGTTTTGAATGGTACTGGAGAGAGAGAAGAAGAGGGAAAAGAACATGCTTACTGGCTTTTAGGCTTGAGAAAGAGAAATATAAAACAAGCTGCTAACACAGTAGAAAGGGGAGATCAAAAAAAGATATCAAACAAAAAACATCTCAACCTGCAAAAACCAGAAAAGCACCAACACCTAACCTTCAACCTGCATTCCAAGCCTTTAACAGCTTAAGCCTTAACCTGTTGCAACAAAGCCCTCAAGCCTAAACTTGTATCTAACCAAAAACTTGCCTATAAACCTGTATCAAAGCCATCAATAAACCAGCATATGCAAACAGCAAAGCCAAGCTTCAAACTGGTAAGCCTAAGCCTGCCCTTTCAAGCTCAATGTCCTAAAAGCACAAACCTGTTTGAGGCTTAAAAAACAAGTTCAAAAACCAGAACCTGTCCAAGCCATATCAAAAGAGCATAAGCCTAAAACTGTTCCAAACCTTTCAATCAAAACCAGTTAACCTGCATAAGCACGAACAGAAGCCAAGTCTCAAACTTACACTGTCTAAAAGCCAAAAAGCCTCAATAACCATTCAAAGCCAAACCTGTGATGTCCAAAATCAGTAAGGCCAAAACCTGCTGAAACAAAATCCCAAACAGCACAAATAACCTGTTAAGGCCCCTCAAGCCATCAAACATGTCCAGCCTTAACCATCAAACAACATAAATCCTTAACCACCAAACCAGTAAAGCCATAACATAACCAGCAAAACCCAACCAGTAAGGCCATAAACCAGTAAATCCTGTCAAGACCTCATATGCCCAAAACCAAATTTCAAACCAACACAAGCCCTCAGAGTTTTCTCATCATTGGGCTATCATTATCACATTCCAGCACAAGCATAGCAACCAGAAGGCAAGAAGTAAACAGAAGCAAAGCATCAAGGCAACGAAGAAGAACGAAATGATATCAAAAAGGTTCTCAGGTCGTAATCATCATCAAACCTAAGGGGCAAAAATACACAAACCAGGAAGCAGAAGCTTCATCATCATCATCCCCTCGCAATCCAAAGCCAGTGTCATCGCGTCCTCCACCCTTGGCTGCCCACAGCGCCTTCCAATCCGTCTCATCATCCCCTTCCAAAGGTATAAACTTTCTTCTTTATTTTCCAACATCTTGCACAAACATCAAAACAATGTAATCAAGAACCAGAAATAAGAAACAACATGTAAAGGCATAAAACATTAGAACGAAAATTAAACCTCGTAACCATCGCTTGGGGTAACCTTGTGGAAGGAGGAGAAACAGAGTTGGCGTTGGGTGGTCGTGGATGGTTAGAAGTAACTCAGTAGCCATGGAGAGGATGACAAACGGAGAAGACGAAGCAAGCGCGCCGCTCTCAGCAAACCCTAAGTTTTTCCCATTTGAAAAAATCACTCACAACCCTAAACGAAAACATTGTAAGACAATTGGGCCTTGCCCACCTCTAAAGCACTGAAGCCCAAGCAAATTTCCAATTCATACCCCCCCCCTGTTCTATTCATTTTTCTCTATAAATTGCATTTGGGCCTCAAACCTTAAAGCCCATTTCTGATTTCTTTCAAACCATTTTTAACTATCATATCCTTTTTTTTATATACAAATTAACATGACTTTTTTTAATATAATTATAATTTTAAACACAATATATTTTTCCTCTAACTTAAAATATTTTCTTTCAATTAAAAAACTTTTGTATAAATATATGTATTAAATACTAATTACTAATATATAAGAAATAAAACTTAAAATATTTTTATTTCGTACATTAATACATTAATGCATAAAATACATAAAAAAACATTACTTAAAACATTTTCTTTTTTTTTATTTTATTAAAACTTATTTTGATTTATACATAAATTCTCTTTAAGTTAATACAATTTCTTAGAAATAATTTGTACATAATCAATTAAAATACATTATTTTTTATATACATAATATAATTAAAAATTTAAAACATTTTTCTTTCTTTTAATTAAAATACCTTTTTGTACATATTAAACAAAAGTATAAAGATACAAATCAAATCAAATACACTTGATAACACATTAAATTCACATTTTCTTAACTTGCACACTTGCACTTACACAATATACTTACATTTGATACATCATACAATTACTATTCTTATACATTGATATACGTTACATTTACACTTTTATCGCAATTCGATTTGGTTGTAAATTATTTGGACACTACATTCCTAAAGTCTCATCCCCATTTGTGAATTTGTACCCCCATTCCCGGTTACTATTTGTAATAGCGTAGACTTTAAATTCTCGAAATTTATCGCTTTCAAATTATACCATGGTTAGACCTAGGGTTTGCATGTACATAAAATCAAACGCTAGATAACCTAATACAAGACAAATACATGAAATCAATACACAATCACACTTGCACCCCCTAGGGTAATCCCACATGTTGCCTTCCAAAATGGGCCATGCTTGCACGTCGAGTTTCTTTGGCAAAACAAATTCAAATGATCATAAGTCCCTCGATGACGATTTCGAAAGTCGCCTATCAAAATGATCAAGTCCCTTCAAGCAAATTGCCAAAGACACTTGGCACCATTGCATTCATGGTCCATACGATGACCCGCGCCCGTCCCGTTAAACTTCCTAAACGCAAGATTGTCCACCAAATTCAATGGTGGAACAAAATTGTTAAAAAGGGTTGAAAACATAGAGAAAACCTTTTGAGTACAATAGGGGTATACAAAACTCTTAGTTACTTGAGATCAACTTGCAAAAGACACTTGCCTTCTTTTCAAAAACCACACTTCATACACACTTTTAAAACAAACTCTCAAAAAAATTTGAAACATCTTTTCAAAAAGATACACACTTTTGTAAAACACTCAAACACGAGTCAATTACATTGGTTGCCTAAGACAAGGCATCTCTTCAAAAACATTTTCAAAACACACACACACCACAATTTCAAGAAATCGAAAACCAAAGGCAAGTGATCTAAAAAACCAAGTAACTAAGAGCCCATGGATAACCATGAATGAAAAGGGTGCTAATACCTTAACTTTTCATAATCTAACCCCCGAACCCACGAAATATCTCAAAAGGTTTTTGTTGTGCTTTTTAACCTTTCCTTTAGGATAAAATAAAAAGTCGGTGGCGACTCTTGCTCAACCGAACAAGTGCGAATACAAACGCAAAACTCAAGTCAGTTCTCCCACCGTATCACACCATTGAACTTGCAGGGCTTGATTTAGGGGGTAGGGACCCTTTGGATTGCTAACAGGTGTTGTTTTCGTAAGTTGAAAAAGAAGACTCACCAGAGAAGACGACTGGAGCTAGGGCTTTGGCGCCTCTCCAGTCCATGTAATGGGGTTATCTTATAATTATTTTGTTTCATTAATAATAATGGATGTATCACCACCCAAATGGGTAAAAGGCGCGCGCTAAGGAATTATTATACCAGGGCACGGGTTCGATCCCTTCCTTTTGGTATTTTGGGAATTATTTTCATAGTTTTATGTTTTGCAGGTTACATAGAGCACTGGTTTCCATTCCCTGACACCAAAGTGCGTCTGGCCTAGTGGTGAACACATTGGATGAAAGAGCTAAGGGTGTGGGTTCTACACCCACCCCTGGTAATTCTATGTTTTTTCCCCTATTTTCTTTAACTTTCTCTTAAAAACCCGAAATACATAAACCATAAACCTTTTTAACAAACCTAATTTTTTCAAAACCATTTTTTATAAACCCTAATCAAATTAGGTTTTTAGTATTTTTTTAATTAATTTAATTAATCAATTTCTTTTTAAAATTAATCATACTTTTTAGGTTTTTTAGCTTAATCATCAAAACCCTTTTTTTAATAAAAAATCACCAAAAACACTTTTGTTTTCCTTTTCATATTCGTACATTTTTTTGCGTAGTTTATTCTTCTCGCATTTTCCTCGATTATGTAATTGTTTCCCAGTTTGTAATAGCTAGGGTTTTTCATTTTCCATACTTTTATATTTTTATTAACCGCCCCAAAGCGATGTAATAGTCTAGAGTTTACATTTCCTCTTTTTACTTTACGCACTTTTATAGTTTTCTATATTTGCTATTTACTGCTTAGTAATTAAGGTTGTATGGAAAGACTAAAACGAATCGATATCTAACCCTAACACAAATATTAAAATAACTGAATATAAATCACTCACACACTCTCACCTCTAAGGTAACCTCCGTTGTTGCCATCGGAAAATAAACAGTCACGTCCCTCGAAAGTGGGGACGAATTAGAAAAGTCCCTCGATTCAAAGATCATAGTCCCTCGATGACCCTTCGAAGTTGCCTTTTCGGTAAATGATCTAGTCCCTTATGATAATTGCTAAAGAGTCCTTATAAGTTGCCTTTGATGACTATACGATGACCGTCACCTGTGCCCTCATATCAAACGATAGGGCTTCCTACTAACTAATGGTAGGATAACACTATCTAAAGGAGGAGGAAAATACAAGAACAACCTTGAGTAGGGTAGATACTCGTAATCTCTTACTCACAAATCTATTTAAAACAAATCATTTTTCACAAATCACACTTTTCAATAAATATTTTCAAACAAATACTTTGTAGGCATTCTCGAGGACAAATATGCGAGTCACTACAGAATTTCGCCTTACATTGGCAACTTTTTTCAAAATATTTTTCAAACACACAACACAGCAATTTACAAAAGTGAGCTAAGAGATTAAGAGCGCGTAGATAACTACAGATGAAAAGGGTGCTAACACCTTACCTTTTCATAACCTACCCCCCAAACTCAAAAATCTCAAGGTCTTTCTTGTTTTTTTCACCCTTTCTTTATTGGATAAAAGAAAAGTCAGTGATGACTCTTGCTATCCATGACATTTGCGATAAAACGAAAAACCAAGTCAATTCTCCCGCCATATTACACTTAGGATAAAAATTAAGGGCGACGACTCTAATTTTAAAACCAATTACAACAACTGTCATCTGTGAGTTGGTACATTACTGATTTTTCTACCTTCGTATGTGAGTCGGTAGCTTACCGTTATCAGTTAGTCGGTATTTTGTTGTTATTCTCATTTATTAAGATGATGTTATATTGCTTCCTCTGTCTCCTCTTCGGGGTTTACCCCAGTAGAGTTGAATCATCTTTTCCCAAGTGGAATTGATTTTTATCCAATGAAGTCAAGTTTATTTCCCCAAACGAGTTGGTAATCTTTTCTTAAATATTTCTTCCTTTTTTGGCTCATTGCTCGCATTGTTAAGTATTTCCCCATTGGGTTCTTACTTTTCCTTTTATTCTTTAACTGTAATTTTAGTTTTGCATATTCATGGTTATCCCCTAAGTTGTGTGTTCCTCAGTGATTTATTTTTCTGGTTGAACTTTCTTTCTTAGTCTATCTTGTGATGTAGCTTCGTCAATGTTATTTTTCCCAGTAGTGTCTTATTTCCCTCGTGGAGTTCGTTTTATAGCATTCATAATCATAAGCATTCAATGGTATCTTAGGGCCAAAAATAGGGTTTGTTTTTGTATTTAAGTATCTTCAATCTCATCGAGATGAAAACCTTTATATCTCCAGATAGAATACACTTAAATAAGGGAAATTATTATACCATGATTTTTTCCCCTAAGATCCCTCATCATTTCATATTACCACAATGCATCAAGATCACACATTTGGGTTGGTCATCTATTCTACTCTCTCCTATCTTTAATTTTTCCCTTGAGGGATCACCAATCACCTTGAATTGTGTATCTTTTATATGTGTGTTTTATGTTTAATAACCCTTAACCAAAACCCAAAAAGATATTTCTTGCTTCTGTTTATGTTTTGTGTATTGTAGGTATGGATAAAAGTGCATCTATCTCACCTCCTAAGCTAGGGTTTTGAAGATTAAACCTCAGTCAACTGGCTATTCATTAGACTTTAAAAGCTTGAACTTTAAATCTATTATTATATTATCAAAGCTTTATGTTTTGGGAACTCTCTCAACTTCATGTGGTCAAGTTTGTCTCAAAGTTAGTGGATTGATTCATCAAGGAACTTCATAGGTTCATGTGTTTATTTCCATGCCCTCTTCAACAAGTTTCATCAAATCATGAGCCTCATCATTAAGCGTGCTTCAAAATAACATAATTTCAAGGTCTCATGAGCTTCATCATGTCTTAATTTGCAAGAAAAGATAAAAAGACTCAGAGTTGATTCAAGATTGTTGACCTAATTTGGAAAGTCCTTGATTATGTGGTCACAAGTGCATAACTCTCTCAATTTTCAATATTTTTAAGTGGTTCTTTTTGTTATTGATTCTTCTCATCATCTAAAACAACTTCTCTTTAGATGATAAGATCCAATTATGCTTGGAGAATCAACAAAAGTTTGAAAAGATTACAAGTCCTTTGAGAAACCCTTGAAATCTTTAACTTGACTTCAAAATATCATAGCTTGGTCAATTTTCATCTCTTTGAGCTCATTATTTTCTACAACAGTCTTGAGGATGTCTACTACAATTTTGATTCAAAGTTCAAGATCTAAAAATGTTTGGAAAGTTATGGAATTTATGAAAACATTATAGGTCATCTATGGAATTTTCAAGAAATTTTCATCAACTTCGAAGGACCATATCTCTCTCATTTTTATTGATTTTTGATTGATAACAATTCAAAAATCCTCTTTATTTCAGCTTCAATGATCAAGATCTAATTTTGAGTAGAAGGCCATGTAACTTTGCAAAACATTATAGGTCACTTTGAGATTCTATACTTAGAAATCTTTCTAAGTATAAATTTCAGTGAGTTTTTCCTGATTTCATAGAGACATAAATTTGTTCTCAAATTTCCAAATGGAACCTTTCTGGGCACATAACATTGTGAAGCTATTGAGAAAAATCTATCCATCCCAAAAAGAATCACGCCATAAAGCCTCTTGAAAAAGTTGCCCCATGGATTTGAATATGGTCATTTGAAACTGAGTTTTTGCCCATGGTCATAATTTTGAACATTTTCAATTCAAGTTATAATCCAATCTAAGGATCCATTTTGAGCTTAATCGTGTTTAGCAACATTCCAAAAGATATTTTGATCATCAAAATGTACGTTTAGGTTGAGTTTTGGTCATGTGAAGTCACACTTTTCCATGAATTGGGCACACGAATTTCCTCTATTTCTCATATTCTCGCACGCTTGATCTTGCAATTTATCTCACCTATAAATAAGGATCTTATTCCACTCATTTCTACAAGATTTTGATAACCAATTGAGCCCTGCCAAGATCCCGTTTGGGCACTTGAGCTTGAATTCCATTTTCTTCGTTCCACCCTTCAAACACTCAAAAGCTTCTCACAGATAGCTTCATTGAACTTCTTTGAAGCTGACTAGACCCTTAGCAAGAAGAAACACACCTCAAATCAAGTTCACCAAGTCAGAGTTTTAAGTCAATTTTATTTGCTTCGTTCAGATAGAATTCTCCACCAAATTAACTCAAACTTGTTTTCATGATGTAGCTCATGGTTCTCTGATGCTCATTGGATCATTGGTTTTCTTTAACCAATCCATTTTATAGGTTTATTTTTTAATTTTTCAGTTTAAAATATATATGGTTATTTCCAAATCGACTGAGTTATACTATATATAAATATTTTGCGAGCATTTGATTGTGATCGTCTTGAATATATGCATCTAATGGTACCACTATGAAAGCATAAATTTACAGTTTGAATGATCTCAACTTCTCCCTAGTTGCAGGCATATGGAGGTTGAAGATGACCAACATGTCATCTTCAACCAATGAGACAACTCTAATTGTTTTAATTCTATTTTCTTGACTTTTAAATACAAGATGCATGATGTTTGACACGTCCTCACCGTGTGTGCATGCTTTTGGACTCTCAGATCTGCCAAGTCAGATTAATAAAGGAGATCCAACGCTCCTCACTTTTTCTAATTTTTATTCTTTTCATTTTTTTTTTGTTTTTAATTCATTTAACTTCAAAAATTCATAACTCCTTTAATTTTTATCCAAAAATTATGAAAAAATTCACAAAAAATCTTTAAACTATTTCTCTTTTTGTGAATATTTTTTTAGATTTTTATTTTGATGTTTGTTTTTTTTTATTTATCATTTTTGGTTTATTTTCTTTATTTTAATTGGTTAAAAAACAATTCTAATACTATAATAATTATGGAAAATTATGGAATGATCCAATGATAGTTTGATAACTTATGGTGACCTCACTTGATTTTTATTTCTGACTTTGTTATTTTTTATGATTTTTGGTTTGTTTCACTTGATTTTGTATTTTTAAAAATTAGTTTCTGACTTCCAAATATTATGAAAATTTTTGTCAAAACTATGAGTATGCTCAGCATAACTTCTGTGATCAGTTGAATGTCTTCAAGGATCAAGATCTGAAACTCTAGGAAAATATACCTCTTCTACAACTGGATAACACTCCCTGGGAATCTCTACAGAAACCAAAAGTTCGAGAACCATCTCCTGAACCTTAACTCTGGTCTTTTACCAAGGCAAAGGAAAGTCGGTTGAAGAATCTTCTACAAACGTGACTGTTGAAGAAACGACTTCAACTTCTCTCATGCTGAAAACTCTGGATGAGTTGAAGAAAGAGTGTGAAGCTGTTAGGGATGGTTGGATAAACAAGATGAAACTAACAAAGAGATTAAGGGAATTATAAACAAACTAGAAGAATCCGACACTCAAATCCATGGCCTTCTGGAAGCATTGTTCACACACCTTCCACCTCCACAACCTTAGATCTAGTTGTTTATTTATCTTATTGTTGTTTCGATGTTTTTTTCTTATCTTCTGTATGATTGTTTCGTTCTAATGCATGAATTTTTGTTGTTCAGATCTTGTGTTTTTCTACGTTTTCCTTATTTTATTCTTTTTTATTTATGACAAAATGGGGGAGAAGTGAAAATATTTTGACATAAAAGTTCTGGACTAAGTCTCAAACATTTCAATATAATGTAAATTCTAATTCTGAAAGTTTACAGGAATAGTCTTCACTCTAAACTTGTGGTATGCATTACCAGCCTTTAATATAGGCTTCTCAAATCTTTTGTCATATGCTTTGATCAACATCTGATGAGTAAACATCTTCAGGGAAGTTTCTGTTTATAATCTATTATGTTGTATTTGAGTATTCAAATTAGGGGAAGACTCTGATAATATTTCTTAATATTAAGTTACAAAAAATTTCATCAAAATATGTAAGTTTTGTCATCATCAAAAAGGGGGAGATTTTTTGAACATAGTTTGGTTCTAAATCTAATTTAGAGTTTTGATGATAACAAATACATAATTATTTTGAAGAACAATTATGCACTTGAATTGTTTGATTGAATGTACAGAGAAGTTCTGATGAAAGCTAAGAATATAATGACGTAAATAAACAGATATGAAGCTCAAAAGAGAACGTGCTTATAAGAAGCTCAAAAGTGAAACTAAAAGTGGCACACCAGTAAAAGAAGTTCTAATGCATAAGTCAAACTTCTGAAGCACCAAGCTTCCAGTTATACTCTGATAAGAATGTTCTTATAGAACAAAGAAGTTTCAACGTGTTACTCATATTGAAATTCCGAGACCAAGCACTCAAAGTTCTGAAAGTTTGTAGATCCAACGTCTCATTAAACGTCATTTAATACAAGATCATGAAAGTAGCGGCAGAAACATTATGAATGGGAAAAATATCTTTATTTTTGAAAAGGATATTAAACCTCAAATCTTCAACCTTCCAAAACAAGCATATATGTCTCCAACGGATCATTGAACCATTTCTATATAAATGGGACTATGAAGATGAATTAAAGATACAACTCTCACGCATACGAAAAAAGAGGGCTCTAAACATTCTCATATTTTTATCTTTTAAGTTATTCCTTGAGCTATAATTTGTGTAAACATCATAGTTGTGATATATCTTGTTATAAGCATTTTAAAACACATTGTATAATTGTTTAGAATTGTATTTCCTTGAGAAACCAAGTTGTAGTACGATCTCAAGAAGATGTTTACGGTTGTCTTCGTCATTTGTAATCATCTTTGATTAGTGGATTAAGACCTCGAGTGAGAAAGGCAAAATCACCTTGATGGGTGGACTGGAGTAGCTTTGAGTTCAAGCAAACCGGGATAACCAACATGTTATATTTTTTTATTTTTTGAAAACCCCAATTCAAACCCCCTATCTCGTGTTTTTCTATCATTCATTAATAACCAACTTGAACATTAAAAGACTTAAGTTTCTTTATGGATTATTGGTTACTATCATTGGAATATTAGAGTTTTGGACCTTTTGGACTTCGGATTAGAAGCCTTGATACTTTGAGACCTTCAGAACTTTGGTCCTTTGGACCTTAATTTGTTTTGTTATTTTGTTTGTGTATTGGGAAATCTTCTGTGTGTAGGTGTTGTTTTGTTAACCTTAAGTGATCTATATGATACATGGTTCAAAATTGAAGACCTTGATTTAGGTTTTAAATACCTTGTATTTCTTTGATACTTCCTTACTTGTGATGTTCTTTCATGTGATGATTGGTATGCTCTTGGTCTATTTTGTACTTGTGGCTTTCATCCAATGGATGAGAATTCTACATTGACTTCATTATGTCAAGTGTTGGCTTCTTGTTTGGTCAGATTCTTCCTTACCATAGATTTTACTTTATGCTTTATAATAGTCTCTTCATTTCTTGTCCATCTTCTTTAATTTTCAAAATCTTCTCCCTCCTTTTCAAAACTATTTTTGTTTTCTAACTTGAACCGCTTTCATAATAAACTTGGACTTAGGTCCATGCATTTTCAAAACTTTTTCTTAATCAATTCATCAATTAATCTTAATCAAGATATGAATTCTTTTCTTCAATACTTAAAAAATACAAAACAAATTCAAACTTGGCTTTTTTGCTTAAAACCTTTTTCTTTTTAAAACTAACAACCACACTAATTTTGATCTTTTTTACCCAAACTATATGGCTTTTGATTTCAACATTGCACATTGTTGGTATGTAGGCCTAGAGCTCATTGGAAGCTTTATCAAATCAAAAATTGTAAAAAATACTTCTTTTCTCATCTCCACAATCTTTTGTAAATATTTCCTTTTTAGCCAAATACACAAATTTTCAAAGAGGTTCATGTGGAGTATCATAGATGTTTAGGATTCTAATACCTTCGTTTTCATAATTAACCCCCTTACCTTGATCTCTACTTTGTTTTGGGTTTTATTCGCTCTTTTCCCAATCGTTTGGAACAATAAAGTGCAGTGGCGACTTTCACTTTATGGGTTAAGTCAATTAATGGCTTAATCTCAATGTTTTACTGCTACAATATTCAAAACTCCTCCCAAATTTTTAGATCAAAATAAAGTTAAGGTATGCAAAACAAGGACACTAGTTGTTGACCCTATGGAAAGTGTTGGATCTTTTTTATTGATAACTCAGTTTATGTGAGATATTTAATCATTTTAGACTTGGATTGTAGGGTAAATTAGAGCTTGTTTATATAATTTATTTATGTTTTATGTTACTTTAGTTAATTTAGGATAGAGAACACTAGGTTCTCTATTTTGTCAATTTTATGTGTTTTGTATTTGTGCAAAATTGCCTCTTGTGACGTGTTTTGTCACGCCAGGAATCCTTGAACACCATCCAGCAGGCCTTGAGCCAGAAGATGCTGGTATGAGTTCTAAACTCCAATGCTAATGCTGATGTATAAGAGATTTGAGAATAGAATAAGGTTGAGTTGGGAAAAATGAATGGATAAGGATGAAAATGCTTCAATACAAAACTCTGTAAAGATGTCAAAGCATGTTGTTGTCGTTTTATTATTGTTGCTCATGTAGTGCTGCTACTGGTGTAGTGCTTCCATAGTGTCATATTCTCTCCCATGTGTAGTTTATTATCATAGTACATCACAAAGGAATGTGCTTTATCATTTGGGATTAAGTTAATGGATTATTTTAAAGACCCAAGATCCAATAGATAGACATTATGTTCTTGAGACGACTATACTAATAGAGCAATAACGCCATGAAGAAAGATGCTTTGAAATTTGGAAATAATTATGGAGGAGAGAAATTTAGGGATATGAAGAGTTCTAACGTACCTCTGGTCTCTTTAAACTGAAGGAAACAACATTGGGAGGTGTGATAGAAGACGTCACTTGCTGCTTAACAATTTGCAAGTGATTAAAGTGTCACCCATAGATTTATCATTTTTATCTTCTTGCTTAGGAATGGGTAGCTTAAGATCGTTGTGTTTTTCATATTTTACTCATTATGAGCTAAACTTGTTTTGTTGGATAATGTAAAGTTTAATGAATTATTAATCTTTGGAATGTTATGAATGAGTTGTCTTGATATATTTTAGTCATGTGAGATTATGCCATATATTTATTCCTTTGTCTGGCCACCTTAGAAGTAGATACCATCTTGTTAATGTTGAGAGATCCTTTGACAAATGGATCTCATGATAAATTTGGTTGAAAATAGTAGGATATACATATTCACTTGATTAGTCATTTTAGACATAAAAGGAAACATCCTTAGGGGAAATAATAAGTTATACCATACATGCATTAAAGTTATTATGAGACTTAGAGATTTCCCCCCTAACTTAACGGATATGCTTTGATGTTATAGACATACGCCACTAGATCAAGTTCTCGTCTCATGTGTAGCGAAAAACATATCAAACTCACTCATTAGATGAATTCATTAAATGGAATATTGTCTAAATATTATTTCACTCCGTGTTATCCCTTATTTATCTTCTTCGTTTTTCCACTTTCTTAACAAAGTGACACATACAATTTTTTAACACCTTTTCTCATTTTGACTTTGCAACTTCTTGTATGAAAATCATTATGCTTAACACTATCTCAGTGGGATCAACACTTTTTCTTATCACTTGCTACTAATTTAACAGTGCCTACTTGCACGTAAATAAATTAGCCATCATGTTTTTGGCGCCGTTGTCGAGGATGGTTTCATTAACATTTTGATTTTTCATTGAAGTTTGTAAAATTTAGATTTGAGAGTTTGATCTTTTCTATCCTTTTGTGACTCGACATGTGTGTGATATTTTTGCATGTGCATCTTGATTTTTCCATAATGAATGCCAGTCAAACCATTGCCTTGGATGTTGAACTAGCTGAAATACACAGTATGATGAAGTTCTTTGTAAATCCACCTAACGTGACCGTTCTTGCACCACTTAGCGTTCTACATGCTCTTCATCTGTCTTAGAATACACCAAAATATCATTGATAAACACCACGACAAACTTATCCAAGTATGGATGAAAAATCCTATTCATGTATTCCATGAATACTCTTGGCGCATTAGACACACAAAACAACATAACAAAATACTCATAATGACCATAATGAGTTCTAAATTCAGCCTTCAGTATATCCTTTGACTTCACACAAATAGGATGATAATCTGATCTAAAATCAATCTTGATGAACACACAATCGCATGCTCCCATATTTCTTCTTAACCAACAACACTGATGTTCCCGACGAAAATACACTAGGTCTGACAAACTTCTTCTCTAACAACTCTTCTAATTGTTTCTTTAGCTCACTTAACTCTGATGCATAAATATTATATGGTGCCATGGACATAGGTCTAGTACCAGGTTCTAAATCAATGTCAAACTCAACTTCACGCTCCAGCGTTAAATTACTAATATCCTCAGGAAAACATCAGGGAACTCACACACAATAAGAAGCTCAACACTGTAGTGTCTCTCTCCACTCTCAAGGAATAAATCATCATGAGCACCTGATCATATTCGCTCAAAGACATCTCCACTTGATTCGCAGACATGAACTTCAAATCCTTACTTTTTTAGGGTTTGGGAAACATTATAGTGTTATCAAAGCAATTAATATGAACACGGTTAATCTCTAACCAGCTTATCCCAGAAATAACATCAATTTAACTTAGAGGTAAACAAGCCAAGTTAACTTCAAACTCTTTACCATAAATGTTAAGTAGACCATTAAGGAAAACCAAAAAAGTAGTCACAAAACCATTTGTCGAGGTATCAATGACCATACTACCTTTCATCAAAGATACTACTAAACTCAACTTGGTAACATAGTCATGAAAAATAAACGAATGCATCACAGTGTATCAATGACAACAATCAACTAAAACCATTAATGAAACATATAGCCCAAAATTAAATTATCTGATCTCGAGACCTCAACACCATTCAAATAAAACACCTTGCAACAAGCTTGCACGATATCTGACACCTTCTTTGACTTTTGATACTTGGTACTATATAACCTTGTTCACTATAATGAAAATAAGTCAGCATTGAACTATGGCCCTCAGCAGCATGATGTCCCTGCTTTCCACACTGGAAACATGTCAATATTATGCTCTTACACTCATCCACACGGTGACCTATAACTCTTCATTTGAAACATCTCAGAGAAGTAGCCATGCCTCTCTCACTTGTTTCTTTCCCACTTGAAGACTTTTGCTGGAACTTCTGTTTTCCTTATCAGCTGGAGTCATATATGGCTTACCATAATTCTGACTCACACTCTTCTTCTCACTAGTACTCTTGTAGTGTATAAATATGGCCCTACTATCTTCATCATAGATTCAACACTTTTTAACTATCATAGAGAAATGACGGATCTTCTAGTACCCAATGAATTGACGGATCTCAAACTCAACACACTTGAAACCCTCAACATCCACACTATTATAATAAGGATAAAACCCGACCAGCTCTTAAACTTATATACATAGTCAAGCACCGTCATATTACCTTGCTTTAATTCTAGAAATTCCATCTCTTTCTAGTTATGAACATCAGCAAGAAAGTACTTGTCCAGACACCCAGTCTTGAAATTATCCCAAGTAATCTCAACATTCGCAGCTTCCAACCTCTAATTGGTATTCTCCCACCAATATTAAGCTTCTTCATATAGTAAATATGTTATGAACAACACCTTCTACGCCTCAGTGTACGCCATAACTCTTAAGATCTTCTCAATCTTCTGAAGCCAAGTATGAGCACCCTCAGGATCATACCTTCCCCTGAATGTAGGCGTGTTATTCCTATGAAACTTCCCTAACCCATAAAACCTATCAGCTCTACAATTCTAATTATATTGTGCCTACAAAGATGCATTCACTTCCTCCATCGCCTGACCCATTCTTCCTAGAGCATCTACAATCGCTTCATAGTTTCTACCTACAACCATTTTTTATGCACAACCATCCAAGACAGGTTAACTAATCATAAATAGAAAATTAAATAGTAGTAAATAAGCACCGACAATGTTCACACATATGTCACACATCAGGGTATAAACAAGTCCACTACCGAGGCCTAATGAACTGACCTACTCTTATATAAACTATGTAACACCCTAAACCCCAACATACCATTTATAAAATAATTAGAGTAATTTTCTCAAAAAAGGGTGTCACATTTTTCTCAAATTAAATGTCTTCCTCAAGTTATATTTAATAGCAGCTAAAATTAAACAATTAAAGACATAACTTTGTTGTCTGATCAAAATAAAAATCAATTTAACTCATGAAACATTAGTTAAGGTAAACTCAAAAACTCGCATAATAAAATAAACAAATGATCCTAACCCAAGTGTTACATTATCAAAGCGACAAAAGGTAATTAAATGACGCATAAAATAATAAACAAAAAAGGCCACTATCTATCTTCCACACAAGCATCATTTAAGGCTTCTCGTATCTACCTGAGTATTTGCACCATAGGCATAAATGCAACACAATCACACCAATCATTAACATCAATCCTCAATCATAAATAAAAACTTATGCAATGTGTTCATCTCGTCTTCTCCATATGCATGTGATACTAAAGTTTTTAGATGTCAGAGGTATGTTATTAATTTATCCACTCATCACTGGTTCCATATTTGAACCTGAGACATGTTGATCGGAAAAATAGAAAGTGTACTATTTTCACCGATGTAGTGATAATGGGTTTTATCCCAAGTATCGATCACAAGGACTGCGTAGAAAATATTGAATCTTATTATGAATTCAATTGAACAAAAACTATATTCTTAGTTTGTTTGGATAAATCCTTGCAAATGTGTAAAATAAAAGAATGTAAAATGTGACTTTTTACTGTTTAATTAAAATATGCTAGGGGTAAGTGTATGATTTGCCATAAGATAACTTTCACTCTTTGATCTTTTCAACAAGTTCATCAACTCAATTACCAGTTCTTAAGTATATCTTTCCCTGAGTCCTTAGTGAAAATTCTTTGATCTTTTACACTAATTTCAATGTCCATTCAAATTAGTGATAAAGCTAAGCCTTTAAGGATCAAGAATTTTTCTGGTTATTATAGGATTGCCCTAGTCCTAGGTGAAATCTTCTATAATATCATTATTTAGAAAAGATTAACAGGACTGTCAAAATATATTTTGTAAAGAAAAGTGAAACCCTATTAGTTCGATAGGGAAAAACGATAAATTATTATGAACAATAAAATTAATGCGGAAGAACTATTGTGTTGAATAAAACAAAGAGATCAGTATTCTTATCATGACAAATCAGGGAAACACCCCAGCATTGGGGGGTTTATCCTCTCATGGTGTTCAAAACAAAAACAATACACATAATAGAGTTAGACATTACAAGAATTATGGATTCGTCGACCTTCAATTACTATCGCGCATGAAGGATTCTCCGTTCCCCAAGCTCTCCAATATCCACTCTTCTACCGTCTTAATTTCTTCAATTGTTCCAATAGTCCTTCTCTCTTTCTCTCAATCAGGTATTTATAGTATTATGTTATCTCTCAACATTTCTAAATGTCCAAAATACCCTTAATGCTCTAAAACACTTAAAAATCCCAAGAACTGGAATTTCTAGCGCATAAGCTGACACGAGCCGTGTCACCGAACACGGGCCGTGTCACCTGACACGGGCAACCCGTGTCACATGACACGGACACCCGTGTCAGGGCCTGTGATGTCCTTTGCACCCTTTTTTCTCAGCTAAATTGACACGGGTCGTGTCGTGTGACACATGCGCCCGTGTCACCCTCTTCCTGGTGTCAACGCCTATGTTATCCTTTTCTCCTGATACGGCCCGTGTCATGTGACACGGGTGGCCGTGTCAGGATACCTGCAACTTCCATATTTCCTTCGCCTTTGCACAAATTTTATGGAGATCTTTACCTGCACCTGAGATTACCAACAACTACCAAACCAAATCATCAAAAGCATCTAGAAGGCATACAATTAAAATAAAAACCATACAAAGATAAATTTGCAAAATACAAAATAACTTAAACAAAACGATAAAAAGACAAACCAAAGTGTTACAAATTTGATGAATTTCACTGAATAAGTGACAGAAACGAAGTAGAAATGATGACCGATCACATATCACTGTACCAGAGTCCTACCTATCTCCGATATACATGAAGCATGAATGTCATAAAATATCACAGAAGGTTCATCCCAACCTTCACCTGTATTACTCATCATTGGTTCCTCTATGAACCAAAAACTTGACATAAATGTCGCCAATACAATCCCACAACAATGGTTCCTCTCTGAACCAAACATATTAAGATAAATCAACATAATAATCAAAATAATTATTTTCTCAATAATACTCATCATCATCATCAAGACAATATCATTATTCAAAAGGCATACTCAAGGAGTTCACAATTAACACTAATAGCTTTTATTAAAAGATTAAGGGTTACATTCTTACCCTTTTGTCCCTTGACAATAACCCTAAAATCAACTCATTAATTCTCAAACTCAACTTTAAGCACATCAACTTCAACTCTAAATACTTCAATAACTCAACTAAATAATTTTCTCATTAAAACTCAACAAACATTACCAAACAACATCAAATAGACCTCAAAAATAGAGTTTGCTCAAAAACTCAAGTTGAATGACCCAAAATAGGTCAAACAGGCTAACGCCCGTCACCCAGCCTGTCACCCAACTTGTCACCGAACCCGTCACTTAGCTCATCACCCTCCCCTCTCACAAATCGTCACCACTATGACCCCCAGGAAAGGATCCCATTTCTGGAACCATGACGGTCGACTCCTCATCATCATGATGTTTGTCATCATGGTGGCAGTTGGACCGTCATGCATGTGATGTCCGTCGTCGTTGTGTAGAATGCATAATTATGTGTTTTTCACCATTTGAGCATCTTCGAAGTTCCAATTTCGATTCAGGAAAATTCCACACACATATAATTCATCGAATAAAAATTATACATCAAATATAACATAAATTACACATATATCACACATTTATGTCATCAATTCTCCACAATTATTTATTATTTCATCAAAAATCTCAAACACATATTCATCAACATTAAACTCAGATTTAGGCATGTTAATCCACACGAATATTAGCAATCAATCACAATATAATAACATATTCATAACACAATTGTCTTGTGAGGTTTTCACAACCATCTATGTAGCTGCACATTCCTAGGGGGAGACGGTTGTATGACCATACCATATGCAAGGGGAGCAACCCTGATATAGTTATTTTGTTGCTTGTCTTATTGCTTTCGTTTATTCTCTTTTATTTGAGTTCCCCTCATAAATTGCACACCATGAATCAAGTTTGAGATCGGTTCATAAATATTTTTAGCATGAATAAAACTTTGGTTATATTTGAACTTTCTCTAGATATTCTTAGTCAGGTGCATGAGTTTGTGGAATAAAAGCCTTATATGTTTAATTAAAATCAAGTGCAAAGGAAAAGTTTAAAAACATGAAAATTTGGGTTTTTAAATATTGATTCAAATCATTCGTTTAACACATAAATTTTGATTTGAATCAAATCAATCATTTGTGACCAAAAAGTTTATGGAGTAATTAATGTGAATTATACTTTTGTTAACTGGAAATTTCAACTGCATAAGTTTTTAAGCTGAAATGATGCATTTTGGAAGAAATGTAGTTCGAAAGGTAGCATGAAGGAGATTTTATGAAGATTTCGATGAATGAAGAGCTAATAAGAGTTTCAATTTGCTAAGTAATGGTGAAAGGTTCATTTTTGATCATTGGAACTTAAGTTATTTTAAGTATCATCAGATTAGATATTTCGACCGTCACGTTTGACACTTCGAAGGAAAAAGGGTTTTCAAATTTGAAAGTTTGATCTTATCTGTGATACGGTGGGAGAACTAACTTGAGTTTTTGCGTTTGTGTTCGCAAATGTTTCGGTTTAGCAAGAGTCGCCACCGACTTTTTATTTTATCCTAAGGAAAGGTCAAAAAGCACAGGAAAGACCTTTGAGATGTTTTCTTGGGTTCGGGGAGTAGATTATAGAAAGGGAAGGTATTAGCACCCTTTCTATCCATGGTTATCCATGGTCTCTTAGTTACTTGTTTAGATCACTTGCTTTGCTTTTCAATTGTTTGAAATGATGCTCTTCAATTGTTTGAAACCGTGCTTTGTGTGTGGTTTTGAAAGATGTTTTGAAAAGAGGCCATCATTGTGGCAACCTTTGTAATGATTCTTGTTTGAATGTATACAAAGGTGTTTTTGTCTTTTGAAAAGTTTTCAATGTTTGAAAGTAGGGTTTTGAAATTGTGTTGTGAGGTGTGTTTTGAAAAATAGCAAGGATGTTTTTGAAAGCTTGATCAAGTAACTAAGAGCTATCTACCCTATTTTACTCAAAGATTTTTCTTATGTTTTTAACCCTTTTAACAATGTTGTTTCACCATTGTATTTGGTGAAAAACCTTGTGTTAGGATGTTTAAACGGGACAGGCGCGGGTCATCGTATAGACCATGATATCAATTGTGTCAAGTATTTTTGGCAATTTTCTTTAAGGGACTTGATCATATTGTTTAGGCAACCAAGATAGCGTCATCGTGGGACTATGATCTTTTGTTTTGTTTTTGTTTTGCCAAAGTACTTGACATGCAAACATGGTCCATTTTTGAAGGCAACAAGTGGATTGAAACCCTAGGGGGTGCAAGTGTGCATTGTGTTTGTTTTTTCATGCATGTTTATCTTGGATTAGGTCAAGCTAATTGTTGATTTTATTTTCATACAAACCCTAGGTCTAAACATGGCATAATTGAAAGCATTTAAAGTCTACACTATTACAACATGATATAGGGACGGGGGTACAAATTTGAATTGGGGGTATTTGACAAGAAATTAAATTCTAAATTATTACAACCAAATCGAATGTATAGGCAATATTTAAATGTACAATAATTGAATAAAAATGAAATAAATAAATGTTAAATAGAATGTATTATGCAAAAAGTTTTTATGTATGTAAAACGTATTTTTTAATGTGAAATGTAAATAATTGCAAAAAGGGTCAATTTTAATTGTTTTATTATTTAGGGCAAAAACCCTAATTTTTAAATACATAGTATTATTTATTAATTATATACAATAATATATTAATTTATACAAAACATAAAATTATATTGTAAAAATGATATTTTTAGTGTAAAATATTAACAAAAATGAAAATGTAATATTTTTGTATTTTTGTCTCAATTATTTTAACAAGATAAAGTATATATATATGTATATATATATATATATATATATATATATATATATATATATATATATATATATATATATATATATATATATATATATATATATATATATATATATATATATATATATATATATATATATATATATATATATATATATATATATATATATATATATATATATATATAAACATATTAAATATATAAAAATAAATATTAATTATTTACAAAAAATGTGTACATTTAAGAAAATGTTTTTTAAGTGTGTAAAATAAATAAATAAATAAACATATATTTTTTACATTATTCTTTGAGTTTTAATAAAAGAAAATAAATTATTTACATATTTATACTAGTAAAATAAAAATAAATATCAAATAAATATGAAAAATAATAAAAATAAATTTTTGGCATTTTTTATATTTGGACAAAAAATAATAAAGTCAGAATAGAAAATAAAAATATCAAAATGAAAAATATACAAATTAATGGGCCAGGGGGGTGTGAATTGAAAAATGGGGTGTTAGAAGTGAAAATGACCAGGCCCAGCCCAATCAGACTTCATCTTCTTCCTTGGTTCACAAAAACGCGCGTTCCGTACATCAACTGCTATCTCCTGATTCTTTGATTTTTTGACAAAACTCATAACATGAAACTTGTAGAGCATCAAACAACGAATCTAACCATATAAAAAACTTAAGCTAACTCTCAAAGACCAGAGAGAATTTCTCTGGCCCTAATTTCTAACCTAGTTTTTTCAGAAAGTTCATGGGTGAAATTCTCCTAGCACGATTAATGTAAATGAAAACTAAGCATATGTATGGCTTCAGGGCTATGAGTACAACTTATTTCATTCACAAACCTAAGTCTAACTATTCCTAAATAGAGAGATAGAAGTCCATGAAATACCTGTTTCAGTTGACTTCGAGCTGGACAATGCAGCAACTTTCAAGGGCGCTTGAGCTTCTTTTGAGCTTGCCTGAGGTCCAAGGAAGCTTTTCCAATGCTTGGTTTATTCTGAAACAGCTTGAATCGTGCCACAGAACTCAACCTGCAAAGCTTTGAAACAAAAATGGCAATGTGTGTGTAATGGTGTTTCAGCTAGCAATGGAGGTCTGGAATAGTTCAGATGAGTTGAATGGAAGGTATTGGAACAAATTTGAGGCAAAACGCACGAGGGAAGATGGAGATGGAGATGGTTCTGCAGGGCTTTCCCTGTTTTGCAGAAAAACAGAGATTTTGTGTACAAGGAGGTTTGGGAGGCAAAGGGGTCGTGTTTTTGGCTTGTTGGGAGGTATCAAACTTGTTTACAATGTTTGTGTAAGTTGTTTTTTTCAGATGTGAGAGATTGCTTGTGATTTGCAACTTTCTTCTACTATAAGCAAAAGAGTGGAAGTGATGTTATAACTTTGTACAGGCCCTCCTATCATCCTGCACACAACACTCTTGGCCCCTCTCATTCATGGATTTGGTTTGCAGTCTCAGATTTTGTTCAAGGCTCAAGGCTTAGTGTTTTGACATAAAGTAACCTTTTGCAAAAATGGCAATACACCTTTTACCATTTAGGGCTTAATCTTGTATGCAATGTCCAAATGACCAAGATAATACCTTAGATCAATGGTTATGCATTAAATTATGGAGTACAAACTAGTTATGAGGCCTGCAAGCTTGTACCAAGCATGCTGATTTGAAAATGCAAGTTTGTATGAACATGTATTGGCCATGGATCAAAGTGAGTTTTTGCCAATTTCAAGCATTCGATTCTCTCTAACCACAAGGGTGTTTGAGGAGTTCTTGGATAATTTGGAAAGCTTGAAACATGTACTATAATCCATCTTTGAAATTAAACTTTAAACTCCAAGTGGAACTATGTGAAAAATGGCCAAGAAAATGGGTCAAAATCCTGCCTAAATTAGGGCAAAATTTCTCTAAGTTAAAAGTTTTAGGTACCCTTGTTCTAAAAATCATAACTTGAGATACAAGCCTCTTTTGAGAAAACTTTGTGAATCAAAGTTGTATACTTTGTGATGGACTACAACTTTCATGCTGCAAGTTTTGTTTGAATCCATTTGCATCGTGGTGAAACAATGGGACAAAGTTAGGAAAAAATAAGAAAATTTCATAACTTAGAAAATTTCTAAGTTATGAAATTTTTCCATTTTAAACCCTAATTTTCATTTTTGGGTTTCTTGATGAAAAAGTTTCATAATTTGACATGTATTGATGAAAAATAACTCTTGACACTTGATTTTGACCAAAAAGTCAAAGTTTGACTTTTCAGTGTACAGTCAAATTTTGATCAGTTGACTGAAAAATTCATCTGTCAATCCTATGCATTTGAGATCTTTTGAACTTGTTGAATAGGTCATGACAGTTTAATTGAGTCCTTGAGTCCATGTGTGAGCCTGATTTTCCATTGGCTAGGTCAAACAGTCAAAATTGACTTTGTGCAGTCAAAACCCTAAAAATGACCATTTTGCCCTTTTGGTGATCTGATCAAATTTCTCGTGGAATTGTGATCCAAACTTGATCAAATGGTTCATATGAGTTCATAATGTTGATGTGGGTCAAATTTCATGAGGTTTGACTGTCAATTAGCCACAGTTGACTCTTTCCCCAATACAACTGATTTCTAGGTCAAGTGTCCAATTGACTAGGCAAAAGTTTGAATCAAGGCATGAAACTTGGTATGGACAAAACTTGTGAGTCCAACATGAAGCATGAAAGTCACTTTGGGCATTGTAGGTCAAAATATCCATGTGCAAACTCAAACCCTAATTTAGGTCAACAGTGCAAGGAGGTGTCTTGAGCAGAGCAAACCCTAGCTTGATCTTGAGTTCCAAGAGTCTTGTGATTGAGAAAATGTTGATGAAATGAGAGGGAAAATTTTGGGGTACAACATTATCCAAAGAGACGCATGGATCCATAAGTTTCGAAGGCGCATACAGATGTAGAACGTGGAAATATCTTATAAAGAGGCAATTTTGTTCGAAGTAGTATAAATTAGGGTCTTAGCATTAGGATTCGGTGTGTTAACATCTTTGTACAAATTACTCTAAATTACTTAAAGTACCAGCGTTCGAGAAATTACTTATGAGAATGTACGTATGATGCACCAATTTTATGTATATTGTCCTTCATCTTTAATTGAAGTTTTATACATTCCCTTTAAGTTAAAGTCAAAAGCCTTTTACATTCCAGTCTTTTCTTTAAAGCATTACATTACTATATTTGAAGTAACAATTGAAATCAGTTTAATTTCAAAGAGTAAGAATGTTGTCAAAACTATTATTTGTTTTCAAGAACAAAGGTTTGATTAAGAACACATGTACCTAGGATCAATCTGGTCGATCCTGCAAGTCACCAATATTTTCTACGATTTGGAAGACTAGCGGTTGTTGACAAAATTTCACGGTAAACCAATTGGCATGTCTGGTGGGACATGTGTTCAATAAATGATTTTTTTTGTCCTAGTAAAAAGTTTTGAAAATCTTCGTGATCCTTTTGTATTTTTCTATGTTACATGAGACTTAGGAGTGGTAAATTAGCCACAAACAATAAGGAAATACCTAAAAGAAAGCACGTTAGGAAAATGGAGAATCAAGGCAAGGCAAGTAATGAAAATCCTCCTAACAATGATGAAGTACCACCCTAGTCACTTCGACAGGGGGGAACTATAGTTTTTACACCTTCTTTTGAGGTTATACCGTCATCAACAAGTTCGACACCAACGCAGTTGAATGCTTATACTGGACCCTCTTTTGACTTATATAGGACCACATGGTTCACAAGGGATCCCCCCTCCAAGGGGAAATGCTTTTAATAGGCCTCGGGGGCCACCTGGTTTTTCCATGCCTCAAAATGGTTGTGAGCGGCTATTTACCTCTGGTTTTGGTAAACAACGCTGGTCTCTTAACAGAAAGTTTACTGGCAAGATCGACTAGGGAATCTCAGTACATTGCCTCAGTTCTCGAGTATTTTCATAAAGTGTTTTCAAAAGGGTCTGTTCTACTAAGGCGAAGCGGGCCTAAAAGCAATAACGTAGGAAACCCAAAATAAAACAAAGAGATTTGAACTGTAAATATATATGACATAACATCAAAACAATTAAAAATAGGTTGATTCAAACATACATCACCCATGCTTGACTCATTTCGCTCATTCGCTTGGGTACTCTGAGTGACTAGCATGTAGGAATGTGAAAGTTTGAACCTCTTACACTATGCACTAAGTGCTTTATTTGTAATACATGAAAATAACTACTTTCTTTGCAGGATTCACTTCATTAAAAGCCACGTGTACCTTGTAACTTCCCTTCATGATCCCACGTTCTCCATTCTTGTTGTCGAACCCATGTTCTCTATTGTAACTTCTCTTCATGAACCCACATTCTCCATTCATGCTATTGAACCGATATTCTCTATTCATAAGACTTTTCTTCGCTATTTATTCCCTCTTTTGGGATTTTAACACTTTTAGGCCCAATACATTCCTCATGAGGCTTCTCTTCTGGTCGACCACGTCTACAAGCCTTGATTTCCTTTTTTTGAATCTCCTCCGGTTGACAGCTTCTGCGGTTGACTTCCTATAATTAAAACATCTTCAAAGAACCTTTTTTGCTTTTGGTTGGATTTTGACCCCTTTGTTAAAATCCTAGCCAACAAATTGCCCCCAAAAATATCCTTTTCAACTGAAAGAACAGAAATGGAAATTTTAATCCTTTTCTCTTAGTGTGAAATGTCGTCATCGTAATCATGACCTTTTCCCGCAAACGTTACATCAGCGATCACACAACCACTATCATATTTTCTAGTTTCAACTTCCTAGGATAATCGTGGCCCCTAACTCACCAACTTCTTCAACTCCATTTCCACCTGTTTAACATGTGTCGGTCGTGTATCCACTTTCTCTCCAATGTTTTGTCTCATTAGTGGTATAAATTCCCATTTCATCTCTCTGATTTCCTCTTTACATTTCCTTGCACAATCAAGCTCTTTGTCTTTGTATGCCATAGAACTTTTCATCTTCATTTTATTTCTTTTACCCAGAAAAAACCTTCCATCATCTCCATGGCGGCTTCAAGCCAAATCTTTGAACACATTCAAACTCCTTAGGAAATTGAATTGTCTTCCAACATGAATGAGTTCTTTGTTCATGATCAAAACACTTTTGTCTTAGAACCAACGCCAACATGTAATCTCCAAACATTTCGCTCCCAGCATGTCTTCCCTTCATCTGCAACGACACTGCTCACGCTCTCTTGGGGCCTATTCCTGATGAGGTTAGGGTACCTAAACACTTAGAAGGCTGCTTTACTACTCACAAAACCAGCAAACCCCCTTGCCACCAAATATTGACCCATAGATTTTTCGCACACCTACCGTACGTCTAAAGTCTTTCGTTCCGCCCCCGCTGTCAACCAAGATTATATTGCATGGTTGAATAAAGTAGAAAAAGTGAAGGGTGACATTTGGTAGTCTCAAGGCTTTTTTGACTTGATTCAACTTTCTAGGGTTGGTCCTAGTTATTGAAATTACATGTTGATTTCCACACTCACTTTTGGGAAGGATCTACAAGAACATTCCATTTTACAGTTGGGATGCTCACTCTTACCCTGTTTGACGTTGCGGCCATCACTGGTATCCTCCCTACAGGTGAAGCGTTTCTCCCCACTGAAGCAGAAGAAAACATTATTCCTATTGAAAAGGACATTGCTGGCCTCACCAAATATATGGAGCATTTTCACGCCAAAGGTGTCGACATTGTGTCTGATGAAGAACATATTTCCTCCCTAGCCTTGTGGCTCTCTAAGTATGTTTTATGTATTCAATCTTTGAAGTTATCCAAACGATTCATTGTGTTAGCTCATCACCTCCATTTGGGTCAACACATATGCCTGGGAGAACTTATTTTGGGATAACTCTATGAATCACTCAACGTGGGGGTCAATCATATGACTTGACTTTCATCTACTGCAAGTTATCTTCTTGTTGGGCCTTTCTAGCAACTTCAATTGTGGTTAAATGCCACTTTTGCGAGCCAGATCAAATTGCGCCTCTCTGAAGCACAGGAGACTGAATTCACCAATCGTGCCAACGAAAGCCTTTGTCTTGCTGCAATGATGCCTTCCAACAATGACATGACTCTGGAGGATTCATTTTAGAAATACTTGAAGTTTTTCTTCAAGTTCACTTCTTTTCATCCAAGCATGGCACCCTTTTCCTCTAGACCACATGGTCCTGAGTGGTTTACTCGACCCTTTCCTCCTACCGATCCTGTACCGATCTCTGAATTCAAAGCCATATGGCAAGCTTTTTTAACCCCTAGGATCATAGAATTTACGGTATGAGCTAATGATGGCATGACACTCATGTGTTATCAGCCTAATCTAGTGTCTATACAGTTTGGCTTGTGCCAGCCTTTGCCTCACAGCTTTTATAAGCCATCAGACAAACTGTGTCTTTCATTCACCAGCTACAGTGAGGGAGAATGTGCTTAACATCTTGAACACTTTGCTACTGATGTCCCCAAGTTAACTCTTATCGCTTTCGAGCCCGTCTTCTACACCACTAAGGAGTTCTATGACTGGTGGACTGTGCATTTTGTGCAAAGTAATGGGACTCTCAAGTCCTTCAAAGCTCATTTGAACCATTCTTTTGAATCCATGCAACAACAGTTTAAGAAAGGTATGGCTTACTATTGTAACCGTTAGTCGCCTTCCTGTTTATGTTATGACTTCTAACGCTTCGTATTATGTTATTGCTTTATTCAGCTATCGAGCACAAGAAATGTGCTAGGGAAGTTATCAGTGGTACGACTATTTCTCCCTCATTTGATGAGGCCTTTGGAACTTCTTCTCAGGTAATTTACTACCTTGATAGTTCACTAGATTTTGGCATTCTTTTCTAACCCACTAATTATGTTAACATGTTTTTAGGCTCTTGAAACTAACATCGTCGTCCCTCTTGAGTTGTCCCCAAAGAGATAGAAACTCTCTTCTAACCAAGAGAAACGAGCTAACGGCGCGTCTTCGCCTGCCTTCTCCAAAAAATCCATAAATCCCCAATCGACTCGACTCGAGGTCGCCTCAAAAAAGGCCACTTCCGCCGCTATGCCTGCTCCGGTGGTGGTAAGAGATCAAGTTTTGCAGCTTGTGCCAACTCGACCAGAGAATATTAACTTTAGTCTTGAAGGGACCATTAGGTAATTTCTTCTTCAAAGACTCTTTATATTAGAAATCATTTGTCCTTTTGATGATTTTGTTCTCACTTTCCTTTATTGTTTCAGCGACGAGCAGTTAAAACAAAAAACTCCCCACCAAGATTGTCTTAAAATCTCTTGTTGTACCCCAAAATTCGCCATATCATTTCATTCAAAAATATCCCCTCATACTCCTAGGTTTTTTCAATCGTTTTAAGCTACCCAAGCTTTCTAGGCTTCAGGATATCACATTGATTCTTTGTTTCATCAGAGAATTAGAACTGCAGTACACCTTCGATCATCAACTGAGGTTCATTAGAGATGTTCTTCTATGATCCAAATATTATTTCCACCTTCAAAGATAAGGCATTATTGTTGTGGTGATTGGATGCAAAGCATGACACAAGACATTGAACAGGAGATTCGTTATGATCAAAGCCTGTTTGTTTCTTGAAATACAAGGTTCTAGAAATTTAAGACATCGTTATTCTTTCAAATACTTGTAAGTTGAGTTACTTGTGTTGAGAATGTTTGAAGTTGGGCATTTCATTAAGTCAAAGATGATTTGAAGGTGCATCCAAATAATATCATTAAAGTTCAAATAAGCGAGTATGTAATTTGGAATCCAAGTTTGAGTTCATATGGATTTCATCAATTACAAGTTGCTTGGAACTTAAGGTATAAATGTAATTCATCTCAAGTCTTTTTTCCAAGTTCAAGTGTCCAAAGCATGTATTATATTCAAGTTTGCAAAGCAAGGCATGAATCATTCAAAGTTTTCAAGATCATTTTCAAAAGCCTAGTTTTGTTTAAAGTCTTTCAAATATGGTTCAAGTCCTATTATTCACCATGATAATTCCAATTACAAGCAAAGTTCAATTGTTCAAATATGTAAATAGTTGCAAGCAATAGCCATTCAAATTTCATTCATATTTTCTTCTCAATGATGGAAACCATGATTGACCATTACACTTTGGTGAATTAAAAAACCTACAAGCACATGAATTCCTAAGTTCTAAACCTATGCCTATTGTTCATTCTTCATACTTCCGGTCTTCAAGCTTCATCAAGATATGCCCAATATTATTTATCCATCAATCTTCATATTTCCTCCATGAAATTTCTTCTTTTGACCTCACATCTTCACGAACTTCATGCTTATTCGCCAACATGTTTGGATCAATATCATCATCAAGAGTTCATACTTTATTCCATACATAGCATCCCTGCATCAAAAACAGAACAATACAAGAGCTAAAAATAAAAATAGGGCTAAGACAATCCATAAACCGATGCCAAATTTGTTGCTTCCCGATGTCTAAACAGAAAAAGTGCCCTGTTGTCCAACAATTGCACAAAAACAGCTCTGCCACTCCACTCCAAAACTTGCACAACACAATGACCTTGTAGTCCACACAACCAGTCCAAATGTGCACCATTAAACTTGATGCAATATGAAAAAACAGTCCTTATCCATTGTTGTCCAAACCTGCACCATATCAGTCCAATATTTGCACAAACATAGCAAAACAAAAGACTGCACTAGAAAGCTACAAAGTAGCATACCACATTAGTTCAAATTTCTAAAAATTTCCCCCCAAATCCCATCTTTCTCACCTATAAATGCAGCAGATAAGAAATAGTAAAGGGTGGAGAAATTTTTTTAATACAAACCCAAAAGACGCATCAAAGCGAGAAAAGAGAGAGAGTAGACAAAATTATACACAAAACACTCAATAACATTTACCTCACCATCACAGCATCTGCTTAATCCCTGACAACCTCCCCTGTTGAAAACTCTCCAACTCTCCATTAGCAAAAAAACTCTGTTACAGACAGCAACAAAATACCTTTTGTAAACTAGAGACCTCACAAAACCATGCATAATATCAAACACCAACCAGATACCACCCATCTTCACCGTACATTGGAGAACCTTCCATCGGCCTTCACTCAGAGAGAAGAAAGAAAGAGAGCGTTAACACAGAGGAGTGAAAAGAAAATTTGAAATAAAAAAAAAGCGTAAAGAAACAGAAGAAGTTCAGAAGCAAAACGAAGGAGCGGCTTAACCAGATTCAGGTTGTTGTCATATAACTCTTTAATTTTTCTGTTTCAAATTCGTTAGGGATTGGTTTGATTTGGGGTTTAGGTTTATGATTTTTGTTGTTGTTTTATTCATAATAAAAAAAAGAAAGAGAAGAGAATCCGTGAGAAGCATCGAGCTTGAGAAGAAAATTGGATTATGAGAACGTTGATTTTGACAGAGTAAGATAGGAATTATGTTTGGGATTAGAGAAGAGGAGTTGCCTCTATTTTTGATTTAGGGTTTGAAAAACCTATTTTCCCTCTTAGCAGAACTGTGTTTGGGCCTAACTTATGGTCCAACCCTTTTCATAAGATTGATTTTTTTCTTTAATTAAAACTGTAAAAATAAACGAATGAAGAGCATGGTTTAATGGTTGAAACGTTAGTCTGGAAGCGCGAGGTCCTGGGTTCGAGCCTCCGTGGGACCCTTTTACCATTATTTTGTTTTTTTATCATTTTCTCAACCCAGCGAATTCCCCAAGCCCATCCGAAAATCCACATTCCTTGCTTGTTTATTTTTAATTTCAGCAAAAATACAATAAGGTTGTTGGTCCTGCTTGCCAATATCTCTCATCCCAATAATGGTTTACTTAGCTCACACTCCTATTTTCTGTTTACACCCTTTTCTTTAAGTTTTAGTGATTTTCTTAATTCTTTTTTTTATTCTAATTTAATTAGTAATCTTTAGAATTAAGTTTAGTTTAGATTTAATTTAGGAATTTTAGGAATTTTAACCTCTTTTTGATAAACATAGAATTTTTAGTTTAGGTTTTAAATTCAAGTTTTTCTTAACTAAATGATTGCTTATTCTTAGTTTTAAAAATTTGTTTAAAGAAGTTTGTGAATAAATCAATTTTGTAAGTTAACATTTTATTCTATTTTTAATATTTGTTTAGTTGATTTCTTCTAGTTGTTTTATTCTCTTCATGACAAACAAAAATTCCAAAAAAAATAATAGAATAGGTTTTTATTCGCTTTTCAAATTTTCTCACAAACAAAAAAATACCAAAAATTTTATTTAGAATTCTTGAATTTCCGTTCACAACTTTTAGTTGATTTAATTTCCTTATTTGATAAAATCACAAAACAATTTTCTTTCTCTTTTCATTTGCTCGTAGTTTATTATTTTTCTCATTCTTTCAGTTATTGTAATTGCTTAAGGTTTGTAATGGTTTAATCGATCTTTTACTCCATCCACATTCATAAATTTGTACCCCTATTCCAAAAATGTTGTAATAACGTATGTTGGATTAAAATATCCAGCGTCAACCTTATGGATTTGAAGGGCTTAACATCCCACCCATTGGCGCTTAGTAAATTAGGTGCAGCCCCTGAAAATGCTCGTACTATATGGAAATAAAGTTGCACCTTGGCTACAAGAAATTGCTTTTAGCTCAGTGGTAAGCTCTTGATTCTTCAATTGGTATCAGAGCACCTGGATATGGGTGCAAACACTTAACCATGTCAGATAAAGATCCAAGGGGGAAAAACACTATGAGGGGAACAAGTCAGAACATCAACAGCAGCCCTCCAATATTTAACGGTGAAAATTTTGACTACTGGAAAGATATTATCAGAAGTTTCTTCCTAGCCTATGACGCTGACCTCTGGGATATGGTAACTGGTGGATACATACATCCTGTTGATGAAATCGTTCATAAGATTGACAAAAAAAGGATGATAGATCATCAAAAGCAAGACTTCAGAAATCATCACAAGGCCAGAACAATTCTCTTAAGTGCCATCTCATATTCAGAGTATGAGAAGATCGCAAACAGAGAGACAACTAAAAACATATTTGATTCTCTAAGAATGATGCATGAAGGAAACGTGCAAGTAAAAGAAACCAAAGCCCTTGTGCTCATTCAGAAGTATGAAGCCTTCAAAATGGAAGAAGATGAAACCATTGAAACTATGTTCTCTAGATTTCAAATTCTGGTGGTTGGGCTAAAGGTGTTGGACAAAGGGTACTCAACTGCTGATCATGTAAAGAAGATCATCTGAAGTTTACCAAATCAATGGAGACCAATTGTCATGGCTCTCAAACTGGCAAATGATCTGAACATAATATCTCTAGAAAAACTTGTTAGCTCTCTCAGAAGCCATGAGATAGAGTTTGAAGATGATGAGCCTCAGAAGCAAGGTAAGTCTCTCCCTCTGAAATCTAACAAATATGAAACCAAAATTTTGCAGGCAAAAGCAGAAACAGAAAAATCTGGAGAATCCTCGTCATAAGAAGACGAACTGTTCTTTCTATCCAGAAAATCCAGTAACATAATCATTACCTGCTATGAATGCAATAAACAAGGTCACTAAAAAAGTGATTGTCCAAGGCTTCAGAAGGAGAAACATAAAAAGAATTTTGTTAAGGAGAAAAAGAAAAGTCTTATGGCAACATGGGATGACTCTGAATCTTCTGAAGACGGAACAAAATCAGAAGATGAACAAGCCAATATAGATCAAATGGAAAACTTATCAGACGTCTCTGAATCCTCAGAATCAGAATCAGAATCAGACTCAGAGTCAGAAGAGGTATTTTCTAACTTTTCTAGATCCCAATTAGAGGAGAGTCTGTCAAAAATTCTAGAAAGGTATCAGAAGCTTCGAGTCATAGACAAGAACCTGAAAAAGGATCTAGTTTCTGACTCTGAAGAAACTAAGAATATGAGACTAGAAAACTCTGATTTGGAAGAAAAGGTTTTTAAACTTGAAAATTATTTACAAAATACTCAGAAGGTAATTGTCTCAGAAGTTCCTAGTAATCCTGATACAATCATAAAGGAATATGATCACAACTTTCAAAAATTTCTCGCTAAAAACATAGATAGAAGCAAGATGGCTTCAATGATCTATGGAGTTATCAGAAATGGCAGAATAGGTATAAGATACGAAGGTAAAGTATCCCAACCTAAGAAAGTTAAGGATTTGGCTATCAAACACACTCCTCTTTATTCTCACTTCACTACTGGGAAAACACATGATATAAAACATACTGGTAAGGCATTTTATACTAAACCGAAATTCAAACAGAATTTTGGAAACTCTAATAGTCATGGACAAGGAAAGATATGGGTACCAAAAGACAAAATCATCTATGTAATTTAAAAGATTCGCAGGTTTCAAAGGCAATCAGAAACAGAATATTAATGGATCTGAATCTATTGGAAACAGGAATGGAAATACAACATCAGAAGCTCTCTAACGAATCTCAGATGTATCCAGAAGCGGATGTCACACCTTTTCAAGCAACTTCTGTCAGAGTAAACCAAATAGATTCTTTACCACTTTTTTATTCTTGATAAAAAGGGGGAGAATGAAGAATATTTTAACTCATAATCAGAAGATCTTCAGGGAAGTATTTTATTTTCTCGATAGCCTTGTATTCTACTCAGGGGGAGCCTTTTAATTTTTGTTCTTTATATTCCATCAAAATATACTAGTTTTTGTCATCAGTAAAAAGGGGGAGATTGTTAGAAAATAATTTGGTTCTACATCCCAGTAAGAGTTTTGATGATAACAAACACATGATATAAAGAACAATTATTCTCACTAATAAAAGCATCTTTACATGCAGGATGTTCTGATGTGAAAAGTATGTTTTGATGCAATTGGAAGTTCTTCCAGAACATCACCAGAAGTTCTGATTATGCGAGCAAATAAGTTGAGAGTACCATGAAATATTCATACGCATCAAATTTGTGTGACACGCTTATATAAAGAAGTTCTGTTACAACTTATGAATGCACCAGCGCTGTGAAAAAGGATCTCTGATACTCTAATTTGCAAAGTTCTGATGCAAGCTGTGATACGGTGGCAGAACCGACTGTTAATATTGGTTTTAGTTTTTTGTTCGCAAATGTCGTAGTAAGAAAGAGTCGCCACCGACTTTTATTTCATCCAACAAAGGAAAAGTAAAAAGAACAGAAAAAACCTTTTTCGAGATGTATCTGAGCACCGGGGGTAGATTATAGAAACGAAAGGTGTTAGCACCCTTTCTATCCATGGTTTTCCATGGGCTCTTAGGTACTTGCTCATTTTGAAATTGCTTGTGTGTGTTTTGAAAAGATTTTTTTTAACTTCGTGATAACCCTTGTATCTGTCCTCAAGAGTGTGACGAAGATGTTTTTGAAAACTATTTTGAAAGTGTTTGTGAAATTTTTTTTGTTGTTTTGAGCAAGTACATAGGATTTTCTACCTACTCGAAAAAGACTATCCGTTCTCGTTTCCTTTAGATAGCACTATCCTACTATTAAGGAGTAGGTAGCCCCATCGGTAGAGATTTAAGGGACATTCAAAGGGACAGGTACAGTCACAAAAGCAATGGTTAGGAAACCTTAGTAGTTACCCTAAAGTCCTAAAGATCTTTATGAGGCAACATTCAAATGGGTCATTTTGATCATTCGGGACTGGAGGACGACCACTAAAATTCCTTATGCTTCATAATTGTTTACCGAAGGCAACCGGAGTGGGATAAACCCTAAGAGTGAACATGTGCATTTGTTATTTTTCAGTTTATTTATCTTTGCACAATTAGGGTTATCTACCATTTTAATTGTTATTCTTTCCATACAAGCTTATTATCCATACATCTAGCAGTTGATAATAGTAGAAAGTAAAAGTGCGAGAAATTAAAGTCCTAACTATTACAAGGCCTCAGGGAGGGGGTTACATAACCAAAACTTGGGGATGAACAATAAATAAAAAGTAGTAAAATAAACCCTAATTAAAAAACTATTACAAACCTCGAAACAGTTACAATAATTGGAATTATAAATAAGTAAATGCGCGTGAGACAAATTAAATACGAGAATAAATTAGAAGCCTAAAAAATCTAGTTAATAAAAAAAAAATTTTATTGACAAAAATAGTTGAAATTTGCAAATTAAACCTAATTTTCTAATTAATTTTACTTAACAAAATAATCAATGTTGAAATAATTAAAATAATTAATTTTCAAAAATTAATTTTAATTATAAAAAACCATAATTCTATTTTTTTGATATTTTGATTTTTAAAAAAATGATTTTTGTTTTTTGTAAAAATATTTAACAAATAATTAAAAACAAAAAAAAATGAAGAAAAGAAATAATTTTGGGCCTGATGTGAAAGCAATTCTGGGGGTGTATTGTTAAATTTTTCCAGGCCCAAGGACTGCGTGTGATTCAGCGAAACTGGTCTTCAGGAGGTCCACCATGCGCCTGCATGCTTGAGGCGTTAGATCTGGCCAGAACATGATCTGATGGCGTGGATTTGAGGATGCATGATGTCCCTTTTGAAGGTGAGGCTCACTGGATCTGGGACAAAAATTGGAAAATATTAAAACGTGAGATTCTGGGATCGAACCCAGAACCCTTTGCTTCACCGCCAGCGCCTTTGCCATCTGTGTTGGGATGGTTAGTTGTATATATAATAACATAAATATAATATAAAGAAAATAAAGTGGTCTTTCCAAAACGTGTGCGTGATTCAAATCCTCCAATGGTTATCAGCCACATCATCATCTTCTCCCCAGACTGTTGTCTTTGATGCCAACCTTTTACCTACAGACAAAATTGTCACTAAAGGCTATAGTGACAGTTTTTGTCCATAGTTGTAACCCTGCAATAATCAAAAACATAATACAAGACAAATAAATCCTAACTAAGGGCATAGATAAACTAGAAATTATGCCCTGAGTTCACTGGTACCCTTGATCTATCCTAATTTCTCCTCCATAGAGAATCCCCAATTTGAAGCATTCAAACCCTAGAAATGGCGTAAGCCCGTTCCTGCGCTAAAACTCAAATCCAGGCATTCAAACAGATTCCAAGCATGATTATAAACACATTTATGCAAACAAATTCGACATAAAATGTGTAAAACCAAGAAAACGAATTTAAGTTATAAGGGTGCAAACTGTGATCTGTATATGGAGATTCTTAAGGCTGCAAGATTGGATAGTGACTGTAAAAGGTTCAAGGACCTTCGTGGATGATCACTGATGCTCCAAAATTCCTTGAATTGGCATGTAGAATGAAATTAGATCTGCACTTCTCTTTGGAAATTTGAAACTTTTGTTTGACTCTTTGGAGCAAGCCGCGCCTATGTAATCTTGACCTTAGGGTTTAGAATGCTCTGTTATATGTATGTGAGTCAAATAGGTTAACAAATTTGGATTAAATCTTGAAGATTGATAAGCAAGACATTTGATTTTCAAGTGATATTCTTTGTTTCCAAAATTGGCTAAATCATGCCATTTTCAATCCAATCAGCCCTTGCACGATTTGCTTGCTATCATACAACATGTATTGTCATTATTTAATGCAAAATCATCCCAAAATAGTTTTATATCATTTATTTGATTTAATTTAGATTTTAAATGATTAAAAATCAAAATAAATCAAATAAATAAGCAAATGATGTATGGAGTGGTTCATGGGACGCAAACCAAGTTTGTAACATGATGCAAGCATAAAAAGTTGGACCCATTTGAAGAAAAATGCGTTTCGGGCATGGTTGACTTTGTGCAAATTTCCAAAAATGGCCAACTTTGACAATGCACATATCTCTAAATTTTGACCCTAAGAGGGCGTTCTTAGACATTTTAGAAAGCTTAGGGTGTCCTATAAACAACCCTTTTGGTTTTACCTCAATTGGATCTACCATGTTCATGTAAGTAGCTTTGACCCAAAAGGTGTTTTTGTTGACTTTTTGAAATGACCTATAATGTCTGAATTCATATCTCTTCATGAGTGCATTTTTTTGAACTTTAGGGATGATGATGAGTTGTAGGGAATTGCATCCTCTTTAAAATGAGCCTTGTATGGGAAGTTTCTGATAAAGCATGAGAAAGTTATGCTTGGTCAAAGTTTGGTTGACTTTTTCTATAGAAACCCTAATTTAGCAACTTTTGAGTTTTGATGAATTAGGAGCATTCCTTGAGGAATCACGATCAACCCTTGATCAAATGATGGATATCACTTCAAAATGTTGATGTTGACAAAATATCTTGAAGTTTGACTATATGTGGGTCACAGTTGACTTTTGACCTAGTATAGTTGATTTTCAGGCATTTGAGCAGTTGATTGAGAAAACTTCTTGTGCAAGGCATGAAACTTGAAATGGATGATATTGAGAACATATTAGGGCTATGGAAACCATTTAGGACCCTTGGAACTCAAACATCTTGATGAGGAATGAAACCCTAATTTGGCGCTCATTATCTTAGGGGGAGGACTTGTCTGGTCAATCCTTAGGCATCCTTGGGCAAGTTGAGGACCTCTAGGAGTATGTTTTGAGTAAAATGAGAGGGAAAATTTTGGGGTATAACAGCTTCCCTTGTTCAATCTTCTTATACCTAAGGATGTAGATTGCCTTGTATGCCTTTCGTGATCTGAAGGTGGAAGATGATTGAACACTAGAGTGCCAAGAAACTTGCACTCGCTTGAAGTAATATTGATTGGTGATATTGGGAATGGGCTTACAGATGCCATTTGGAAGTTGACAGAATCGTCGGAGATGGGCTTAAAGATACCATCCAGAAAAAATATCAGTTGTATAAGAGATTCCTTTGCGAGAATTCATGTACCTGCCGTTTCGAGGGACTTCGCCGGGGAATGTTGATTTATGTCTTGGGAAATAAAGTATAGGAGCTACGGTTGTCCATTAATCTACTAGGGATTTGACTCCTGATTGAGGAGGTGGAAGTAAACTGCATATTTGGTCAGGGTCCAGGTTGCACCGCGGCTTACTGGGGAAATGTGAAATCGTTTGTGTCTGGTCGGGTCCAGGTCTTATAGTGTTGTAAACTGTTGTCTGGAGATAAGAGAGAAGGAACCTGGATAGTAGGGTTTCTTCGAAATGAAATCCTGGATAGTAGGGCTATGAGAAGGAACCCGGGTCGTAGGGTTACTTCGAGATGAAATCCTGGATCGTAGGGCTTATGGGAAGGAACCTGGGTAAGGTTGCCTCGAGAGAAGTTTGGGTAAAACTGCATCTGAATTAAGAAGGAACCTGGGTAAGGTTGCTTCAGGCTGAGTTTGGGTAAAACTACATCGGGAAATTGTAAGGAGGAACCTGGGTAAGGTTGCTTCAGGATGAGTCTGGGTGAAACTACATCGGGAAATTGTAAGGAGGAACCTGGGTAAGGTTGCTTCAGGATGAGTCTGGGTGAAACAAAATCGGGAAATTGTAAGGAGGAACCTGGGAAAGGTTATTTCAGGATGAGTCCAGGTGAAACTACATCGGGAAATTGTAAGGAGGAACCTGGGTAAGGTTGCTTCAGGATGAGACCGGGTGAAACTACATCGGGAAATTGTAAGGAGGAACCTGGATAAGGTTGCTTTAGGATGAGTCCGGGTGAAACTACAGAAGAAACCTGGGTAAGGCTACTTCGGGCTAAGTTTGTGTAAAACTTCAGAAGGAACCTGGATAAGGTTACTTCGTGATGAGTTCGTGTGAAACTTCGGGAGGAACCGGGGTAATGCTGCTTTGTGATGAGTTCGTATGAAACTTTAGGAGGATTCTGGGTAAGGTTTCTTTGTGATGAGTTCGTGAGAAACTTTAGGAGGAACCTGGGTAAGGTTGCTTTGTGATGAGTTCGTGTGAAACTTTATTTGGAAATATATGAGAAGGGATCCATGCAAGATTTTTCAGGATAAACCCGTATAAAGCTGTATATAGGAGAAATTCGTGTAAGATGGCTTCGTGACAAACCCGTGTCAAGCCGCATTTGGTCGCACAGATAATTACTCTGTTTAGTTACAGGAGCTAATCTTGGACTTGTTGGAAATTGTTGATGATAATCATCTTTCCTGAAAAGGTACAAGGTTCATTATATACTATGCATGAAATGCATTGTGCAATGATGTTCTCAAAATAAATGAGACTGTGTTTTATGCAATATGTATGCACATATCATGATGTATGAACATGAAATGCTATTATGACGTATCCGAGTCTGGGAAAATAATTCCCTAACTGCTGCTGGAGAGTACTGGAAATTGAATTCCTGACCGTCGTAGAAAAAGTTGTTCTTCTACTTTCGTTGGAGATGGTGAACAGAGACGACTATGCTGGAGATTTGCTCATTATTTGTGAATATTCTGTCGGGGAGAGACTCTGCTTGAGAATAAATCTGCGGGGGAATAACTCTGTCGCGAGAGGAGATGCTTTGCGGGAAGATTTTACTGATCTTGGGAAAATAAACTCGGTTGGGGATGAGCTTCCGTAATTGAAGGAACAAACTTTGTCGGGGATTGAGCTTCTGTATTTAGAGAAAGAAAATCTACTTGGGAGAAAACTTTATGAACCGCTTGCGATTTATAAAATCCGGTTGGGGAACATAGATGCTAGTTCTCTGAAGGAACTTTATTGGGGAAAGTAACTCCTGTTTGGGGAAGCCGATGTCAAAGCTTTAGTTGCCTCTACTCTGTGGGGAGTGTAGATGTCACGGGGTCGCCTGTAACGGTGACTTCGTTTCATAGTTGTCCCTGCCCATGTACCTGCTGGAGAAAGTACCTACAGAGGCTTTGTGGATGTATCTATGTGTTAAAATAAGTGTCAGAATGACATCCGCATCTAGATTGTATCTGAACTGTATTTGAAGAGAATCTGAATAAGTATCAGGATGACATCCGTCTCTGAATCGTACCTAAACCGTTTCTAGATGAGAATCTGGAGTGAGTGTCAGGATGACATCCGTATTTGGATCGTACCTGAATCGTTTCTAGATGTGAATATACTTTATTCATAATGTTTCTGTTGGGGAAGGGAAACTCTGTAATCTTCTTGGGGATTCCTGAGAAGCTTGGCGACTTCATTGGGGAATTTTCCTTGGAGCAGTAATTTGGAGAATTTTCTATGTCGAGGTTATGAGAACACCTGACATCAATAGGTTATAAGCTGAGAATATGGAGGTGACCTTGTAGTAGAATGCCCCTATCTCGATACCTGTTGTAAAAAATATCAACCGGGGATTTTGTAGATGGTTTGACTATTATCCCGACTCTTGAAGTCCCTGGTGAATGCAGATCAGGGTAATAAGCCTTCTACTTATTAGAGAAATGACGAGATGAAGGGACGTAGTCATACGCTTTAATCCCTAACTTTTTCCTGGACTGTCTTTTCATATTTTCTGTCCACCGGGATACCCTTTTTTTCTTAAGCCTCCTTTTCAGGTTTTCGACTTGCCGAGTGTACATATTTTTTTGTATCCTTAATTTTTGCCCGAACCCTTTTGGTTCGCCGGGATGCCCTTATTTTTCCCTAAGCCAGTCAACCTAGAGGGTCTTTGTTCATGCATAGTATTTTCCGACTATGTCCATGTTCACCGGGTACGGAGAATTATCACTGTCCATAGTAGTAAGTGTTTCCACACTGCCAGAAGATTTTTGTTTGATCGTAGAGGATTCGTTGCTGGAATCCATGTCCAATGCTCCAAGTGATTCAGATGGAGTTCTGCCCCTGGCTATTTGGCATCTTTAAGAGATTCCTTGAATCTTTACTTGACTACCCCGAATGATGGACAATGATCACTCTGTGCCCCTTGGTTGGAAGTGTTTTTCCACTTAAGGTGATCCTTTTTATCATGAAGGTTTTTTGTTCATTGAATATCCATTGTGCGGATTTCTCTGTTGTCAAACAATTAGTCATATGCAAACAATGTCATTTAAAGAATGCAAAACTCATGTCAGTCTTGAGAATTTGTTTTTGAAAATGTGTTTTGTGTAGTAAAACAAAATTTGCAAGAATGTGATATCAACTCAGGATTCGTAACATGTCTTACAGGATTCAGGATACCATTGTAACAGTATGCTCTTAAACTAACCCGTGCTTCAGCTAGGACTTTTAAAGGTTATAACGTGGCCTGGTTCACGGTTTAAGAAACAAAGGATGAAGGCTCAAAATTTATTTGTACCCACCCGTTCTTCGTGATGTCCTTCAGTCCTATGCTCAGTTAATTACGCGTTTAAAATCCCAGTTAAGTCCTGGCGTACTTTCCTTGATGTTCCGGTGATGGTTCGGATACTGGCAGTTTATTTTGAATAGGCAGTCATTTTTGTACTCTCTTTTATGTTGAGGATTTGTAGGACCTCTTTGTTTTTTGATTTTGTTATCCCTTCTTTTGCCTGAACTGTTTGTGATTACAGTTAGTGGGATGCCCCCGTTTTTTCTTAAGTCTCCTTCATAGGTTTTGACTTAACGGGCTTTTCTTTTGCAAAATAATGACTGCCTCTCTTGACGATTTCTGTAGAACCATCACCATCTTTTGATTTGGGAGGACATCTTTGATCCCATTCATTGTGTACAAAGCGGAAGATTGCAACTGAATGTGCCTCTGAATTAACTGAGAAAATTACCCTACCCCAGGTTATGATTAAGGGTTTTAATTTGTGTGAAATAAAAACTCCTACTTCTTTGGCTCAAAGGGGTTGACTAGGGATTATCTTCCTTATAACTCCACTTTTTGGGATTTGAAACAACGTCTGTACATCGTTAGCGGGGTCTGTTCAAAACCATACTGTAGAGATTGTGGTATCATTTTTGTCATCCTCCCTCTAAGGCTTAGGGCTTTTAATCGAGAGTTGAATATCATGAAAAGGAAGTATAAAGCAGTTTAATTCAAGACAAACATGTGTAATGCATTAATGAAATGACAAAGTTTTGACATGACAATAATTGTTCGAATAAGCAAAGAAAATACAACTTGAGAATTAAATGAACAAAAATGCTTTCAATCCTAGCCATGTTTTGGAAAGGGAGCAATGATCACATTGGGAGTTTCATGATGGTTGAATTCAATCTCCTTGGCGTCAATCATATTATGAATCTTGTATTTCAGCGCCCAACAATCGTTAGTATCGTGCCCCGAGCTGCCAAAATGATAAGCACACCTTGCTTCCGGATTGTAGTTAGGAGAGGAAGTCTTAGGGTTCGGATGAGGGTTTATCACCGGAATCAGATTCATCTTCAACATGTGTTTCAATGCTTGTGACAATGGCATGTTGATTTAGGTGAACTTCCTTTGAGGTCTTTCTACTCTTGGCTAATTATTTCTTTATTGAGTAGCCGTAGGCCTAGGTATCATCATAGCCCCTACCGTTGGACGGCGCTCAGCTCTGCTTTGACCTCTTGAGTTATAAATGGCATTGAACTCCTTCTTACCCATGAATGGCTTCTTTATAGTACTCGAAGAGGTGTTTTTATGTATCTTGTCGCTCCGGATCCCAACTTCTACCCTTTATCCATTCAATATCAACTTGGTGAAACCAGCTGAGGAGCTACCAATCAAGTGATTGAAGAACGGACCAGACAGTGTACCAAGAAACATATCCACCAACTCCCTATCAGACAAAGGGGGTTGGACTCTCCCTGCCAGATCTTTCCACTTCTGCACATAGTCATTGAAACCTTCGCTTGCACCCATGGACATACTCTAGAGTTGAGTACGGGTAGGGGAAAGGTCAGTGTTATATTGATACTGCTTGGAAAAAGCAGCAGCCAGATCATCCCAGTTTCGGACATTGGTTCCCTCCAGTTGATAGAACCACACAAGTTGAGTCCCAGGCAGACTGTCCTGAAAGTAATGGACCCACAAGTTCCTATCAGCAGTGTGAGGCTGGATCTTCCTCAAATAGGAACAGAGATGAAGCTTAGGACAAGACACCCCATCATACTTTGCGAATATCGAAGCCTTGAACTTCTGTGGGATGACTACCTCATATATCAAACCCAGCTCTTCGAAATCCATCCCTGGTATTCTTTGGATCTCCATCGCGCTCAGACGATCCTCTAACTGTTTGTACCTATCCTCAGCGGGGGGATATTGTTCATCATTGTAGTCTATTTCATTATCAGAAACTTCAGGGCTAGGGTCCTCATCCCTTGTCTCTCTCTCTTGATTCTTCCCTTCTTTGGATGAGGAGGTCAGATCCACCAGTTGCTTCAATGATGCTTTGAATCTTGTGCCCAGATTCAGAACACCAGAGTTCTTCTTCTTCTTCTTCTTCTCCTTCAGAATAAGGGCTTTCAGATCTTCCTGCCCCTTAGCTAAGGCTACGAACATCTGCTGAAATTGGGCATTTTGTGCCTGTAGATCCTTGATGCTTTTTGAAGAAGACACTATTGCTGAAATAAACAACGAAGAAGATGAGAAACCTGTTATGGTACCTGTTTATGCAATGTCATGGATGATATGCGTACAACGATTTCAAGGACTCTTAAAGGCTCAAATTTTTTTAACCAAAATAAACACACGTTAATTGTATTAATAAGTTCGAATTGTTACAAAGGGTTCCCTTTAGGCTTACAATTAAACAAAATAAAACTTAAAGCCAAAAGAGAATTAGGTCTCCCATGAGCGCATTCTCTTTGGTGCAACGTAGGTGTTTATAATCCTGTCTTCATAAAGTAGCCTAGTGAGTTCCAGGACCTTCTTCTTGCTGGCGTAGAATTAAGTTTCAAACGTATCCCTCTCCTCTTTAAGTTGAACCCAGGATTTTTGTAACTCCTCATGATCAGTTGGCATGTCAGGATGAAGAATAAGAGAAGGAGTGTCTCCTTCAGCAACCGGTTCCATAATCATAGGTAGGATGGCGGGGTAAAGAATCATAATACTTTAGGCGCAGGCTCGTACCCATCTGAGATAAGGCTCAAGAGGGATGGAATTCTTATGCCCCAGTGTCTTACAATTAACTCTATCTACCATGCCCCAAGCTCGCAATAACCTTTTATGGTAACCTTGAGCATCATTCTCATAGTCGAAGGTAATTCCTTGGATAAGTGTATCATGAGGACCATCCCTTCTCTCATAACCAAACTTTCGCAGTGCCAAACAAGGGTTATAAGTGATTCCTCCACTAATGCCTAAGAGAGGGACATTAGGGAATTCACCACAACGATCGATGATGGTAACATCTTCCGAGGACCGTGAACACCAATGAATGTATGAATGTGTAAGGGACATCATCCTATGAGACCATTTCATACCCTAATCATTCTTCAAAATAGACCTGGGTAGGTGCGAAATAAACCACCTAGCCAATAGAGGGGTGCAACACAAGAGGGCCCCCCTTCTCTTTAAAGTGCGAGCATGCATAGAGTGTAGAATATCCCCAAGTAATGTAGGCACCGGATTATGAGAGAGAAAAACCTTAATCGTATGAACATCTACGAGTTGTTCTATGTTAGGGAATAATACCATCCCGTAGATGAGGAGTGCCAATACCTCTACAAAAGCTTGTAAATCCAAGGTATCCCAAAAACAATGAGCTTTCTTGAATAGAAATTTAACTGGGATTCCTTGGACACTTCCCCTAGTTTCCCAATTTGTCACTACATTGGACCATTTTATGGATAGAGCTCGAGAAATCTCTTCAGGCTTTGGATGTCTTTCAGTACCGTTGAAAGGTAAATGATCAAGAATAGGTACCCCCAATAACCGAGAAAATTCCTCCATAGTAGGCACCAGCTGGTAATCCGGGAAGGTGAAGTAGTGGTGCAAAGGATCAAAGAACTAAAATAGCACTTTTAACAATTCTTCATCAAGTTTTGAAGTGACCAACTTGAGCAGTCGACCATGTTTTTCAGTGAAGGGAGAGCTTTCAGGAATCCTTAATGCTAAGTCCTTTAGTTGAGGAGGTACTTTCGCAAGGTTAATCTGGATAGTGTTCCTGCAGGCGAATGCCATGTCCTACAAAACAAAGCAAAGATGAGCCCTAGAAAATCCTTGAAATGTTTAGTATGATATGCCATGCTTATGATATCATGATTATGCTAAGAAATCACAAGTATAGCAAGCAACAAACAAGTCACACAAAATCCTTAGGTTTAAAGCATGCGTGAGTTTTAAGGTCATACCCTCTTGAAGCTGGATTGGTTCAACCTATCCTATGAATAGTAATCGGGTTCTAAGGGATCTCAATATCACTAATCTTTCCCCCAAGCTTCATTCAATAGGAGATTGACTCGCAACCAAACAAAAATCAGGAGCCAAACCTCAATGAGTGTAGCATCGAGTATCTGTCGACCTTGGGAATACACCAAAGTCGGCCATCTCACTACGTCCTACTGGCCAAGTTGTGCAATTAAAGGTTCTAAGTTCAGTTGATGCTTTATGACACCACACAGCTGCCCCGTATTCTCCTTGATTGACTCAAGGGCTACCGGTACCAACCAAAGTGTCGCATCAATGTAGCTATTGCTTCAAGCGTGTCGGTATACCCTGCACAGTTCCCTCACAGTTTATTGCTACTTACCTAAAATGAATTCCCCCGATCCGGGTTTAGGATCTACATAACCCAAACAAATGCCCTTAAAAGTAAATCAATCAAGACAAGTAAAAGAAGCAATTAAAATGACCTAGATCCTAAGGTATACCCCACTTAATTAAATTTGATTCCCCAGCAGAGTCACCAGTTCTGTGATACAGTGGTAGAACCGACTGCTAATACTGGTTTGCATTTTTTGTTCGCAAATGTCGCGGTAAGCAAGAGTCTCCATCGACTTTTATTTCATCCAACAAAGGAAAAGGAAAAAGAACAGAAAAAACCTTTTTCGACATGTTTCTGAGTACGGGGGGTAGATTATAGAAAAGGAAGGTGTTAGCACCCTTTCTATCCATGGTTTTCCATGGGCTCTTAGGTACTTGATCATTTGGAAATTGCTTGTGTGTGTTTTGTAAAGTTTTTGTTTAACTTCGTGATAACCCTTGTATCTGTCCTCAAGAGTGTGACGAAGTTGTTTTTGAAAACTGTTTTGAAAGTGTTTGTGAAAATTATTTTTGTTGTTTTGAGCAAGTACTTAGGATTTTCTACCTACTCGAAAAAGACTATTCGTTCTCGTTTCCTTTAGATAGTGCTATCCTATTATTAAGGAGTGGGTAGCCCCATTGTTGGAGTTTTAAGGGACATTCGAAGGGACAGGTACGGTCACAAAATAAATGGTTAGGAAACCTTAGTAGTTACCCTAAAGTCCTAAAGATCTTTCTGAGGCAATGTTCGAATGGGTCATTTTGATCTTTCGGGACTGGAGGGCGACCACTAAAATTCTCTATGCTTCATGACCGTTTACCGAAGGCAACCGGAGTGGGATAAACCCTAGGAGTGAACATGTGCATGTCTTAATTTTCATTTTATTTATCTTTGCACAATTAAGGTTATCTACCGTTTTAATCGTTATTCTTTCCATACAAGCCTATTATCCATACATCTAGCAGTTGATAATAGTAGAAAGTAAAAGTGCGAGAAATTAAAGTCCTAACTATTACAAGGCCTCAGGGAGGGGGTTACATAACCAAAACTTGGGGATGAACAGTAAATAAAAAGCGGTAAAATAAACCCTAATTAAAAAACTATTACAAACCTCGAAACAGTTACAATAATTGGAATTATAAATAAGTAAATGCGCGCGAAACAAATTAAATACGGGAATAAATTAGAAGCCTAAAAAATCTAATTAATAAAAAAAATATTTTTGTATTTTCTATTGAGAAAAATAGTCGAAATTTGCAAATTAAACCCAATTTTCTAATTAATTTTACTTAACAAAATAATCAATGTTGAAATAATTAAAATAATTAATTTTCAAAAATTAATTTTAACTATAAAAAACCATAATTCTATTTTTGTGATTTTCTGATTTTTTAAAAAAAATTAATTTTTGTAAAAATAATTAACAAATAATAAAAAACAAAAAAAATAAAGAAAAGAAATAATTTTGGGCCTGATGTGAAAGCAATTATGGAGGTGCATTGCTGATTTTTTCCAGGCCCAAGATTGCTGGCCCAAGGACTGCGTGTGATTCAGTGCAACTGGTCTTCAGGAGGTCCACCACGCGCCTGCATGCCTGAGGGGTTAGATCTGGCCAGGACATGATCTGATGGTGTGGATTTGAGGATGCATGATGGCCCCTTTGAAGGTGAGGCTCACTAGATCTGGGACAAAGAAATTGGAAAATATGAAAACGTGAGATTCTGGGATCGAACCCAGAACCCTTTGCTTCACCGCCTGCGCCTTTTCCATCTGTGATGGGATGGTTAGTTGTATATATAATAACATAAATAATATATAAAGGAAATAAAGTGGTCTTTCCCAAACGCGCGCGTGATTCATATCCTCCAATGGTTATCAGCCACATCATCGTCTTCTCCCCAGACTGTTGTCTTTGATGTCAACCTTTTACCTACCGAAAAAAACTATCACTAAAGGTTATAGTGATAGTTTTTTTCCATAGCTGTAACCCTGCAATAATCGAGAACATAATACAAGCCAAATAATTCCTAACTAAGGGTATAAATCAACTAGAAATTATGCCCTGAGTTCATTTGTACCCTTGATTTTTCCTAATTTCGCCTCTATAGAGAATCCCCAATTTGAAGCTTTTAAACCCTAGCAATGGCGTAAGCCCGTTCCTGCGCTAAAACTCAAATCCAGGAATTCAAACATATTCCAAGCATGATTATAAACACATTTATGCAAACAAAATCGACTTAAAACGTGTAAAACCAAGAAAATGAATTTAAGTTATAAGGGTGCAAACTGTGATATGTATCTGGAGATTTCTAAGGCTACAAGCTTGGATAGCGAAAGGAAAAGCTTCAAGGACCTTCGTTGATGATCATTGATGTTCCAAAATTCCTTGAATTGGCCTTTAGAATGAAATCCGATATGCACATCTCTTTGGAAATTTGAAACTTTATTTGACTCTTTGGAGCAAGTTGTACCTATGTAATCTAATTGGGTGTTCCTTGAATTTTTAGAAATATTAGGATGTCCTCTAAACAACCCTTTTGGTTTCACCTCAAATGGGTCTTCCATGTTCATGTAAGAAGCTTTGACCCAAAAGGTGTTTTTGTTGACTTTTTGAAATGACCTATAATGTATGAATTCATATCTCTTCATGAGTTCATTTTTAGAACTTGAGGGATGGAGATGAGTTGTAGGGAATTGCATCCTCTTTAAAATGAGCCTTGGATGGGAAATTTCTGATAAAGTATGAGAAAGTTATGACTGGTCAAAGTTTGGTTGACTTTTCTTGTAGAAACCCTAATTTAGAAACTTTTGAGTTTTGATTAATTAAGAGCATTCCTTGAGGAATCATGATCAACCATTGATTAAATTATGGATATTACTTCAAAATTGATGTTGACAAAAATCTTGAAGTTTGACTGTATGTGGGTCACAGTTGACTTTTGACCTAGTACAGTTGATTTTCAGACATTTGAGCAGTTGATTGAGCAAACATCTTGTGCAAGGCATGACACTTAACATGGATGATCTTGATAACATATTAGGGCTATGGAAACCATTTAGTACCCTTGGAACTCAAACATATTGATGAGGAATGAAACCCTAATTTGAGGCTCCTTGTCTTAGGGGGAGGACTTGTCTTGTCAATCCTTAGGCATCCTTGGGAAAGTTGAGGACCTCTAGGAGTATGTTTTGAGTAAAATGAGAGGGGAAATTTTTGGGTATGACACAAGCTGTAAAGGACTATCAATGGTAATATTCATCCTCTCATGTGAGAAGTTCTAAAGCGTTACAATCTATCAATGCAAGATCATAAATAACAACTACAAATAGACAAGGATCTCCTGGTTTGGAAAGCTCATTAACTCGTGTTATGAACATACCAAAATTATCTTCTTATTGCATGGCCTCTATAAAGCACACATGAAGAAGATTTCAAGGTGATGAACTACCGCGCACAAAAAGAAAAACTCACGTGAAAAGTCAATAACGCAGCTATCATTCTTCATCCTCAACATTTAATATTCAACTGTGTCAAACATCACTTCTAGTGATACTGTTTATTAGGAACATCATTGGACACATTTATTCAATTAACTGTTTAGTTAATTTCATTGAGAAAACTGGGTTGTGGTTTTGGACTCAAGAATACTTTGACAGTTGTCAAAGTATATTTGTAATCAAGTTTGATTAGTGAATTAAGACCTCGTTGGAGAGAGGCGAAATCACCTTGGTGGGTGGACTGGATTAGTTTGAGTTCAAACGAACCAGGATAAAAATAAACGTGTTCTTTACTCTGTTGATTTTTAAGATTCCAATTCAACCCCCCCCCCCCCCCCCCCCCCTCTTCTTGTGTTTTTCACTTATCCAATTTACGTGGTATCAGAGCAAGGTAATGGGTTCGAATCCCCCTGGTTGACACTGGAGGGGGAGATTGTTGGATTAAAATATCCAGCGTCAACCTTAGGGATTTAAAGGAATTAACATCCCACCCATGGGCGCTTAGTAAATTAGGTGCAGCCCCTGAAAATGCTCATACTATATGGAAATAAAGTTTCACCTTGGCTATAAGCAATTGCTTTTAGCTCAGTGGTATGCGCTTGATCCTACAACGTAGAACTATAAATTTCTCGCACTTTACTTTCTGTACCTATAACAATGCTTGTATGTATATCATTGTATAGTAGTTAGGCGTGTATGGAACGATTTAAAATCAACCTCTAAATAACCCTAATCAAAGATAACTACTTGAAATCAAATACTTTGCACACATACACCTCTAGGGTAACCCACACTTGTTGCTTTGAATATAAACAGTCATGTCCCTCGAATATGGGACGCTTTAGCAAAGACCCTCGATTAAAAATGATCATAGTCCATCGATGATCCTTAGATATTTCCTTCGGTAAAACGATCTTAGTCCCTTATGAAAATTGCTAAAGCGTCCTATAAGTTTCCTTCTATGACTGTATGATGACCCAGCATGTCCCTCACATCCGATAATAGGGCTTCCTACCAATCAATGGTAAAAGAGGAGGAAAAGAACTAAGACTTTTTGAGCCGGTAGATTGCTCGAAATTGCTCACTCATAAACCAAAACATTTTTTACACCTCACACTTTCAAAACACTTTCAAAAAGACAAACATATTTTCAAACAAATATTTGAAAAACAAACACTTTGTATACATTCTCAACGATACGAGAATCATTACAAAGTTTTCCATACTAAGGAGTTTTTTTTCAAAATATTTCCAAACAAACATTTTGTATACATTCTCAACGATATGAGAATCATTACAAAATCACCACTTTCAAAACATCTTCAAAACATCTTTTCAACTTACACAAAACACAAAGCATTTCAAAGTGAGCTAGCAATTAAGAGCCCGTAGATAAATACGGATGAAAAGGGTGCTAACACCTTCCCTTTTCATAACCTACCCCCCGAACTCAAGAAAATTTCTCAAAAGGTCTTTCCTATTCTTTTCACCCTTTCCTTTATTGGATAAAAGAAAAGTCTGTGGAGACTCTTGCTAATCCGTAACATTTGCGATAAAATGCAAAACACTCAAGTCAGTTCTCCCACCGTATCACATCTCTCAAGATGAAAAAGAAACCAACTGTGGTCTTGACTGTTAGCGAGCCTTCAGGGAGTGACCTTAACTCTCCATCACCTAGGGTACTTCTGAGTATTCCCATATTAGTTAGGGATTGGAGGACGACGCCAATAATGATATCATGGGGGAGGGTATTGGAGGTGATGGCTTAGAGGATCCAGAACATGCTACTGTTTTTGGTGTCACCACAACTGCTAACCAAAATCTTTTCCAAATGGAAAAAGTTACTCTTCAGGCACCAGCCTCTTTTGGCACCATCTTGACCCCTCCCAACGTGATTCCCACGACCATCACCATGTCTCCCCATCAAGTTTCTTCTCTAAGGAAAACCAACCCCTTTGAGTATTTAAAATTTTTGGTGAACGCCAGGAACCGTTCGAATGACGGAGGCTCCAGTACTTATACTGCATCTAGATGTATCTCTTCTCTTAGGAATCAAGAAGAAGTCCTTGATCATCTCAAAACCATGCTCTTCCATGTTTATTTGATCAACCATTAGGAGGCGTATACCTTTGATGGTATTAATATTAAAGAAATGTTGAGGAAAGTTGACGTTCAAGTCGCTTCTCCTATAGTCCTAAAATTCGTGGCTGAAGTGTCTATCTTCCTTGATCAGCTCTTGGTCGACTTGGCTGAAAAATAAAGAGATCCAGTAAAGACGCCTTCCCAAGGAGAAAGAGCGCACTGTTGAATTGGCTTTTGTGAAATCTTCCATGGCTGCTACTGAAGAACTGAAAGAAACTCTTGACAAAGAGAGAGCAGACTTTAACACTAGAGCACCAAATATTTCCCAATGGTAATAGTAGATCATAGTATTGAAGTAACAAATTGAAGGGTTGGAGAGGAAAATTGACGAAGAAAATACCTTGCAAGTTGTTGGGTTTCATGCAGCTGAACAAGAATTGAATAACGATGCTTCGGTTGGTGTCGCTTATCTAGAGCGGGTTGGCCTGTTGGATATTGAGCTAGCCCATCTTGACACCTATATCTCATTAACCAATGCTCATCAAGCGCTTGCTTGAGAATGTTATATAACCCTCAAGAATAATGTGCCTATTTAGTCTTTCGATTTTACCTGTAATTTGAATTTGTTCTCTCCATACTTCTTTGTAGTGCTTAGCTTGATTCACAATTCAGGCTCTTTGGTGGCCTCCTTATTACGCAATGAATTTTATCCTTTTTTACCATAATTTCTTGCAACATAGGCCTATACCTCTTCAAGTATTTTCCATTTACTCGCATTATTCGACCTTGTGGTGTAAGCTCCTCAATCTCATAAGCATTGTTGGAAAAAACTTTCACTACTCGAAATGGTCCTTCCCAGTTTGGTGACCATTTTCCAAGGACTCTATTCATCCTATCCATAGGGAGGATCACTTTCTAGACCATATCTCTAAATACGAATGCCTTTGTATTAACCCTTTTGTTATGGGCCCTAGATACTTGTTCCTTCTGTCTTAACATAGTATCTAATGGTTCTAGCATGTGTTCTTTAACATCCACCAATGTATCATACATCATTCCCTAGTAATATTCAGTAGGAATATCTGATTACCTTTGCACTCTGACTGATTGCAGATGAATCTCTAGAGGCAACATTGCCTCGTACCCATAAACTAAGTTGAAAGGTGTTGTGTTGGTCAACTCTTTTGGAGAGTTTCAACATGCCCACAATTCTTGGTCCAGAGATACATGCCAGCTTCTAGGTTTTTTGCCAACATGTTTTTTTATCAAACTTATAATGACTTTGTTTGCCGCTTCGACTTTCCCATTCGCCTAGGTATAATACGACGTTGATGTTAACAATTTGAACCCCATCTCTGTAGTAACTCAGTTACCTTTCGACCTATGAACACGGTCCCTTGATTTGTTGTTATAATTTCTGGGATTCCAAACCTATGTATGATTTCACTTTGAATGAAGGCCATTACTTCCTCTTGATCCACTTTAACCAAAGCGACAACCTCTACCTATTTTGAAAAATAATCAATAACCACTAATATATTCTTATGGCCTTACAATGAGAAAGGTTTAATTTCTCCTATAATATCCAAACCCCATCCCCTGAAAAGCCAAGGTTTGACAACATAATGTAATTCGCTAGCTGGTACATGTTAAATTCCGAAATGTTTTTGGCATTCTTGGCAGCTTTTGGCAAACTCAATGCAATTTTTCTAACATGGTTGGCAAATATACTCCTATTCAACATAACAACCATTTCATTTTTTGTCCGGCCTAATGTGTACCACAAGCTCCAATATGTACTTTAGATGTCGCTACATATGCTTAGTTTTCCTCGAAAACTAACTTTTCCAAACTTGAGAAGCTTGGTTATCTAATGAGCATATGAAAGTCCCCCAGAAATATTTTTAAGATGCTCCATATAGTTCATGATTGAGTATGCCCAATTTATTTGAAGATTATTTTTTATTGCAAACAAGACTTACATCTGAACATCACTTATTTGAGAGTGATTTAAGTTCTTAGGGAGCAAAATGTAAGCAACAAAGTAATGTAGCATACGATCACTTACAGTGAGGTTGGAGGCATACAAAGTTAATCGACTTATTGTAGAACCGACTTCCTTTTTCTTGTCCAAGATTTCTTTTTCAGAGAGACGAGTGATGCTTTAGTAGTAGTGAGTACGGTTGTAAGCATCAACATCAATAGTATACCCATTCTTGATGTGTAAGCCTTCACTAGGAACACCCAAGCATCTTCCAAATTGAGTGGTTAACATTAATATGTGCTTCCCTTTTACCCATGATGGAAGAACACCTCCGGCACCAATTTGCATAGTTACATAGAACTCACGAACCAGATCCGGGTAGTGAACTCAATATTCAATGGTGAGTTCACCTACTCCTTTCCTATTCAACATTGATGGAAAATGAAAGCTCGCTGAAGGAAGGACGAAAGATTACCATATTTTACCGGAGTGAGAAGGCGGAATTGGAATGCCAAGATTGGATCATGTTCTTCTTGATTTTGGGATTCTCCTTCAATTTCATTCGACTTTCCTTTCTCCTTTCTTGATGGTGGCATGACAAAGGTTGGAGTTTTTCTTTTGATAGAAAGGGTTTGAGACGGATAAATTTATGTAAGAGAGAGTGTTTGTGTTGTGAGTTGAAGATGTAAGTATGAGTGGGTATTTATATATAATTTTTTAAGGGAGTTACCTTTTTGGTGAAGTAAATATTGGAGGGAGTAATTTTTGGTAAGAGTAATTTTTGGTGGGATGATTTTAGGTGGGAAATAATTTTGGTTAGAGAGGAAAAATAATTGGAGGGAAATGATGTGGGAAATCATAAATGCCTTAACAAAACATAAAAATTTGAGAAATTTCATGTGGTAACCGGTTATGGGATATGGGTAACCGGTTACTGAAGGTGTCTTGAAAGTGAAAATCACTTTTGTTTGCATGGTAACCGATTACTGGCTGAGGGTAACCGGTTACTTATAGTGAAAAAGTGAAAATACAGTATATACTAGTCCAGAACCTGTACCTATCTATTGTAACTTCTACCAAACATGTATAACAACATATTCACATGTATATATGACATTAAAACATATAGTTAACCATTATATAGAACCATTCAAAATGAATATAGGATGAAGAGAGATATACTTTGTAAAAATAATATAAAAGTTAATGAATACATGCACCTTTTACGTTTCAGAGAAATAAATCATAAGTCATGTTCATCTAATATACCAAGTTCTCGTTGAATCTTGAAGAATGAATCTTTTGCTAGAGGCTTTGTAAAGATGTTTTCTAGTTGGTTGTGTGTATCAAAAAATGAGATTTCTACGTCACCATTTTGCACATGATCCCGGAGAAAATGATGTCGAATATCAATATACTTTGTCCGAGAGTGCATGACTGGATTCTTCATGATGTTGATTGCACTTGTATTGTCACATTTCAGAAGGGTGCATCCAAGATTAATTCCATAGTCATGTAGTTGTTGTTTTAGCCATAGAATTTGAGCGCAACAACATCCAGCCGCAATGTATTTTGCTTCAGCCGTGCTAAGAGACACACATACTTGCTCCTTGCATGACCATGATACTAGAGAATTTCCAAGAATATGACACATGTCACTAGTGCTTTTTATATTTGTCTTACATCCTGCATAATCTGCGTCAGAATATCTAAGTAACAAACACATACTACCTTTAGCATACCATAAGCCGACGTCTGTAGTTCCCTTAAGATATTTCATAATGCGTTTAACTGTAGAAAGGTGAGACTCCTTTGAATTGGATTGAAATCTAGCACAAAGACATACACTAAACATGATGTCGGGTCAACTTGTTGTTAGGTGTAATAGAGAGCCGATCATTCCTCGATATTTTGACACGTCTATGGGCACACCGGCTTCATCAAGATCCACATAAGTTTCCGAACCCATTGGGGTGGCAATAGGTTTGCATGCATCCATGTCTAATTTCTTCAATAACTCTTTACAATATTTTGATTGATGAATAAAAGTCCCCGTTGCAAGTTGCTTAATTTGTATCCAAGAAAGTAGTTCAATTTTCCCATCATGGACATTTCGAATTCTCCTTGCATCATGGATGAGAATTTTTCACACAAGTATTTATTTGTTGATCCAAAGATGAATTCAAAGGTGTACACTTGAACAAGCAGAGAATGATTTTTGATCTTCTTGATAGAAAGTGTATTGTTCACTTGTCCCTTTTCAAAGCCCTTTTCACATAAAAAATTGCTAAGTCGATCATACCATGCCCTTGGTGCTTTTTTAAGCCATAAAGTGTCTTTTTCAACTTGAAGACATGTGAAGGATTCTTGAAGTCTTCAAAACCAGGAGGTTTTTTGACATAGACTTCTTCATTGATGTATTCATTCAAGAATGCACTCTTGACATCCATTTTGAAAAGCTGAAAATTCATAAAACAAGCATAAGCCAATAATAATCTAATTGCTTCTAACCTTGAAAAAGGAGTGAAGGTTTCTTCAAAATTAATCCCTTCTTCTTGATTATATCCTTATGCAACCAATATTTGTTTGTTTTGGACAATTATCCCATTTTCATCAATTTTGTTTTTGAATACCCATCTAGTTCCAATGATATGTGTTCTGTCTGGTTTTGATACTAGTTCCCAAACTAGACTTCTTTCGAATTGGTTTAATTCTTATTGCATAGAAATCATCCAATGATCGTCCAACAAAGCTTCTTCTATGTTGGAAGGTTGAATTTGAGATACAAATTCCATGTGTAAACATGCATCTTGAAGATTGAGTCTTGTTGATACTCCTTTGCTAATGTCACCGATAATATTGTCAATTGGGTGATCTCGATGAGTTCTCCATTCTTTGGGTAAATATTGTTGATAAGTTTCTTCTATGAAAGAATCTTGATTTTTAGTTTTATTGGCCTTGGTAACATCTTCTATTGGCATATCTAAAATATCGTCATCATCACAAGAGACTATATCCTCTTTTGAGGGGTTAGTTTCATCGGAAGAAACATGCATAGATTCTTCTATAATTAAAGTTCTTTTGTTGTATATTCTATAAGCTTTACTTGAAAGAGAGTAACCAAGGAATATACCTTCATCGGATTTCTCGTCAAACTTACCGACATTGTCTTTGTCATTGTTGAGGACAAAGCACTTGCATCCAAAAATATGAAAGTGAGCAATTTTTGGCTTTCTTCCTTTGAAGAGTTCATATGGAGTCTTTTTCAATATAGGTCTAATAATAAATCAATTTCCAACATAATATGCAATACTAATAGCATCCCCCCAAAAATATTTTGGTAGATTTGCATCACTTAGCATTGCTCTTGCAAGTTCCAATAGAAATCGATTCTTTCTATCAACTACTCCATTTTGTTGTGGAGTCCTTGGTGCTGAAACATTGTGAGAGATACCATGTTCTTCACAAAATTCTTCAAAATATGCATTTTGGAATTCTCCACCATGATCACTTCTTATAGATACAATCTTTAGTGATTTTTCATTTTTTATTTGCTTTGCATACTTCTTAAACTCCTTAAAAGCATCACTTTTCTGCATAAGAAACAAAGTCCAAGAATATCTAGAAAAATCATCAACAATAACTAAAGCATGTACATTAGCTCCAAAGCTTCTTGTTGTTGATGGACCAAACAAGTCCATATGCAAAAATTGTAGTAGCCTTATAGTGGACACCACATTCTTAGATTTGAAAGTTGATCTAGTTTGTTTTCCCTTTTGACAAGCATCACACAATTTATCTTTGACAAATTTTATCTTTGGTAAGCCAATGACAAGATCATGTTTGGTCAATTTATTTAAATGTTTCATATGTATATGGGCTGTCCTTTTATGCCATAACCATGATTCATTATTGTTTACCATAAGACATTTTACTTTCAAAGCCAACTCATCTAAGGAAATCATAAAAATATTGTTAACTCTTTTACCTTTGAGCTTCACCTCATTGGTTGTTTCGTCCATGATCAAACATTCATCTTTATTGAATTTGATATCGAACCCTTTGTGACAAAGTTGGCTAATACTTAGAAGATTGTGCTTGGATCCTTCAACATATAGTACATCTTCAATGGATGTGAAAGGTGGCGCACCAACTTAGCCAATGCCAAGAATTTTTCCTTTGGTATTATCTCCATAGGTGATATACCCCTTGGCTTTTAATGTTAGATGTGAAAATTTGTTAACATCTCCCGTAATATGTTTCGAACATCCATTATCGAGATACCATAGACTTTGAGTAGGTTTCAAGCATACCTACAAAACAAAAGAAATTATTTCTTGTTAGGTACGCAAGTTTCCTTGGATCCTTCATAGTTAGTTCCTTTCTTAACTCATACATAATTTCCAATTGCCATACTAAAGTTTCTAACATAGCAAACATTAGATGTATGGCCAAAAATACCATAAGAAAAACAATTTGGAATAAAGTTGCTCTTATATCTTGGAACTTGTTTTTTCTTAACAACTCTTTTCTTTTTATTTTGATTATTATGATTAATTTGCACATTGTTGACTTTCTTGGTTTCAGATTGATTACTAGCCTTTATGAAAATAGTTTTGTTGGAACTTGATTTATTTTCTTTAGAATAAACAAGTCCACTTTTGTCATTAGGATATCTCTCTTGGCTAAGCAATCCTTCCAAACCAATTTGACCTTTTTCATAACTCTTTTTAGTTGAATAATTTGAAAAGTATATGATTCACATTTTTTGCATACAAAGTCTTGTTTTTCTTTAAGAAAAGTTTGCTTTTGACATTCAAGATCCTTGTTCATAGTATCAATATTTTCTTGAAAATAAATAAGTTCCTTTTCTTATGTTGATATCTTTTTATACAAGACTTTGCATTCATTTAGGAGTTCATCATCTGCACCTTGAGCATTTTCATCATAAAGGGTAAAATTTGTACTAACCTCTTCATTTTCATCATCATCGGATTCATGAGTAGCCATCAATGCTAAATTTTTACATTCGTCATTCTCCGATTCGGATAAAGTACTAACTTAATTGTCATCCCAAGTTATGTAGGCTTTCTTGTACTTAGATTATTTCCTTCCTTTGTTTCCATCCATCTTGGATAGGTTTGGAGAATCCGGTTTGATATGGCCTTGCTTTCCATATTCAGAGCATGTAACATTTGATGTGGAGGATTCTTTATCTTTGCTCTTTGAGAATTTCTTTCTTTTGACAAAGTTAGAATTACCAAAATTACTTTTAGGACCAAAGAATTTACCTAACCTTTTTACAAGAAGCATGAAATTTTCATCTTCTTCCGGATTTTTTTCAATAGCGACTTCCTTGGATTCCACCTTCAAAGCAATTCCTTTTGATTTCTTTTATTGATTTTCTTGCTTAGCAAGTCTTCCAAGTTCCATGTCGTACTCTTAAAGCTTACAAAATAGAGTTGCGTGTGACATATTGGATAAATTATTCTTTTCTGAAATAGCCGTTACTTTCGGTTGTCATTCTCCAGTTAAAGATTGAAGCACCTTTAGGTTGAGTTTGTCATTTGTGAGATTTTTACCAAGAGATTTTAAATGGCTCGTCAAATGAACAAATCTTTTCTACATATAGAGAATAGATTCTCCGGGTTCCATTCTAAACATCTCGAACTCTTGACTCAATGCATTCAATCTTGATCTTTTGACTTCGACTGTTCCTTCGTGTTTTTCAACCAACGTATCCCAAGTTTACTTAGTCGTTGTGCATGCCGAAACAAAAACTAATTCATCCATGCCAAGTGCACCTTGAAGAAGATTAATTGCTTTCTTATCATAAAGGACCTTTTTCTTATCATCATTATCCCATGATGTTTTAGGCTTTGATTTTCCAACACCATTGACAACACATACCGGAGTAGACTAACCATTTTGGACAATGTCATATGGTGGGAGAACTGACTTGGGATATTTTTCGTTTTATCGCAACTTTTGCAGTTAGCAAGAGTCGCCACCGACTTTTCTTTTATCCAAAAGGAAAGGTATAAAAGAACAGGAAAGACCTTTGAGATTATTTCTTGAGTTCGGGGGGTAGATTATGAAAAGGGAAGGTGTTAGCACCCTTTTCATCCATAGTTATCTATGGGATCTTAGTTGCTTGCTAGTTCACTTTCTTTTGTTTGAAAATATGTTTTATGTGGTTTTTGAAATTATTTTGAAAAGGCTCCATCGTTTAGGCAAACTTTGTAATAGTTCTTGTTCGTAAGACCGCATGCAAAGTGTTGATCTTTTGAAAATGTTTCATGTTTGAAATATGTTTTGAAAGTGTTGGTGTTTGTTTTGAAAATAGCAAGGATATTTTGATTTGAAAATGAGCAAGCAACTAGGAACGTTCTACCTACTCAAAAGTCTTTCTTGTTTATTTCCTCTTTCCTTTGACATTGTTATTTTACCGTGGATTGGTAAGTAACCTTATCTTTGGATGTAAAAGGGACGGGAAAGGGTCATCGTATAGTCATGAATAGAAATGTTGTAAGATATCTTAGCATTTCCTTTGAGGGACTAAGATCATTTGTAAGGCAACGTTAGGAGCGTCATCGAGGGACTATGATCTTGTATTTTTGTTTGTTTTTGCTAATACGTCTTACATGCGTATTATGACCATTTATTTCTCAAGGAAACAAGTGGAGTTAACCCTAGAGGTGCAAAGTGTGCAAGTGTGTCTTTTTCATTCTTGATTTGTCTTGTATTAGGGTTTTCTAAGCATTGATTTTATATTTCCATACAAACCCTAATTACTAGCATTTATATAAAGCGATAAATTGCGGAAAGTAAATATTCTACACTATTACATTATTTGGGGGATGGGGTATACATTTTTACAAATGGGGATTGCAAGAATTTAAATCTAATTAACTATTACAACCATATTGAACAATGTAGAAGAATTGAAATAAAAATAGTATACAAGTATAAAGGAAAAAGAAATTGATTTAGTTTTGGATTTTGGTTAAGAAGAAAGGTTTTTTGATCTAATTATTTAAGAAAAATAATTTAATTAAACTAAGAAGAATTTAACCTAAATTAATTTTAAAAAAAGGAAATTAATTTAATTAAACAAGCAAGTTTTATAGGGTTTTTGGTTTTAAAATAAAACACAAGTAATATTGGATGTAAATGAATAAAATATTTTTTTGGATTTTTATTGATGAAAATAATAATAATAATAATAATAATAATATTAATAATAATAATAAAAGATAAAATAAAATAAAATAAACAAAATAAAGTCAGGGGGTTAAAGTTGAGTTTGGTAGGTTTGTTAGAAAAAAAACAGTTTTGAAGTTGGCCCATTGTTGTTTTTGTAATCAGAAAAAATAAAAATAAAAATTAAAAAAATAGTGATGGGTTGTGTGTTATAAGCAAACAGGGGGGTGATGTTCAACAAAAATGCTAAGCCCGGGGGGTTGAGGCCCAAGTGCTGCCTAATTCAACAAAAAAAGAAATGAAAAAAAATTGTGAAAATTGCAAAAGGTCTCGCTGGGGCTCGAACCCATGACCTTCTAATATGCATGCGCTTCTTGTACCACCGGGGTGGCCTGTTTCATCCGTTCATATAATAAAAGTATAAATATATATTAGAAACTACTTCCTGAAGACAACTTCATCTTCAACCTCGCGCCTAGCCAGACCACCTACATCTTGTTCATTTCCCATCCATTTGCAAAAGTGTAAACATGAATCTTGTAGCAAATTTCCTCACTATTTCAGAAATGTAAAGCATTAATACTATAGATTAAATACAAACATGAATTTTATTAGCCCTAATCTGAACCCTAACTTTTTCAGAAACATCAATCTTGAAATTCTCTAAGTCCAAGCAACATAAATGAAAACTATGGACATGGTTAGCTTCAGGGCAATGATATCTACATTTTATCGTTGAAAATGGATGCCTAACAATGCCTATATGAATAGTTCAAAATTCAGAAAACTCACCTTGCAAGAGGCTATCGTGTTTTGAGTTGGAGCAGCTTTCAAGGTGTTGTAATGATCCTGTTAGCTTCCTCAAGTTCCCATAAAACTAATGCAATGCTTAGCTTGAGTTATGGATGGCTGAATCATATTGGAGAAGTCGAGGTGCAAAGTCCTATTTTTGAAAATGGTGGATGGTGATGGAGGTATTACAGTTGTGTTGTAGGTGGTGGAATTGTTTGTATATGTTATTTAGAAGCTTTTGAAAGTAAAAGGCCAAGAAACGCACGAGTAAATTTAGAGATTAGGTTCAAAACTCAGAAATGGCAAGTTTTGAGATGTTTTTGTTGATTCTGTGCTTTAGTGGGTTTCAGGGCTTGAGCATGTGTGTGTTAGCTTGCAAATGACTTGTATATTTATAGGCAAGAGGTCTTTTATGTTAGAATAAGCCAGAATTTGAAATCTCAAGTTGTAGCATCTTTACTTGTTATTGAAGCAATGTTGAAACATCTTGTTCCTAGGCATGGTACAGGGCTGCATAGAGTAGTTAGTACTTTAGACATGCTTGATTTTGGTTTATAGGCTTTGTGTGTGCAGAAAGAACAAGTTCAATGCTCAAGGAGAGTAGACTTTGTGATTAAAGCCACTTTTCCAAAATGGAAGTGTGAACTTTCTTCCAAAAATGGAAATACAACTTGGATAATGGCTCAAATGCTTGGACAATGGTTCTATCAGTTGTGTAAACATTTAATTAAGGAGTGAATTGCAAGTTAGAATCCTGCAAAGCAAGATTATGCAGCATTGTTTGAGATTTTCCCAAGTGTTCATCAAGAAAATGACCTATAATTCAAGCTTGAAAACCCTAACTTCATCTCTTCGATTCTCCCTACTAAAACATGATCTCAATGAGTTCTTGGAAATTTTGGAAAGCTTGTAACATGCTCTACAACCCCTATTTGAATAAATTTTTCAAATTCCAAATGGAGCTATGTGAAAAGTTGCTATGAAGTTGGTACCAAAAATCTTCCTAACTAGGGCGAAATTTTCACCAAGTGTTTTAGTTTCATGACCATGTCTTCATAAAATCATAACTTGAAATACATACATTTCTAGGAGGAGTTATGTTCAACAATGATTTAGATATCATTGAGATATACAACTTTCATGTTTAAAGTTTCCTTTGAATCATCTTGCATCATGGTGAAAAATTAGCTCAAAGTTATGAAAAAATATGAAGTTTTCAACACTTAGAAAATTTTCCAAGTTTGGAAATTTTGACTTTTCAAAATGAAATATTGACTTTTTGATTTCTTGATTAACAAGTTTAATATTTTGACATGTTTTTATGAATTGTGATCTTTGACACTTGATTTTGACCAAAAAGTCAAAGTTTAACTTTTCAGTGTGTAGTTGACTTTTGATTAGTTGACTGAAAATCAACTATCAATCAATTGACATTGAGAAATGTTTTGAGTCATGCCATTAGGTCAAAATGATGCAATTGAATCCTTGAGATCATGTCTCCAACCAATCAACCATTTGCTAGGTCAAAAATCAGAAATTGCCCTTTCTCAATCAAAACCCTAATTTTGACCATTTTGCCCTTTTGATGATCTGATCAAATTACTTGAGGAATTGTGGTCCAAAATTGATCAAATGACATATATGAGTTCATAATGTTGACATGGATAAAAAATTATGAAGTTTGAATGTAAATTGACCACATTTGACTTTTTCCTCAATACAGTTGATTTTCAGGTCAACTGATCAATTGCCTGAGCAAAAATGTGATCCAACACTTGAAACTTGACATGAGCAACCTTGAGAGTCCAAAATGATCCACTAAATTCATATGAGACATTAAAAGTTCATTTCTCCTTGTGCAATCTCAAACCCTAATTTTCAGTCATCAGTGCTTCAGGAGGTGTCTTGAGCTGATCAACCCTTGTGCAGTCTTGAACCAAAGGAGATCTTGTGAGAAAATACTTGATAAATGAGAGGGAAACTTTTAGGGTACAACATATGCCCCTGTTCAATCTTCTTAAACCTGAAGAGTTAGATTGGTGGATCCGCCATTCATGACTTGAAGGTGGAAGATGATTGAACACTAGAGTGCCTATAAATTTGCACTCGAAGATGAATTATGAATTGGCTTATAGATGCCATTTGGAGGAAAGGTGGTAAACACTAGAAGAAATATCAACACAAATCTTTTGTTGATTTATACTAAAAATTGATGTTTTACCTGTGAGAAAAAGAGTTAGTAAAAATGTAGACGGATGCATGATGTTCACAAGATGAATGAGATCATGTTAAATGCATTTGGTATGTACATTCTATGATGAATGAATGTGAGATGTATGTTTTTGTCCGGGAAAATAAATCCCTGACTGTTGTTGATGAATTTTGGGAAGTTGACTCCCAGATTTTCGTTGGGGATGAAGAGTAAACATATCTCCAAACTTTCTTGAATGTTATATATTATCTGGTTGGATCCAGGCTTCACAATTTACTGAGGATTAAGTAGTCAACTACTATCTGGTCGAATCCATGCTTTGCAGAAAATTTCTTGGAATTGAATTGTTATCTGGTCAGATCCAAGCTTCACAACAACTTGCTGGGGATAAGGAAGTCAAGTGTTATCTGGTCAGATCCAGGCTTTACAGTAACTTTAAAGTGGTAAATATTATCTGGTCGGGTACAAGTTTCATGGTTTATGGCAAGTTGTATTATTATCTGGTCGGTTTCAGGCTTCATAGTTTACTGGGGATCACAATTGATTGTTATCTCGTCGGGTCCAAGTTTCACAATAAACTACTTGAAAACTGACATCTGGTCGGGTCCAGGCTTTGCAGATTTCTGAGGTTGATGAGGTTAATTGTTATCTGGTCGGGTCTAGGTTTCACAATTAACTGTTTAGGTATTTGGTTGCTATATGGTCAGGTTCCAGGTTTCACAACAAATTTATGAGGGTAATTGCTATTTGGTCGGATCCAAGCTTCATAATAACTTGTTGGGGTAGAGGCAAAATCTACTAAGGAAAAGAAGTTAAACCTTGGTCTGGTTGAGTCCAGGTTCTTCTATATTTTGAAGAGTTAAACTATTATTTGGTCGGGTCCAGGCTTTAGTAACTCAAACTGTTATCTGGTCGGGTCCAGGTTTCAGCAACTTACTAGGAATAATGGCAAACTCTACTGGGGAAGAGGAGTTTTACTAGTGATTTTGTAGGAATTAAACTGTTATCTGGTCGGGTCCAGGCTTCAGCAATTTTAAACTTGAGGTTAACTGGTGTCTGTTCGGGTCCAGGTTTCAAAAACTCAAACTGTTATCTAGTCGGGTCCAGGTTTCATTAATTGAAGAAGTAAAACTATTATTTGGTCGGGTCCGGGCTTTATAGTAGCTTTTTGAGATAGTAAAGGTTTTCTTGATGACTTTACTGGGGATTAGGGGTTGTGGCCCTATGATTTGTAATAATCTGAAAGGCAAACTCGAACTGGAGAGTGTAGACTCAGTCAGGGAGGATATACTCGGCTGGGGATATACTCCGCTGGGGAAGTCAGACTAAGCCGGGGAAATTTGAACTCAGCTGGGGAGTTATGCTACTCATTTTTTGTTGCGGAAATAAACCTTGTTGATGAATACTTGGTGAACTGCTGATGAGGTGAGTTCTTTGAGGAATAGGTCCACAAGGCTTCTACTTGTATGATCAACTTAGCTGGGGGAGAACTGCCAAGAAACTGAGACTCTAGTTGGAGATTATCCTATGCAAAGAGACTTTGTGAGTAACTTTGTTGAGGAGGATGTTAATGAAATAACTCTGTGGGGGTATTCCATATTCATTGAAGAGGTGCTTGTTACTACTTAGGTCATATGTGCCAAAATGTTTTAATTATGTTCATATGCATATGTTCATTCAATTTTAGTTATTGGACAAGTTTGCACTCAAAACAAAGACAGGAAGTTTGCACTTCAAAGTATATTTGTATTGATATTTTGCCCATGAATAGGCGTTTTTGTACAAAGAGACGGAGATCCTAGTAAGAGCAAATCGTCGAAAGGAAAACAAAATTGAAAACAAAAACAAATAGCCATAATAAATAATCTCATTTCCTTCCAACTCTACTATTTCCCCAATGTCTTCGAATTCTCCTTGTCGTTGACAGAAATTGATCGGATTGATCTTGGACCATTTGAACTCGGACCTTGGTGATAAAGTTGACTATGATGGATCCACGGGACATAGTTATATGCTTTTAATCCTTAATTTTGGCCTGGACAACCCTTTCGGGTTTTTAGTCCACCAGGATACCCATTTTTGCCCAAGCCGCCCTTTCGGGTTTTCAACTTGTCGGGTGTACCATCTTTTGCATATATCCCTAATTTTTGCCCAAATCTTTTGGTTTTCCGGGATGCCCTTATTTTTCCTAGGTGTGTCAACCTAGCGGGTTTCTTATGCGTAGTATTTTTTAACTATGTCCGCATTGATAGGATGTGGGAAGTCTTCACCATCCATGGTAGTCAGCATCATGGCACCGCCAGAGAACACTCTCTTGACAAAAAATGGCTCTTCATAGGTGGGAGTCCATTTGCCTCTAGGGTCTCCTTGTGTTAGAATGATGTGTTTTATCACCAAGTCACAACTTGATATACTCGTGGCTTGATCTTTTTGTTGAAAGCCCTTATCATCCATTTTTGGTACGTCTGACCATGACAAACAGCAGCTAGTCATTTTTCGTCGATCAAGTTCATTTGATACAATCTCATTTGAATCCACTCATCTTCGCTTAAGCCTGCCTCATTCATAATCCTCAGCAAGGGGATCTGGACCTCTACTGGCAAAACAACTTCCATGCCATAGACTAGAGATATAGGAGTTACCCCAGTTGATGTTCTAGATGAAGTGCGGTAGCCATGTAGAGGAAACGGAAACATCTCATACCAATCCTTATATGTAACCACCATTTTCTGCACAATCTTCTTGATATTTTTGTTGGTCACTTCGACTGAGCTATTCATATTCGGTCTATATAGAGAAGAATTGTGATGCTTGATTTAAAACTGAGTGCAAAGCTCAGTAATCATAGAATTGTTATGGTTAGTCCCATTGTCGGTGATAATCCTTTCGGGGATTCCATAACGGAAAATGAGGTTGTGTTTGAAGAATCTGGCTACCACATTCTTGGTGACAGAGGCAAAAGAAGCGGCTTTGACCCACTTGGTGAAATAATGAATAGCGGCCAAATGAAGCGATGTCCATTGGAAGCGGTTGGCTTGATTTCTCCAATCATATCAATGCCCCATATTGCAAAGGGCCACGGGGCTGTCATGACATTCAAAGGGATAGGAGGCACGTGAACCTTGTCAGCATAAATTTGGCATTTGTTACAAGTCCTCGAGTGTTGATGGCAATCAGTCTCCATCATTAACCAATAGTAGCCAACTCTTAAGATTTTCTTAGCCATCGTATGTCCACTTGAGTGAGTACCAAAGATTCCATCATGCATGTCTTCCATGATTTCCTCTACCTCCTTGTTGTCCATACATCAGAGTAGAGTGGAGTCATGGTTGCACTTGTACAATATTTTGTTGCATAGGAAGAATTTGGCTGCAAATCTTCATAAGAATTTTCTATCATTGATGGAGGCACCCTCTGGATATTCTTGTGCTTCAAGATATATCATCACCTCATGGTACCATGGCTTTTCCGCATCAGTGTCAAGTTCACAGCAATGTGCGGGTTCATCAAATCTTTCAATTGTTATCATAGGGGCTTCGTTGTCCCATCTGACCTTGATCATTGATGACATGGTTTCCAAAGCATCATCCAACTGATTTTCTTCCCTAGGGAAGTTCTCAAAGGTGATCTCTTCGAAGTAGGGAATTAGGGATAACACCAGTTCCTTGTAATGGATGATATTAGGGTGCTTAGTGTCCCAATCTCCTTTTACTTGGATGATCACTAGAGCGGAATCCCCAAACACATTCAAATGCTTGATCCTCAAGTCAATAGCAGCTCTCAAACCCAATATGCATGCTTCATATTTGACCATGTTGTTTGTGCAATCGAAGCATAGTCTGGCATTGAAAGGAGTGTGAAAACCTTTAGGAGAGATGATAACAACACCAATTCCGTTACCTAAGGCGTTGGAAGCCCCATCAAAGACCATAGTCCATCGGGATCCTTGTTCAGGTCCGTCATACGGTCCAGGTTTCATGCAGTTGGTTACTAGCACGATGTTCTCGTCAGGGAAGTCGAATTTATAGACTGATAATCATCCACAGCTTGATGGTCCAAATGATCTTCTAGTACGCTTCCTTTGATGGAATTTTGTGTTGTGTACTGAATGTCGTAGTCAGTCAAGATCATTTGCCATCTGGCTATCCGTCCGGAAAGGGAAGGTTTCTCGAAGATGTACTTGATTGGGTCCATTTTAGAAATCAACAGAGTGGTATGAGTCAACATATACTATCTTAGCCAGCGAGCAGCCCATGCCAAAGCGCAACAAGTTTTCTCGACCAGTGAATATCTGGTTTCACAGTCGGTAAACGTTTTGCTCGGGTAATAAATAGCATCCTCTTTTCGGCCAGACTCGTCATGTTGGCCCAAAACACACCCCATAGAACTCTCTAGTACTGTCAAGTACATGATCAAAGGTCTTCCTTCAACTAGAGGCATGAGAATAGGAGGCTCTTGTAGATATTCTTTGATTTGGTCGAAGGCTGATTGGCATTCTTCGTTCCATCTGACTACCTGATCTTTCTTCAAGAGTTTGAAGATTGGCTTACAAGTAGCAGTCAAGTGTGATATGAAACGAGAAATGTAATTGAGACGACCCAAGAATCCTCTGACTTCCTTTTCAGAATGAGGGACTGGCGTTTCTTAGATGGCCTTTACCTTGGCAGGAACAACTTCAATGCCTTTATTGCTGACAACAAAACCTAGAAGCTTTCCAGATCGTACTCCAAATGTGCACTTGTTAGGGTGTAACCTCAGCTTGTAATCTTTCAGCCTTTCGAATAGTTTGTACAGTTGATCAATATGTTCCTCTTCAGTTTGTGATCTGGAAATCATATCATCCATATATACCTCGATTTCATGATGTATCATGTCATGAAACAAAGCCACCATAGCTCTTTGATATGTTGCCCGTGGATTCTTTAATCCAAACAGCATGACCTTGTAACAAAAGGTGCCCCATTGTGTAACGAAAGTAGTCTTCTCCATATCCTCAAGAGCCATCCTTATTTGATTATAGCCTAAGAAGCCATCCATGAATGAGAAGATGTTATGCTGATCAGTGTTGTCAACTAAGACGCCAATGTGTTGTATAGGGAAATCATCCTTGGGACTTGCCCTATTTAGATCCCTATAGTCTACGCACATGCGGACCTTTCCTTATTTTTTTGGCACTGGCACCACATTAGCAACCCATTGGGGATAGGATGTCACAACTAGGAATCCTGCATCAAATTGTTTCATCACCTCAACTTTGATCTTTTTAGACATATCAGGACTCATGCAACGAACCTTTTGTTTGACGGGAGGATAATCTTCTCTTGTAGGCAGACAATGAACTACGATGTCAGTATCCAACCCAGGCATATCTGCATAAGACCAAGCAAATACTTCCACATAATCATGCAACATCTGAACCAACCTTCTCTTGACATCGCTTTCCAAATTAGCGTCGATCTTGATTTCCTTCTTATCTGCCTCGATACCCAGATTGATGACTTCAACTGACTCTTCATGCGGCTGAATGGCTTTTTCCTCTTGTAATAGAAGTTTGGCTAGTTCTCCCAGTATTTTGCAATCTTCTTCACCTTCGTCTCCGGCTTGGTTAATTGGGCATTCAAAGTCATAAACGGCAATAGTAAATGAAGTGGTGAAAAACACAAGAAGGGGGGTTGAATTGTAAAACTGAAATCTAATGCAATGAACAAGATATTTTTATCCTGGTTCGTTTGATCTCAAACTACTCCAGTCCACCCGTCAAGGTGATTTCTCCTCTCTCCAACGAGGACTTAATCCACTATATTCAACTGAATATTACAGACTGCTTTAACAACTGCTAAAGCCTTCTTGATCCAAACCACAACCCGGTTTGTCAAGGTAACACTTTCTTACAAAGAGATAAAACTAAGTGTGTGGATGTTTTCTACAAAACTGTATCACAACTGTGATGTATACACAAATTGAAGCTTAGAAACTAGATTGCTAAACAATGATAGAATATCAGAATGTGTGGTTTAGCAAAACTGAGAGAAAGAAGATTATGATTAGCTTTTGTGCGTGTAGAGATTTGGAGAGCATTAGCCATTTCAATCTTCAAAGTCTTGTTTATATAGCACTGAGATGATGAACGTTGGATGCAATATTCTTGATTCAATGCTAATAACAAACTTTCCTTATTGAGCAGATCTTGTCTGGAATGAGGCCGTTGGAATTAATTTTCTTTCAATGCACAGTACCGTTGCTTACTTAATGCAAGTTCTGGCTTGGCTCATTCTGACTCTGCTTTGCTGCTGATGAACTGTTGTGTTTCTTTATCAGAGTGTTGAGCACAGTCTTGTTCATCAGGCTTCAGCATGTACGTGAGTTGATCATCTGATTTTGACATTCTGATATGGCAACTTCTGATGCTGGTGTCTGAAATCAAGTTCTGATGCTGAATAGATGTGATCTTGCTTATATCAATCAGAGTATCTGCAAGTCAGAACATAATAATTTTAGGCAGCAGATAGTTCATACATGAAACTTATAAATACTATATCTTTTCACTTTGTTATCATCAAAACTTAAATATAGGGTAGTAGATTCAAACTTTGTTCTAACAATCTCCCCCTTTTTGATGATGACAAAAACTAGATATTTTTTTAAATGAAAATAACGTGAAAAGGTATCTGAGATATGTATCCGAGTAAGAAGTAAAAGGATAAGGAGTAAAGAGATATCAGAGTTGAGAGATACTCCCCATGAGTTTATTACTTCCCTTTGATTACACGTGTTCTTCAGGATCAGATCTTTTTGCCTTTCTTTGAACATCAGAGTATCAGAGTCTTTGACTTATCAGAAGCTTTATGTCAGAGCAGAGCTTCAGAGCTTTTCTTGTCAGAGCTTTACTTTGGATCAGAATATCAGAGCGGATCAGAACTTCATAGTGATCAGAGCTTCAGAGCTTCTAGTCTTCCGAGTGTCCAGGAGCTTCCTTGTACCTGTAGACTTTAAGCAAAACAGAAAAAAAAACATTTTCAAGTAATAGAGTTAGAATGTTTGAGAATTTCTGTCTAGTTAGCCGTTATTGATTAAAATATCATTCTTGTTCTCCCCCTTTATGTCAGCAATCAAAAAGTGTAGGTGATGTGCTAAAACAATTAAGATCAGAAAAACTAATCATATTAAGATAGTTCAGAATCAAAACAAGAAAATAGTACAAAACATATTCAAACAGTACATCAGAAAATCAAGGAAAACATGAAAAAACGACATGAATGAAAAAAGAGACTAAGGTTGAGGAGGCAAGCGTGTGAACAGGTTCTCCAGCATGGCTTGGATCTTTTCAGCAGTCTCATTCTGCTTGTGCACCATGCTGACAACAGTGTCAATCTTGCTATCCTGCACATCCATTCTCTCTTTCATCTTCTGATCGCTTTCATCCATCCGCTGCTGCAGACGCATGTCATTCAGCCTTAGTTCTTCCAGAGTCTGCCTGTCCAAGGCAGCTTGAGAAGCATCAGAAGCAGGAAGCTTCTGAGAGCTTTCAGCAACATCTTCTGCTTGACTTTCTTCAGCTTGAATGGTCTTGTCTTCTTCTGATTGCACCTTTGCAGCTTGCTATTTCTCAGACCAAGGTTCACTATCCAGAGGGAGCACGTCTTCTTTCAGAAGCTGACTTCCAATTTCATTCAGAAGCTTGCTGAAATTTTGTTGTGCCTGCTCATAGTTGATATCCTGCAACTTGAGGGCTTCAGCACGTACCCAAAGTCTGAATTGTGACCAGAGCTGATCAGAAACAGCTGGGTCAATCATTCTAGGACAGACTTGCTTCAAAGAAGCAATCCATTGCAGCACACCTGTTTCAAAATTCATAATACCAGAGCCAACATCTGGTTGTTTTGGTTTTGGGATGGCAATTTTGTGTTTCAGATCAGCAAGACGGTCAAGACTGGTTAAGTCTATGAAAGTCCTGCTGGGGTTTTCAGAGGTTTTCTGAGCAGCTGTTTGTTTTGGAGATGGAGTATCTGAATCAGAGATTATGATTGGACTGGGTGGTGTTTTGGGAGTATTTGGTGGTGTAGATTCTGATGAGGATGGCAATTGTGCTAAGGTGATAGTTGTTCCACCTGGCAGCTGGATTGCCAAAGGTGATGGTTGAGGTGAATGAGGTTCAGATGGTTGAGGAGAAGGAGTTTCAGAGTGATGAAACTCTGTTTGAGGTGATGGTGGATTAATTTCTGGTTAGGGAGAGGGAGACGGAATTGCTGGTTGAGGAGAAGTTGTTGGAATTTCTGATTGTTCAGGGATAAGGGGTTCTTCTGGAATTGATGAGAGTGGTTGTTGTTGTTCTGGTTGTGGAGGAGGAACAGTTTGTGGTTCAGAGATTGGTTGATCAGAGGTGTGTTGATCAATGTCAGACAGCACTTGGTCAATTGCTGATGTTGTTGAGATTGTTGGTTGTTTGGGATGTTTGGTTCTGGGTCTTCTGAGTTTTAATGCCTCAGAAGGGTCCTCTTCTGATACAGTTTCATCTATGGTAGGGATGGGGATTGAGATTCTATGAGAGGTTTGAGGAGGAATAGATGCTGGAATAGTAGAAGAATTTAAAACAGAAGCAGCAGATGAATTACCTCTTTTCCTGGGTGTCTGCTGGGATGATCCTTCTGATGGTGCCTTCCTCTTCTTCGTCTTCTTCAGAGTCACTTCTTGCTGAGGTTGATGCAGAGCTTTGATAATCAGATTTGGATCTGAACCATCTGCCTTGCACGCATCCAAGTACCTGAGAACCACCTCTGGTTTGGATTCAATTTCAGAAAATAACGGAAAGTCACTCAGAGGCACTCTTCTGCTGGTGATATCAGCAATAGGAGTAGCTCTGGGTTCCTTCTGAATATTCTCTATCAGCTTCATCTTCTTCAAGTTCTTTGCATTCAGAGGTTTCCCAACTGTTGGTTCAATAGTGCTTAGCTCTTGAGCTTCTATCAGATGCTCAATCAGCCTATTCTCTGTCAGAATATCTGATATCAACCTTCCAAAAGGTATCCAATCCCTCTTGGTTCTTTCTTCTTCCCTGGTTTCCTTCACACTTGTTCTGAGGTGGTTGAACAGGAAGTGAGCCAGATTGATCTTTACCTTCTGATCAATAAAGTAGATCAGAAACTGCTGATCCACATTTATGTAATCAGGAGAACTGGTTGGTTTCCTGTGGTTGAAGCACCCCAGAATTATCTTAGCCCACACTCTGTAATGATCCTTCAGATCTTTAATCTTGCTGCTGGGCACCCCATGAGTGAAAATCCTTGCAGCTATCACACCTACATCAGCACATCTTTCAGCCATGTCCACACAACGGACGCCACTGCCACTGTAATCGATTAGCCTTGCAATGTGATCCTCAGTGATCACAATCTTCTTCCCCATAACAAAGGAGGTGACTAGATGTGTTTAAGCCTTGGCGTGAATCCAGAATTCCTTGAGTAGCATTGGGAATGTTGGTCCAACCAACCTGTCAAAATACCTTTCCCACTTCTGAGCCCTAACTTCTTCAGTTAGGTCAAAACCGTTCTCCTTCAAGCTTCCAAAATCAATGATTAATTCAGAAAGCACTTCAAGATTCTTCACAGGAGTGAGGAGAGTTCTGAATGGCACTTGATATTGCTCAGATGATGCTTTCTTCTGAGGACCTGCAGAAGCACTGCTGGAGGTTGCCATGTTCACACTAAAAGGGTTTTGAGAATAAACTGAGGAAAATAGGTTTTGCAAGAGATGAACACAGAAATATGCAGAAGATGCTTGAGTATCAGTGAGAAAACGTAAAGAATGAGAATGAGAGATTAATGTGCTTAAATAGAGTTTTCAAAACTATTTTGAAAAGATAAACGTTTTTTAAGAGAGAGAAAAATCATGATTGCATTTTAAAAGCATGATTACTTTTCATTAAATGCTTGCTGATTTTGGGGGATTTGAGAAAGATACTTAAAAACGGTTACCAGACATGTGTCTCAATGCACCCAATCAGCGCTTTGCCTTCTCAGAAGCGTGCACGCGTTCTGCTTCAGAGATATGCTGATGATTGGATGACACTTGTTTGATGTAGTGATCAACACGTCTGTCTTTGAGCTTAGACTCTCAGATCTTTAGACTTGCATCTGATACAATCTGCATGTTCTATCTTTCTGAAAGGAGATTGATCAGAAGTTCACAGTAAAACAATTACATTCTGAAGGTAAATATATGGAATTAAAACATTTTCACTCTGGACACACTTTCATGCTGAGATGTTTCAGAATGAAATTAAATCTATCTTCTGAAAGGGGTTTAGTAAAGATATCAGCCCATTGATGGTCTGTATCTATAAATTTTAAGTTCAAAATACCTTTCTGAATATAGTCCCTAATGAAGTGATGTTTTATTTCTATATGCTTAGCTCTAGAATGTAAAATGGGATTCTTACTTAAGCAAATAGCAGAAGTATTATCACAAAGTATAGGAATGTTACTCTCAAAAATCTGGAAGTCTTCAAGCTGACTTTTCATCCAGAGCATTTGTGTGCTACATCCTGCTGCTACTATGTACTCAGCTTCTGCTGTTGATAGAGCAATTGTTGATTTCCTTTTGCTGGACCAAGAGATCAGATTTTCTCCCAGAAACTGGCAGCTTCCAGAAGTACTTTTACGTTCCACTCTGTCTCCAGCAAAGTCAGCATCACAGTATCCTACTAAGCTGTAATCACTAGATTTTCTATAAAACAAACCCAGATTAGTAGTAACTTTCAGATACTTGAAAATTCGCTTAACAGCTGTTAAGTGAGATTCTCTAGGATCTGATTGGAGTCTAGCACAGATACAAACACTGAATAATATGTCAGGTCTTGAAGCAGTCAGATAGAGGAGAGAACCAATCATACCTCTGTAGACTTTCTGTTCTACATTTTTGCTTACCTCTTCTCTTTCCAGAATGCACGTGGGATGCATTGGAATCTTTGATGGCTTACATTCTGAGAGGTCAAATTTCTTCAGAAGATCTCTGATGTATTTGCTCTGATGAATGTAAGTTCCTTCTGGGGTTTGATTGATCTGAATTCCTAGAGAGAATTTCAGTTCCCCCATGAGGCTCATCTCAAATTCTGCCTGCATACACTTAGCAAATTTTCTTCCAAGAGAAGGATTAGTAGAACCAAAAATAATATCATCAACATAAATTTGACAGACTAAGATGTCACTCTTAACTGATTTACAGAATAGAGTAGTGTCCACTTTCCCTCTGGTGAATTCATTTTCTAGCAGAAAGTTACTTAGCCTTTCATACCAAGCTCTGGGAGCTTGTTTCAGACCATACAGTGACTTCTTTAGTTTGAAAACATGTTCTGGATGTTTTGTATTTTCAAAACCTGGGGGTTGGTGTACATAAACTTCTTCTTCTATATAACCATTTAAGAATGCACTTTTGACATCCATCTGATACAGAGTGATGCCTCTATTAACAGCAAATGAAATTAAAAGTCTGATAGATTCTAACCTGGCGACTGGGGCATAGGTTTCTGTATAGTCTATCCCCTCTTGCTGACTATAACCTTGTGCAACCAGTCGTGCCTTGTTTCTGATGACTTCACCTTGTTCATTTATCTTGTTTCTGAACACCCATCTTGTTCCAATGACGTTGAATCCTTTTGGTCTGGGAACGAGATCTCATACGTCATTTCTGGTGAATTGATTCAGCTCTTCTTGCATTGCCAGAATCCAGTCATTATCCAGAAGTGCTTCATCAATAGAATAAGGTTCAATCAGAGACACAAGTCCCATAAGTGTTTCTTCAGAGTTTCTGAAGCTTGCTCTTGTTCTGATTGGATCTTCCTTTCTTCCTATGATAGTCTCTTCTGGGTGATCCAAGCTGCTTCTGGGTAATCTCTTCTGAGGTTGATCAGCAGCTGTTGTAGGATTGCTAGCAGTGCTCCTTTCAGACATTGAAGGAATGTCTGTGTTGAGAGCTTCTGATGACTTGTCTTTGGAACCTGCAAATTCAATTTCTATACCTGCAAAAACTTCATTCTGCTTTGACTTTTCAGAGTCAAGCTTATCATCAAAACGAACACTGATTGATTCTTCCACAATCTGTGTTTCTGTATTGTATACTTTGTACCCTCTTGAGCGTTCAGAGTATCCTAACATAATACACTTCTGTGCTTTAGAGTCAAACTTGTTCAAATAATTATTTGTATTTAATATAAAGCAAGTACATCCAAATGGATGAAAATATGAAATGTTGGGCTTTCTGTTCTTCCACAATTCATATGGAGTCTTTTCCAGAATATGTCTTATTGAGATTCTATTCTGAATGTAGCACGCTGTGTTTATTGCCTCTGCCCAGAAGTTCTTAGCAACGTTTGTCTCATTGATCATGGTTCTGGCCATTTCTTGCAATGTTCTGTTCTTTCGTTCTACAACTCCATTTTGTTGGGGAGTTCTAGGACAAGAGAAATCATGCAGAATGCCTCTGTCATTAAAGAATGACTCAAAATCTTTGTTTTCAAATTCTCCACCATGATCACTTCTGACTTTAACGATTCTAAGATTCTTTTCATTCTGAACTTGGTTACAGAAGGTAACAAACACAGAGTGTGACTCGTCCTTGTGTCTTAAGAACTTTACCCATGTCCATCTGCTATAGTCATCTACGATTACTAACCCATACTTCTTACCACTGACTGAAGCAGTTTTAACTGGTCCAAATAAGTCAATGTGCAGAAGTTCTAATGGCTTAGAGGTAGAAACAACATTTTTGGATTTAAAAGAAGGTTTTGCAAATTTGCCTTTCTGACATGCTTCACACAGAGCATCTGAATTGAACTTCAAATTAGGAAGTCCTCTGACCAGATTGAGTTTGTTAATCTGAGATATTCTTCTCATACTAACATGCCCCAATCTTCTGTGCCAGATCCACTGCTCGTTGTTAACAGACAGAAGACATTTTACATTCTGACTCTTTAGTTCAGAAAGTTTGATTTTGTAAATGTTGTTTTTCCTCTTACCATTAAATAGGATAGTCCCATCTTTCTGACTAACAGCTTTACATGATTTTTGATTAAAGATTATATCATAACCGTTATCACTTAATTGACTTATGGATAACAGATTATGCATCAATCCATCTACTAGTAGAACATTATTAATAGAGGGAAGATTTCCATTACCTACAGTTCCAGAGCCAATTATCTTTCCCCTTTGATTGCCTCCAAAGCCAACGTGGCCTCCAGGCTTAAGTTCCAGGCTTTGGAACATATGCCTTCTTCCCGTCATGTGTCGTGAGCAGCCAGAGTCCAGGTACCATGACTGGTGTTTCTGACTTGCTGCTAAAGATATCTGTAACATGTATTATTTTATCCTTAGGTACCCAGATTTTCTTGGGTCCTGATTTGTTAGTTTTACCAAAACTCTGGTTGAATTTTGGTTTCACAGAGTGCTTACTGCTAGTGTATTTGATATCATGTGTGTGACCATATACAAAATGTGAATTCAGAGGAGTGTGTTTAATGGTTAAGTCCATGACATTCTTTGGTGTAGGAACCTTACCTTGGTATCCTATTCCTTTCCTGCCGTTTCTGCTAACTCCATAGATCATTGAAGCCATTCTGCTTCTATCTATGCTTTTAGCTAGGAACTTATGGAAATTGTGATCATACTCCTTGATGATCTCATCAGCGTTGCTGGGAGTTTCAGAAATTGGTTCCTTCTGAGAGTTTTGTAAAGTGTTTTCTAATTTTGAAATCTTATTTCTCAGCTCAGAATTTTCCAATTTGAGACTCTCAGTCTTATTAGAGTCAGATTCAAGATTCCTTTTCAGGTCTCTGAATTTAGCTCTAATTTGCTGATAACGTTCCAGAATCTCATTAAGGCTTTCAGCAAGTTCAGCCTTTGTAAAGTTAACAGCAAAGTTAGGAAATACCTCTTCAGTGTCTGATTCTGAGTCTGATTCAGAAGCTTCACTATCTTCTGAAATGTTAGCCATGAGAGCTATGTTTGCCCTTTCATCATCTGATTCTGAGTCAGCTTCAGACGAGTCAGAGTCATCCCATGTAGCCATGAGACTTTTCTTCTTCTCTCTTCCAAACTTCTTTTTGGGCTTTTCCCTCTGAAGCTTTGGGCAGTCACTCTTATAGTGTCCTTGCTCATTGCACTCATAGCAGATGATGTCTTTGGTGTTTGGCTTTTTGCTACTGGAGGAGCCTTCAGATCTTCTGTATCCAGAGGAAGAATCTGTCCTTCTGTATCTGGAAGAAGACTCATTCTAATCAGATCTTCTGGGATTCCTGAACTTCCTTTGTCTTTGCTTCCACAGTTGATTTACTCTTTTGGAGAGAAGGGAGAGTTCGTCTTCTTCTGATGAGGATCCATCAGATGTTTCTTCAACTGCCTGCAAAACTTTAGACTCAAATTTTCTGTTAGATTTTAATGCTAAAGGCTTACCTTGCTTCTGAGGCTCATCAGCTTCTAGCTCTATCTCATGACTTCTGAGGGAGCTGATAATTCCCTCCAGAGTGATTTTGTTGAGATCTTTAGCTAGCTTCAGAGCTGTAACCATAGGTCTCCACTGCTTGGGTAAACTTCTGATGATTTTCTTGACATGGTCAGCAGTAGAGTATCCTTTGTCCAGAACTTTGAGACCAGCTACCAGAATCTAGAATCTAGAGAACATGGTTTCAATGGATTCAGATTCTTCCATTTTGAACGCCTCATACTTCTGAATGAGAGCCAGAGCTTTTGTTTCTTTGACCTGAACGTTGCCCTCATGCGTCATTCTGAGTGAGTCAAAAATATTCTTTGCTGTGTCTCTGTTGGAGATCTTTTCATACTCAGTATAGGAGATGGCGCTGAGGAGGATGGTTCTGGCCTTGTGGTGATTCTTGAAGTCACACTTTTGTTGATCAGACATTGTTTTTCTATCAATCTTCTGACCACTTGCATTCACAGGGTGCGTGTATCCATCTGTCACCATATCCCACAGATCAGCATCATGTGCCAGAAAGAAGCTTTCAATTCTGTCTTTCTAGTAATCAAAGTTTTCTCCATCAAAGACTGGAGGTTTGCCACTGAATCTGTCTCTGTCCTCATTGTTGTCATTGCTGATGTGAGAATTGTTTCCTGCCATTGTGTTTTTCTGACGCTGGATCTTGTACTGACACAGTTAAGTGTTTTAGCTCAGAACCAGGCGCTCTGATACCAATTGAAGTGGTGAAAAACACAAGAAGGGGGGGTTGAATTGTAAAACTGAAATCTAATGCAATGAACAAGATATTTTTATCCTGGTTCGTTTGATCTCAAACTACTCCAGTCCACCCGTCAAGGTGATTTCGCCTCTCTCCAACGAGGACTTAATCCACTATATTCAACTGAATATTACAGACTGCTTTAACAACTGCTAAAGCCTTCTTGATCCAAACCACAACCCGGTTTGTCAAGGTAACACTTTCTTACAAAGAGATAAAACTAAGTGTGTGGATGTTTTCTACAAAACTGTATCACAACTGTGATGTATACACAAATTGAAGCTTAGAAACTAGATTGCTAAACAATGATAGAATATCAGAATGTGTGGTTTAGCAAAACTGAGAGAAAGAAGATTATGATTAGCTTTTGTGCGTGTAGAGATTTGGAGAGCATTAGCCATTTCAATCTTCAAAGTCTTGTTTATATAGCACTGAGATGATGAACGTTGGATGCAATATTATTGATTCAATGCTAATAACAAACTTTCCTTATTGAGCAGATCTTGTCTGGAATGAGGCCGTTGGAATTAATTTGCTTTCAATGCACAGTACCGTTGCTTACTTAATGCAAGTTCTGGCTTAGCTCATTCTGACTCTGCTTCGCTGTTGATGAACTGTTGTGTTTCTTTATCAGAGTGTTGAGCGCAGTCTTGTTCATCAGGCTTCAGCATGTACGTGAGTTGATCATCTGATTTTGACATTCTGATATGGCAACTTCTGATGCTGCTGTCTGAAATCAAGTTCTGATGCTGAATAGATGTGATCTTGCTTATATCAATCAGAGTATCTGCAAGTCATAACATAATAATTTTAGGCAGCAGATAGTTCATACATGAAACTTATAAATACTATATCTTTTCACTTTGTTATCATCAAAACTTAAATATATGGTAGTAGATTCAAACTTTGTTCTAACAGTAAAGTCATTGGCAATAGGATCCATAGTGGATGAGGACTTGCAAGAGTGTGTGTGTGAGCATGTAAGATACATGGCTATTTTTGAAGATGTATTTGAAAGAAAGGAATGACAATGAACACAAATATTTGAATGCAAAAGAGTCCAATATACTTAATGATCATATGATTAGATGAACATAAATAAAACCCTTGACTAATGGACCAAAGTGCCCCGGGCCAAGAACATGGCTTAAAAGTCATTATTAAATTATTATAGACAACATGTTCTTGAATTGATAAAAAGTAATAAATAAGTAGATTACTCCTCAATGAAGGAGATGGGCACAAAGTTCTTTGTATGCTAATTCTTCAGCTCTGTTTTAGTTGAATAAACCCAATCTTCAAATGCAGCTTCTTTGTCAGAATCATCCACGACGTTGACTTCATGGTTTCCAATGTGGAGAGGTGGCTTTCCAGCACGATCACACCTTACTTCCTTATGAGCTTTGATAGTGAAGCCAAAACAAAACTTGTCTCGTTTAAATGGCATATCGAGGAGTTTCCCCCAAGTATCACGATTTCCTTCTTCAATTGCCGCACGGGCATCCTTAACTGAAGCCATCTTCGGCGTGGCCTTAACAGCTTTAGACTCATCAGAAGAACATTTGGTAGTAGCAATCATCGGTGGCATGACTTCAAAGGCTTGACATGGGGTTTCAATGAATTCCCCATCCATCTCTATGTATTTGAACGAGTTAAGGTGACTTACCATAAACTCTTCTTCTCCACAGACGGTGACTATTCTTCCCTTGACTGGATATTAAAGTTTTTGATGGAGAGTTGAGGTTACTTCCCCAACATTATGGATCCACGGGCATCCTAATATACAATAATAGGTAGGATGAATATCCATAATATAGAAGGTTTAGTTGAAGATTTGAGATCCCACTTTGATTGGAAGATCTACTTCCCCATGAACAGTCCTCTTTGATCTGTCAAATGCCCTTACAATGATATCGCTTGGTTTCAAGACTAAACCTTCACAGTCTAGACGGTCTAATGCCCCCTTGGGTAATACATTCAGGGAAGAACCAGTGTCTACTAGCACATGTGTTAAGGTAGTGCCTTTTCACTCGACATAAACATGTAAAGCTTTATTGTGATTCTTCCCGAGAGGTGTTAAGTCATCATCTGAAAATCCCAAGCCATTATCAGCTATCAGGCTAGCCACACAATTCTCAAATTGGTCTGTTGTTGTCTCATGGGGGACATGAGCTTTTTTCAGGAATTTGATTAATGTCCGAGCGTGGGCATCGGAACAAAGCAGCAATGACAACATTGAAATCTTAGAAGGGGTTTGCCCCAACTGTTCCACAATCTTGAAGTCACTTCCTTTTATTATCTTTAAGATCTTGTCCATCTCACGAGCAGAGGGTTCTTCATCAGCTACGTCCTTGGAGGGTACTTCAATCACATCAGGCTCAACAACCTTCTCCTTCCCTCTTGTATCGGTACTTGGCTTGGCATCAGTAATGCGGATGGGCACCTTTGTAACAACTGGTGGGGAGATATTGGGTGAAAATATTCTCCCAGTCCTAGTTACTTTGCTTGAGCCAGCTATGTTACCGACATTGTCATCTTTTTCTTCTTCGATCCCGGCATCTTGTTTAATCCCATGATAGAAGACCTTAGAACCATAATTCCATGGTACCGCTCAGTTTGAAGAGTAATGAATATGCCCAAGATTGGTGATTATTAAGGGAGAAACAGTGGGTTCGTTTGAAATCCTAATAGGACCTTTAGAAGTGATCCTAAGAGGCTTGTTTGAGATGGTAATAATGGAGAGGTCTTCACATGTGTTAATCAAACTCTTGGCAGGAGGAGTCTTCTCAAATAGAATTTCGTGGCTATCCATCAAGCTTTGTATGCCTTTCTTCAACCCTTCACATCCATTGAATTGTCTTGTACAGCACATACAGTCTTTTACACAGCCATGGAAGATCCCAGCTTTCAACAAATTGTTCTTGATTATGTTCAGCGGAGTAGTCAATTCTTCAACAGAGGCAAAAAAAATTGCATCTTTAACAGCATTAACGCTCTTGTCATGTTTCGGCATCAGAGCGGTAATTATGTTCAGCGTTGGAGGAGATCAAACTAAATAGTCTTGTTGTCCATCAAATCCTGGATTTTGTTCTTCAAGGCCCAACACTAGTCAGTTTCGTGCCCGGGGCTTCTCGAGTGGTAAGCACACTTAGCATTTGGATTATATTTTTGTGACAAGGTATCAGGTTTGGCAAGATGATCGCGCAATGTCACTAAATTAGCCTTGAGAAAATGTTGTAAGGCTTGAGACAATGACATGCCTAACCTCGTAAACTGTCTTCTTGGAGTTTTAAAATGTTGATGATTTGCAAATGGTCTTGGAGTAGGAGTTGGATTGGAGATTCGGACGACATTTACAGACGAATGATCATTCTTCTTCGTACGGGTGCTTGCCCTTTACACAACATCTTCGTCTCTGTAAAGGAACAGGTGGAGACTCCTCTTCTTCATCGCTAGAGATTTGGATCTCTTAAACCTTCCGTTTTTTCGGGGTAAGTTTCTGGATACCCAGGAAATCAAGTCGAAGAGGTCAGGACCTTTGTTAGATAAAAAATGAGGATTCGAAGAATAAATAAATACCTTAGGAGGAGGGTTGACAGCAGAGTCTCCCCCTTTTTGTACTCTCAGTGGTTTTCTTTGAGGTGACCCTCTTGACAGCTAAACAGAAGGCAAAACAGCTATAGTTAATTAGGTGTTGAAAAAAACAAATCTAAGACGGAGGGATGGAAAAAGGGATACCTTTTTTGACTCTGTCAAGAACCAGCTTGAATGCCTCACGTAGATGGTGGGCGAAGTCCTTCTCATCGAAGAACTCTTCATCATAATAATGTTTCCACCACGCCTCAAAAGTGGAAGAGTTCAGAAAATGAAGGTTAAAGTCGAACATGGTCAGTGTAGTTCGAACAGAACACATACCAATATGCTTGGTAGCGGCATCCTCTGAGTAATCTGCATTATAAAAAAGTATCAGTTTCTCTCGAGGGTAAATAGGCGAATCGAGCTCTTAAATCTTAAAGGCATGATCCTGGGGTGGAGAAACGCTTCCCACATGCACACAAACTCATCAACCACGTCATCCTTTTCATCTGAAGGATATGGTCTAGTGAACCATTTATGTCCAACTTTTCAACTGGCAAAGGGATCCATAGTCGAAACAAAGCTCTTTCGCTTCGCAAACATCATTACGAAGTTTGTAAAGGCCTTTTGAAACTGTTGGCCTTCATCAGTGGGAGTTAGCAATACCAACCTGGTGCCTTCGACCCTCCTGTTCAAGATTTTAGGAGCTTCTTCGTTGATCTTGTTCTTTTGAGGGAGGAAGGATTCGAAGGTGGCGTTAAGCCACAGTTGCAGAAGCCAAAAGGGACCAGATAGCAGCAAGCTTCCTCTGTCTCCTAGAACCTTAAGTTGAGTCACACCATTACTGATGGACTCATATAAGTTGGACAAAATCAATTCGGCCAAGCAAAGAGGGTATTTGTGATGGAGCTGTATTGCAAGCGTCAGCATCTTTTTCGTCACCTGTAGTGATTTAGTGCAGAAAACAAATCGAGACAGCCACATGGCCAAGAAGGCTATGTGCTCCACCTCTGACACGGTATTTGAGGCCTTGTCATGAAAGTGGTTTATGAAGGTAGTATAAGTGGGTTTGGTAGCAGCAAACCCAATGGCATCCTCAGACAAGTCTTCAGGGTCGAAATAGTCACCAGTGGGTCGAAGACCAATGATGGCAGCTATGTCGAACAAAGTAGGGGTCATCATCCCACAAGGAAGATGAAAAGTGAAATGTGCACTATCCCAAAAGTTCAATGAGGATACCAGCATAAGGGGGCAATAAGGTAACCCTGTCTTCGACAGCATCACTAAGTCATAGATGCCCATCTCCTTCCAGACAGAAGCTTGCACCGTCTCCATTTTATTTAACCAGTCGGAGTATTCAGAAGAAAGGTTAGGGCTTGATCGAAAGATTCGATTCCCTTTGTTCATGAACTGGAGGTTGATATCATCAGTAGTTTGAGGATGTTGCTGGTTAGTCGGTGTAGCATCTTCAGGGTCTTCCCTAGGTTTTTTGGCACAACCTATGGGTCTAAGCCTTGGGTGTTTAGGAAAAAAGGCACGGTTTTTTAAGGGATTTTCGACGCATGAAGATAACGGGCCGGACATAGCATACATGTTTCTACCGTATCTGACGGGAATAAGGAGTTGAGAATCATAGGCTTCTCGCCATTCTCTCATTGGTTCAGCAATGTACCTGTTAGTCGAGGAAGAAGGAGGGTTGGTGGAAAAGATCTCTGGTGGTTTCTGAACATCATTAGCATTTTTTGGTTGCGGATTGTTTGGGGAATTAGAGAGAAAGGCCATTGTTAAAGACTTGAGAGAAAGAGCGAAGGTGACAGTACAAAGTTGTGAGAATGCAAGGGGTTTGGAAAAGCTGAAAATGATAAAAGTTCCAAATGGAAAAGCTTGGAAGTATTTATAGCCTTCAGAAGTGGGAGATGTCTCGTCAAAGACATTTAATGTTTCGCAGGTAGTGAGGCACGTGGCAAGGCATGAAACGGTTACCGTGCAGGCATTAGGAAACATTGGGACATGCTTTCCTAGATTATAGGAATATGGCCATCATGGCAAGCGTGGTAACGGCAGTTTTGAAGAGATATCTTGGAGAAAAGTAATGATGGTTTTACCAAGTATAGCAGCTGTTGGAAGGCGAAAAGCACACGTCAAAAACTTGGTGGACAACTGGGAAGACCGATGTCGAATGGGAAGTTCAAAGAATGGCTATTTCTTTGGGCGTCGAAATAGACATTCTTGGGGGGCAATTTGTTAGCTCCCAAATTCGACACTTACTGTATTTGGTCTTTTGGATCAAACAACTGGAATGAACTAAACCAGGAGGTATGATTCGACACACGAGATAACTTAGGAAAAAGGATTTAAGTTATAATAAGAGTCTCCGACCGAGGGTTCATTCGATTGAAGCAGATTTAGGTTGTTCGACTGAAGGAAAGTGTTCGCGCCTTGGCACATGGGACGAAGACCATTTGAAATTTTAATTATTGGAGGGAAAGGTGGTTTTCATCAGCGTCTAAGGGAAGGGAACGTGGCAAAAAGTTTTGGGTCGAGAGGCATGCAGAAGACACTTGTCTTCATCCTAGCGCAGAATATCCCCTCGACGGTTACCTACTTTTAGTATAAATTAAGAAGTTTGTGTAATTTTTAAGTTTGTTCAACTTATGGTACTAAATCTCTCAAATATTATCCAAGTAACTACTGCGTGAGAAAGGATAAAAGCAGAGCAATGTACGTTAGAAACACCTTTTTTACTTAATAAAAGTCTTTTTACATTACTTTACCATTATCCTGCAAATTCATCTTTTTACTTCTTTTACTTGAATTTTTATGCTTTTGCTTACTGTTCAATAATCTTAAACATCTTTCCCCTGGGTAGAACGTGTGTCATTCCTTCTTATTAATTTTACATAAAGATTAACATACGTTTTGGGATTAGTTTGGTCGATCCCGCAAGTAAACCAAAAAAAACTTACCTTTTGGAGACCAGCGGTTGTTTACCAAAAACAACGGTAAACAGGTACCAGGAGAACTTTCTAGACTGTTACAACGGGAAGAAAAGGCTATACAGCCTCATGAAGAGCCAGTTGAGACAGTGAATCTGGGTACAGAAGAAGACAGAAAAGAATTCAAGATAGGTGCAAACTTGGAGCATAGTTTCAAAAAGCGATTGATTCATATGTTGCATGATTATGTTGAAATATTTGTTTGGTCATATGAGGACATGCCAGGACTAGACACTGATATCGTGGTTCATTGATTACCGAAAAAAGAGGACTACCCTCCAGTAAAGCAGAAGGTCCGTCGTATGCATCCTGAAATGTCAGAGAAGATCAAGGCAGAAGTTATGAAACAATTCATAGTTGGGTTCTTAGTTGTTACCTCCTATCCACAATGGGTTGCTAACATAGTTCTGGTGCCTAAGAAGGATGGTAAGGTATGTATGTGTGTGGACTATAGAGACTTGAATAGGGCAAGCCCCAAGGATGACTTTCCGCTTCCCCACATTGATGTTCTGGTTGACAACACCACACAACATAAGATCTTCTCCTTCATGGATGGGTTCTCTGGTTACAATCAGATTAAGATGGCACACGAAGACATGGAGAAGACAACCTTCGTCGCACGGTGAGGGAGTTTCTGTTAAAAGTGATGCCATTTGGGTTGAAGAATGCTGGGGGCAACTTATTAGCGAGCCATGGTAGCTTTATTCCATGACATGATTCACCTTGAGATAGAGGTCTATGTTGACGACATGATAGCCAGATCCCAAACAGAGGAAGACCACCTTGATCACTTACAAAAGCTGTTTGATAGACTGAAAACGTACAAGATGAGGCTAAATCCAAAAAAGTGCACATTTGGGGTAAGGTCTGGTAAACTCATAGGTTTCATTGTCAGTGACAAGGGTATTTAAGTAGACCCTGCAAAGGTCAAAGCTATACAAGAGATGTCGGCTCCTCGCACTGAGAAGGAATTTATAGGTTTCTTGTGACGCCTAAATTACATTTCCAGGTTCATTTCCCATCTAACTGATACTTGTGAGCCAATCTTCAAACTCTTGAAGAAAGATCAAGTGGTAAAGCGGAATGACGAATGCCAGACTGCCTTTGACAGAATTAAGGAATACCTCCAAGAGCCTCCAATTCTAGTGCCTCTGACCTAAGGAAGGCCATTGATAATGTACTTAATAGTGTTAGATAATTCAATGGGGTGTGTGGTGGGGAAACATGATGAGTCAGGTCGAAAAGAGCATGCAATATACTACCTTAGCAAAAAGTTTACCGACTGTGAAACAAGATATTCACTGCTCGAGAAAACTTGATGCGCTTTGGCATGGGCTTCTCGCTGATTGAGACAGTATATGTTGAATCACACTACTTTATTGATATCTAAGATGGATCCGATCAAGTACATCTTCGAGAAGCCCGCTCTCTCCAGAAGAATAGCGAGATGTAAAATGATCCTAACCGAATACGATATTCAACATACAATCCAGAAAGCAATCAAACGAAGTGTATTAGTTGATCATTTGGCCAACTAGGCCATGGATAACTACCAGTCCATGAATTTTGAGTTCCCAGACGAGAGCATCGTGTTAGTAATTGATTATGAGGAACCTGGATCGGATGAAGGACCTGAGAAAGGATCCCGATGGACTATGGTTTTTGATGGAGCTTCCAACGCACTTGGCACTGGCATCAGTGTTGTAATCATATCTCCCGAGGGCTGTCATACTCCTTACCCCGCCAGACTATGTATCAACTGTACCAATAATATGGCTGAGTATGAAGCCTGCATCATGGGTCTCAAAACAGCTATTGACCTGAGGATCAAGTTCTTAAGTGTTTTCGGAGATTCAGCCTTAGTAATAAGTCAAATCAAAGGAGAGTGGGACACGAAGCACCCTAATCTCATCCCCTACAAAGATCATGTAATGACATTTCTCCCACACTTTGAAGAAGTAACCTTTGAACATTTTCTACAAGAGGAGAATCAGTTAGCGGGCGTGCTAGCTACTATGTCATCCATGCTCAAGGTCAGATGGGACAATGAGGCTCCTCAGATCACTATTGAGAGATTAGATGAACCAGCTTACTGCTATGAGATCGATATTGAAGGGGTAACAAACAAACATTGGTTCCACGAAGTGAAAAGGTATCTCGAAGCTCAATAATACCCTAAGGGGGCATCTGTCAACGATAAGAAGTTTCTAAGAAGGTTCTTTGCCAAGTTCTTCCTCAGTAATGGAATCCTCTACAAGCGCAACCATGACTCTACTTTACTTCGGTGTGTAGACAAGAGCGAAAAAGAGAGGATTATGGCAGACTTACATGAAGCTACCTTTGGCACCCATTCTATTTGACACACCATGGCTAAAAAGATCCTACGGGCATGATACTATTGGTCCACGATGGAAGCAGACTGTTATCAACATTCTCGAACTTGTCACAAATACCAGATCTATGCTGACAAAGTACATGTGCCTCTAGTTCCCCTGAATGTCTAGACTTCTCCTTGGCCCTTTGCAATGTGGGGTATTGACATGATCAAAGAAATCAGACCTATCGCTTCAAACGGGCATCGCTTTATCCTAGTCGCCATTGATTACTTCACGAAGTGGGTTGAAGCTGCCTCATTTGCTACTGTTACTAAGAGTGTTGTGGCGCGGTTCATAAGGCACAACCTTATTTGTCGGTATGGTGTTCTAGAAAGAATCATCACAAATAATAGTACAAATATCAATAATACTATGATCACCGAACTCTGTAAGAAATTCAAGATCCAGCATCATAACTCTTCTCCCTACCGGCCAAAGATGAATGGCACTGTGGAGGCTGCTAACAAGAACATTAACAAAATCATATAGAAGATGACATTGACATATAAAGACTGGCATGAGATGTTACCATTTTCGCTTCATGGTTACCTCACCTCAGCACGTACGTCAACAGGGGAGACACCTTTCTCTCTAGTGTATGGTATGGATGTTTTCCTACCTATTGAGGTCCAGATCCCTTCTTTAAGAATCATGAAGGATGCAGGTTTGAACGAAGATGATTGGATCCAGACTCGACTTAACCAATTGAACTTGATTGACAAGAAAAGGTTAGCGGTTGTTTGTCATGGTCAGATGTACCAGAAGCGTATGATTAAGGCTTTTAGCAAGAAGGTCAAACATCAAGTATATCAAGTTGGTGATCTAGTAATCAAACGCATCATTCTGCAGCAAGGTGATCCCAGGGGCAAATGGACTCCCATATACGAAGGGCCATTTGTAATCAAGAACATATTTTATGGTCGAGCCATGATCTTGACCATTATGGACGGTGACGACCTTCCTCACCCTATGAATGCGGACATAGTTAAAAAATACTACGCACAAATAAGGACCCGCTAGGTTGATTGGCCTATGCAAAAACAAGGGTATCTCGGCGAACCAAAAGGGTTCGGGAAAAAATTAGGGATAAATACCAAAAAAATTGTACACCCAGCAAGTCGAAAACCTGAAAAGGATGCTTGGGCAAAAAAGGGTATCTCGGTGGACTGAAAACCCGAAAGGGCGGTCAAGGAAAAAGTTAGAGATTTAAAGCGTATAACTATGTCTCGTTGTATCACCTTACCATCAGACTTCAGTATCAACTACCAAGCTCAAAAGGTACCAATCGATATAGTCAACTTCAGACAAGTAGCAAAGTGATGAGACGCTCAAGGACATAAGGGCAATAGCAGAATTGAAACTCATTGGGATTATTAAACATAGTTGTTTTCTCTTTTTACACTATTTTGTATAGTTTTCATTTTTCACGACGACATTTCTCCTACTAGAATGCCAATCTCTTTGTACAAAAAATGCCTATTATAGGCAAAATTTCAAAATCAATACAAATTATTTCTTTGAAAGTACAAAACTTTTCATTTTTTATGTTTTGTTTTGCAAAAAACGTCCGGTGGTTATTTTTGACATATGCATTTTAATATGGTTACTGTTTACAAATACTTGCATAAAAAAAAAAGAAAGACAATTGCTAATGACTTTAAGGAATGGGACCAAGTCTAAAAAGCCATTTGTAGTCCCCACAGATATGTTCTCCAGCAGGTACAAAGGCAGAGACGTCCTACTGCAAAGTCACTACTACATCCCCAGCATACATCCTAGTTATATCTATATCCCCACAGAGTGAAAACAACCAAAGCTTTGATCTCTTCTTCCCAAAAGAAGGTATTACCTCCTCCAGGAAAGTTCCCTCAGAGAGCTGAAATCCAGCTAAGTTTTTATAACCTCGAATAGTTTATAAAGCCTTATCCCAGGTAGAGTTTATTTCTCTAGATGCGGAAGTTTATCCCCCCAACATTGTTTATTCCTCTGCAGGGGTAAAATCTCCCAACAAAGCATCTCCTTCCCCACAGAGTCATTCTCAAGCAGAAGTCATATTTCCCCAATAGAGTACCCTCAAACGGAAGGAGGAAATCCCCGGAAAATCATCTTCATCCATCATCCCCAGTGGAAATTGAAGAATCACTTTCCTCATCTACCAAAAAGAAGTTCAGGATTCAGCTTCCCAATACTCTCCAGTAGCAGTCAAGGATTTATTCCCCATACTAGGAAAATTCGCAACAGCATTCCATGTTCATACATCACGACAGGCACATACATATTGCAAACAACACAATCTCATTTATTTTGAGAACATAATTACTCAATGCATTTCATGCATCATGACATTTCATACATATAACTCCTTATCTTTTCAGGAACGATCAACAGACAAATGTCATCATCAATTTGCAACAAGTTCCAGAATAGTTCCTTAAGTAAGACAGGGCAACTATCTGAAGTAACAGCTCATCAATCATTATAAAGCCTGGATTCCGATCGGATAACAGTCAATCTAAAATTCAAGACACTGTAAAGCCTGGGATCCGACCAGATAGAAGTTTACAACACTGTGAAGCCTGGAACCCGACCAGATAGCAGTTAACATCATTGCTGAAGCCCAGAATCCGACCGGATAACAGTCAATCTACAACTTAAGACGCTGTGAAGCCTGGATCCGACTAAATAGTAGTTTAAGTTGATGCAAAGCCTGGAATCCGACCAGATAGTGGTTTACTCTGTCAATTACTGTGAAGCCTGGAATCTGACCAGATAACAGTTTAAGCCACTATGAAGCCTGGATTTTGACAAGATAACAATCAAAGATGCTGTAAAGCCTGGAGTCCAACCAGATAGAAGTTTATTACTATGAAGCCTGGACCCGACCAAATGATAGTATAACTTATGACACCGAAGCCTGGACCCGACTAGATAATGGTATACCTCATATTCAAGTTGAAGCATGGACTCAACCAGATAACAGCTTAATTGCTTCAAATCACCGAAGCCTGGATATGACCAGATAACAGTTCAATGTCTACAATTACTACGAATCTTGGAACCGACCAGATAGCAGTTAATTTCATATTCCCCAATAAGTCGTTGTGAAGCCTGGAATACGACCAGATAACAGTCAGCCTTATTATCCTCAGTGAGTCATTGTGAAGCCTGGATCCCGACCAGATAACAACTCACTTTCGTGTCTCCAATCAAGAGATAGCTCCCCAATAGAGTAATGGACAACCGAAGCTCTTATACTATATTCTCCCAAAAATATTCCCAGCGGACTCCTCCTCAGACAGCAGGAACAGGAATTCCCACAAAGAGACTTCTTATGAAGTCAACATCTACTTTAGACGGCATCTTTAAGCCCATCTCCGACGACTCTCTATCATATTCCTTAGATGGCATCTTTAAGCCCATCTCTGACAGTCTTCTGTCATATTTTCCAAATGGAATATGTAAGCCCATTCCCGATATATTATTCACCAATAGTATCACCTCAGACGAGTGCAAATTTCTAGGCACTCTAGTGTTCAATCATCTTCCACCTTCAGATCACGAAAGGTAGACAAGCCAATCTACATCCTCAGGTTTAAGAAGATTGAACAGGGGAAACTGTTGTACCCTAAAATTTATCCTCCCACATTTTCCCAGGATTTTTCCCTCACATGGTGGTTACAAACACTTGGTTAAAGAAAGAGGAAATTTTTGAATATTAGAAAAGTGCCTTTCGATTGGAAGTTGAACAATGTCTTTTGATTGGCAGTTAAACAATGCATTTCGATTGGCATAATAACAAGTTTCAACCGAGCCCTTAAAAACCTTCGATACAAACTTGACTCACTAGTCTTCAATTGGGCATTTAACACCCTTCGATCAAGCTTTGGTCCGCAAGTCTTCGATTGAGCTTTGTTTTCTTTTGAAATGGCTCCCTTTGATTCAGAAAGAAAGGGAGCTCCTTTTGGCTTCCTTCATTTGAAGCACCTCTGGATTCTTTCATTTGTAGAATCTCGAGGCCTCCTTCGTTTTAAGCACCTTTGGTTTCGTTTACACAGGCCCCATTTGGACAAATGGCATGCATGCATGCTTGCACAAGGCAGGAATTTTCTTCATATCTACAAGGAAAACACCTGCTACATGCCTGCCTGTACAAGGCAGGAACTTCCCTCATGCTAAGTTTTGACAACCCAATTTCTACACTATGGAATTCCAAAAGACCATTTGAAGGACACATATTGCTGGCCATTCAAAGGAGATGAATCAGAGCCATTCGAAGGAGCATGCGGAAGGCCCATTCGAAGGCTACACAAGGGGCCCAGTCAAAAAGAGACAACATGAGGTCCATTCGAAAAAAGGCAACATGAGGTCCATTCGAAAAAAGGCAACTTGAGGTCCAATCAAAGGATGAAAACTGAAGGCATTCAAAGAAGCCAAAATGTCCACATCCATTCAAATTTTAAAAGAGGACAAGATCCCATGTTTTTTGCCACAGTTACAAAACTTCATTCATGGCCTTGAAAATGTTTGTTTATGGCAGTTAAACTTGTCTTCTTGTCCCCTCCCTCCTACTCTACATAAGCAGCATGCTTGCAAGCCAAAGGACAGACAGAGACATTGGAGATACACTGCTCATAAACCCATCATAGTTATCAAAAATAATCCAAGAGGGTCCAGCAACTCTAGTCCCCACACAAGTTCAATTTTCCAGCAAGGCAAGTCCCTCTGACCTTGCACCTTTCGTTTTCAGCATGGCATGCAAATAACACCTATTTACCTTTTATTTATGTCCATTTCGATTGTATGTTTTTCTTGTCTAAATATACATGTTACAGCTAACCCTTGTACATACTCAAACGAAAAGAAAAGGACTAGGGTGAAATGAAACCTTAGGCTTCTCCCCTCCTTTCCTGACTGCCCTAAACGAAAGAGGCACCTTCAGATTGTTTTGCAGGTCCACATACCTTTATAGTCCAAATGAACTAGGCAGAAAAGAGTCCAAACAAAGGATCCTCATATTGTTTCCCAGCACAATCGAAGAAGGCCAGGAGAGTCCAACCGAAGGCTGGTCACGCCAGCTTCCCAGTCCAATTGAAGGAGGCCAGGGGAGTCCAATTGAAGGCTACTCACGCTAGCTTCCTAGCCCAATCAAAAGAGGCCCAAGAATGGGTGAATCGAAAGCACATAATTCCCCCTTTAATCGAAAGACTCATTTCCCCTTATTTACTTCTGCATACCTAGGCCCGGTAGCATTTTTTTATTGTTCTAATTTCTTTTTTTATTATTTTGCTATCATTTTTTTAATTAATTATAAAAATCAGACAAAAGGTCATAAAAATATTAGGTTTTTTTTATTAAACTAATTTTGTAAATAATTTAATTTAAACTTTAACTCTTTCTAAACTTTAAAATAAGCTAGAATTTAGGACATAATTTAATTTTAATGTTTCTTTTCATAAATATAAAAAACCACAAAAAGTTTAGTTTATTTTCTAAATAGACTTTAGGAAAACTAATTTAATTTTTTTCTTAAATCAAAAATAAACAAAAAGATTTCTTATTGCCTTAGGTTCTTAGAAGTATTTTCTAACCTTTTGCGCATTATTATTTTCTTGCATTTTTTATTGTAACTGCCTTTTGATGTAATAGAACTGTAACTATGTTTTTAGTTTTTTTGCTTTTAATTTTTGTACTCCCAATTTTGTACATTGTAAACACCCCCATCCATGAAGCCCTATAATAGTCTAGACTTTTACTTTCGCACTTTACATTTCCTGCAAAAATATAAACTGCTAGTAATTAGGCATGTATGGTAAGACTAAAAAACAACGTTAGTGAACCTTAAAAGCAAAAGATAAATAACTGAATTGAACACAATTGCACACAAGCACCTCTAGGGTACCCCACTTTGGTTGCCTTTAAAAAATAAAACAGTCATGAGGCATGAATTTTTTAGCAAAGACCCATAAATAAAAAAAGATCACAGTCCCTTGATGACCCTTAAGTTGCCTTTCGGTAAATGATCTAGTCCCTAAAAGAAATTTTCTAAAGCATCTCCACGAGTTGCCTTCATGACTGTAAAACGTCCCTTCGATTGTCCCTCAAACATCCAACGATAGGGCTACCTACTCACTAATAGTAGGATAGCGTTGTCTAAAGGATGGGAGGAAAAGAAAGCCCCTTTTTCGAGTATAAAAGTAAATATCCTTTAGAAGTTTGCTCGAAAACACTTTTTGCACTTACACAAATATTACTTTTCAAAAACAAATTTCAAAAACATTTGCTTTGTTAACACTCTTGAGGACTGATACAATAGTTAAACACAAAGAAAATCGTCGCACCAAGGCATTTTCCAAACATTTTCAAACGTACAAAGCACAAAGGTATTTTAAAATGAGCAAACCTCTAAGAGCCCATAGATAACTACAGATGGAAATGGTGCTAACACCTTCCCTTTCCATAATCTACCCCCTTACTCCGAAAATTCTCGAAAAGGTCTTTTTATGATCTTTTCACACTTTCCTTTGTTGGATAAAGGAAAAGACGGTGGCGACTCTTGCTTATCGCACATTTGCGAATACAAAATGAAAAACCAGTATTAAACAGTCGGTTCTGCCACCGTATGACACTATTTATGGGTTCCCCAAGAGTTGAGCTTCTCCTTGACATGTGTTTTAGCCAAAGAAAATAAAGTTAAACCGTGGAATCAAAAACTGGGACACTTGCATCTAAAAGGAATGAAAAGAATCATATCTATAAAAGCCGTGAGAGGGATTCCTAAGCTCAAGATAGAAGAAGGGAGAGTATGTGGTGAATGCCAGATTGGAAAGCAAACTAAGATTTCACATCAGAAGATCCAACATCTCGCTGTTGTACCCCAATTTTTCCCCTAAGATCCCTTCATCATACCATATTGATTTAATAAAAACAAGATCACCTTAGTGCTTTTGGTTCTCCTCCCAATCTTTAGCTTTGCTCTTTGAGGAATCACCAAGCACTTTGACTTGTTTTTCTTTTGTAAGCATTCATGTTTTATTTTTTATTTTCCTTTTAATTAATAAAATGCAATGTTGGTTTTTCTTACTTGTTAATAATGTAGGTAAAGGCAATGTGGCTTAGCAAGTTGATCCATGGGTTCATGAATTTATTTCCATGCCCTAGTCAATAAAGCTTGAGAAGTTTAAACCTCATCATTATAGTTATGTTGGAAGAATTGGCATGGCAAGGTTTATCTTGGTTCACCACATTTCAAATTTATCAATATTGATTCAAAAGTGCAAGGGGTTGATCGAAGAAGTTGTCATGTTTAGACAAGGTCTTGTTCCCTTTGGTCACTAGTGCATATTTATCTCAATTATCAAGATATGGAAGTGGTTTTGGTTGCTATGAGCTCTCATTATCATCCTCAACAACTTCTATTTTACAAAGAAAGAGTGTTGGTACAAGAAGGTTGTTCAAAATTGTCAAAGTTCCTCAAAGCATTTTCTTGATCTAGGAGCTAGGGTTTTGAACTTCAAAGAAGTATATCTTGCCCATCTTTTGGTATTTTTGAGTGATTCCAAAGAAATCCTTATCTTCAAAGGGTTATTAACAATTCACTTCAAAATTTTCAAGGAGTTTTCATGTGGAAGAAGCTTGATGATAAAGAAATATTACAAGTCCTCCAGATGAACCCCCAATTTCTCATGTGTGACTTCAAATGATCATAAATTGGTCAATTTTTATCACCTCTAGCAAAATCTTTTTCCACAATGATCTTGAGGATGTGAAATTTATTCCTTATTTTATGTGCAAGGTGATAAAATGGATAGAAGATGCCCTAAGGATACAAATGATTATAGGTCATTTCATGATTTTTTGCCAACTTCAACATTTCACAACTCTCTAAATTTTTTGATATTTTGAATGGTTCAAGTCTCAAAATGTCATTCAAGAGGTCTATTTATTCCATATTTTTTGGTCAAGAGCAAATTCCAAGAGGAAGGCCATGTTTGGATGCAAAACATTATAGGTCACTTTTGAAGAAAAATTTGAAATATTTCTAGGTATGGAAAGTCAACCTTTTTTCCCCAACTTTGACTCATTGTAACTTTCATCGTAAGCATCCATTTGTTTCCATTATTTTTCCATTTCAAAGCTTGTAATCTCATCTTTCTAAAGCAGCAAGAATCATGTCTTAAGACCCCTTGAGCTGAGAATGCCATTGGATTGAACTTGGTAACTTGGAACTTAATTTTCTTTATAAATCAGAATTTGAAATTCATGTTTTGGATTCTAAACATCAAATTAGCACGCGTTTGTGATCTAAACATGTTTAACCAAGTTTCCAAAGTGCATTAAAGCCTTAAAACACAAGGATTGGATGAGTTTTGATGCAAAACAGATCACACCTTACTCGTGTATCAGGTTCAAACGATTTCCCTCCAAACTTAATCATTTCATACGCTTGAACATTCCATTTGATTACCTATAAATAGAGGGTCATCCCTCATTCATTTCCTCAAGCTTGAACAGCCAGAATCACCCTGCCAAACTTGCTCCATAACTCAATTTTCTGTAACTTAGAAATCAGTGTTCAAGCCTTTTTCAATCCAATTTTTCTATCAATTCACCTTATCTTGAATCTTTCCCCCTCTTTTTGGGTTACTCGCTCTTTTAACATTCCTTTGGAAACAATAAAGAACGGTAGTGATTTTTACTTTGATCTGGATAAGTCTAGTCAATCCAGTTGCTTAGTCTTTAACATTTCTACCGCTACAGAAAAAAATGGCGAGTTCACTGGGGAAAGATTGGCCTCTTTGTTTATATCTGTAAATATGATATTGTTGTTTATATGTTATATGTTGTATATATGTTTGTCTGGATTTTCCTGGTTTTCAGGGTGCTTGGTGATTACTTATGAGTCCTATACCCGGACTTAGGCAAACTTTAAGATAGGATGGGCGGTATAGTCATGTTAACTTTGAGGGAGTAATCCCAAAAAAGGAGGCATGAGATACCCCACTCAGTGGAGGCCCCTTTGACTGTAGTGTCATTTACCGAGTAATCGAGAAAACATACTGCTTTCGACCTGAGAGCCTGCTGAAGTTAGGACCGTAGAATACCTAACCCATCTTGGCCTTTTAGGTGTAGTGCGGAAGCTATGAAGGAATAATCCGGAAATAGTTGTCACGCGATACTACGCTCTGACGAGTTTTTATTGAGAATATTACTGATTACCGAGTTAATCAGGAAGTTGGTAATATCTGAAGGAAGGATGTAGACTCTGGGAACCTTTAGAACCTTGTTCAGCAGGTGATAACTTTTAGACCTTACCTTTTGGGTAGTTTGTTCAACCTCATGCTCGTGACGTTGAACCTATGAACCCTATGTTTGTGATCTTATGTGTGATTGTTGCATCATGCATCCATGCACTCATAAGCATCTTTTGAAGAAGTTTTATTTCGAGGGACTTGAAAGTTGACCATCTGTGAATATCTCAGGTACCTTTTGACCATGGATTCTGGAAGAAAAAAGTCCGGAAAATACAGTTTCAAAGATCCCAAGATAGATGAGTTGATCAGTCTAATTCCCGAGATTGAGTGTTCTGCAGATTTTCGGAAGAAGTATGGATCCATCATTCCTCTCATGAAGATTAGGATGAAGGAGGGTATTCTCTCGACCTTGGTCCAATTCTATGATTCGATGTATCATTGCTTTACTTTCCATGATTATCAGTTGATGCCTACACTAGAGAAGTATTCTTATCTGTTGGATTTATCTATTACTGATCGTGTTCCTTTTACTGGTTTGGAGGGTGAGCCAAAACCACACGAGATTGCTACTTTGATCCATCTGGGGAAGTCTGAGGTTGAAGCCCATATGACTACTAAAGGAGGGATTAAAGGATTACCAGCTCAATTCCTATTGAAGAAAGCTCGTTACTTTGCCAGGATGAAGAGTACAGTCGCTTTTGAGGCCATCTTTTCTCTACTTTCTTATGGCTTGTTTTTATTTCCTAATGTGGACAGGTTTGTTGACATTAATTCTATCAGGATCCTCATGATTGGAAACCCAGTTCCTACATTGTTGGGTGATGCTTATTACTCTATTCATCTTCATAATTCTTATCATGGGGGTATGATTATATGTTGCACGCCTCTATTGTACCGGTGGTTTATTTCTCATATGCCTCAGTCTAATGCTTTTTGGGATATCAGGAAGGAACCCCGTTGGGCTCCTAAGATCATGGCACTTACTTACTCGAATATTGATTGGTATCAACGGGCTTACCATGATGTATATATTGTTGACAGTTGTGGTAGTTTCCCCAATGTACCTCTTCTAGGTACAAAGGGAGGAATTAACTACAACCCTGTTCTTTCACGATGACAGCTGGGTTATCCGATGAGGGATAAACCAAATAATATTAATTTAAGTAGTTTCTTCCTGAAGAAGGGAGAATACCATATGGAAGCTAGGGAGCAGATTGCGAAGGCCTGGCGTCACGTTCATAGGAAGAGTAGGAAAGATTTGGGACCTAGGGGGGCTGTTTCTTTGGAGCCATATCTTCAGTAGGTTCAAGCGAGAGCTATTCAGTTGAAGATGTCATATTCCTGGGAAGCACCTATGCCTGATTTGTTTGTGAAGACCACTCCTCCCTTATTGGATGATGTGGAAGAGCTACAACTTTCTTTGGTCAAGATGCAGCAGGAAAAGGATTCTTGGAAGAATAAGTGCCAAACTTTAGAGATTTCCTATAGAGCAAACTTGAAGGAGAAAGAAAACTTGATTGAGATTCTTGAGAGTCGGGATGTAGAGACCATGGAGAGGCAAGGGGATTTATTTTCTCCTAAGCCTCAGCCATATGCTAGTTTCTCACTTTTGGATTCAGTTGATTGGAAGGAGGTTGCCACCAGATATGCGGAATAAAACCAGAGGTTAGAGGCTCAGATTGCCGGACTTACAGGGAAGCGCCAGCGTATAGAGTGATCTTCGTCAGCTTTACTTCTTAGGGTTTTTGACTTTATTTTCATCTTGTACTTGGGATTATTGAAATTTGTAATCCATTTTGAAGTTATTATAATAAAAAATTTATGTATTTCAAAGGTGTTATTACTTTTATATTTATAATGTGTCTATAAATATTTAAGTCCCTTGAGATATTAATAAAAAAATAAATCATGTGCACTGCATATCATGCATCATATTGCACATATTTCTTGCATTTGTTATGCTTATCCAGGTGTCTTACCAAGCTTCTTTACTTAAATAGAAAGTTGTCTCACCACTACAACACTCGAGCTAGCTTCATAAGGAAGATGGACAACTTAGAATAAGAGAATCGCGATCTGCACGAGGAAGTTTCTGCTTTGAAGGCCGGCATGGAGAATCTTACTGCTCTGATGGAATCTCTGGTGGCTGCTCAGAATCAGCCACCGAGTGTTCAACCTCAACAAAAAAAGGTAACTACTGAAGCTCCGACTATTCCTGTGTCTGCTACTCCAATTGTTGTCCAGAACCGCATGTCTCAAGGTTGTCCATGGGGAATGCCAGAGAAATTTGTGCCTGAAGGTTTCAATCTTGGTCCTCAAGATACGCCAGTTGTTCAGACTATTGTTACTCCTGCACCTCATGTGGTGCATGCTGCTTCTGTTGCGCCTCCTTCGGTAAATGTGGTCCCATTTGTTAATGATGATATCTGTCGTCCTTTTCCTCCACCAAGTGAAGACTTGGGTCTCCATGATAGAATGGATGATTTTCAAGAGCAGTTTGACAAGATGCAGAGGGAGATGAAGGCCCCCAGGGGAAAGGAATTGTTCGGATAAAATGTGAATGATTTATGATTGGTCCCGAACGTCAAGATACCTGCGAAGTTTAAGGTCCCAGAATTTGAGAAGTACAAGGGAAACACTTGTCCTCGTGCTCATCTTGTGATGTATATAAGAAGAATGTCTACCCATACTGATGATCAGCGTCTGTTGATTCACTTTTTTTAGGATAGTTTGACTGGTGTTACGCTAAAGTGGTATATGAGTTTGTACAGCGTCAATATCCATACTTTCAATGACTTGGAAGAAGCATTTATCAGATAATACAAATACAACATGGACATGGCGCCTGAACGTGATCAACTCAGGGCCATGGTCCAGAAGGATAGGGAATCATTTAAAGAATATGCATAGAAATGGCGTGATGTAGCCGCCTAAGTGATTCTTCCCATGGAAGAGAAGGAGATGACTAAGATTTTCTTGAAGACTCTGGGTGCTTTCTACTATGAGAGGATGGTAGCGAGTGTGCCAAGTGACTTTATGGAAATGGTAGGCATGGGTATCTGATTAGAAGAGGCTATGAGAGAGGGTCGTTAAACAAAAAGTGAAAGTTCCGGAAATACGAAGAAGCCATTCTATGGGTTTACCAAAAAGAAGGAAGGATATACAAATGTTATTATGCAAAAGAGGATGGTTAATCCTCCTAGAAGAAATTATCAACGTCATCAGCAAGTCGCCTCAATTACTCTAGTTGTTGGTGTAGCCCCGACTACCGTTGCTTATCAGAGACCATCCCATCAGGGAAATTAAGGGTATAATCAGAGAAGGGAGAGTTATGACCCTATCCCTATGAGTTATACATAATTACTCCCGGTGTTAATTCAAAAGAAGTTGGTTCTGACCAGACCACCTCCCGATGTACGATCACCGTTACCTTGGTATTACAAGGCCGACCAAACATGTGCTTTTCACTAGGGAGCACCAGGGCACAATGTTGAGAACTGCAATCCTTTGAAGACTGAAGTACAAAAATAGGTGAAGTCTGGTATCCTATATTTCAAGGATGTGGGCCCTAATGTGAAAAATAATCCTCTACCAAAGCATGGAGGAGCAAATGTTGTGAACATGGTGGTCGGTTGTCCAGGTGACTTCCTGATATTTGATATAAAATTGGTTAGAGGAGATTTGGTAAAAATAAATGCAGACCTCTATGAATTTAGCTACTATACGCATGACTATTCCAATTTTTCTCTTTGCAGTACGGATATACAGGGTTGTGACAAGATAAAGGCTGATTTGTAGGAGATGATGGATGAGGGCCTCATCCACATAATCAGGCCTAGGGCAGAGTATGAAGAGGAAGTAAACATGGTTTCTGGATGTCCTGGAGAGTTCAGAATATTTAATGCGGAATACATGAATGAGGATCTTGTACAATTGCATGCTACTTTCTGCCACATGGCTGGTCAGGTTGAATATCAGTATAGATCTTTCTGAATTTGCTGACGAGACTCCTGAGGATGTTCTGTTGTAAGGAAAGGTGTTCAGTTGTTGTTGGATAATGGAACTATCAAGGTTACGGGCCAAACGAATGATTACCATGAAGTTGATGTGATTGAGGTCTGTATGGCTGAAGAGGAGTCAGATGATGAGTATGCCTCAGCATATGAGTATTTCTCCTTAGATAAGGATTTGTTTTCCAGAGATGATTCTGTAATGACTGATTGTGTTGAAGAAGGAGTAAATGTTATTGTGCCTTATTTTGGTGCACCTACCACTTTTGAAGTTGAATATCATGGCAAGCCATCTATTACTCCATTGGTGATTAGTTTGCCGGGTCCTGTCCCCTACAAGTCAGACAAGGTTGTACCCTACAAATATAATGCTACAATTTTAGAGGATGGTGTGGAAGTTCCCATCTAGCCAATGCCTAATGTGGGAAATATTGTTGAGACTAGAAGAGTGATCCACAGTGGTCGTATATTTGCACTAGTTGTTCGTGGATATGTTAGTATTGGAAAGAAAATTGTTGAAGATGTTGAACCGAAGAAGGCAGTGGGTGAATCTAGTGGAGCTACGCTAGAAAAGGAGTTAGATGATATTTTAAAGATAATCAATATGAGCGACTACAAAATTGTAGATCAGCTACTACAGACTCCTTAAAAAATATCTATCTTGGCTTTATTGATGAACTCCTCTGCTCACAGAGAATCTTTGATGAGGGTATTGGATCAAACTTTTGTGGAAAGCGATATGCCTGTAGACCAATTCAGCAGTGTAGTAGGGAACGTTACTTCATGTAATAACCTGAGTTTCTGCGATGATGAACTGCTTGATGAAGGAAGGAATCTAAATTTGGCCTTCCTCATCTCTATGAACTACAAGAATGATTCGTTATCCAATGTGATGATTGATAATGGATCCGCATTAAACGTTATACCAAGGAGCACGCTTATGAAGTTCAAATATCGAGGAAAACCCATGCGCCCAAGTGGCATTATTGTGAAAGTGTTTGATGGATCAAGGAAATATGTTATTGGTGAAGTGGACTTGCCTATTCATATAGGCTCACATTTGTTTCAGATTACTTTCCACATCATGGACATTGTACCCGCTTATAGCTGCTTGCCGGGATGGCCGTGGATACATGAGGCAGGGGCTGTCACTTCAACTTTACACCAGAAGTTAAAGTTTGTGCGTGAGGGAAAACTGGTAATTATAAATGGAGAACAGGCATTATTGATATCTCATTTGTCCTCTTTCAGCATTGTGGAGGTGGATGAAGCTGCTGTTGGAACCCAGTTCCAAGCTTTATCCATTGATAATATAAGAGGAAATGAAAATTATATAGCTTCGTTTAAGGATGCGCAACAAGTTGTGCGTAATGGCCATAGTGAAGTATGGGGATAGGTTATTGATCCACCTGTAAACAAGAATAGAACTGGCTTGGGGTTCTTTGTGAAGAATGATAAGGGTAAGAACATGAAGCCGAGGGTTGCTGCAGGCAAGTATCAAGACATCTTTTGTAGTGGGGGTTATCTGCATCCAATTGTTTCTGGGATTAATGCCATTGTGGAAGATGAAGCAGAGCCAGAAATGCCAAATTATGTGACGCACAGAGTTAGGGTTTAGAACTGGGTCAACATTGATGTTCCCTCTTGCATACATGTTTTAAAGTAATTTGTTTTTGTTAATCTTTTTGAAAAGCTTTCACTCTGCCCAAGGTGAAAGTATTAATGTTGTACGAGCTTATCTGTTTGCTGTGATTTTTAAATCAATAATAAAAGTTGTATTTGTTTCTCAAATTGTGTCTTTATTTTCTTCTTTTTCTTGGAAAATAGTAATCAGAAACAACCTTTCAAAATAACTAATAATTGCAATTCAATCTACATGATCACTTATTATATGTGTCAGTTTCTAAAAGCAATCATAAATCATATGTGCAGATTAATTAAAAAACTCATTGAATACAATGACCCTGCATCCTTTCCCAACTTTGAAATTCCTGTGATGGGGCTGAAGAAGAAGACTATGATGAGATTCTATAAGAGGTCTCACGGTTGCTTGAGCGCGAGGAGAATTCCATCCAACCATATAAACAGCCATTGGAAGTAATCAATATGGGTTCAGAAGAAGATCCGAAGGAAGTCAAGATCAGAGCATTGCTACATCCTGATGTGAAGAGCAGGTTGATTGATATGTTGAAAGAGTACATGGATATTTTTGCTTGGTCTTATCAAGACATGCCTGGTCTTGATACAAATATTGTAGAGAATCGTTTGCCACTGAAGCCAGAATGTCCGCCAATCAAATCGAAGTTGCAAAGAAATCACCCAGATACGGTAATAAAGATCAAAGAGGATGTTTTAAAGAAGATTAATGTCGGTTTTCTTGTGACATCATAGTATCCTCAGTGGATTGCCAATATTGTCCCAGTACCGAAGAAAGACGAAAAATTTCGCATTTGCGTAGATTACAGTGATCTAAATATAGCTATTCCAAAAGATGATTTTCCACCGCCACACATTGATATGTTAGTAGATATCACAACAAAATTCAAAGTTTTCTCGTTCAAGGACGGATTTCCGGGTATAATCAAATAAGGATGGCGCTTGAGGAAATGGAAAAAACAACATTTATCACACCCTGAGAGACATTCTATTACAGAGTGATGCCCTTCGGGTTGAAGAATGCTGGTGCAACGTACCAGAGGGCTATGACAACCCTATTCCATGATCTGATTCACAAGGAAATTAAGGTATGTGTTGATGACATGATTGCTAAATCCCAGACTGAACAAGGACATGTAGAAGATTTGTTGAAGTTGTTTCAGCGTTTGAGGAAGTATTGTCTCCGCTTGAATCCAAATAAATGTACCTTCGATGTTCGGTCAGGAAAATTGTTGGGTTTCATTGTTAGCCAGAAATGGATTGAAGTCGACCCTGATAAAGTTAAATAAATTTAATAAATGCCAGCGCCAAGAACTAAAAAGCAATTCAGAGGTTTCCTCGGGCGTTTGAATTATATCTCCATATTCATTTCCCACATGACTGCAACGTGTGAACCGATCTTTAAGTTGTTAAAGAAAGATCAAGGTTGTGTGCGGACAGATGACTGCCAAAGGGAATTTTAAAGTATTAAAGAATATATGCTTGAACCTCCTATCTTGGTCCCTCTTGTTAAAGGAAGACCGTTGATTATGTATCTGACAGTGTTAGATAATTCCATGGGCTGTATTCTGGGACAACAAGATGAAACAGGGAAGAAAGAGTATGCCATTTATTATCTCAGTAAAAAGTTTACTGATTGTGAGTCACGGTATTCTATGCTGGAAAATACATGATGTACTTTGGCCTGGGAGGAAAAACGTTTACGGCAGTATATGTTGAATCACACTACTTGGTTGATCTCCAAAATGGATCCAATCAAGTAAATTTTTAAAAAGCCTGCTCTTACTGGGAGAATTTCCTGCTGGCAGATGCTGTTATCTGAATATGACATTGAATACTGCACTCAAAAAGCTATTAAAAGCAGCGTGTTGGCAGATTATCTTGCTCACTAACCAGTTGATGATTATCAGTATGTGATGTATGATTTTCCCGATGAGGATGTGATGTTTCTGAAGATAAAAGATTGTGATGAACCATTTCCTGAGGAAGGTCCTGATCCTGAATCTCGCTGGAGCATGATATTTGATGGAGCTGTGAATGCTTATGGTAAAGGAATTGGTGTTGTGATTGTCACTCCACATGGATCACACATTCCTTTTACTGCAAGGTTGACATTTGATTGTACTAATATTATGGCAGAATATGAAGCTTGCATCATGGGTCTCGAGGAAGCTATTGATCTCAGAATTAAAATTCTAGATGTGTATGGAGATTCAGCTTTGGTAATAAATCAGATTAAAGGAGAGTGGAATACTCGTCACCCCGGGTTGATCCCTTACAAATATTATGCTAGAAGATTGTTACCCTTCTTTAATAAAGTTGAATTCCATCACATCCCCAGAGACGAAAATCAAATGGCGGATGCTCTGGCAACTATGGCTTCTATGTATCAAGTGAATACTTGGAATGATATACCTCGAATCATAGTTCGGAGACTGGATAGGTCCACTCATGTGTTTACAATAGAAGAGGTAGAAGATGAGAAACCTTGGTATTATGATATCAAGCATTTTCTCCAGACTCAGGAATACCTGATTGGTGCTTCGAATAAAGATAGAAAGATATTGAGAAGATTGGCTGGCAGTTTCGTCCTCAGTGAAAATGTGTTGTACAAGAGAAACTATGACATGGTCTTGCTCAGGTGCATGGATAGACACGAAGCAGACATGTTGATGCATGAGATTCATGAAGGTTCATTTGGCACTCATACCAATGTACATTTGATGGTTAAAAAGATGCTAAGGGAAGGTTACTATTGGCTGACAATGGAATCCGACTGTTACAAATTTGCAAAGAAGTGCCATAAATGTCAGATTTATGTGGACAAGATTCATATGCCTCCGATACTTCTCAATGTTATTTATTCCCCGTGGCCTTTCTCTATGTGGGGTATTGACATGATTGGAATGATAGAACCCAATGCTTTGAATGGACACCGTTTTATCTTGGTATTAATTGATTACTTCACCAAATGGGTGGAAGCTTCTTCATAAGCTAATGTTACTAAGTAGGTGGTTGTACGCTTCATTAAAAATAATCTTATATGTCAGTATGGTGTGCCAAGCAGAATTATTACCGACAATGGATCAAATCTGAACAACAAGATGATGACAGAACTTTGTGAAGAATTCAAGATTATCCATCACAATTCATCTCCGTACAGGCATAAGATGAATGGGGTTGTTGAAGATGCTAATAAGAATATCAAGAAGATCATCCAGAATATGGTTGTCACTTATAAATATTGGCATGAAATGCTCCCTTTTGCTTTACATGGATATCGGATATCTGTCCGCACTTCAACAGGGGAAACCCCCCTTCTCCCTTGTGTATGGAATGGAAGCGGTACTCCCAATCGAGGTTGAGATCCCCTTTTTGCGTGTGATAATGGAAACGAAGTTGTCAGAGGCTGAATGGGTCCAGAACAGGTTTGACCAATTGAATTTGATCGAAGAGAAGAGAATGACAACTTTGTGTCATGGGCAGTTATACCAAAAGAGAATGAAGAAAACTTTTGATAAGAAGGTCAAACCTCGTGAATTCATAGAAGGTGACCTCGTGCTCAGGAAGATCATGTCTTTTAAAGCTGATTCTAGGGGCAAGTGGACTCCCAATTTTGAAGGCCCATATGATTTCAAGAAAGCCTTCTCTGGCGGTGCATTAATTCTTTAAACTATGGATGCCGAGGAGTTCCCACGTCCCATGAGCGCTGATGCAGTCAAGAAATACTTTGCCTAAAGAAATAAAAGAATAGCTCGCTAAGTTGAAAACCTGAAAGGGCGGCTTAGGCAAAAAAAAGCGTCTCGGTAGGCCGAAAACTCGAAAGGGCGGTCTAGGAAAAAATTAGAGACATAAACAGAATAAATTTCCCGCTAAGTTGAAAACCCACAAGGGCAGCTTAGGAAAAAGTTAGGGACTTTCTTGGCAAGTAACTGCATCAGACAAGACTTGATCATTGAAGCAACAATCTTCTTGGGTCCTCACCATACTTCAACAGAAGCTGCTGCTCAGGATTTAAAAGTTGTTAGAGGGAATAGTGGTCATTGTATCTTAATGTATCTTTTCGATATATATTACCATTTTCCAAACTTTGTAATTATCCATGGAGTCTCGCCATTCGCAGACTACCATTCTATCAATAAAATTTGAGCTTTTATCCAATTCTTTGTATTTCTTATTTATTCAGCTTACAAAGACTCTGTTTATTATTGATAATAATTTTCAAAGCAAAAAGATTAAATAACAAAATTGTTTTTCAAAAAGAATTTACAACTTACTTTTACTTTAGATTTTGTGATTTAAGAGGAAAACAAAGATGGTGATCCCAGGAATGGACAAACTCCCGTAATTTTGAGAAGTTTTTCTTTCCCTGGGAAGGTTTTCTCAGTTTGTTTTTGCTGGTATGCACGTGTTTATTGTATACTGAAGACGATACCAATTGGTGTAAGGTGCAGTATCGAGTTTGTAATCCTGGTGTCCCCAGTCAAATGTTGGTTTATTTTATGTTTTTTGGGTTTGCTTGGTCGGAGGTCTCTATTCCAGATTCCCCAGCGAGATCTTCCCTCATATGACAAAAGGTCTTGTTCCCTTGGTGTGCTAAGGTGGAACTATTTGCAAAATATCATTCTTTCTGCAATTTTGACATCATTGTTGGTATTCATTTCCCAGGTAGCTGGACCAGGACAGTGTATTTTCTAAGAATTGTTGAGACAGTTGTCAACTTTTTGGGTTTTCACTCGCCAAGTGCTGGGTTTGATTTAAAATCCCCAAGAGTTTGACCTCTTTCTATATGTTGACTTCTTTATTCCCTAGAAAAGCTATCCCAAGGCATCTTTTGTTGAAATAGGTTTGTGTGATATGAAGACTCAATCCGAGATTTCCCAGTGAAGGCCTCGCTTATTTGATAGAAGCCTTTTCTCCCTGTGCATGCTGAGATTTGACTCATTTACGAAGCATCTCCCTTTCGATTGTACTTACACTTTTCTTGATTGCTCGATAATCAGGAAAGGGCAACATTTTGTTTAAGAAGTGTTAAAATGGTTATCAACCTTTTGGGTTTTCACTCGCCAAGTGTTGGGTTTGATTTAAATCACCATAAGATTTATTTCTTGCTGTAATATTTGACTTCTTAACTCTTCAAGTTGTTTTCCCCATGAGGTTTCATACTTTTTCCCCAGAGGAGTTGGTGCAATGCTTACTCTCGGTATTGAAGAACGTATCTTTGTTTTCCCTAGTGAAGAACGTATCTTGGTTTCCTCTCTTCGATGTGGTGTCGACCTCCCCAATAAAGTCAACACGAGGTCATCAGTTGATATCTCGATGATGAGGAAATATTCCCCCTAATGAAGTTTGTTTGGTTTTTCTCCATTGAAGTCAACTCAAAATACTCATTTGATGTTTTGCCGATATGGTTTCCATCTGCTTTGCTTAAAATCAGTATTGCAATCCCCAGTAGTAGTGCGGACCATGAAAGCATTTTTTCCCATTGAAGTCTGAGTGTTATTCCCCGGTGGATCCTGGAGAAGGATGTTATACTCCTATATCTCTATTGTTTTGTCGCTATGATTTGTTTACTTCCAGATTATGTTCCACCCCTGTGAAGTTAAGCAGCAAAATAGGATTTTGCTTCCTCAGTTGGTGCTTATTTTTCTTATGGGATGTTCATCCTGGATGAGATTTAGCTGAGTGTTGTTGGTGCTCGAGTTGGCTTTTCTTGTTTATCCCTAGTGTTATATGTCTGTCTTGTCAACATATGCATGATAACACTCATACATTCATACATATATCATGCATAGCTAAAATTATCAAATCATTGTTCATTCGCATTCATTAATATTTTATTGACATATTACCCTGTTTTACAGAGTTGGGTTGTCCTCTCTCAAATAGAGTGTCAGCTCTAAGAAGAAAGTGTATATTCCTTCAATTTCCCCACTGAGTTATCCATCGTGGAAGATTTTTGCTTTAGCCTTCCTGTATAATTTCTTGTTTGGTTAGATCGGGTTTCCCTCTTGATTTTATTTCTCAAAGGATGTATTTTGATTTACTATGTCACTCCAGCTTATTTCAGGTTTGAATCTTTGTTTCCCAGCAACATTATTACTTTGGATCCATGCAAGCTTCGAGCTTTGGTTTGAAAATATGCATTTATTTTGCACGAGAAAACTTTATCTCCTCAACATAAATATATTGGCATCCCCCAGGAAGTCATGATCCATTCCCTAGGAAGCCATATTGTTCCCCCCAGAAAGTCATGATCCATTCCCTAGGAAGCCATATTGTTCCCCCAGAGAGTCATTTTTTACAATCCTCCATGACAACAAGTAACAAGTCTCTTTATTTGAGCAACTTGTACTTCCCTGTAAAAGTCAACGTTACTTTTTTTTGCTATCTTCTCTATGAGTGGATAGTTTGCAATATGTTGTCAAGTTACTCCAGTGGATGGCAAGTCTTTCAATATGACAGAGACAATTTATGGTGAAATCTTTGAAAGTGGTAGTCTCTTTATTTGAGACAGCTTATATATTACGCTTTCCAGGCGGAGTGCCTTGGTTAAAGAAGAAGTTGAGAACCGTTCTAGGTGAAACGCCATAATTTTGGGAAAACTTGTTATCTTTTTTCTACCCTCAGTGAACGTTGGTAGTTCATCGTCAGTGAACGGCGGTGCTATGATATTTTATCTTTCTACCTTTAGTGAAAATTGGTAAGTCACCTTAAGTGAAAGTTGGTGTTTTTCATATTTTTGCTACCCACGGTGAACGTTAGTAGTTCATCGTCAGTGTGCTATGAAATTTTCTCTTTCTACCTTCAGTGAATGTTGGTAGGTCACCTTCAGTGAAAGTTGGTGTTTGTTATCTATTTTATACCCTCAGTGAACGTTGGTAGTTCATCGTCAGTGAACGGAGGTGCTATGATATTTTCTCTTTCTACCTTCATTTAAAGTTGGTAGGTCACCTTCAGTGAAACTTGGTGATTGTTATCTTTTTTCTACCCTCAATAAAGGTTGGTAGTTCATTGTCAATGAACGGTGTTGCTATGATATTTTCTTTTTCTACCTTCAGTGAAAGTTGTTGTTTGTTATCCTTTTGCTACCCTCAGTGAACGTTGGTAGTTCATCGTCAGTGAACGGCGGTGTTATGATATTTTCTCTTTCTACCTTCAGTCAAAGTTGGTAGGCCACCATCAGTGAAAGTTGGTGATTTTTATCTTTTTGCTACCCTTGGTGAACCTTGGTAGTTCATCGTTAGTGCAAGACGGTGCTATGATATTTTCTATTTCTACCTTCAGTGAAAGTTGGTAGGTCACCTTCAGTGAAAGTTGATGATTGTTATCTTTTTTCTACCCTTAGTGAACGTTGGTAGTTCATCGTCAGTCAACGGCAGTGCTATGATATTTTCTATTTCTACCTTAAGTGAAAGTTGGTAGGTCACCTTCAATGAAAGTTGGTGTTTGTTATCTTTTTGCTACCCTCAGTGAATGTTGGTAGTTCATCGTCAGTGAATGGCGGTGCTATGATATTTTCTCTTTCTACTTTCAGTTAAAGTTGGTAGGCCACCATCAGTGAAAGTTGGTGATTGTTAACTTTTTGCTACCCTCAGTGAACGTTGGTAGTTCATCATCAGTGAACGGCGGTGATCTGATATTTTCTCTTTCTACCTTCAGTGAAAGTTGGTGTTTGTTATCTTTTTGCTACCCTCAGTGAACGTTGGTAGTTCATCGTCAGTGAACGGTGGTGCTATGATATTTTCTCTTTCTACCTTCAGTGAAAGTTGATAGGCCACCATCAGTGAAAGTTGGTGATTGTTATCTTTTTACTACCCTCAGTGAACGTTGGTAGTTCATCATCAGTGAACGGCGGTGCTATGATATTTCTTACCATTCTACCATCAGTGAAAGTTGGTAGTTTATCGTCAATGAACATCAATGGTTTTTTCTCTCTACCCTCAGTAAATTTTGGTAGCTCACCGTCAGTGAACGTCGGTGTTGCTATTTTTTCCCTCTTTCTACCTTCAGTGAACGTTGGTAGTTTTTCCTTCGGTAAAAGTTTGTGTATCCTTTGACCTTTTACCATCCTCTATGAGTTGGGTCTTTTTGATTCACCAGTGATTTATTTTTCTGGTTGGGTTTATCTTTTGATCTGTATTTCCTTTGCGACATCCCCAGTAGTGTTTTGCGTCCCTTTGAAGTTATTCATATGCATTCATACTCATAAGCATTGCATGGCATCTTAGGGCCAAAAATAGGGTTTGTTTTATATTTAAGTATCTCCGATAGCGTCGACACGAAGATTTTTAACCTTTGTATCTTCGGACAAAATAAACTTAAATAAGGGCATCTGTTGTATCCCAATTTTTGCCCCTAAGATCCCTTCATCATACCATATTGATTAAATCACAACAAGATCACATTAGGGATTTTGGTTCTCCCCATATTTAGCTTTGCTCTTTCAGGAATCACCAAGCACCTTGACTTGTTTTTCTTTTGTAATCATTCATCTTTTGTTTTTTATTTTCCTTTTAATTAATAAAATTCAATGTTGGTTTGTCTTACTTGTCAATAATGTAGGTAAAGCCAATGTGGCTTAGCAAGTTGATCTATGGGTTCTTGAGTTTATTTCCATGCCCTAGTCAATAAAGCTTGAGAAGTTAAAACCTCATCATTGAAGTTATGTTGGAATAATTTGGATGGCAAGGTTTATCTTGGTTCACCATATTTTAAAGTTATCAAGATTGATTCAAAAGTGAAAGGGGTTGATTGAAGAAGTTGTCATGTTTGGACAAGGTCTTATTCCCATTGGTTACAAGTGCATATTTCTCTCAATTCTCAAGATATGGAAGTGGTTTTTGTTGCTATGAGCTCTCATTATCATCCTCAACAACTTCTATTTTACAAAGCAAGAGTTTTGGTACAAGAAGGTTGTTCAAAATTATCAAAGTTCCTCAAAGCATTTTCTTGATCTAGGAGCTAGGGTTTTGAACTTGAAAGAAGTATATCATGCTCATATTTTGGTATTTTGAGTTATTCCAAAAACATAATTCTCTTTCAATGGTTCTTAACAATTCACTTCAAAAGTTTCAAGGAGTTTTCATGTGGTAGAAGCTTGATGATGAAGAAAGATTACAAGTCCTCCAAATGAAACCCCAATTTCTCATGTGTGACTTCAAATGATCATAACTTGGTCAATTTTTATTACCTTGAGACCACTATTTTCCCACAATGATTTTGAGGATGTGAAATGTATTCCTTATATTATGTGCAAGGTGAGAAAATGGATGAAAGATGCCCTAAGGATACAAAAGATTATAGGTCATTTCATGATTTTTTTGCCAACTTCAACAATTCATAACTCTCTCAATTTTTGGATATTTTGAATGGTTCAAGTCTCAAAATGTCAATAAATAGGTCTATTTCATGCCATCTTTTTTGGTCAAGAGAAAATTCCAAGAGGAAGGTCATGTTTGGATGCAAAACATTATAGGACACTTTTGAAGAAAAATTTGAAATATTTCTAAGTATGGAAAGTCAACCTTTTTTCCCCAACTTTGACTCATTGCAACTTTCAGCTCAAGCATCCATTTGATTCCATTATTTTCCCATTACAAGGCTTGTAATCTCATCTTTCTAAGGTAGCAAGAATCATGCCTTAAGACCCCTTGAGATGAGAATATCATTGGATTGAACTTGTTAACTTGGAACTGAAGTTTCTTCATAAGTCGGAATTTCAAAATTCATGTTTTGGCTTCTAAACATCAAATTAGCATGCGTTTGTGATTTAAACATGTTTAACTAAGTTACCAAAGTGGATTAGAGCCTTAAAACACAAGGATTAGATGAGTTTTGATGCAAAACTGATCACACCTTACTCGTGTATCAGGTTCACACGATTTCCCTCCAAACTTCATCATTTCACACGCTTGAATATTCCATTTGATTCTCTATAAATAGAGGGTCACCCCTCATTCATTTCCTCAAGCTTGAACAACTAGAATCACCCTGCCAAACTTACTCCATAAATTAATTTTCTGTAACTTCGAAACCAGTGTTCAAGCCTTTTTCAATCCAATTTTCCTATCAATTCACCTTCCTTGATCTTCCCTGAAGCTAACCATACAGTTACCTTCAAGAATCGTGCCCTATATTGCTCCATAGAAGTCCAGTTTCAGAGCTCTGCAACTTAACTTCAATAGGTATATTTCTCCATCAATTCTTCAAAACTTTGATATTATTGTGAAGCTCTCATTGCCCTGGTTCTAGTTGCCACACTTGTTTTTATCTGGAAACACATTTTGACCATGAAATTTCAAATCCCTTTTCAAAACTTTCCTTCCAAATTTCTTGAGCTACAGTTTATATAAATTTATCGCGAAGGTGTGGTTGTCTTCGTCTTGAAGAGACGAAGAAAATGTCATATGTTTGAGCTTCTAATTTTACAGTTTGAGAGACCTGTAGTTCACGTTGGCTGGAGCTTGAAGATGATCAATGTGTCATCTTCCAACCAATGATGGCTTGCCACTTGTTTTTTATTTTTTGAAATCTGATTTTACATTTGATTTAGTGCTTTATTCACTAATGACCATGATATGCACAGCGCGCCAGATCCCTTGGATTTGATTACTAACGTGTTTTGACTCTCATCCAATGGTCCACATATTTTTTATTTTATTTTTTATTTCTAATTTTTATATTTAATTGCTTTAAACTTCAAAAAATCATAGAAAATTCATTTTAAGTCCAAAAAATCTAAAAAAATTATGAAAAATATTTTTGATTTTTCTCTTTCTGATTTTTATCTTTTCACAATTTTATTTTGTGTCTTGATATTTTTTATAAATTTTCATATTATTTGAATTGTTTTAAATGTTTAAAAATACTTTTATGCATTTTTAATTTCCGGAAAAAAAAAATATGGAATGATACAATGATATTGTGACAAATATTAGTGATCTCATTTATCTTTTATTTCTGAGTTTGGCATTTTTCATCATTTTTGGTTTATTTTACTCATTTCTTTTAATTTTAAAAATAGTTTCTGACTTTAAAAAAATTACCAAAAATTTTATAAAAAATATTTGTGTCCTTTTCTGATTTTCCTATGCTCTTACTTTTTATTTCTTGATTAATTTGAATATAGTTGATATTTTTCTCTTTTATTCCTATTTTAAAACATTTTTAAAACCTTTTTTAATGTATATATTAAATGCAATATTATTTTGTGATTATTTTTTGGCTGATCTTGGGTGGAATTTTTGGTCATGAACTTTGTTAACATCATTGGATCTATGGTGTTGAGTCTAACTCCATAAAAATGGATGAATGATTTTAATAATAGTTTGATTGAAACTTAATTCAAATGTTGTTTGTATATTCTTCCCCACCCCTCTTCATCTCATCCCTTTCTTATTGCACTAAGTGTTATTGGAGCATGATCTCTATATCATGTCTCAAAACAAATGGTGCATATATTGTTTTTGACCGACCTCAAAATAGGTGCGACTTCTATATAAGTCCACTTACGATTGCTTAACATAGCACTAATTTTTGTCCTGATTCGAATAAATGATCATCCGTGGCCTAGACTTATATTTGCAAGCCCAAGTATGTTAATTTAATCTCTTTGATCCAATAACCTTGAGATTCATTGGGTCGAGACTTTGGTTCTACCAATCCTCTAATGGATCTACAACACTTTTGGTCAACGCGGATCACTTAAACATTGTTGATCATTACATGGTACTTTTGAGGATTCCAAATTGATGATATACATGACAAAAAGAAAATGCAACTTGTTGTATGGAGGCTTTAGTTCTACCAATCCTCTAATGAGTTCCAAATGCAAGTTTCAAGATGGTCATCCAACTAACCACTAATTATTAAATTATTTTTACTTTATGCTTTATGTACCATTTACTTTGAGCATTACATTTCATGCCATTTTTATCTTGCTCACTTGGGCATTTATATTCTTGTTATTTTTATTTTTCTCACTTGAGCTTTTCCTTTTCTCTTTTAAGATACCTAATAATAAACATTAACCCTAAAAAAGGCTTTAATGATACTTGGACTATTTGGTTACTATCCTTGGAATTATGGAGTTTTAGACTTCTTGGACTTAGGATTAGAAACCTTGGCGTATGTTGGAGACCTTGTGACCTAAATTGATATTTTTTCTGGAGTTCTTAAGGTTCACCTCAAGACATTGGGTTGTTTGTTTGTTTTGTGTGCAGGTTATTATGATTACATTCTTTGTTTGTAATCTGAAATTCTCCCGTATACAACCGTTACTCTGCCCAATTTTTGTGAAGATTTAATACACTTGAAGTTTGGTTTTATCAAGAGGTCTAGTATCTTTGCTTGCTTGGTTTCAATCCAAAGAATGAGAATTCTATCTTGACTCATAATGTCAAGTATTGGCTTCTTGTTTGTTAGATGGTTCTCATCCATAAATTTTACCTTATGCTTTAGGATAGTCTCTTCTTCTCCTCCCACCTTCTTTAATTTCAAAAATATTCTTCCTCTTTTTGAAAACTCTTATTTGTTTTTAAACTTAAACTACTTTCATAATAAACTTGGATCTAGGTCCATGCATTTTCAAAACCTTTTCATCAATAAACTTCAATCAACTTAATAATACCTTGACATTTTTTTGAGAAGACTAAAAGTCAATCAATCTCATTTCAAACTATTTTGCCACTTTGGCTTTATACTTTAAAACTTTTATCAAAAGATAAGACTCTTGTCAACCCTTGTAGTGATGAAAACAACTATACTTCTACAATATGTAGTGAAGAAATATGTTTTCCACTTGGGTGTTGAGTAAGGCATTGTTGATTTTAATATCCAAGTCATATCCTACACTTTGAGATGATGAAAATCCTCTTTTCTCATGATTGTGGGTAGTAAGTATGTTTTCCACACGGACAATGACAATGATACCTATCTCATAAAATTAACCAACACACTTGTGTTTTTAAATTTTTTTTAAAAGAGGAACTATGTGTACCCTGATCCCCTATTGCATGAAAGGTGGTATGTAGGCACTAAAGGCTCGCAAACACGGCGGGTGCAAAAATTATAAAAAATACATTTCTTCTCTCACCTCCACCATCTATTTTACATGCAACATTTTATAGCCAAAATATACAGATTTTTCAAAAAGGTTCATGCGGAGTACCGTAGATGTTTAGGGTGCTAATACCTTCCCTTTGCATAACCAACCCCCTTACCTTGAACCTTTCCCCCCTTTTTGGGTTACTCGCTCTTTTCCCATTCCTTTGGAAACAATAAAGTGTGGTGGAGATTTTTATTTTGATATGTATAAGTCTAGTCAATCCAATGAATTAGTCTTAAACATTTCTACCGCTACACTCACCACATAAAAAGTTTTGGAACTTATTCACATGGACTTGATGGGACCTATGCAGGTTGAATGTCTTGATGGAAAGAAGTATGCCTATGTTGTTGTAGATGACTTCTCTAGGTACACATGGATAAGTTTTATCAGAGAAAAATCAGAAACTTTTGAAATATTTAAAGATCTCTGTCAAAAACTTCAAAGAGAAAAGGATAGTATTGTTATCAGAGTCAGAAGTGATCATGGAAAGGAATTTGAGAACAATAAATTTGCTGAATTTTTTTCTTCTAAAGCAATCAGTCATGAATTTTCCTCTCCCATTACTCCTCAGCAAAATGGGATTGTGGAACACAAAAATAGAACTCTTCAAGAATCTTCCAGAGCTATGATTCATGCTAAGAAGTTACCCTACCACTTTTGGGATAAATATATGAATACTGCATGATATATCCATAATAGAGTCACCTCAGCCACCTTGTATGAAATATGGAAGTGAAGAAAATCTACTGTCAAATACTTTCAAGTTTTTGGAAGTAAATGTTAAATCTTAGCTGATCGTGAACAGAGAAGGAAGATGGATCCCAAGAGTGATGAGGGAATATTCCTGGGTTACTCTACAAATAGAAGAACTTACAAAGCCTTTAACTCCATAACCAAGGTTATGAAGCAATACATAAATGTTATTATTGATGATAGAGGATGGAACAATGAAGAAGATGTCTTAGAAGATGTTGGAACATCTTTGTAATACATTCCAACAGAATCTAATGACAGAAGTACTTATCCTAATCCAACTCAAGAAGATCCTAATCCCAGTCAACTCAATAAAGGGCCTTCAATCAGAACTCATAGAGATCATCCTAAGGAACTTATTATAGGAAATCTAAATAAAGGAGTTACTACTAGATCAAGAGAAGGGATGTCAAACTCTTGCTTTGTTTCAAAAACCGAGCCTAAGAATGTCAAAGAAGCCTTAACTGATGAGTTCTGGATTAATGTTATGCCAGAAGAGCTAGAACAATTTAGAAGAAATGAAGTTTGGGATCTGGTTCCAAGACCTGAAGGGACAAATTTGATTGACACTAAATGGGTGTATAAGAATAAATCCGATGAAAAGGGGTGTATACAAGAAATAAGTCAAGATTAGTTGCACAAGGATACACTTAAATTTAAGGAGTTGATTTTGATGAAACATTTTCCCTTGTGGCCAGACTTGAATCAATTAGACTACTCTTAGAAGTTACTTGCGTTCTAAGATTTAAGTGGTTTCAAATGGATGTAAATAGTTCCTTCTTAAATGGCTATCTAAATGAGGAAGTTTACGTGGAACAACCTAAGGGATTTGTTGATCCAAGCTTTCCTAACCATGTGTACATACTGAAGAAGCCTATGTATGGATTGAAGTAGGCTCCAAGAGTTTGGTATGAGAGATTAACAAAATTTCTTGGTGAGAATGGATATAGGAAAGACGACATAGACAAAACTCTTTTTGTCAAAGAAGAAGAAGGGAAGATCATGATTGCACAGATTTATGTTTATGATATTGTGTTTGGTGGGATGTCAAATGAGATGGTTCAACATTTTGTCAAGCAAATGCAGTAAGAATTTGAGATGAGCCTTGTTGGTGAGTTAACCTACTTTCTTGGTCTGTAAGTTAAAGAAATGGAAGATTCCATATTCTTATCTCAGAAAATATGCGAAGAATATAGTAAATAAATTTGGAATGTAAAATTCCAGTCACAAGAGAACACCTTCTCCCACACATCTGAATTTGTCTAAAGATGAAAAAGGAAGTCTTCTATATCTCACAACTAGCAGACCTGACATTGCTTTGTTGTAGGGGTGTGTTCTAGATATCAAGCTGATCCTAAATTTAGCCATGTCAACCATGTGAAGAGAATTCTTAAATATGTGAATGGGACAAGTGACTATGGTATGCTATATTCTCATGGATCTAGCTCTGCTTTAAGTGGTTATTGTGATGCTGATTTGGTAGGAAGTGTTGATGATAGAAAAAGTACACCAGGAGGATGTTTCTTTCTGGGAAATAATCTCATATCTTGGTTCAGTAAGAAGAAAAATTGTGTGTCTTTGTCCACTGATGAGGATGAGTATATTGTTGCAGGAATCAGTTGATCTCAGTTGGTTTGGATGAAATAAACATTGAGAGAATGTAATGTCAAATAGGATGTCATGACATTATTTTGTGACAATCTGAGTTCCATAAATATATCAAAAAATCCTATTCAACACAGCAGGACCAAACACATTGATATCCGTCATCACTTCATAAGAGAGCTTGTTGAAGAAAATATTGTTGCCTTAGAACATGTAGCTACTGAATTACAACTGGATGACATTTTCAATAAGGCTTTGGATGCAAACCAGTTTGAGAACTTAAGAGGAAAAATAGGGATCTGCATATATGAGGGTTTGTAGCAATTAAGGCGTGTGGGAATATCATTAAAGTGATATTATATCATTTATTATGTTTCCAACAAATTAAGTATCTTAAGAAATCATTTCAAGATTATCTCAAATACTCGCTCACATGCTACGACGTTACTTCTTTCTATTTTCACAACCTCTTCGTTCTCCTTTAAAGAAAAATAACCCTTGTTATTTTTCATCTCACTGTTTAAAAATATTCAAATATGTCACAACATCATGCTTCGTCTCCCTCAAAATGCTCTTCTAATGAAGCCATGGCTTCTAGGTCAAAGTCTGTACACCATCCTGAGGATCTCTCCCTTGATAAAGTCCTAGTCGCCGCTCCTCTGACAATTGTTCCACCTCTTGATAAGAATTTCAAGAAACCCATATCGTCCCATGCAAAGAAATCCAAAGATGAGTTTGACACTTCTAAATGTAATGCTCCTAATACTACTGATGATAGGTCAGAAGAAGACACTGTTAATGTTGATTGGAGTATTAGAAGGCTGGTAGATAGGGTGTTAAATAAGGGCTTTGTTGTGCCTGGGGTTTCTATTCCTCTTTCCTGAATGCCTACTCAGGCTGACAAAGGTACTGATCCTCAAAATGTTGCTGAATCATCTATCTTAAAGAAAGACATTGCTGAAAGTGAACTTGGCAAGTTTGCCACATCTGTTCTAGAAGAAGTGGAAGCTCGTGTTGAACAAGATGTTGAGACATCATCGGCTGAGAAGGAATCTTATGCTAAGGAAGATTTTGCTGGCTCCAAAACTTCAAAGAGTCCAAATGCTGAGAATGTGGTGAATGTTGATGAGCTGTCTAGCAATGACCTTATTTCCAATGTGGTGCCTGGAATTACTAAAATGCTCAAGTCTAGAAAATGGAAGGTTTTGGATGTCACATCCACTTCCAAGAGTATCAAGAAGAAGACTATGTATGGTCCCCCAAAGGCATGGAGTAAAGTGGTTCCTCTCTCCAACAAAAGAAAATTTAGACCAGATAGCTCCTCCGGTGATGATGAAGATGATGTCCAAAACATCTCACCTGTGAAGAGATCTAAAGGTAAGAAGAAAGCAGTAATGGTAGAAGATATGGACACTGGTTATGATGTCGAGGATGATGTCTAGGACATCTCTCCTATGAAGAAGTCTGCAAGCAAGAAGCTATCTATCAGGGTTCTTGATGCTCCTCTTGACAACATTTCCTTCCATTCTGTTGGTAATGCTGAAAAATGGAAATATGTCTTCCAAAGAAGGATTGATCTTGAAAGAGAGTTGGGAGCAGGTGCACTGGAGTGCAAACAGATTATGGAGCTGATTTCCTTTGTTGGCTTGATGAAGACTATCACCAGTTTTGTAAAATGTTATGAGACTCTTGTTAAGGAATTTATTATTAATATTCCTATAGATTGCATTGATCACAGAAGTAAGGAATATAGGAAGGTGTTTGTTAGAAGTAGATGTGTTGAATTTTCCTCTGCTACCATCAAAAGTTATATGGGCAGGTCTGAAGATGGTTACTGTGAGTTGGAAGTGACTGATAACCAGGTGTGCAAAGCCATCACTACAAACCAAGTGAGTGATTGGACCATGAAGAATAAGCTCTTTGTTAGTAAGTTAAGTGTGAAATATGCTATCCTACATAGAATTGGAGCTGTTAACTGGGTCCCTACCAATCATACCTCAACCATTACAGTTGGTTTAGGAAAATTTATCTATGTTGTTGGAAATAGAAGTTGTTTGATTATGGTGCTTACATTTTTGAACAGATTGTAAAGCATGCAGGAACCTGTGATATCAAGATGCCTATTTCCTTTCCATCTCTTATTTGTGGAATTATTCTAAATCAACATCTTGGAATTCTCTGTGGCACTGATGTAGTTTGCAAAAGGGAGTTTGCCATGTCCCTTCACTTCAAGTTGTTTTCAGGTAAACATGTCCCACACATTGTTTTGACATCTGCAAATATGATATGATTCCTGAGTTAATGGAAGTCTACAAAGAACTTGATGAGGTAATCAGAGTTAGCTCAGCAAGAAAGCTAAAATTTGAAAAGCTGATCGAGGAGCTGCAAAAGGATAACAATCTTGATGATTGAGCGGGTAATGAAGGAGGAGATTCTGATAATGAAGGAAGTTCTGAAGTTTCCATGTTTATTGGTCCTAAAGACAGTTAGACTATGTGTCGGTGCCATCTTTTTGTTTTTTTATTTATTTTGGGTTTTGATTACTATGGTCTTTTTCTTTAGCACTTGTATATGCTTAATACTTGGATATTCTTGTCTATACTCTTATTTTCTACTGCTATCTTGAATGCATGTTTATTTGGCATATTATGTCTAAAAGGGGGAGAGAAACTGACTGATTGACTGACTATCTACTAACTGGTAAGTTTGAGGGGGAGCTTCATGTCTCAGAATATTTCCTGACATCTCCCATTGCTAACTGATAACTGAGGTTCTTTTGCTTGTGCTGCTGCTCTGATAATGTACTCAAATAATGTTTTAGCCAAAATTTGCCAAAGGGGGGTTTATAAGTTTTTGTTGGCAGAAATTTTGGTAAAACATTGCATTGGTAATGTTTTGCTTAATGTCTTGAAATTTGAAGTAAATCATCTCAACTAATTTTGAATAACGTCAAAGTAGATGTCTAAACATATGCCTTCTAATCTGAACGTGTTTCTCAGATTTTATGTTTCCTGTTTTTAAGTGCGCCTTATTCAGGTTTTGTGGTTTATAACTTGTGAAAAATATACAGGAATAGTTTTCGATCTGTGTTATCTTTGTGGATTATATCTTGGCCTACTTTCATAGAGATATTCAGGGGATTCAATATATTGCAATATTTTTTTTTCAGCCCAAGCCCATAAAGAAGTTGTTATGCCTTTAAAAGGACTTGCAACCTTATTCGTACAACTGCAACAATTGAATACAAATATATTCTTTATGTTTAAAAGTATGAATATTTAAGTTGTAATACACTCTAGTATTGTTTCAATACTTGAAATGTAATTTGTTAGTTGAGTTATAAATTATGGATCATTCATAAGCTTTTAAGTATTGAATGGTTGAGTTTTTTAAAACTTAATAATTCTGTTGTTTTTCACTATTAATGATTGAAGGGACTTGAGGAGGGCCTCATATCTAGGTGTGTCTTAGGTAGAAGTATAGCACGGGTAGTGATTAAGTGATTAGATCATAAACTGGTTGTTTACTGGGGGTCTATGAATTTATACTATTTAGTGGACTTATCCCTGGCTTGGTAGCCCCCAGAGTAGGTGTTGTTATACACCAAACTGGGTTAAAAATCCCTTGTGTTTTTACTGCTTTTATATTTTTGCACTTTATATTGTCCTCAGATATTTTTGTTGTGACATCTCCTTCAATATCACATATTTTATACTAGAATTTCAATCTAGAGCAATATATCGAAAAAGAAGTCTTATTCACGTTGATACGACATTGTGATTGGTACAACTGGATTAAACGTTTCTATTATGATTTAACAGATGCAAAATATTCTTCTTATATTATGAAATCATATGTGGAGTTGTCTTATTAGATCTGGAAGATTCAAGTCAGAATCAGGAAGAATATTAACATTCTAATTATGGAGATTAATTAGGAAGATTTAGTTGGAGACCTATTATGTAGCACAATCTTCTGCAGATTTGTAACAACATATTTGCTATGATTAGAAGCCCAAATTAAGTTGGGTACTAGGTTATAAATAGAAGCATTGTAACCTAGGATTGGTACCGGCCGTGAATTACCAAGATGTAGTCATTAGGGCTGAGTCTGTAGCCACTCTCTAAGAGAGTGGGTGTAAGTGAACCACTCGAGTTATGAGATGGTCACTTTTTTCTCCTTGAACCTATGAAGCAAGAGTAAATATTGTTCTTGGAGGATGCTTTTAAGAAAATCCAAGTTGGTGTTCTTAGTCAAGAGTCTTGGCTGATTTTAGAGGAAGTGTATCTTCCTTCTCGTCAAAGAAGTGAGTCTTCTCATCATGGAAGTGTGTCATCTTGTTTTTCTAAGTGTCTTAGAATTTTCCAATTGTTGTCTGTGATTGATGAGGGATTGAGGAGGGCGTCATATCTAGGTGAGTCTTAGATAGAAATCTAGCGAGGGTAGTGATCAATTTTTTAGACTATAAATTGGTATGTTTGTTGTAGGGTCTATGAATTGATACTACTATTAGTGGATTTGTCCTTGACTTGGTATGCCCCAAGAGTAGGAGAGTTACTTCGAACTAGGTTAAAAAATTCGTGTGCACTTTACTTTTCAGTATCGGTTTTAAATGTTTATTCCTTGTCATGATTTTTGTAACAGACCAGATGTCTTGACATCTTATAGGACATTTGGTTCTTATATACCAGAATTTCACTTTGTGATTGGGAATTCCTCTGTATACAGCTGTTACTCTGCCAAATTTTTGTAAATGAAAACTTTGCTTGGTTCTTAATTCATCTAAGGCTTAGTATTAATCTGAGACTTAGTATTCATCTGAGGCTTGGTATTCATTTGAAGCTTAGTATTCATCTGATGCTTGGTATTCATTTGAGGTTTGGTACTATGTGTAATACGGTGGGAGAACTGACTTTTACTGGTTTTTCATTTTTATTCGCAAATGTTGCGGTTAGCAAGAGTCTCCACCGACTTTTCTTTTATCTAACAAAGGAAAGGGTGACATAAACAGGAAAGACTTTTCGAGAGAATTTTCTGAGCAAGGGGGGTAGGTTATGGAAATGGAAGGTGTTAGCACACTTTCCATCCGTAGTTATCTACGGGCTCTTAGTTGCTAGCTCACTTTGAAAATGCTTTTTTGTGTAAGTGTGTTTTGGAGATATTTTGAAAAGAATCCTTAGTTCGGCGAACTTTGTAATATTTCTCATTTTGGCGAGAACGTATACAAAGTGTTTTTTGTCTTTGAAAATATTTAGAAAATAGTTTGTGTATGTGTGAGAAATTGTTTTGTTTGAGCAAGCAACTAGGAGCTATCTACTTACTCGAAAGGTTTATTTTTTTCCTCTTTTACTTTAGACAATGTTATCCTACTATCAGTGAGTAGGTAGCCCTATCGTCGGATGTTTTGAGGGGACTAGCGAGGGACTAGCGAGGGTCTATCGATGCAATATTGAAAGGGTCATCGAGGGACTTATGATCTTTTAAACCAAAGGTTAGCTACCAAAATATCTTCCATTCGAGAATTGTGACCATTTATTCCGAAGGCAACAAGTGGAGAAACCTTCGAGGTGTGCGTGTGCGAGTGTGTTGTGTTTCAGTTAAATTTATCTTTGAATATTATATTTGCTAGCGTTTGTTTTTAAGTCTTTCCATACAAACCTATTTGCATTCATCTAACAGTTAATTATATAAGTACGGGAAATAAAATGCGGGAATTTAAAGACCTACAGCTATTACATTCCATAAGCAGTTACATAATAGAAAAAAATGCGAGGAAATGTAAACTACGACTATTACAAAATTATCCGTGCGATCTATATGTTTGTTTTCTAGAATTTAAATAGCAAAAGAATAAATAAAAATAAATTAAAGGACAAAAATAAAAGAACTAAAATCTTAAGCAAGAAAATGTTTTTTGTTTTTTTTATGAGAAAAAGAATTTTGTGTTAATAATAATTGGAATTTGATTTATGAAAATAAATTAATTATAAAACCCTCATTCTAATTAATTAATTAATTAAAAAATTTATTAAAAATAATTAATTAAAATTAATCTTAACAAAACAAAACAAAGAAACTAATTCTAATATTTTTGTGGTTTTGATTTTAATGATGTTTTTATGATTTTTTTAATAAAAGGAAATTAATTGAAAAAGAAAAATGTAAATTAAAAAAAACAAAAAAATCTGAAAAAGAAAAGATGGGCTTGCTTTAAGTAAACTGGGGGTGAGAATCTGAAATATGATAAGCCCAACTTGGTTGGACCCAACAACTGCGTATGATTTGGTGTGCATAGCCCTTGAGGTTCCATGGTAGGAGCGCATCCTTGAGAAGCTGGATCAGAAACTCAAAAGTTGTTGAGCCTAAATAATGGAATCCTGCCATCTAAGCACTTAAACTCATGTGTGATACGTTAGATCCATTCCAAACATTGATAACAACATGGATGTATGCAAATAATTAATTTAAATCGTATAATGAAAGAGTTTAGGATCTAGAATTTGTACCAAAAACTAGTGCGCTTGGTGTGGCTGTTCTTGCGTGTTTGAGAGTGAGCTACGAATATGTATGGCCTCCTAGAACCTTCAGGAAGATGGTACGAGGCTTGAAATTTCTCGAATATGGCCGAAAATTGCTATACGAAATTGCAAATTTCTTTGGAAAAATGTGAAGAATTCGGACAAGCTTTTGGAGAGCTTTTTGAAGAGGAATTTCGTGTGTTCTTTGGGCTTTCAATGAATTGTATTTATAGAGGAGTGAGTTAGGGTGGAAACAAGGCAAGAGATCAAGGCATTAAACCATGGTTTCATGAAAAAATAAAAATTTGAAAAATTGCCTAAATGGTGTGATTGTTGCCACTTTTGTTTGGAGCATGAACCTGGACATATTTCATGTGTTTTGCACGAATTATTAGGCTCCAAAGTGGATAAAATCCAGCCCATATGCATAGCACATGATTTCCTTGTGTTTTTATTTCATTTATTTGATTTAAATCATATTTAAATGAATAAAAATTCAAATAAATAGAAATAAAAATCAAAATAGTGCATGGTTAGGTTAATAGGTCCTTGGGTGTGTCATAAACATGTTTGAACCCTAAAAGTTAGGTCCATGTTTCACAAATTTTCCCAACTTGTGCTAACCATAACATGCTCAATTTTCATCTTTTGGAGATGATCTTGGACTTTTTGGAAAGCCCAAGATGTACTATATACTTTCTCTTTTAATAATTTTTCATTTGGAGATATTATCTTGATGTAAGTTTCCTTGACAAAAAGTGTCTTTTGTTGACTTTTTGAAAATGACCTATAATGTATGAGATCATATCTTCCAAATGAAGCATTTTTTGGACTTGAGAACAAAAAAAAGTTGTAGAGAATTGAACTTTCTTAAAAATGGGCTTTTGTTGGGGAAAATTTGATGAAGCATGTGAAAGTTATGCCTGGTCAAAGTTCAGTTGACTTCTCCTAAGGAAACCTTAATTTGGCAATTCTTGACTTTTGATGATCTGAGGGCTTTCCTTGGGGAATCATGATCAAACCTTGATTAAATGATGAATATCACTTCAATATGTTGATTTTGACAAAAGTATTGAAGTTTGACTGTATGTTGACCATAGTTGACTTTTTGACCAATATAGTTGATTTTCAAGCATTTGAGCCATTAACTGAACAAACTTTGATGCAGCGCATGAAACTTGGCACGATAATTCTTGATGACATCTTAGATACCATGGAAATCACTTGAGGCATTTTAAATCCAAACTTCGTTGTGAAAAGTGAAACCCTAGTTGGAAATCTATTGCTTAGTAGGAGAATTGGTCTGGTCAATTCTTGGTCAACCTTGAGCATTTGAGGACCTCTAGAAGTATGTCTTGAATAAAATGAGACGGAAAATTTTGGGGTACAATATCTGCCCCTATTCAATCGTCTTAAACCTGAGGATTTAGATTGGCTTGTCTGCCTTTCGTGATCTGAAGGTAGAGGATGATTGAACACTAGAGTGCCCAGAAATTTGTGGTTACCGGTGCACGGAGTAATGTTATTGGTTGATGGTATGCTTGAATGGGCTTAAAACATGCCATTCAGAGAGATAACTGAGATTCATCAGAGATGGGCTTATAGATGTCATCCAAAGTAACCGTTGACTTCAAACTGGAAGAAGTATCAGAATAAATCTTTGGTTGATTTAAATCTGAGCCAGAAGAGGTCTCTGTTGTCTTTAATTGGAAGAAGTATCATAATAAATCTTTGGTCAATTTAATTTGAGCCAACGAATATATACAACTATCTTCAATTGGAAGAAGTATCATAATAAATCTTTGGTTGATTTAATCTGAGCCATAAGAGGTCTCTATTGTCGTTAACTGGAAGAAGTATTAGAATAAATATTTTGTCAATTTAATCTGAGCCAGAAAAAGTTCTGTTGGAAGAAGTATCAGAATAAACCTTTTGTCGGTTTAATCTGAGCCAGAAGATGCTTAATGCCCAACTTAGACTAGAAGAAGTATCAGAATAAATCTTTGGTCGATTTAATCTGAGCCAGAAGAGGTCTATTTCTCTTTAACTAGAAGAAGTATCAGAATAAGTCTTTGGTTGATTTAATCTGAGCCAAAAAAAGGTCTGTTGGAAGAAGTATTAGAATAAATCTTTGGTCGATTTAATCTGAGCCAGAAGAGGTCTATTTGTCTTTAACTGGAAGAAGTATCAAAATAAGTCTTTGGTCAATTTAATCTGAGCCAGAAAAAGGTCCGCTGGAAGAAGTATCAAAATAAATATTTGGTGATTTAATCTGAGACAGAGGATATTTTTGTTTGTTTTTATCTGGAAGAAGTATCAGAATAAATCTTTGGTCGATTTAATCTGAGCTAGAAAATGGTCTACTGGAAGAAGTATCAGAATAAATCTTTGGTCGATTTAATCTGAGCCAGCGACTATCTACGACCGTCTTCAATTGGAAGAAGTATCAGAATAAATCTTTGGTTGATTTAATCTAAGCCAGAAGAGGTATATGTCTTTAACAGGAAGCATTATCAGAAATAAATCTTTGGTCGATTTAATCTGAGCCAGAAAAAGGTCTACTGGAAGAAGTATCAGAATAAATCATTGGTCGATTTAATCTGAGCCAACGACTATCTACAACCGTCTTCAACTGGAAGAAGTATCAGAATAAATCTTTGGTTGATTTAATCTGATCCAGAAGAGGTCTCTGTTGTCTTTAACTGGAAGAAGTATCATAATAAATCATTGGTCGATTTAATCTGAGCCAGAAAAAGCTCTACTGGAAGAAGTATCAGAATAAATCATTGGTCGATTTAATCTGAGCCAACAGACATTTATGCTTGTTTTTATTTGGAAGAAGTATCAGAATAAATCTTTGGTTGATTTATTCGGAGATAGAAAATTTCTTCAACTGGAAGAAGTAGCAGAATAGATCTACACTCGATCTATGTTGAGCCAGAAGAATGTCCACTGGAAGAAGTATCAAAATAAAACCTTTGGTTGATTTATTATAAGCCAGAAGAAGTTCTATTTGATAAGACTGTTTGGTCCTACCAGTAGTTGGTGATGTCGGTCTTGTTGATTGATCTTTTCTTGAAAAGGTAAAGAATTAGCCATATGCAATGTCATGATGTATGAAATTCATTTTGTAATAATGTTCTCAAAATAAATGGGATTGCGCCATATGTGTTTCGTATTCATATGCTATGACATTTGGTAACTAATGTATGCATATGTAATGTTAATGAAGTGCATTTGTAACTTTCAGCAGCATCTTTGTCTGGGGAAGATAAATCCCTGACTGTCGCTAGGGATGAAGAGCATGCATAATCTTATGGGAATTGTTTTCGCTGGGGATTCCTACTTGTTGTTTGAGGAAACTCCAATGGGGAACATTGATTTCTGCTCTCTGAGGGAACTTTGCTGGAGAGTGTTTACTCCTGCTTGGGGAAGAAGAGGTCAAAAATTTGGTTGTTTTTTGCTCTACTAGGAAGTTATGATTCCTTTTATACCCTGATTGGGGATAACATCGATGGATAACTTTTTGGATCATCTGAGAAGGAAAAGGTTAACTGACATCTGGTCTGATTTTAGATTCAGTAGCAACTCTCTAGGATATTAATGACTTCATTAGGGATGGGAGTTTTTTCGGTGACTCATGGCTATCCGAGGAAAAGACTCAAGCTGGGGAGATTGGACCTCATTGGGTAAATAAACCCCGTTGATGGAAGTCTGGACCCCACTGGGAAGTAAAACCCCTTTATTGATGGAGCTATATCCTACTGAGGGAATCTCTTTGTTGAGGAGAATGCACTCTGCTGGAGAGAAGTAATCTACAGGGGCTTTTACAGTTTTGAAAACTCAGCTGGGGAGAAGAATTCCCATATACTCTAATGTTTGGAATCCTGTAGATAGGAAATATTACTGGGAGGAAACCTGCACTCCTTTATCTGCCAGAGTGATCTGCTAGGAAGATTGCGGGGAATGTACCCCAAAATTTTCCCTCTCATGTTTTCCAATATTTTTCTTATATGGGTGGTCACAAACACTGTATTAAAGAAAAATAAATTTTTTGAAGATAAACAAGGTCTTTCAATTGGAATGAATAAGGTGTCTTTCAATTGGCATGAACAAGGTGTCTTTCGATTTCCATTTTGACAGGCTTATATTAAGCGTCTAACCTCCTTCAACCTTGTCTAAAATTTCCAAACATTGATTGAAGCCTTGGTCTTTTGCTTGTTTTCTGCATACCAGCTTCAACTAGGCATGTGTTTCCTTTGAAACAGCCTCCTTCGATCCAAAGGGGAAGGGCCTCTTGTTAGTGCTCCTTCGATTGCACCATTGGATTTGCATGTTGGCTTGATTCATAAATTCAATGGCTACATGCATGCAAGCTGGATTCCTGCTTCGATTGGGCACTTGATGTCTTTGGAGCAAGCTTGATTCTTGCTTCGACTAGAAAAATTATCCCTTTGTGTGTTCCTTCAGCGTACATAGCAAGAGCTTCTTCAAACTGGCTTTCGATTCACCAACATGCCTTCGATTCACTAGGCCAAAAGTCACTCCATGCTTGTGTTGGAAGCATAAGGAAAGGACTTGTTTTGTGCTTGCTCTCAATGCCAAGACCCTTCAACGCACAAAGTTTCTACACTATGATGTACCCGGATTCCCTTTCTAAAGGTACACAACTGGCACATTCAAAGGACATGCATATGGTCCATTCGAAGGACATATATTTGCCCCATTCGAAAGACATGTATTGACGGATTTAAAGGGGCATATGTGGGTGTTCCATTCGAAGGACTTACTTTGTTTGACCATTCGAAGGAATGGAAAGTAATGTATACAAGTGATGCAGGGCTTCCCTTCAAAAGAGCATACATATTCGTTCAAAATGAAGGATATTGCTAGCCAAAACGAAAGAAAAATATTCAAAGAGGCCTGCTGGCCCAAAAGCCAACATACTTCCAATTTCAAACCAATAAGCTTAAGCACATTCTTTCCAAAAGAAGCTTCGATTGGCCAGGAAAGAGTTTACGTTTGGGCTAGTTAAATAGGGGTTCAAATGAAGAAGCCCCAGTGATGAGAACAAGAGCCAGTCGAAGGGTACACAAGAGATATATTCGAAGAAGCATACAGAAGGCCCATTTGAAGACTACACAAGAGGTCCAGTCGAAAGAGGCAACTTGAGGCCATTCGAAGAGAAACACTGGAGGGCATTCGAAGAGAAACACTGAAGGGCATTCGAAGGAGCCAAAATGTCCAGGTTCATTCAAATTCAAAAAGAGACAAGTTCCCATGACTTTTGCAACGTTACAAAACATCATTCATGGCTTTGAAAACATTTGTTTATGGTTGTTTAAACCCTTTCCTTCTTGTCCGCTCCACCCCCTCTATATAAAGAGACCACACGTGTTACACCACACACAGACATATTGCCTATCAAAAGAGAACACTCACACAACCATAGGAAACATATCAAAATTATAACTAGTTTTGTAGTCACTCTCAATCCAGACGAAGGCCATACTTGTGTTTCTGAGATTCCCAAGAATCTGCTCCAAGCCAAGCCACGCCCAGATTCACAAATCGAAGCATTTCCAGTTGGTAAGGATTTATCCAAGTCGAAATTTCATTTCTAAGCCTTTAAAATACATGTTGTTGGTATATCTGTGCTGGTAATGCCATTTTTGTTTATATGAGCATATCATACGCAAGGTAACATGCAGGAATAAAATCACGCCATCGAAAGGCATGATATGATTTGCCTTTCAAAACTCATGGTATAGCCAGCTTCGAGCCAAAATAAGCTTAGGCGTGAGGATAGAAGATTCGAATTAGGGAGAAGGACCTGGGTTCGATACCCAGGTCCTGCATCTTTATTTTTTCCAACATTTGCCTTGCAGGTCCAATTCGAAAGACATCTCCCTCCTTGGATAAAAAAAGACAACTCCCTCCCTGAATCGAAGAACCACATTACTCACTAGATCCAAGGACAGATCTGGACTCTCTTCAGCATTGGGCCTAGCGAAAATTCCAATCAGCACCCACTTTTCTCTTTTGCATGCCTAGGCCCATTTAGCATCTTTTCTTTTTTGTATTTTTTTAATTTTTTTTATTATTCTGTTTTTCTTTGTTTATTTAATTACACAAATAATCAAAATCGCAAAAATATTAGTTTTAGGTTTTTTTATTAAACTAATTTTGTAATTAAATTAATAAATAATTTTAACTATTTTCTTAATTTAAAATAAATTAGAATTTAGGTTTTAATTTAACTTTAATTATTTTATTTCTATAATACAAAAACCAAAAAGAACTTAGACATTTTCTTTAATTTATTTTTAATTTTTTCTTAAATCATAAACAACAAAAAGTTTGTCTTATTTACTTAGAATCACTTTAGGTTTAGACGTATTTTTAAATTTCGTGCGTTATTATTTTCTCGCATTTTTACATTATTGTACCTGTACACTGGATGTAAAAGATTAACTAGGATTTTTACCGCTTTCTTTATTTTTCCTTTCCCCCAAGTTTTGTATAGTGTAAATCCCCCTCCCCAAAGCCATGTAATAGTATAGGTTTATACTTTCGCACTTTATATTTTGTACATATTTACTGCTAGTAACTAGGCATGTATGGCAAGACTGAAATTAAAACATTAGCAAACCTAATACCACAAGATAAATAACTGAATTGAACACATTGCACATATACACCTCTAGGGTACTCCACTTTGGGTTCTGTAGCGATAAAAAATGTAGCGGGGTAAATCGGAGATCGAATTATTGATTAATTCGTCTCACAAAAGCAAGAGTCGCCACCGCGCTTTATTGTTTCCAAAGGAAAAGGGAAGAGAGCGAAATAAAACCCTAAATATGCAATGTAAATAATACTTTTAAAAGTAATAAGAATACAAGGCGTTTTTGAAAAGAGATCTATGGTTCGGGGGTTGGTTATACAATGGGAAGGTACTAGCACCCACTGTATCTATAGTACTCTATAGGAACCTTTTGAAATATCTGTTTTATTTAAAATTGATCGCTTGATTGAAAATAAATCGTTTTGGCCGAAAAAGGGATACGGACGGGTTTTTGAAGATACGACAACCTAACGTTGAAGTTTTGACTTAAAAGGTGTGAGTTTTGGAGAAATCGGATATTTGGAAAAATTATCCTAAGTTTTAATGAAATGAGGGTACTCGCTCGATCGTTTTTTGAGGACATGAAGTCAACAAAAATTAGACAATTCCCTTTGGATTGGTGCGAACAGAATAAACAAGTACAATGAAATAATTGACAGAAAATGATACGCAACAATTAAATGTGAACATGCATTTTTTATATGATTTTTTGTTTAATAGACGAAAAGAAAAAGTTTAATTGATTTTCACTTTTTTACACATTTTTTATGATAAAAGGGTAACGAGAATTAAGAGAAATGTTTTTTTTAGATTTTATATGTTTCTATTTTTTATGTTTTTATTATATTGGTATTTAATCAAAATGAGGGGAGTAAATTAAAGAAAAATAGAATGTCTTTTAGTTTTCTCATTTTACATGTTTTTTAGAGATATTAAATATTTTCTTTGAATTAAATCAAACCATGAATTGAACTAAAAATAAGCAAGACTAAAATTATTAAATAAACATAAATTTAAACTAAATGAGATTTGAGTAAAATATATTAAAGATTATCTATTGAAAATTGTATGTTATTCCTAAGAAAAATTAACTAATCTAAATTAATTAAGAAAAAGAAAGGAATTAAACTAATAAAAGATGGGATGAATAGCAAATGGAATGGGCTGGATGATTGGGATAAAGCCCAAGCGTGATGAAGACAGGGGGGGGTGTACAAATTCGTGGGCTTTAAGCTGAGAATAGGGTCCAAGGGATTAAGTTATGATTAGGGTTGTGTTTGTTTGTACAAAGGGATTTAGGGTTTGGCTTAAGGCAGAACGGCGCCTCTCTTCACGATCTTCATCTCTCTCGCGCAGCTTCTTCGTTTTCTTTGCCTCCAATGTCGATGTTTCCTTGTTCCGGCCACCCACACCAAGCTTCTCTTCCCTCCATTGTTGACGCGGCGGCTTTAAGCGGAGACGGTAATGACAAATCGTTTTCGTTAATGTTTGATTTAATTCGCGTGTAAACTTTACAGTTTCGTTGTTGATTTTTACAATTTCTTGGTTGACTTTATGGTTTCTTGGTTGATTCTGACTAGTTTTCCATTTTACTGTCCATGTCGATTTGAATGGCGTTTAAGGAATAAGAATGGAAGAAAGCGTTACCTAGGTGGAGAAGGAGGAGGAGCTTGGGGTGATGGAGGCCGGACAGCAGGGAGACGGCAGGCGCACACGGTGGTGAACGGTATTTGCGATTTCCTTCCTTTTGCTTGAATGTGCTACTGTGTTTGCTATTGTTGGAACCTGTTGAACTGCACTTTGGCTCTTTCTTCTTCTTCTTGAATGCGATGCTACCTTGTTCTTCTTGAAACTTGTTGAAGCCAAACCTTGTTTCTTTCCTCTTCTGATCGAATGTGATACTGCACTTGTTATCGTTGGAACTTGTTGAACTGCACTTTGGCTCTTTCTTCTTCTTCTTGAATATTATTGCCTAGGATACTTTGAGATGCTTGCCTTGTTGCCCAGTGATGTGTACACTGAGGGCCTCATCGATTTGCCTTGAAATGTTGCCTTGGATACTTTGTAGAATTGGATGATAACTCTCTCTTCTTCTTGAATGCTGTTGCCTATGGTGGGTTTATCGCCTATGATGAAAGAACTTTCTGAGGCTAGGGAATGGGTTTGAAAGCTTGGATATGCTGGATTTACGAAATGGTGAGGCTTGAACTTGTAAAGGTTTTATCAGGTTTATGTGGCTAGGCCTTAACAGTAGGGATATGGCTTTTATACTGGTATGAGGTTTGAGCTATGTTTTATGGTTTCAGTTCGATGACAGGCAGGTTAAGGCATTAGCAGGTTTTTCTATGGTTTTGACAGGATGCTATGGTTTTGACAGGATGCTATGGTTTGTGGTTTTCTTGACAGTAGGTTAAGGCATTAGCAGGTTTTTGGGTTTTGAGATGTGTTTTTATAACTTCTGTCTTTGTTGTTTTTTATATGCTGTTTTTATGAGGTTGGATCTATATCTTTGTTTTCTCTTGTTGTGTAATAACCACACTTCCCTCCTCTCTTGCGCTACAGGTCAGGAATTTGAAAACAAATCTCTTGGGATCTCCCTGAGCAATCTGCACTATGCTGACCCTCCCATTTTGTTTCTATTCCTATTCTAAGCTATTGGTTTTACTGGCTATATTTTTTATTTGTCTTGTATACCTCTTTCTGCCTAAGCTAAGCCTGCAAATCCCACACTTCTCCCTCTCTTTTTCTCTCTCAGAATGGCTTTGACAAAAGAGTGATAAGCTGTCTATTTTTTGAAAATGTAGTGGCTGAAAAATGATGAAAGAAAAAGGAATTTTGTTGCTTGCAAGAATAGTCAAACTGCATATTTGCTTTTAATCCAAATGTTGTTTGCTTCCTGATGTATAGGCCACGTTAAAAGGGGCATGCTTGCATATGGTTACTGCATATTTGTTGCTTATGCTGTATGCTCTGAAATTACATTTGGGATTAAAAACTAATGTGATTAGCTTAAGTATGCAGTTTTTTTTGGAAAATAATTTATGCATATGCTTTGAAATCCTTTTCTTTTTTTGTGAACCGGGAGTAATCCCGTGATTTGCAAAAAAATAATAACTGATTCCGGCCATTACATTTAATGATGAACATTAAAATTTATTTTCTGCATTTAATTATTTATTTGAATTCTAATTCTTTTCTTTTAATTGTGCAGGTAAAATTAAATGAGCGGACAAACGCATTGGATTGGAAGCTTTAAAATTAAGATAGACTAGTTTATTTCATTTTAATTTTGGCAATTCATTATTGTAATTTACTGCAATATATACAAATTTTACAAAATAACTTGTACCAAAAAAAAATGAATAAAAGAAACTATTTGTCCATTAATTCTTCTTCTTTATTTATTTATCGTTTATTATTTCTCCAAACGAATAATAATTGAAAACAAATTTCCAATTACCTACATTCAAAATAATAAACAGATAAATAATAATTATCATTGACCAACTAATACCTTCGATTATTTAATCCATCATTCTCAACTAAATTATAATAATTAAAATAGGATTTCAATTATTTAACCTAGAACGACGAACAATTAAACAGTCGTTATTGACCAATGAATTTCCTCAAATGCTTATTTATATTATTCATAACCTTTAAATTATATAATAACTAAGAATAAATTCTAGTTACTTAAATTTAAAAATAATGAGTAAATAAATAAAACGTCCGCACAATTAATGCGCCTCTTCTATGATGTTTATTTTATTATCCATACATCTTTAAATTAAATAATAATCGAAAAGATGGACTTCAATTATTTAAATTTTAGATAATGAACAAATTAATAAACATCATTTTTGCACGAATCGATTAAATGATTTAATGCTCAGCATAGATAGCTCCTGGCCCGAAAAAGTCATGAAATTTAAAATCGATGGATCAAGACAAATGTAATGTAAAGATGCAGATAGGAGACGACGTCTTAGGTCAAAATTTGGGGTACAACAGCTGCCCCTATTTAAGTTTCTTCTATCCGGAGATATGAAGATTAAAATCTTCGTGTCGACGAGATTGAAGGTACTTAAATACATAACTACGCAAATTTTGTCCTAAGATGCCGTCGTCATGTTCGGTATGAATGTAGCGATCTAACTCACAGAGAAAGATACTGTGAAATGAGACAATGTTGAGGGAATCGAACGTCAACAAAACACAAAGATATGAATTATACGCTACTGGGAGAACGAGCTACCGACTTCAAACGACAGACTCCTGACAGCGAATAAAATCGAGGGAATACAACCTCTAGCCCTAACGAAAAGAGCATCTTGCATAGGCCATAACGGATCATTGATCCAACACAGTGAATTCGCAACTCGAGGTCGACGATAGACGGAGAGTATCAAATTGCGGATAACTGATTACCGACTTCTGGAGGTATAGATTCGTACCAGACTTCTCTGCGAGATTTTCAGAGATATACTCAATAGTGCTGAGGTGATAAGACTGTAGATATGGAGGTTGTTCAAATAAAGAAAATTGCCAGTTGTTGTCGTCCACAGAAAATACCAATAACAAACAAGCTGCTCAAATAAAGAGGCTACCACTTGCTGTCGTCCGACGAAAATACCGATAACAAACAAGCTGCTCAAATAAAGAGGCTACCACTTGCTGTCGTCCGACGAAAATACCGATAAAAAACAAGCTGCTCAAATAAAGAGGCTACCACTTGCTGTCGTCCAAAGAAAATACCAGTAACATACAAGCTGCTCAAATAAAGAGGCCACCACTTGCTGTTTTCCGAAGAATAATAACGTACTGGTAACACGTACTGGTAACTCATGAAGAGTTTGCTGCTTGTCGCTTTCAAAAAGAGTAAATGACGTACTAGTAGTTCATGAAGAACTGCTGCTCGGCGCTTCCCAAAAAGGATAAAATGACGATGACGCACTAGTAGCTCATGAAGAACTGCTGCTCGGCGCTTTCACAAAGTCATAACTGACGCACTAGTAGCTCATGAAGAACTGCTGCTCGGTGCTTTCCAACGGAATAAAATGACGCACTAGTAGCTCGTGAAGAACTGCTGCTTGGCGCTTTCCGAAAGATAAAATAACGCACTAGTAGCTCATGAAGAACTACTGCTCGGCGCTTGTCGAAGATAGTAACGTACAAGTTGCTCGTGAAGAGCTACCGCTTGTCGTTTTCCAATGGTGCCTATAACGTACAAGTTGCTCATGAAGAGCTGCCGCTTGCCGTTTTCCAAAGAATAACTCAGAAGGAAATTGCAATGATATTGGCAGAGAATGAAATCCTCGTCAAAGAGGACCCTGAACCAATCCTTCCCGAGGAGATCATATACTTTAACGTGCAAAATAAATGCACCAACTGTCTGGGTCGCGATTTCACTGGGGAAAATCAAAGAGATAGCCTATGCAAGAGGCAACAACTTCATCCAGGAGTAACCAGAGAGAAAACAGTCAAACAAGACTCTACCCAATGAGAAAGTAACTCGATTGGGGAATTTATCCTATCCAGAAATGGACAAGGTAAGCTGAATCAAAAATCATCCACGAGGATTAGCTCAGCTGGGGAATTAGAAAGGAGGCGCACTTTATGCTTAAGTTGACACCCTATTTGGGAAGATCAAATACGCTATTTGAAAAGACACAACTAAGATGTACGAATTTAATGACATTAACAAATACAACTGTGTGTGCATGATGCGAGTGTGGATGAATAAATGAATGTCATGTATATGCTGACAAAACAGACAGATGGGATATCTTGGAGATAATAAGGTGTCACAGCAACGTAAATGCTCGGCCACTCTTGAAAAGATGGAAGATAAACGGAATACAAAGCAACGTCGGAAGATGTCACGCTACAAGGCCCAAGTCTTCTGAAGAGACGAACAATCAAATCCAATCTTCTAGCACCAATAAACCACTGGCATAAGACGAAGTGTACCGCACTTCAAAATCTCCCAAACAAAGGTAGCTAAAACCACACTTAACTGGAACGACTGGGGAGTCACCAAATTTAGCACCACCATAACCAAGCATGTACACAGCCAACACTTCATGATGATTTTGAAAGAAAACAAATTCATCATGCAAGTATAAATTACTGTACTGTTTTGCATTTCATGGCTTGACCATTTTCGGAACGACTGTTAATATTCCTTTCGTTATTCACGACACATTTTAGAAATAAGAATATTTTAAGTAAATTTGTTTCAAGTATTTCCATAAAATATTAAAATTTTGCCCACAAAAGGTAAATGCTCAAATTTCATTAATAAGATGGTAGTTCGCTAACAATGCGACTCCAACGGTTTACAAAAGTTTGGGGAAATAGTATGTGAAGTAAAAGGTCATACAAAAACAATGATCACTATTCTCCCTAACAACTTTGAATTCCAGAATATGCTCAGATGCCAAGACTGATTTGACCAGAAATTTGCCTAAGCGAAATACTTCTTGACTGCATCGGCGTTCAAGGGACGCGGGAGGTCTTCGCCATCCATATTGGCGAGAATCATGGCACCTCCAGAGAAAACTTTCTTAACAACATACGGTCCCTCATAGTTAGGAGCCCATTTGCCCCTAGAATCGGGTTGGAAAGATAATATCTTCTTGAGCACGAGGTCACCTTCTCTGAACTCGCGCGACCGAACCTTCTTATCAAAAGCCTTCTTCATTCTTTGCTGATACAACTGACCGTGACACAAAGCTGTTAATCTCTTTTCTTCGATTAAATTCAACTGATCGTACCTACTTTGACACCATTCGGCCTCGGAAAGCTTGGCTTCCATCAACACTCTCAGAGACGGAATCTCAACCTCCACGGGGAGTACTGCTTCCATACCATAAACCAGGGAGAAAGGGGTCACGCCTGTTGAAGTTCGAACCGAAGTACGATACCCGTGTAAAGCAAACGGAAGCATTTCATGCCAGTCCTTATAAGTTACCACCATCTTCTGGACGATCTTCTTGATATTCTTGTTAGCAGCTTCAACAGCCCCATTCATCTTCGGCCTGTAAGGAGAGGAATTATGATGCTCGATTTTGAACTCTTCACAAAGCTCCTTCATCATCTTGTTATTCAAATTCGACCCATTGTCAGTGATGATCTTACTCGGGATACCATACCGACAAATAATCTGATTCTTGATAAATCTGACTACCACCTGTCTGGTTACATTAGCATAAGATGCGGCTTCCACCCACTTAGTAAAATAATCGATCGCTACCAAGATGAAACGATGACCATTTGAAGCTTTGGGTTCAATCATCCCAATCATATCAATGCCCCACATGGAGAAAGGCCAAGGTGAAGATATAACATTGAGGAGGGTCGGCGGTACGTGCATCCTGTCCGCATAAATCTGGCATTTATGACACTTCTTCACATACTTGCAGCAATCAGATTCCATGGTCATCCAGTAGTAACCAGCTCTCAACATCTTTCTAGCCATTGCATGTCCATTGGCATGAGTGCCAAAGGATCCTTCGTGCACCTCTTGCATCAGCATGTCTGCTTCACGTCTGTCTACACATCTGAGCAAGACCATGTCGTAATTCCTCTTATACAACACCTCTTCATTGAGAAAGAAACTGCTTGCTAATCTTCTCAACATCTTCCTATCCTTATTGGATGCCCCTGGCGGGTACTCTTGAGTTTGAAGAACACGTTTGATGTCATAGAACCAAGGTTTGTCGTCGGTGACCTCTTCTACTGCGAACACATGAGCAGGTCGGTCAAGGCGCGTAACTCGGATTGTAGGCACGTCGTTCCAATCATTCACTTGAAACATTGAAGACAAAGTAGCCAAAGCATCAGCCATTTGATTCTCGTCCCTAGGGATGTGATGTAATTCCACCTTGTTGAAGAAGGTTAACAACCTTCTAGCATAGTCTCTGTAAGGGATCAAACCAGGATGACGAGTTTCCCATTCTCCTTTGATTTGATTAATCACTAGTGCCGAATCTCCGTAAATATCCAGAATCTTAATCCTTAGATCCACCGCTTCTTCGAGACCCATAATACATGCCTCATACTCCGCCATGTTGTTCGTACAGTCAAACTTCAGTCTTGCCGTGAACGGGATATGAGTACCTCGGGGAGTAACGATGATTGCCCCAATTCCATTTCCATAGGAATTCACAGCTCCGTCAAATATCAAACCCCATCGGGATTCAGGATCAGGTCCTTCTTCAGGTAACGGCTCTTCACAGTCTTTAGCTTTCAAGTACATAACATCTTCATCGGGGAAGTCAAACTTGACGGATTGATAGTCTTCAATTGGTTGGTGAGCCAAATGATCGGCCAAAACACTCCCTTTGATCGCTTTCTGAGTGTGATACTCAATGTCATATTCAGATAACAACATCTGCCAACGGGCTATCCTTCCAGATAAGGCGGGCTTCTCAAAGATATACTTGATTGGGTCCATTTTGGAGATCAACCAAGTAGTGTGATTAATCATATACTGGCGCAGACGGCGAGCAGCCCAGGCTAAAGCACAACAGGTTTTCTCAAGCAATGAATATCGAGACTCGCAGTCTGTGAATTTCTTACTCAGATAATATACAGCGTGCTCCTTTCTTCCAGTCTCGTCTTGTTGACCAAGCACACATCCCATGGAATCTTCTAATATGGTCAAGTACATGATCAATGGTCTTCCTTCCACCGGAGGAATCAAAATGGGAGGTTCGAGCAAATATTCTTTGATACTATCGAAAGCTTTCTGACAATCCTCTGTCCACACACATCCTTGGTTCTTGCGGAGAAGCTTGAAAATCGGCCCACAAGTAGCAGTCATGTGAGATATGAACCTAGAAATGTAATTCAATCTCCCAAGGAATCCTCTTACTTGTTTTTCTGTCTTGGGTGCGGGCATTTCCCGAATAGCTTTGACTTTATCGGGATCTACTTCAATACCTTTCTGACTGACAATGAAGCCTAAAAGTCTTCCCGAACGAACGCCAAAAGTGCATTTGTTGGGATTCAGACGGAGTTTGTACTTCCTCAAACGCTGGAATAGCTTTAACAAATGCTCCAAGTGATCTTCTTCAGTCTGTGATTTGGCGATCATGTCGTCCACATACACTTCGATCTCCTTATGCATCATGTCATGAAACAAAGCAGTCATGGCCCTTTGGTACGTTGCACCAGCATTCCTCAAACCAAACGGCATAACTCGATAACAGAAAGTTCCCCACGGTGTAATGAAAGCGGTCTTTTCCATATCTTCCGGTGCCATCTTGATTTGGTTGTAACCAGAGAAACCATCCATGAAAGAAAAGACTTTGAACTTGGCAGTACTGTCGACCAATACATCAATATGAGGTAATGGGAAATCATCCTTCGGACTAGCTCTGTTCAGATCTCTGTAGTCTACACACATCCGGACCTTACCATCCTTCTTAGCAACAGGCACGATGTTGGCTAACCACTGAGGATAGACCGACGTCACAAGAAAACCTGCGTTGATCTGCTTCTGAACTTCTTCTTTAATCTTATCGGCCATGTCAGGACGAGTCCTTCTCAACTTCTGTTTGATCGGTGGACACTCAGGTCTCAACGGTAAACGATGCTCTACGATGTCGTTGTCCAACCCTGGCATATCTTGGTAAGACCACGCAAACACATCAACATACTCTCTGAGAAGTTCCAACATCTTCTCCTTAACTTCCGGGATAAGCAATGCTCCGACTTTGACTTCCTTTCTAACTTCTTCATCACCCAAATTGACCAACTCTACAGGTTCTTCAAATGGTTGAATGACCTTCTCATCTTCCTCGATCAAACGGGAAATCTCAACAGGAATCTCTTCATCATCCTCTCCTTCGGCTCTGAGCACAGGGAATTCAAAGTTGGGAGAGGGCATAGGATCATTGTTTTCGATGGTTAAGTCATGAAGTAATCTGCACACATGATTATGCTTTATTTTTAGAAATCGATTTGTGCAAATAAAACTAAATGTTCTTAATCAATTTTCATTATTATTTCCCGAAAAAGTGAAAAATAAAACAGCAGTGGACAAAATATCATTTTTATTCATTGAAAGGGAGATACTTGAAACAAAAAGCCCAGACATTTCTCTTTTGCCTTGGGCAGAGCAAAAGGAATTATTTTTCATAGCCCGACACAAAATACGTTTCGCCTTGGGCAGAGCGATTTTTTTTTTTTAAAAGAAAAATGAACAAAACATTACTCGGAAACGTGCATAACCACAGGAATATCAACAGCTATCCAGTTTTGGCAAGCCAATCCAGGCGTCACAAACACGGGCAAATCCTCCTCGGAATCATCATCTATGACAGCATCAACCTCAGGATGTACAAACCCTGCACTTCGAAAGACCTCTTGAATTGGACGAACAACCACCTCTTTCTTGACCCTTGCAGATATTGGATGAAAACCCAAACCTTCCCCAGACTTGTTCTCGGGTAACGTCAACACCTGGCCCCATCCTTCGGCCGAACCACTCTCCACTACTCGCCGTGCATCCTCAAAAGAAGAGATGGATGCCCCCTGCTTCTTCACGGTATCCTTAGCAACAGATAGGCCCTGAAACTGGGTCCCGACGTCCTCGTCAGCATCAATAAAAGAAAACGATGATAAATGACTTACCACCATGGCCTGCTCTCCCCCAATCATCACTAGCTTCCCATGCCTCACAAATTTTAATCTCTGATGGAGCGTGGAGGTGACTGCCCCGGCATCATGGATCCAGGGACGGCCCAATAAACAACTATAAGCAGCACGGATGTCCATCACTTGGAAAGTGATTTGAAAAGTGTGGGGGCCAATCACTATGGGAAGATCCACTTCACCGATAACCGTCTTCTTGGAACCGTCAAAGGCTTTAACAATTACTCCGCTAGGCCTCATAGGAGCACCTGGATATGAAAGTCGAGACAACGTGGTCTTGGGCATCACATTCAATGACGAGCCGGTATCCACTAACACGCTTGATAAGGTATCGTTCCCACAACTTACTGAAATGTGCAGAGCCATATTATGGTTTCTCCCCTCCTCCGGGAGTTCTTCATCACTGAAACCCAAGTTGTTACACGAGGTTATATTCCCCACAATCCCGTCAAACTGATCAACTGTCACATCATGGTCTACGAACGCCTGGTCCAACACTTTCATCAAGGCTTCTCTGTGTGCCCCAGAATCTCTCAATAAGGCAAGCAAGGAAATCTTGGAAGGTGTTTGCAGAAGCTGGTCCACAATTTTATACTCGCTTCTTTTGATAAGCTTTAAGATTTCATCTTCTTCAGGGTGAGGGATAGGTTCACTGGATCGACCTATCTCAACCCTTGGTTCATTTCTTACAGGAATCTCCGCCGGCATGGGCCTCCTTACTTGAACTTCTGGTCTTCTTGTCGGTACCGCGGCAAAAACACGCCCACTTCTTGTCACTCTACTTACATCGGCAATATTAACGAAAGACGGTCTAGTTGGTATGGGGACTTCTACCCCATTCTCGATCATGGTGGCGTTATACTTGTACGGCACGGCTTGGTCTGAGCTATAAGGCACAGGGCCAGGTGGGTAAATAATCAAAGGATCAGCAGACGCAGTCTGGCTGTTGTAAGCAATCTCTACTGATTCTGGCAAATTAAACTGTGGGGTGATAACATTCACTTCATCTTCGGGATTTCGGTCATAGGTAATAGTAATAATTCTCTGATCTAGCAACTTCTGAATGTCCTCCTTCACAATAGGACAATCCTCTTCTCTTGAACAAAACTGGCAAACGTCATAGTCATGTTGGTGCCTAACAAAGGCAAGTCTTCTCAAACTTTGGTGTAACCTGATCAATGATTCTCTGATGTGCTCGACTTGGAAAACTCGGAACTTCCCCGGGCAACCCTCCACCATATTCACAGAAGCTGCCCCATGTCGGGGCAAAGGGTTATCTCTGACATTTGGATTCACATCCTTAAAAGACAAGATGCCATGCTTAATTAATCTCTGCACATCCGCCTTCAACGCAAAGCAATTCTCAAGGTTGTGCCCCGGCGACCCTTGATGATATTCACAGAATTGATCCGCCTTGTACCACGGGGAAGCACTGTTCGGTGCGACAGGAGGTGGTTTTGTTGTGATGAGATTCTTTCTAATGAGAGCGGGAAACAATTCAGTATACGTCATAGGAATGGCATCAAACTGCGGCTTTCTGGGCGAGCGATTCTGATTGTTGAGCGGATAGGCCTGTTGTCGAGGCTGCTGTTGAAAAGTTCGTTGTTGAGGTGGCGGAATCTGATGAGATGGGGCTACCAAAGCTGGGCGGACAGCCGGAGTGACTGCCGCGACGTGAGATTAGCCTCTCCTAGGCCTACCTGGAAACAAAGCACTAACATCTTGCTCTTTCCTCTTCGGGAAAACACCTCCGAACTTCTTCACACTGCTGGACGTACTCCCTTCTTTAATCAAACGTCCTTCACGAATTCCTTCCTCTAATCGCATACCCATGCTCACCATCTCGGTAAAGTCACTGGGCGCGCTGGCTATCATCCTCTCATAGTAAAAGGATCCCAAAGTCTTCAAAAATATCTTAGTCATCTCTTTCTCCTCCAGAGGTGGATGGATCTGAGCAGCAATTTCACGCCACCTCTGGGCGTACTCCTTAAAAGATTCTCGGTCTCTTTGCGACATTGCCCGGAGTTGATCCCTGTCCGGCGCCATGTCAACATTATACTTGTACTGATGGACAAAGGCTTCACTGAGATCGTTAAAATTGCGGATTCGAATGCTGTCCAATCCCATATACCACTTCAAGGCAGCACCCGTCAAACTATCTTGAAAATAATGAATCAATAAATCATGATTATCAGAATACGTGGACATCTTCCTCACGTACATTGTCAAATGGCTTCTAGGACACGAATCCCCCTTGTATCTTTCAAAGTCTGGTGTTTTGAACTTCGTCGGAATCTTGACATTCGGAACCAAACAAAGATCATGTGTGCTCTTCCCAAACAGATCCTTCCCCTTCAAGGCTCTAAGCTCTTTCTGCATTTCCTGGAACTGATCCTGAAATTCCTCCATTCTATCAAAGAGACCCATACTTTCAGCAGGTTCGGCAGGATAAATTGGTTCATTCAAGTATGGCACTGAGTGGACCACAGGAGCAACGGTCGTCATAACTGGTTGCGGAAAAGGTGTTACCGACGGAATTACTGGCGGCAGTGCAGTCGTTTCCGGTTGAGGAAGAGACAATGCAGGCTGAAATATAGGTTGGGCGGTAGGTTGATACCCCTCTGGCATAAAGTTGTAAGGCATTCCCCAAGGAAAACCTTTCGGCATCTGATGTTGGATCGGAGAGTTGATTTGAGTTGCGAAGGCAGGAGCGATAACAATCTCGGAAACCACTGGAGTTGAAGTCTGAATCTCGGCAGCCGTAGTCGATGGCTGATTCTGAACAGCCACCAAACTTTCCACCAATGCTGTTAACTTTTCCATCTCGGCACGAAGCGTAGCAACTTCCCCACGAAGCTCGTGATTTTCCTGTTCCAAATCTTCCATTCTTTTCTGACGACTGGCCCGAGTGTCGTGTTGGTGAGACAGCTTGGCAACCTTCGGTGGAAAAAGAACAAGAATGAGACCCTAGAAAACATGTGATGTGGAATGTGAAATGATGCATGATGGTGATGCAAATGATGACTCATTTTAAAAGTTTTTCAAGGAACTTTAGTAACTTTGCATACATCAATGGTAAAGGAATTTGGAATAACAAAAACTCAATCCGTTAATCGAAAGCGATAAATTACAACTTACAATTTGGAATAGTAAATTACAACCTTGGAATAACAAATCCACTAATGAAAGCAATAAATTACAACTTGCAACCTGAAAACCATAATAAAGTGATAAATTACATTTTAAAACATGAAGCAGTAAATTACAACTTGGAGCATGAAGCCCGAAATAAGACCATAAGTTACAACTTTGGAGCATGAAGCCCTTAAGAAAACAATAAATTACAACTTCGGAGCATGAAGCCCTTAAGAAAACAATAAATTACAACTTCGGAGCATGAAGCCCTTTTACATAGTTTTACAAAATGACATCAATAAAATAAACTAAAGCTAAAGCTCACTCAGAATCCTCAGATGACGGACCAAACACCAGCTGTAGTCGGAGCTTCTTGATCTTTTCTTCATAAAAGTCTTCCAAATCTTTCTTTTCCGCTATCAGTCGATCGATGATTTCTTCTTGTGGATTAGGAACGAGAGCCACGTTTACTGAACATTCCCTTTTCCTCTTCCTTTCACTCGCGTATTTCTTCAACAAGGCATCCTTCTGGCGAAGCTTCTCATCGTGGTCAACGAACCGGCCGTCTTGAATAAGCAACAACTCCTTCTTTTCTTTCAGCTGTCGAGTCAGGACTCGATTCTCGTACTCGGACATATGGTACTTTTCCTTCCAAGCATCCCTCTCGGACTTCATCCTAGCCAGGTTCCCTTGATATTCTCCTACATCTGCGATTGGGATAGCAACTGATGATGGTGCGATGGCAGGGAACAAAGGTTTCTCAAGTTTATATGGCATCTTGAGAGCACAAGCCCTAGCACGGACCCACTGTAGGTAAGGTTCCAAAGAGACGGCACCTCTATGTCCCAGCATATCTCTCCCTTTCTTGTGGATATGGCGCCAAGCTCCTTCAATCTCTCTCTTAGCAGTCTGATGATCTTGTCCTTCCTGAAGAAAGAAACCACTCACATGGATACTGTTCGGCTTATCTCTCATCGGGTACCCGAACTGACGACGCGCTAGAACAGGGTTGTAGTTGATTCCACCTCTCGTACCAAGAAGGGGTACATTGGGAAAAGCACCACAGCTGTCAATGATCTCTACGTCATGGTAAGCTCGATTGTACCAGTCAATGTCGAAATGAGTGAGAGCCATAATCTTTGGCGCCCAACGCGGTTCCTTCTCGAGATCCCAGAAAGCATCGGACCCAGGTAAATGCGAGACGTACCACTGATACAGCAACGGTACGCAACAAATAATCATTCCTCCTTGACGAGAGTTTCGAAGATGGATAGAGTAATACGTGTCCCCTAGCAGCGTAGGGACCGGATTTCCAATCAGGAAAACTCTGATGGCATTGACATCCACAAATTTATCAATGTTAGGGAATAAGAAAAGACCATACGCGAGTAAAGCAAACACGTCCTCGAAGGCAACGGTATCCTTTGTATCAGCAAAATGACGAGCTTTCTTCAACAGAAACTGAGCCGGCAAACCCCGGATTCCTCCTTTCGTAGTCATATTCTCTTCTATCTCTGACTTCTTCAGATGGGTGATGGCTGCTATCTCATGAGATTTAGGCTCCTCTTCTAATCCGGAAAAAGGAACACGGTCGACGATCGGCAAACCAAGGATATAGGAGTACTCCTCTAAGGTAGGCATCAGCTGATAATCCGGGAAGGTGAAACATCGATACAAGGGATCATAGAACTGAACCAAAGTGTTGAGGATGCCTTTCTTCATCTTGCGCTTCATGAGCGGTACGATGGACCCATATTTCTTCTGAAAATCTGTCGGACTCTCTATCTTCGGAATCAAACTCTTCAATTCTTCAATCTCGGGCTCTTTGAAGCTAAAGCTTCGAGTATTTCTCCTTCCAAGTTCCATAATACCCTGAGACGTTTGCAAAAATCATTCCAAAGTTCCTTGAAAAACGAGTTTTTACAAAGATGTTGATGAATGCATGGATGAATGATAATGCGACAGTCACACACAAGTTTGCAAATATGGGGTTTAAAGGTTCAAAGCTCAGCATGGAGTCGAGGGTAAAGCCCACCCAAAGGTATGTACTAATGTTTCGATCACACCTGTAAGACAAGGTTTTAAGAGTTCCCAGAGTCTGCATCCCTCTTTCGGATATTACCAACGTCTTGATTACTCAATAATTAGCAATATTCTCAAGAGAAACTCGTCCGAGCGTAGCATCGCGTAACAACTACTTCCGAATTACTCCGTGATAGTCTCCGCGCTACACCTAAAAAGGCCAAGATGGGTTAGGGTTCTACGGTCCTCAACTTCTCGGGCTCCTAGGTCGAAAATAATAATGTCTTCCCGATTACTCGGTAAACAAATATTAAGTTCAAGAGGGCCTTCCATTGAGTGGGGGATCTCATGCCTCCTTCTTCGGGATTACTCCCTCAAAGTTAACATGACTATACCGCCCGTCCTATTCCTTAAGTGTTACTTAATCCGGGTATAGGATTCGTCCTTTGCAAAAAACCCGAATAACCCCAATTTAAACACATAATCAAGCAAATCTAATAATAATGAAACAGATAAAACAAATTAGGCTTAACCCACTTAGGGATGGACCAGCAAGAGGTCAATCTGTCCCCAGCAGAGTCGCCAATTCTGTAGCGATAAAAAATGTAGCGGGGTAAATCGGAGATCGAATTATTGATTAATTCGTCTCACAAAAGCAAGAGTCGCCACCGCGCTTTATTGTTTCCAAAGGAAAAGGGAAGAGAGCGAAATAAAACCCTAAATATGCAATGTAAATAATACTTTTAAAAGTAATAAGAATACAAGGCGTTTTTGAAAAGAGATCTATGGTTCGGGGGTTGGTTATACAATGGGAAGGTACTAGCACCCACTGTATCTATAGTACTCTATAGGAACCTTTTGAAATATCTGTTTTATTTAAAATTGATCGCTTGATTGAAAATAAATCGTTTTGGCCGAAAAAGGGATACGGACGGGTTTTTGAAGATACGACAACCTAACATTGAAGTTTTGACTTAAAAGGTGTGAGTTTTGGAGAAATCGGATATTTGGAAAAATTATCCTAAGTTTTAATGAAATGAGGGTACTCGCTCGATCGTTTTTTGAGGACATGAAGTCAACAAAAATTAGACAATTCCCTTTGGATTGGTGCGAACAGAATAAACAAGTACAATGAAATAATTGACAGAAAATGATACGCAACAATTAAATGTGAACATGCATTTTTTATATGATTTTTTGTTTAATAGACGAAAAGAAAAAGTTTAATTGATTTTCACTTTTTTACACATTTTTTATGATAAAAGGGTAACGAGAATTAAGAGAAATGTTTTTTTTAGATTTTATATGTTTCTATTTTTTATGTTTTTATTATATTGGTATTTAATCAAAATGAGGGGAGTAAATTAAAGAAAAATAGAATGTCTTTTAGTTTTCTCATTTTACATGTTTTTTAGAGATATTAAATATTTTCTTTGAATTAAATCAAACCATGAATTGAACTAAAAATAAGCAAGACTAAAATTATTAAATAAACATAAATTTAAACTAAATGAGATTTGAGTAAAATATATTAAAGATTATCTATTGAAAATTGTATGTTATTCCTAAGAAAAATTAACTAATCTAAATTAATTAAGAAAAAGAAAGGAATTAAACTAATAAAAGATGGGATGAATAGCAAATGGAATGGGCTGGATGATTGGGATAAAGCCCAAGCGTGATGAAGACAGGGGGGGGGGGGGGGGGGGGGTGTACAAATTCGTGGGCTTTAAGCTGAGAATAGGGTCCAAGGGATTAAGTTATGATTAGGGTTGTGTTTGTTTGTACAAAGGGATTTAGGGTTTGGCTTAAGGCAGAACGGCGCCTCTCTTCACGATCTTCATCTCTCTCGCGCAGCTTCTTCGTTTTCTTTGCCTCCAATGTCGATGTTTCCTTGTTCCGGCCACCCACACCAAGCTTCTCTTCCCTCCATTGTTGACGCGGCGGCTTTAAGCGGAGACGGTAATGACAAATCGTTTTCGTTAATGTTTGATTTAATTCGCGTGTAAACTTTACAGTTTCGTTGTTGATTTTTACAATTTCTTGGTTGACTTTATGGTTTCTTGGTTGATTCTGACTAGTTTTCCATTTTACTGTCCATGTCGATTTGAATGGCGTTTAAGGAATAAGAATGGAAGAAAGCGTTACCTAGGTGGAGAAGGAGGAGGAGCTTGGGGTGATGGAGGCCGGACAACAGGGAGACGGCAGGCGCACACGGTGGTGAACGGTATTTGCGATTTCCTTCCTTTTGCTTGAATGTGCTACTATGTTTGCTATTGTTGGAACCTGTTGAACTGCACTTTGGCTCTTTCTTCTTCTTCTTGAATGCGATGCTACCTTGTTCTTCTTGAAACTTGTTGAAGCCAAACCTTGTTTCTTTCCTCTTCTGATCGAATGTGATACTGCACTTGTTATCGTTGGAACTTGTTGAACTGCACTTTGGCTCTTTCTTCTTCTTCTTGAATATTATTGCCTAGGATACTTTGAGATGCTTGCCTTGTTGCCCAGTGATGTGTACACTGAGGGCCTCATCGATTTGCCTTGAAATGTTGCCTTGGATACTTTGTAGAATTGGATGATAACTCTCTCTTCTTCTTGAATGCTGTTGCCTATGGTGGGTTTATCGCCTATGATGAAAGAACTTTCTGAGGCTAGGGAATGGGTTTGAAAGCTTGGATATGCTGGATTTACGAAATGGTGAGGCTTGAACTTGTAAAGGTTTTATCAGGTTTATGTGGCTAGGCCTTTACAGTAGGGATATGGCTTTTATACTGGTATGAGGTTTGAGCTATGTTTTATGGTTTCAGTTCGATGACAGGCAGGTTAAGGCATTAGCAGGTTTTTCTATGGTTTTGACAGGATGCTATGGTTTTGACAGGATGCTATGGTTTGTGGTTTTCTTGACAGTAGGTTAAGGCATTAGCAGGTTTTTGGGTTTTGAGATGTGTTTTTATAACTTCTGTCTTTGTTGTTTTTTATATGCTGTTTTTATGAGGTTGGATCTATATCTTTGTTTTCTCTTGTTGTGTAATAACCACACTTCCCTCCTCTCTTGCGCTACAGGTCAGGAATTTGAAAACAAATCTCTTGGGATCTCCCTGAGCAATCTGCACTATGCTGACCCTCCCATTTTGTTTCTATTCCTATTCTAAGCTATTGGTTTTACTGGCTATATTTTTTATTTGTCTTGTATACCTCTTTCTGCCTAAGCTAAGCCTGCAAATCCCACACTTCTCCCTCTCTTTTTCTCTCTCAGAATGGCTTTGACAAAAGAGTGATAAGCTGTCTATTTTCTGAAAATGTAGTGGCTGAAAAATGATGAAAGAAAAAGGAATTTTGTTGCTTGCAAGAATAGTCAAACTGCATATTTGCTTTTAATCCAAATGTTGTTTGCTTCCTGATGTATAGGCCACGTTAAAAGGGGCATGCTTGCATATGGTTACTGCATATTTGTTGCTTATGCTGTATGCTCTGAAATTACATTTGGGATTAAAAACTAATGTGATTAGCTTAAGTATGCAGTTTTTTTTGGAAAATAATTTATGCATATGCTTTGAAATCCTTTTCTTTTTTTGTGAACCGGGAGTAATCCCGTGATTTGCAAAAAAATAATAACTGATTCCGGCCATTACATTTAATGATGAACATTAAAATTTATTTTCTGCATTTAATTATTTATTTGAATTCTAATTCTTTTCTTTTAATTGTGCAGGTAAAATTAAATGAGCGGACAAACGCATTGGATTGGAAGCTTTAGAATTAAGATAGACTAGTTTATTTCATTTTAATTTTGGCAATTCATTATTGTAATTTACTGCAATATATACAAATTTTACAAAATAACTTGTACCAAAAAAAAATGAATAAAAGAAACTATTTGTCCATTAATTCTTCTTCTTTATTTATTTATCGTTTATTATTTCTCCAAACGAATAATAATTGAAAACAAATTTCCAATTACCTACATTCAAAATAATAAACAGATAAATAATAATTATCATTGACCAACTAATACCTTCGATTATTTAATCCATCATTCTCAACTAAATTATAATAATTAAAATAGGATTTCAATTATTTAACCTAGAACGACGAACGATTAAACAGTCGTTATTGACCAATGAATTTCCTCAAATGCTTATTTATATTATTCATAACCTTTAAATTATATAATAACTAAGAATAAATTGTAGTTACTTAAATTTAAAAATAATGAGTAAATAAATAAAACGTCCGCACAATTAATGCGCCTCTTCTATGATGTTTATTTTATTATCCATACATCTTTAAATTAAATAATAATCGAAAAGATGGACTTCAATTATTTAAATTTTAGATAATGAACAAATTAATAAACATCATTTTTGCACGAATCGATTAAATGATTTAATGCTCAGCATAGATAGCTCCTGGCCCGAAAAAGTCATGAAATTTAAAATCGATGGATCAAGACAAATGTAATGTAAAGATGCAGATAGGAGACGACGTCTTAGGTCAAAATTTGGGGTACAACAGGTTCCTTCAAAAATAAAACAGTCATGTCCCTCGAAATGGGGACGCTTTAGAAAATACCCATAAAAATCAAAAAGATCATAGTCCCTCGATGACCTTACAGTTGCCTTCTCTGTAAATGATCTAGTCCCTAAACAAAATTGTTAAAGCGTCTCCACAAGTTTCCTTCGTGACTGTAACGTCTCTTCGATGTCCCTCAAACATCCAACGATAGGGCTACCTACTCACAAATAGTAGGATAACACTGTCTAAAGGATAGGAAGAAAAGAATAACCTTTTTCGAGTGCAAAGTAGATAGCTGTTGGAAGTTTTCTCAAAAACATTTTACACTTACACAAATACTACTTTTCAAAAACAATTTTCAAAAACATTTTCTTTGTTAACACTCTTGAGGACTGATACAAGAGTTAAATGCAAACAAAATCGCCACACTAAGGCATTTCAAAAGATTTTTCAAACACACGAAGCATAAAGCACTTTCAAAATGAGCAAACCTCTAAGAGCCCATTGAAAACTACGGATGGAAAGGGTGCTAGCACCTTCCCTTTTCATAATCTACCCCCTTACTCAGAACAATCTCGAAAAGGTCTTTTTCTATTCTTTTCACCCTTTCCTTAATTTGGATAAAAGAAAAGTCGGTGGCGAGTCTTGCTTACCGTAACATTTGCAAACACAAACGCAAAACCAGTATTAAACAGTCGATTCTTCTACCGTATCACACCTGAACTATTTCTTTTGTGATTACAGTCTGCGGGATGCCCTAGTTTTTTATTAAGTCTCCTTCATAGGTTTTGACTTAGCAGGTTTTTCTTTTGAAAAATAATGACTGTATGTTTTAGTGATTACGGGGAACCATCACTATCTTTAGAAGAGCATCTTCAACATTATTCATCGTGTATGAAGGTAGAGCTTGCGACTAAATACACATTTGAATTAACTGAGAAACTACCCTGCCCCAGGTCATGATTAAAGGTTTCAATTTGTGTGAAAAAGAAAACTCCTACTTCTTAGGCTCAAAGGGGTTTACTAGGGATTATCTTCCTTATAACTCCACTGCTTAGGATTTGAAACAACGTCTGTACATCGTCAGCCAGGTCTGTTCAAAATCATATTGTAGAGATTGTGGTATCTTTTTCGTTATCCTCCCTCTAACAGCTTATAGCTTTTAATTGAGAGTTGAATATCACAAAAAGGAAGTAAAAGCATAGTTTCAGAATAGTGAAAACAAATGGATTAGTTCAAGACATATGTATGTAATGCATTAATGGAATAACAAAGTTTGACATAAAATAAGTGTTCGAACAATCAAAAGAAACTACAATTTGAAAATTCTAATGAACAAAAATCATCTGTGTACGAACTTGTCACTTCAGATGGTGTGCCTTTGAGGGATGGCAGAAAAATTTAGTCTGACCATCTTGTGTGAAATCCAGCATTCCTTCGTCGATCAAGTCTTGAACCTTATTTTTCAACGTCCAACAGTTGTTAGTGTCATGTCCAGGACTGCTGGAGTGGTATGCATACCTTGCATTTGGATTTTACATTGGAGAGGCGGTGTTGGGATTCTGAGAAGGACCCTTCAATGTTATCAACTCCATCTTCAACATGTGTTGCAATACTTGAGTCGAGGACATGTTGATTTTGGTGAATTTCCTTTTGGGCATGTCCTGCTTACGTTAATTGCCTTGTCATTATTGTGGCACCGGTGCTGGATTAGAAACCCGCACTGCCCCCATAGATTGGTTGAGATTTCTCTTATTGCGACCCTTTTGGTCGTATATAGTACTGGACTCTTTCATTCCATTGTATGGTCTCTTCTGAATACTTGAAGATGCATTCCCCAGGATTTCATCGCTCTTGAGTTTATTTTCAACATGTTCCCGCATGAACATGTCATCTAATTCCCTGTCTGCCAAGAGAGGTGGTTCATTGATTAGGCCCCAAATTTTAGCAGTTTTCCCAAGACGGTCGTATCTGTCTTGATGAAGCTTGCTGATGAGAATCCTTAACTCTTGTTGTCCCCGAGCTAAATTTTGGATAAAAGACATATGACTACTCATCTGGATTCTCATCCTTTCCATCTCAACTTGCAGTTGTTCCAACTGGTCATCCTTGTTGTCTTCATGATTTTTCTTGGTCATGTTCCCAGCGAGGAGTGCTTTCAATTCTTCTTGCCCCTTGGATAGATTCAGGAACATTTCCTTGAACTGAGCATCTTGAGTTTGGAGATCTCTATCGTTCTGTTCGAGAGCCATCTTCCTTGATAAAATAAACAGCGAGAAAACAAGAAACCTGTCTTGAGAATACATGTTATGTAATGACATGCATGCAATGTTTTCAAGGATCTCGCGGCGTAAACACAAGAAAATGTTTGAATTTTGATTGCATCTTGGACGGAATAACTTCATATCATTGAATGTCCTTCTACAAGAATCAATCTCACCATGTCGAGTGGGTCATAGCCTATGACTCAAGTTATCGTGCTTTGGTCTTTTGACGACATTGGCTAGAGGAAAATAAATCCCCTTGCCCATTGCTAGACGTTTGGTTCATCATACCTTGACGACATTTGGTTAGAGGAAAATGAATCCTCCTGCCCCTTGCTAGGCGACTGGTTCATGATAGCCTGCATCACTCCCCCTTGAGATCCTTGAGTTGGTCAGTGAGAATGATATGGTATGATGTTATGAGGTGTATGATATGCACCAAACAAAATTGTAAGGTGGTGTAAACAAGTATGTTTTGCAAGAAGCCCAGTTTATTGGATAATGACTGTCGTACCCCAAATTTGTCCTACCTTGACGATTATAGTTTCAAGATTAAAAAAATAGAAGAAATGTTTAATTAAAGATAGTACAATAATATCTGATGGCCCATCTTTATCCAAGACTAGGAGGTGCATTTTAATATGTTTTTTTTTTTAAATCAGAAAGACTTACATGGCCGTAAACCCACTCACAAAGCATGTTGGCCTATGGCCCATGCAATTCGAAAATGGAAAAATTATTCAAATAACTATTATGTACTTAAGTCTTAAAACCAACCTAAGTTTAAGTTGTTAGTTGGACTTAAATATCAATACGATTCCGAATTACAGACCCATTAAAGTTTCTTCATTAGACGGCCTATGTTGGCTCTTTTGTTAAGAAGTAAAGAGAGGGGGGGTGTACGTATCAGCCCATAGTAATTCATTTTTAAAAGGCCCAGACAATGGATGCAATCTGGGTCCATTTGGCATTTTTGAGAAAATCATTTTTATTTTGTTTTCTGTTACTGTTATTATTGAAAAAAATTTATTATAATTATTTTATTAAATATTTTTTATAAAGTATTTATTAAAAGATTTGTTTTAAGAATTGTTTGATCAAAAGAAATAAAAAAAATAAAATTTGCTTCATGGCCTAAGGAATAGGCACAGTCCGTGCCAACAATTCTGTAAACGAAAAAAGTCATTACTGGGCAATTGAGGCCCAAAAACAGAAGATGCTGTAATAAAAAAAACAACAATGATGATGGGCTGAATTCATATAATCAGTGTTGGCCCAAATCTAATAAACTGTTACTGTACTAATCTAAGAAAATTAGCGCATGTTTTCCTCCACAAACTAGTACTGTTGAAATCAAACATAAAAACAATTTTAAAAATAAAACAAAATCTACAGAACAGGTATTCAAAGAAATCAAATGATTATTAATATTTAATCAAATCTTACAAAATCCAAATATTACAGCGCAATCGAATATACAAATCTCAGAAATAATCTAATACAAAATTAAATCGCTAGGTTACAGAAACAGTATCAATGCAAAATCAATTAACAACAATCAAAATCCCTAAATATATGTCAAGTAATTGTAATAACTAATTATCTAAACTAACCCTAATTTCTAGAGGGATATATATCCAAAAATTAATCTACAGAATGGGGGAGGAGATCAAGAACAGAAACGGAGAGACGTTTATAGAGAGAAGAAGAATTTAGTGTCGATTGGGGTTTCAATTTCCGAAACCCTAATCGGTCTCCTTTGCCAACCGTGAACCACCGCTACCCGTCGCTAGCCACTGTCACAATCCTCATTCCACCGTCACCTGCGAAAAAGAAGAAGAATAGGTGAATTGGACATTTGAAGTTGAAGAACGGCAATCGCTAAAAAGGGTAAATAAGACATAGCTTGCTATTTGTTGTTTTTGCATTTGGGGGTTACGATTAAGGGGTTCTGGGTTGTGGTTTGTGATTACACCGCCGTGGATTAGAAGAGAGAAGGGTTGTAAGGTTTGAGAAGAGGAAGACAAAGGGTCTACTTGCAAAGAGAGAGAGAGAGATATAAAGAGAGAGAGAGAGAGAGAGGGGGGAGAACGAAAGAGAAAGGGGTTAGCTGTAACGAAAATGATGGAAATGAGTTAAAACAATATTTTGTATTCCTTCTGATCCAGTGCACACGCATTCACACTAGTTATCATACTCCCTCACCTTTGTCCATTCAATGCGCATCAGACGGCCGTAAGGCCAAGTCTGCATGATAAGATTAGTACTCCCTCGCGTACACAATCTAATCGGCCTCTCTCTAAATTGCATTTGGGCTTAGCCCATTACTTTTCACACCACCCTTCCTCTGAATTGCTAAACCACAAAACAACATGCACCCCCCTGATTTGAGTTATCATTGGGCCTAGCCCAGATCTCCTTTTAATACCCCCTATTTTACTTGTTAATTAGAATTTACAACCCCCCTGAATTTTATTTATTTATTTATTTTTATAATTCAATTATTATTTCTATTTTTTATACACACACACACACACACACACACACACACACACACACACACACACAGATATATATATATATATATATATATATATATATATATATATATATATATATATATATATATATATATATATATATATATATATATATATATATATATATATATATATATATATATATATATATATATATATATATATATATATATATATATATATATATATATATATATATATATATATATATATATATATATATATATATATATATATATATATATATATATATATATATATATATATTATTTACAATAATTATTATTATTATCAAATAGTGATTTTTCATTTTTATTATTATTATTATTATTATATTTTGATATCATTGTTATATATTGCTATAATCACTTAATTTTTTTATTATTATTTATAATTATCATTTATTATTTATAACCCATCTTTATGTGAATATTTATTATTCTTATATTTTATTTACTATTTAAATATTACTATTATATGATCAAATAGATTATTTTATATCAATATTGCATATATTATTTTCTATATTATTTGCATTAAAATATTCTCTAATCATGCATTAATCAAGATCTTCGCAAATAATACGATTAAAAAACACAAACAAATCATGAAACTATTTTTTCACAATAAACTAAGCTAACCAACTATTTTTTCAAAAGGGTTTCAAACTAGTTTTGACTTACTGCGTATTCAGTCAAAATCTCCGCAATCACTACTCCCGACCGAGTGCGAGGTGATTCAAAATATGTTTGCAAACTCCTAAAAAACACCAACCCCATACGAACTACGAATTGGGACTCTGATTCCTCTTAAGAGGATACGTAGGCATACGATCAAAAATCGTAGCGAGTTCTCCTATAAAAAATTTAAACCCTTTCCTTAATAAAATTTAAATCCTGTTTCCCCAACTCAAACCTAAAACCTAGTATCCTTGTGAACAAAGTAGATGAAAGGTGCCTAACACCTTCCTTTCATCTAAAGAAGTCTGAAACCTAGATTTTATGTCTGTGAATTAGGGTTTTCTGTTAGATTCCCTTCCCTAGGATAAAAACTAATAGTGGCGGCTCTGATTTAGAAACTAGTTGCTACAGCTGGAGACTCTGCTGGGGACTCTCCTTAACCCTAGGTTTAGGTATTTTTGAGTTTCTATTTTTATTTGCTTTATTTATTTTGTTTATCTACTTTATCGCATTTATTTATTTACTGTCAATTTCTCTTATCATCATATATTTACTACATGGCGGGATTTTTTCCATCTCAAAAATATTTCCAATATAATCCTTAGAAAGAAGGTCCGTCTATTATCTTAGGGGGTACATCATCCCTGCGAGTTTATGTGACGACTTCGCTTATACTCGGTGAACTTTTGAAAAAGGAATTCTTTTCGAGAGATATTCTCTTGACGAGTAGGACTTTGGAAGGTCACCCATGACTCTTTGTAACGACCTTAACCTAAAATCTCATGACGAGACCTTTCACGACTTTGAGACAAAACTCTCAGTCCTTAAAGAGGCTCCACCTAAGGGAGGCCCTTGTGCCCTTTCCCTCTGGGGTTATTCATGACACCCTTAAGGAAGCCACCTTTGGGGAGGGTAAACCAACCGTAGGTCAAAATTAAGGAACCTACCTTCTAGGGGTACTTATCACAAAGTCCCGTCACTCAAACTTACACCCACGCATTCATATATTTCATGTATTAGTCATACATTTGTCATATATTCGTCACCCGTTTCTTTGTCTTATTCATGGGGTACAAGATAATAATAAACTCAAGATCTCGATGACTGTCTTTAAAAATGGATACCGAAGGAAACAACTTGTCCGTGTTAGTGCGCCAAACACGTCTGAAATCAAAGCCACAAAAGGGAAATAGTGTGCTGAAGATTTTCTCAAGCTTTGTCAAGCAAAGGTGGATGGTTTCAAGAACAGATATCTGCAGGCGCACCTAGAAGACCTATTTCCCTTTGCTAGATTTCACGAAAATAAAGTTTTGGTTTAAGATTGTAATATTTTTCAATATCTAAATTACGTTACTTTCAATAAAGGAATTTTGTTCCCACATCTCGTTTGCGTATCTATTTTAAAGATAATTGCTAAGTAAAAGAATAAGCAAAGACGAATACATGCCCAAGTGAATAATACAGTTAACCCCTTTCGTATTCACACACATTCATTCATACGCATGCATTCACGAACACCTGCATATCATGTCAAAACTCATTTTTCACAAACATCTCTCCAGCTGAACCATTGGTAGAAGAAGATCGCCACCTCCTGGGCCTCCATATCAAACCAGGGCTTATCAACAAAAAGCAATGGAGAAAATCGAGGAAACTTAGGCTGCGTTCAAAGAGGATCTCGACCAAGTAAATGGTGACGTCACTTCAATGAAAGGAGATTTGAGTCAAGTTCTCCTAGCTTTGAAGAACATTATTGACAGACAAGACCAGATTCCCAGGGCAGCTTTCGAGGAAGTAGCCCAAACTATTGGTGCATCAAGCGGTCACCAACCAAGGAAAGAGCCAGAAGCAGGACCCCAAAATTCCGTCATGGCCCAACAAGAAGCTGAAACTGAAGGGTTTTCCCTACCGCCACCAAAAGTAGAGGCATTACATACCCTGCAGATTCCAACCAGTGGTGGGGACAACTACTTAGACCTACAATACGAAGACCATGACCCAGAGGATGCCAACCAAGCGCCATTAAAGACGAATGGTACTCATGCTATTGATAATCCACTAGCGATGAATCAATATAAAGATATGGAGGAAAGACTAAAAGTTGTGGAGGGTTTCGACGCTTTCTAAGTAGACGCTCTCGAAATGGGCCTAGTTCCTGATGTGGTGATTCTACCAAAGTTTAAAGTACCTGACTTTGAAAAATACAAGGGGCTCACTTGTCCAAGAAATCATCTTCGTATGTATTGCAGGAAGATGCATGCCCATGCGCACGACCAGAAGCTAATGATTCACTATTTTCAAGATAGCATGAGTGGGGCATCTTTAGACTGGTATATGCAATTGAAGCGAACGCAAATTCGAACCTGGGCAGATCTTGCTAATGCTTTTCTAAAGCATTACAAATATAACCTGGACATGGCGCCTACCCACATGCAACTCCAGAATTTGTCCTAGAAGAAAGAAGAGTCCTTCAAAGAGTATGCTCAGAGATGGAGGGAGATGGCATCCCAACCCAAGGTACAACAACCATTAGTGATCCCACTAGGGCAACAACAAGGCATTAATCTCGCCCCTAAAGGAAAGGAGGGATAGATTAATGTTGTAGCATTACAACCCAGGGTACAACAACCATTAGTGATCCCACTAGGGCAGCAGCAAGGCCGAAGGTCGCCCAGGAAATTTGATCCACTCCCTATGCAACCTGGCCAGTTATTGCAACATCTAGTTAAGGCATCCTTAGTGGAACTCAAGCCTCTAGATCCTCCAGTCGGGCCACTCCCACGGAGATACGATGCCAACGCCAGATGCGAGTATCATGCTAATTCCCCTGGACATACCATAGAACAATGTTGGCCTTTCAAACACAAGGTGCAAGATTTATTGGATTCTCAAGACATCAATTTTGAGAAGCCCAACATCATATCAGACCCTACGTCGTTGCACGATGGGCTGACAATAAATACAATTGAAGTAGTCACTGACTCTGGGGCAAGCTGACAAGCAAGAACCCCGATGAACTCGCTGAAAGAATATTCGTTGGGATGTGAATTCCCGCTAGAACATAGTGAAGCTTTCAAAAGAGCTCTACAAAGGCTAAGGGGCCATGGGACAGTCCAGTTTGAACAATGCCCTGAAGAAAAATATAAAGCTACTCTGAAGGGCGAAGCACAGTTCCCTCTGATCTAAGAGACTCTTGTCAACAATGGAGTAGTGCATGGCAAACATGGGGCAAAAATATTCTACAAATCCAACATTAAAGGGGCAACTGAATTCATCTGAGAATGCGCCCCAGGAGAAAAAACTCAAAAGATGGACAACCATGGAGATTGCTGAGATCTTTTTATTTCCTAATTAATTTTTCTTGTTTTCGAAAGAACCTAAGTCAAGCCCAAGGCATAGGGGTTGCTTGTAAGGGTTTCCCTATTTTGTTTCAGACGATATTTACGATTAATAAAAGTTGTGTTTTGTTATCAATCAAGATCCATGTCTTTCTCATGCATTTATATCTTAAATTTAAAAAATGGCAATACTTTCTCTGCACATGCATTTTCAAATATTCATATACTAAATATGCACCAAAACATGATAAAGGTGTAAATTCATGCCCAAAACCATCGATAATGCTACTGCTGCGATCCGATATAATTTTTATGCTCCTATCAACCAAGCTAAAGAGGCAGATGATAAACATCTTGAACTCTCTGAGAAAATGGTGAGGGAAATAAAAAGAAAAGCTAATAATACGCAACCGTATCAAGAGGCTACTAAGACCATTAATCTGAGCACAGGGGGACATTCGAAAGAAACCAAGCTAAGGGGAAATGTTAGAGCGGAGACACAAAGAAGCTGATCAAATTATTGCACATATCTACTTGTTCCTGCAAAAACAGACCAAAGTTTAGATATAGATATTGCTGTAAAAATAAGTAACTACGAAATACCAGGACTGGACAAAGGACCCGAGCCAGGGGCATGTTGGATACTCACGTTCGACGAGGCTTCAAATGCACCGGGGCATGATAAGGGGGCAGTACTGATTCCATATCGGGATCATGTTTTGAAAAATGACTGCAGAATTCGCAAAGATCACTTTCAGTCACATCCCACGAAAAGGAAATCAAATGAAAGACGCCCTGGAAACTATATCGTCTATGTTCAAAGTAACTTGGTCAAACCATGAATTGCGCATCACAAACAGACACAATCAAGAGCCCACACTTAGTCTTACTATCAAAGAACGACAATGTAACAAGCCTTGGTTTCAAGAACATCCAGAAAATGCCTCCAACATCGACCGGCAAACTCTACAAAAATTATCGGCGAAATTCTTTCAAAGTAACGGTATACTGTACAAGATGAACCACGACATGGTCTAGTACTCAAGGATATTTTGCTACCTCGCTTCGAATCACGTGGTAAATGGACACCCAATTACGAAGGTCCATATATAGTCAAAACAACATCCTCTGGTGGTGGTCTTATCTCCACAATAATGGATGGGGAAGCACTACCACATCCGGAAGGTTCATACGCTGTCAAAAATACTATGTATAAGAAGCTCTCTAAGCTCGAACCCTAAACGGGCGACTTAGGCAAAAAGGAGCGTCCCGATGGATCGAAAACCCTAAAGGGGAATCTAGGAAAAAATTAGGGGCAAATAACAAAAAAATTATCCTGATGGATTGAAAACCTGAAAGGAAATCCAGGCAAAAGTTAGGGATTTCATGCAAAGAAATAAAGAACAAAAAGACTATGATCTAAGAACTGCGACTACAAACAACGAAGGGAGAGATAGATTTGAATTATTCAACTCAGAAGCAAAGGATATAAGATCATTAAAAGGATATTGGGGGAAAAGTAGTAGAAATTATCATTTTTATTGCCATTTACAATTTTGAAACCTTCTATAATTACCTCTTTCTAAGAATTGCATCTTGTACTCTTGCCTATTCAGAGGCATACTAGTAAAACACTGGCTTTCTTTGCATTTTTCAAATTTCATTTTTTCTTTTCTCAGACTTGTTTACAAAATACTACAATCATTACTTGTGAATATTGTCTTGAAATCATTTTGGGGAATTAACAAAATAAAAGCATTTGACAAAACTTCGAAAAAAATAGTTTTGGTTAGAAAAATATCAAAAGAAAATCCACATCTACATCCACGCACATGGCTACTCCTATGTCTTGCAACACAAAAATCTATACACATGTCTACGCCTATATCTATGCTCATGATGCAAAAAATTCTTTGCCCAGACGTGCGTCAGCGCCTACGCTTGCACCCAACAATACAAAATCTATGCATATCTACGTCTATGCGTTCGTACACTAAGTCTATGTCCATAAACATGTCAGCTCCTGTGCCTACACTTTTAAAACAAAGTCTACGTCCGCACATGTGTCCATGCACATGTGTACTCCTTCCAATTCTATAGATACGTCTACGCTTACTCCTACGACATACGAATCTACATACGTCTATGCTTACGCCTGCGCCTATGACATACAAATTTGTATACGTCTATGCTCACGCCTGCACCTACAACATACGAATCTACATACATCTTCACTTACGCCTGCACTTACAAAGACCACACATATGCCAATACATACGTCTACGCCTGCGCTTACAACATACAAATCTACGCATAGGCCATTACCTACGTCTACGTCTATACCCGCCTCACAATACAAAATTAATGCTCAACTTTTGCTAACATTTCCCACCGTGTTCTAGTTCAACAATTCTACGACGACGCCACATACAACGCCAGGAATTGGTAACTCTAAGCCAATGGTTTAAAGGAGAGAATGCCATAAATGGTCTTCATAACATTTCAAGGCATATACCCATCTTATAGACATTTCACACATGCATTTTGCATATCTAAAGCATATATACCCTATACATTTCAACATTCCATACGAATACACTCAGGATTTCATACATCAAACATCATACATTTTGCATACATATAAACATTCAATATGCATGCATACGCCTGCAACATATAGCAAACAAACAAACAATCTCACCCTCGATTCAACTATCTAAGGGTCAACCAACGAAATACTTCTCATACGATTCAACCCGTCACGTCAGTCTTCATGCCGTGACGCGTTCAACACATCACCTAAGTCTTCCCGCAGTGATGAGTTCCTTACAAGCCCGACGCATTGCCTCTAAGCCGTAATGTATTCTCAAAACTCACTATGTTGCCTCTAAGCTGCAATGTATCCTCAAAACGCAGTACGTTGCCTCTAAGCCACAATGTATTCTCGAAACCCATTACATTTCCTCTAAGCCACAATGTATTCTCAAAACCCATTAAATTTCCTCTAAGCCGCAATGTATTATCCGAACTCATTACATTGCCTCTAAGCCACAATGTATTCGCAAAGCCTAGACCATCGCCTCATACTTCAGGCAGAGATGTTCGAAAATCGAATTTAGCTTATCGCCTCAGACTTCACGCAGTGATTTGCAAACCTAACCCATTGCCTTAGACTTCATGCAACAATGTGTTTCTTATTCTGCGACACAGATCATTGCCTCATACTTCGTGTAGTGATGTTCGAAACCAAATTTAGCTTATCACATTAGACTTCACGCAGTTATTCGTGTACCTAACCCATTACTTCAGACTTCATGCAGCAATGTGTTCCAAACTCCAGACCATCGTCTCAGACTTCATGCAGCGATGTTCGAAACAACAAATTTAGCTTATCACATCAGACTTCACGCAGTGATTTGAGAACCTAACCCATTGCCTCAGACTTCATGCAGCTATGTGTTCCAAACACCAGACCATCGTCTCAGACTTCATGCAGTGATGTTCAAAACAACTAATTTAACTTATCACATCAGACTTCACGCAGTGATTTGTGAACCTAACCCATTGCCTCGTACTACATGTAATAATGTGTTCCAAACTCCAGACCATCATCTCAGACTTTATGCAGTGATGTTAGAAACAACAAATTTAGCTTATCACATCAGACATCACGCAGTGATTTGTGAACCTAACCCATTTCCTCAGACTTCATGCAACAATGTGTTCCAAACTCTAGACCATCGCCTCAGACTTCAGGCAGTGATGTTCAAAAATCGAATTTAGCTTATCACACCAGACTTCATGTAGTGATTTGCGAACCTAACCCATTGCCTCAGACTTCATGCAGCAATATGTTCCAAACTCTAGACCATCGCCTCAGACTTCGGGCAGCGATGTTCGAAAATCTAATTTAGCTTATCGCATCAGACTTCACGCAGTGATTTACGAACCTAACCCATTTCCTTAGTCTTCATGCAGTAATGTATTTTTTTATTCCATAAAATCTAGCCTATCGCATCAGACTTCACGCAGCAATTTATGAACCAGACTGATTGCCTCAGACTTCATGCAGCAGTGTACATTTATTTACTCCATAACACAAACCATCGCCTCAGACTTCACGCAGCGATGTCCGAAAACCAAATCTAGCTTATCGTCTCCGACTTCACGCAGTGATTTGCAAACCAAACTCATTGCACCACACTTCATGCAGCAATACGTTTTGCTATTCCATAAACATTGATCATCGCCTCAGAGTTCATGCATCGATGCTCAAAAATGAAAAGATACAAGATTTATCTCATCGCCTCAGACTTCATGCAACGATTCGCGAACATAACCCGTGGCCTCAGTCTTCAAGCAGCCATGCATCATCAATCATTGTTATATTCATCCTCCAAATTAGGGAATAAGCCAAGACATACGAAATTACAATCAAAGACTATCTGTCGTCGTTATCAAACCCGGGTAAGTGATATATCATCAACTTTGCCTACTTTCCCAAAGACTCGTAAGGGTATACTATATCAGTGTAACCTTATGTTTGTCGGACAAATTTTGGGGATACTTCAATTATTTAATAAACTTCCAATCAGAATGCGCAAGACTCGGGTTTTCTCACGCTATTCGACTGGAAGATAATTGAATAAGGGCAAATGTTGTACCCTAAATTTGTCCTACCTCGACGATCGTATTTTCAAGATTAAAAAAATAAAAGAAATTTTTAATTAAAGATGGTACAACAGTATCTGATGGCCCATCTTTATCCAAGACTAAGGGGTGTATTTTAATAAGGTTTTTTAAAAAAAATCAGAAAGACTCACATGGCCGTAAACCCACTCGCCAAGCATGTTGTCCTATGGCCCACGTGATTCGAAAATGGAAAAATTATTCAAATAACTGTTATGTCCGTAAGTCTTAAAACCAACTTAAGTTTAAGTTGTTAGTTGGAATTAAATATCAGTACGATTCCGAATTACAGACCCATTAAGGTTTCTTCTTTAGATGGCCCATGTTAGTTCTTTTGTTAAGAAGTAAAAAGGGGGGTGTACGTATCAGCCCATAGTAATTCTTTTTTAAAAGGCCCAGACAATGGATGCAATCTGGGCCCATTTGGCATTTTTTAGAAAATCATTTTTATTTTGTTTTCTGTTACTCTTATTATTGAAATTTTTTTATTATCATTATTTTTATTAAATAATTTTTATAAAGTATTTATTAAAAGATTTGTTTTAAGAATTGTTTGATCAAAAAAAATAAAAAAATAAAATTTGCTTCAAGGCCTAAGGAATAGGCCCAGTCCGTGCCAAGAATGTTGTAAACGAAAAAAGTCATTACAGGGAAGTTAAGGCCCAAAACCAGAAGATGCTGTAATAAAACAGAACAACAATGATGCTGGGCTGAATTCATGTAATTAGCGCTGGCCCAAATCTAATAAACTATTACTGTACTAATCTAACCAAAATTAGCGCATGTTTTCATCCACAAACTAGTACTGTTGAAATCAAACATAATTTTTTTTTTTTTTAAATAAAACAAATTTGTAGAACAGGTATTCAAAGAAATAAAATGATTATTAATATTTAATAAAATCTTACAAAATACAAATATTAAAGTGCAAACGAATATACGAATCTCAGAAATAATCTAATACAAAATTAAATCGTTAGGTTACAGAAACAATATCAATATAGAATCAATTAACAACAATCAAAATCCCTAAATCTATGTTAAGTAACTTTAATAGTTAATTATCTAAACTAACTCTAATTTCAAGAGGGATATATATACCAAAACTAATCTACAAAAAGGAGGAGGAGATCAAGAATAGATACAGAGGGACGTTTACAGAGAGAAGAAGAATTTAGCACCGATTTGGGTTTCGATTTCTGAAACCCTAATCGGTCTCCCTTGCCAACCGTGAGCCACTTCTATCCTCTGCTAGCCACCATCATAATCCCTTCTGATCCAGTGCACACGCATTCACACTAGCTATCATACTCCCTCACCTTTTTCCATTCGATGCGCATCAGACGGCGGTAAGGCTAAGTCTTCATGATAAGATCAGTACTCCCTCGCGTACACAATCTAACCGGCCTCTCTCTAAATTGCAGTTGGGCCTATCCCATTACTTTTCACACCACCCTTCCCCTGAATTGCTAAACCACAAAACAACATGCACCCCTCTGATCTGAGTTATCATTGGGCCTAACCCATATCTCCTTTTAACACCCCCTATTTTACTTGTTAATTAGAACTTACACCCCCCCCCCCACCCCCCCCCCCCCCCCCCCCCCGGAATTTTATTATTTATTTATTTTTATATTTCAATTATTATTTCTATTTTTTTATATACACATATATATTATTTATTTACAATAATAATAATTATTATCAAATAGTGATTTTTCATTATTATTATTATATTTTGATATTATTGTTATATATTGCTATAATTACTTAATTTTTTATTATTATTTATAATTATAATTTATTATTTATAACCCCTCTTTATGTGAATATTTATTATTCTTATATTTTATTTACTATTTAAATATTACTATTATATGATCAAATAAATTATTTTATATAAATATTGCATATATTATTTTATATATTATTTGCATTAAAATATTCTCTAATCATGCATTAATCAAGATCTTCGCAAATAATACGATTAAAAAACACAAAAAATTCATCAAACTATTTTTTCGCAATAAACCATGTTAACCAACTGTTTTTGCAAAAGGGTTTCAAACTAGTTTTGACTTACTGCGCATTCTGTCAAAATCTCTGCAATCACTACTCCCGACCGAGTGAGAGGTGATTCAACATATGTTTGCAAACCCTTAAAAAACACCAACCGTATACGAACTACGAATTGGCACTTTGATTCCTCTTAAGAGGATACGTAGGCATACGATCAAAAATTATAGCGAGTTCTCCTATAAAATATTTAAACCCTTCCCCTAATAAAATTTAAATCATGTTTCCCCAACTCAAACCTAAACCCTAGTATCCTTGTGAACAAGGTAGATGAAAGGTGCCTAACACCTTCCTTTCGTCTAAAGAAGTCCGAAACCTAGAATCTTTGTCTGTGAATTAGGGTTTTCTGTTAGATTCCCTTCCCTAGGATAAAAACTAATAGTGGCCGCTCTGATTTAAAAACTAGTTTCTACAATGACTACAAACAAGTCCTGCTAGGAACTCACATTGTTAGATAATGAATACAAACAAAACCTTGCAAGTAGTTCAAGATGTTAGATAATGAAAGCAAACAAGTCACACAAGTAGCCTTAGGTTCTGGCTTGCATGGAGTTTGCAGGTAAGTACCCTTTTGAAGTTTTAGTTGGTTCAACCTGTCCTAGAAAGTAATCGAGTTCTAAGGAGTCTCAATATCATTGATCTTTCTTTATTGGGTATTGTTTCATCTCAGGCGATCTTTACTCGCAGCTAAAATATCCAAAAATTCTGATCTCAATGAGTGTAGTATCGAGTATCAACCAATCATCAGCTTTATACCGAAGCCGGCTATCTCACTACTTTTATAATGGCCAAGTTTGTTCAACTAAGGTTCTAAGGTCAGTTAGTGCTTTATGACACCACACAGCGGCCCCATATTCTCCTTGATTTAGCACAAGGGATACCGAAACCAACAAATGTGTCACACTAATGCATCCATCTCTTCAAACATATCGGTTTATGCTGTACAATCTACACGATTTATTGCTGCTTACCTAAAAGTGCCCCAGATCTGGGTATAGGATCTTTATAAGAATACCCAAACATAAACCTAAAATGTAAAGCAAGCAAGTCAGACAGGTAAAGCATTTAAATGTGAACTATCTCTAAGGCAACCCCACTTTTTTTAGTCATCACTATCCCTAGCAGAGTCGCCAGTTCTGTAATACAGTGGGAGAATTGACTTTTACTGGTTTTTCATTTTTATTCGCAAATGTTGCAGTTAGCAAGAGTCTCCACCGACATTTCTTTTATCCAACAAAGGAAAGGGTGAAAAGAACATGAAAGACCTTTCGAGAGAATTTTCTGAGTAAGGGGGGTAGGTTATGGAAAGGGAAGGTGTTAGCACCCTTTCCATCTGTAGTTATCTACGGGCTCTTAGTTGCTAGCTCACTTTGAAAATGCTTTTTTCTTTAAGAGTGTTTTGAAGATATTTTGAAAATATGTCTTAGTGCGGAGAACTTTGTAATGTTTCTCGTTTCTGAGAGAATTTATACAAAGTGTTTTTTGTCTTTGAAAATATTTAGAAAATAGTTTTTGTATGTGTGAGAAATTATTTTGTTTGAGCAAGCAACTAGGAGCTATATACTTACTCGAAAGGGTTGTTCTTTTCCTCTTTTCCTTTAGACAGTGTTATCCTACTATTAGTGAGTAGGTAGCCCTATCGTCAAATGTTTTGAGGGGACTAACGAGGGTCATCGTACGATCACAAAGGCAACTAGTAAGATATCTTAGTAATTACCCTAGGGTTTTAAGATCATTCTACTGATGCAACATCGAAAGGGTTATCGCGGGACTTATGATCTTTTAAACCAAAGGGTAGCTACTAAAATCTCTTACATTCGAGAATCGTGACCGTTTATTCCGAAGGCAACAAGTGTGGAAACCTTAGAGGTGTGAGTGTGTGAGTGTGTTGTGTTTCAGTTAAATTTATCTTTGAATATTAGGTTTGATAACGTTTGTTTTTAAGTCTTTTCATACAAACCTATTTTCATTCATCTAACAATTAATTATATAAGTACGGAAAATAAAATGCGAGAATTTAAAGATCTACAGCTATTACATCCCATAAGTAGTTACATAATAGAAAAAATGCGAGGAAATGTAAACTACGAATATTACAAAATTATCCCTGCGACCTATATATTTGTTTTCTAGAATTTAAATTGCAAAAGAATAAATAAAAATAAATTAAGGGACAAAATAAAAGAACTAAAATCCTAAGGAAGAAAACGTTTTTGGTTTTTTTATGAGAAAAAAGAATTTTGTGTTAATAATAACTGGAATTTGATTTATGAAATAAATTAATTATAAAACCCTAATTCTAATTAATTAATTAATTAAAAAACTTATTAAAAATAATTAATTGAATTTAATCTTAACAAAACAAAACAAAGAAACTAATTCTAATATTTTTGTGGTTTTTATTTTTATGATTTTTTTTAATAAAAGGAAATTAATTGAAAAAGAAAAATGTAAATTAAACCAAAAAAAAATAGAAAAAAAAGATGGGCTTGCTGTAAGAAAATTGGGGGTGAAAAATCTGAAATTTGTTAAGCCAAACTTGGTTGGACCCAACAGCTGCGTATGATTTGGTGTGCATAGCCCTTGAAGTTCCAGGGTAGGAGCGCATCCTTGAGAAGCTGGATTTGAAACTCAAAAGTTCTTCAGCCCTAATAATGGCATTCTGCAATCTAAGAACTTAAACTCACGTGTGATACGTTAGATCCATTCCAAACATTGATAATAACATGGATGTATGCATAGAATTAATTTAAATCGTATGATGAAAGAGTTTAGGATCCAAAAAATTTACCAAAAAACGTCGGGCTTGGTGTGGCTGTTCTGGCGTGTTTGAGAGTGAGCTATGGATATGTATGGCCTCCTAGAACTTTCAGGAAGATGGTACGAGGATTGAAATTGCTTGAATATGGCCGGAAACTGCCCTGAGGAATTGCAAATTTCTTTGAAAAAATGTGAAGAATTCGGGCAAGCTTTTGGAGAGCTTTTTGAAGAGGAATTTAGTGTGTTCTTTGGGATTTCAATGCATTTTATTTATAGAGGAGTGAGTGATGGTGGAAATAATGCAAGAGATTAAGGCATTGAACCATGGTTTCATGACAAAATAAAAATTTAAAAAATTGCCTAAATGGTGTCATTCTTGCCACTTTTGTTTGGAACAAGAACTTGGACATATTTCATGTGTTTTTCACGAATTATTAGTCTCCAAAGTGGATCAAATCCATCCCATATGCATAACCCATGATTTCCTTGTGTTTATTTAATTTATTTGATTTAATTCATATTTAAAAGAATAAAAATTCAAATAAATAGAAATAAAAATAAAAATAGTGTATGGTTAGGTTTAGAGGTCCTTGGGTATGTCATAAATATGTTTGAACCCTAAGAGTTAGGTCCATTAACCTAAAAATGCAATTTTGCTCAAAGTTGACTTCATGCATTTTTCACAAATTTTCCCAACTTGTGCAAACCATAACATGCTCAATTTTCATCTTTTGGAGATGATCTGGACTCTTTGGAAAGCCGAAGATGTACTATATACTTTCTCTTTTAATAATTTTTGTATTTGGAGATATTATCTTGATATAAGTTGCCTTAACAAAAAGTGTCTTTTGTTGACTTTTTGAAAATGACCTATAATGTATGAGATCATATCTTCCAAATGAAGCATTTTTGGGACTTGAGAACAAATAAAAGTTGTAGAGAATTGAATTTTATTCAAAATGGGCTTCAGTTATGGAAAATTTGATGAAGCATGTGAAAGTTATATCTGGTCAAAGTTCAGTTGACTTCTCCTAAGGAAACCTTAATTTGGCAATTCTTAACTTTTGATGATCTGAGGACTTTCCTTGGGGAATCATGATCAAACCTTGATAAACTAATAAATATTACTTCAAAATGTTTATGTTGACCAAAAATCTTGAAGTTTGACTGTATGTTGACCATAGTTGACTTTTTGACCAATACAGTTGATTTTCAAACATATGAGCCATTGACTGAGCAAACTTGTGATGCAAGGAATGAAACTTGGCATGACTATCCTTTATGATATATTAGGTAGCATGGAAAGCACTTGCGTCCTTTTAATCCCAAACTTATTTGTGAAAAGTGAAACCTTAGTTGGAAAAACATTGCTTAGGAGGAGAATTTGTCTGGTCAGTTCTTGGTCAACCTTGAGCATTTGAAGACCTCTAGGAGTATGTCTTAAATAAAATGAGATGGAAAATTTTGGGGTACAACATTATGCTTGCTTGGATTTTAATCCAAAGGATGGGAATTCTATATTGACTTGTTTTTGTCAAGTGTTGGCTTCTTGTTGGTTAGGCCTTTCTTTACCTTAGCTTTTACTTTGTGTACATAGGATAGTTCCTTCATCTCCTCCCATCTTCTTTAATTTTCAAATATTCTCCCTCTTTTTCAAAGGATTATTGTTTTATATCTTGAGTCTCTTTCATAATAAACTTGGACTTAGGTCCATGCATTTTCAAAATCATTTTCTTAATTAAATCTTTATTCAATTTAATCATACTTTGACATCTTTTTAGAATACTAAAAGTCATTAACCTCATTCAAACGATTTTTCCACTTTGGCTTTTTACTTTAAATTTTTTTTCAAAGATTAGACTCTTGTTGATTCTTGTAGTGATTCAAGCTACTATACTTCTACAATATGTAGTGAAGTGAGCCATTTTCCACTTGGGTGTTGATTGATGTCTTGTTGATTTCAAATCCAAGCTATGTCCTCCACTTTGAGATGATACAAATGCTCAGTTTTCATAATTGTGGATAGTAAATATGTTTTCCACTCGGATATGATGAGACGTCCATTCTCTTAAAATTAACCAACACACAAAACTTTCAAAACATTTGAGGTGAACTACGAGTACTCTGATCCTCTATTGCATGAAGGGGATACGTTGGCACAAAAAGTTCACAACTACGGAGGGTGCAAAAATTGTAAAAAAAATACTTCTTTTATCATCTCCACTGTCTATTTTGTAAATATTTGTTTATATCCAAATACACATATTTTCAAAGAGGTTCCTACGGAGTACCATAGATGTTTAGGGTGATAATACCTTCCCTTTACATTATCAAGCCCCTTACCTTTGTCTCTATTTTACTTTATGTTTTATTCTCTCTTTTCCCATTTCCTTTGGATAAAATAAAAGTGCAGTGGCGACTTTCACTGATTTTGCGAGTTAAGTCAATTCAATGGCTTAGTCTCAACATTTCTATCGCTACAGCATGAGCCCAATTCATTGAAAAAATGTGACTTCACATGACCAAAAATCAAGCTAAATATGCGTTTTGATGATCAAAATATCTTTTTGAAAGTTGCTAAACAAGATTAGGCACGAAATGGATCCTTAAATTGGCTTATAACTTGAATTAGCAATTTTCAAAATTCTGACCATGGGCAAAAACTCAGTTTCAAATGACCATATTCAAATCCATAGGGCAACTTGCTCAAGAGGGTTTATGGCATGATTCTTTTTGGGATGGATAGATTTTTCTCACAAGCTTCACAATGTTATGTGCCAAGAAAGTTTCCATTTGGACATTTGAGCACAAATTTATGTCTCTACGAAATCAGGAAAACCTCACTAAAATTTATACTTAGAAAGATTTCTAGGTATAGAATCTCAAAAAGACCTATAATGTTTTGCAATGTTACATGGCCTTCCACTCAAAATTAGATCTTGATCATTGAAGCTGAAATAAAGTAGAGTCTTTAAAGAGGATTTTTGAATTGGTATCACTCAAAAATCAATAAAAATGAGAGAGATATGGTCCTTGGAAGTTGATGAAAATTTCTTGAAAATTCCATAGATGACATATAATGTTTTCATCAATTCCATAATTTTTCAAACATTTTTAGATCTTGAACTTTGAATCAAAGTTGTAGTAGACATCCTCAATATTTTTGTAGAAAAAGAATGAGCTCAAAGAGATGAAAATTGACCAAGTTATGAACTTTTGAAGTCAAGTCAAAGATTTCAAGGGTTTCTCAGAGGAATTGTAATATTTTCAAACTTTTGATGATTATTCAAGCATAATTAGATCTTATCATGTAAAGAGAAGTTGTTGTAGATGATAGAAGAATCTATAGAAAAAATAACCACTTCAAAATATTGAAAATTGAGAGAGTTATGAACTCGTGACCATAGAATCAAGGACTTGCCAAATTAGGTCAACAATCTTGAATAAACTTTGAGTCTTTTGATCTTTACTTATATATTAAGACATGATGAAGCTCGTGAGACCTTGAAATGATGTTATTTGAAGCACGCTTGATGATGAGGCTCATGCTTTGATGAAACTTGTTGAAGAAGGCATGGAAACAAACAGATTAACATATGAAGTTCCTTGATGAATTAAACCACTAACTTTGAGACAAACTTGGCCACATAAAGTTAAGATAATTCTCAAACTGTAGAGCTTTGATAATAGAAGCATATCTTTGAAGTTCAAGCTTTTAAAGTCTAATTAATAGCCTGTTGACTGAGGATCAATCTTCAAACCATAGCTTAGGAGGTGAGATATATGCACTTGTATCAATACCTACAATACACAAAACATAAAGAGAAGCAAGAAATACCTTTTTGGATTTTTGTTAAGGGTTAGTAAACATAAAATACACATATACAAGATACACAATTCAAGGTGTATGGTGATCCCTCAAGGGAAAACTTAAATATATGAGAAAGTAGAAGGTATGACCAACCCAAATGTGTGATCTCGATGCATTGTGGTAATATGAAATGATGAGGGATATTAGGGGGGAAAATCAAGGAATAAAAAATATCATAGTATGTTTGCTTAACAGCTTTGCAAACATCCTTTGCAGAAGGAAAAAGCATGTAAGGCTTACTGTTGTACCCCTAAAATTTCCCTCTCATTTCTCAAAGGATCATCCTGGACCCTCAGGTTTGCTTCTATCAATTTTCAAGTCTTGGATTATAATTTTCCAAGAAAGTCATTCACAAGGGAAAATGGTCAAAAGCACACTGAAAAGTCAAACTTTGACCTTTTGATCTAAATCAAGTTCCAGCAATCATATTTCATCAAGATATAAAATTGGTTCATCAAGAAATCAAAAGTCAGAAATTACTTTGAAAAAATCAAATTTCTAAACACTTGGAAAATTTTCTAAGTATTAAGAAAATATGACAATTTCAGAACTTCTGGGCCAGATTTCACGCAAGCACAATCAGAATTTGCAAGGACGGTTCAGAACATGACTCTTCAATCAGAACATATGGAAAATGTGTTCTTCGATCAGAATATGACTCTTCAGCATATGGAGACTATGTTCTACGCTTCAATCAGAACATCACCCTTCAAATCTCATTCTGGTGTTCTTCGATCAGAACATCACCAAGCCCCAAAAACTCATTTGAACGGTCTGCTGCACTGCTATGGTACAGTCTTACATCCAGCTGCCACAACGCTCCAAATTGCTGCTGATCCAGTCCACGCCTAAATTTTTCTCAAACCCCATAATTGCACCAAATTAGCATATTAAAAATGTGTTTAAAAAGAAATGGAACAGTATGCCAAAAAGGTTTAAATCCCATTTGTTTTTCCCCCTAAAATCATAGCAAACTCATCTATAAATAGGTTGTTCCATCACACGTTCAAGGGGCTGGCTTTTGGAAAGAGAGATGGATCAAATACAAAAAAAAAAGAGAGAAAAGAAAACATTCAAACATTCTTAAACCCAGAATTCCCAAAGAAAGATCTTTGTTCTTTCCTCTTGAATCAAAGAACACAACATTTATTATCCCATTTCTTGTTGACCCCAGAACACTCAAAGGAAGCAGCTCAGGTCCCAAACACACGCTTCAGATTCAAGGTAAGTCATTTTGACTTTGAACTTTTCATTCAGAACATCATTAAATATGTAGATATCATATTGTTGAGACTGCACATATCATTGCCTAAGTAAAAAAACTGTGGATCAGAACTTCTTGAAGAAATCATGTTTGAAAAAGTTCCACTTACCAGAAAATCCTGTGAATATGTTTCAATAATCACCATCTCCGACAATCCTTCCAGGGTCTCCACCAAAAGACTCGTCAGGATTACATCTGTTCCAAGGTCTTCTCCCCTAATCATCACCATGTCGGGGCCAATCCCATATTCTTCGAATAAAGTTGTTCCCTGGAATTATGGGGCTAACGTCAGGAAAAATCTATTGGCTATCAAAGGCAAAGTTACGAAAGACACTGCTCCTGACATCGCCAATATCGTTGGGACCAGTAAGATAACAAGAAGTGGAAGAGTCTTCTCACCCGAGATCTCTCCAAATACGATTGCTACTCCTGTAATTATTCTCGTTACCACTCCTACCAGCATTCCCAGTGATACTCCCGTTGACAATCCTACTATTATCCCTGCTGCCAAGACAAAGGGCGAGGAGGTATTATCTGAGCCTGTCCAGAAGAAGGCACATCCAAAGGTCATTCTTGAGGCTTCTAGCAAAGAGATGGAAGAGATACTAAAGATAATCAAGAAAAGTGACTACAACATTGTTAAACAGTTGGGGCAGACCCCCTCGAAAATATCAATGTTGGCCTTACTTCTGTGTTCTGAGGCTCATGCCAAGGCCTTGGTAAAGTTTTTAAAGACCGCCCACATACCCCAAGAAACTTCTATTGATCAATTTGAGAATTGTGTTGCCAATCTGACTGCTGATAATGGATTGGGCTTTTCTGATGCTGATTTAACTCCCAAAGGAAGGAAACACAATGATGCCTTGCACGGTTCCATTGAATACAGGGGCACTATGCTAGCCCATGTTCTGGTGGATATGGGTTCATCGTTGAACGTCTTGCCCAAAAATGCACTTGACCGACTAGATTGCAAGGGACTTATTTTAAAGCCTAACAACATTGTGGTGAGGGCCTTTGATGGTTATAAAAGGACAGTGCATAGAGAAGTTTACATCCCTATAAAAGTCAGAACTCAGACTTTTGATTCAACTTTCTATGTGATGGATATCCGTCCTTCCTACTCCTATCTATTGGGCCGACCCTGGATTCACGGCGCTAGAGCCGTCACTTCTACCCTACATCAGATGTTGAAATACCCAATCAAGGGAAAGATCATTATCGTCCATGGGGAGGAGGAGTACATGGTTAGTCACCTGAACTCTTTCAGGTATGTAGAAATGGATGTTGAGTTCATTGAAACTCCATGTCAGCATTTTGAGGAGGTCCCACAAAAAGTTGCGGCAGCTAAGACTACAACCAAGACTCCAAAGGCTACCAGACCGCCATTGAAAATGGCCTCTTTGAAGGATGCTAGAGCAGTGGTTGAGGAAGGAGGATGCACCATCTGGGGTCAACTTCTGGATATTCCCTACAAATCCAACAAATTTGGTTTGGGTTTTACTTCGGAGGCCCAAAGAGTTGTTCGATGAAATCACCCCAGGGGGCCACCTTTACATATCAACAATCAGGGAGTCAACGCAGTGGAAGACAGTGATGGCAGCTGCGACATGGACGAGTGGATTTTTCCAACCATCAGCAGAGGACTCAACAATTGGGAGGCTAAAGAATTTGTCCCTATTACTTTTATTCAGGAGTAATTGTCTTTTAATTTTTTGTCAGACTTGTAATAATTAAACAATTTAGACTTTAAAACCTTGTGTCTTACCCGAGGCACAATAGTCCATTTGTGAGGGTTGTTACTTCATCTTCATATGTCATCAATAAATCATGGACGTTTTTGCATGAAAAATTTTACGCTCTTTATTCTCCTTTTTCTACCTTTTTATTTTATCAAAGATAGTTACGCTCTTACACACGCTCACATATCGAAATACATATCCACATCCACTCAAGATCCCATGGGTAACGATTCTGCTATGGCCTATTGTAACTTTGAAAATACAAAACCGAAGACGAAGGTGAGGAAGATTGTGAGGTACCAGGGGAACTAACCAGGCTATTGCAACAGGAAGAAAGGACCATACAACGCCACGAAGAGTTGGTTGAAACAGTTAACTTAGGTACTGAAGAGGACAAGAAAGAAGTCAAGATAGGTGCCAACCTGGAGCCTACTGTCAAGAAGCTCTTAACTCAGTTACTACATGACTATGTTGAGGTATTTTCCTGGTCATATGAATACATGCCAGGACTCGACACTGATATCATGGTCCATCGTCTGCCGAAAAAAGAACACTGCCCTCCGGTAAAATAGAAGGTCCGTCGCATGCGACCAGAAATGTCAGAGAAAATGAAGACTGAAGTCATGAAGTAGTTCAACGCCAGATTCTTAGCTGTCACCTTCTATCCATAATGGGTCTCCAATATTGTTCCATTGCCTAAAAAGGAAGGTAAGGTACATATGTGTATGAATTGCAGAGACTTGAATAGGGCAAGCCCCAAGGATGACTTCCCGCTTCACCACATTGATATTCTAGTTTACAACACTTCACAGCATAAAGTATTTTCCTTCATGGATGGTTTCTCCGGATACAACCAGATCAGAATGGCACCTGAGGACATGTAAAAAACGACCTTCGTCACATAGTGGGGCATGTTCTGTTACAAAGTTATGCCATTCGGGTTGAAGAATGTTGGGGAAACCTATCAGCGTCCCATGGTAGCTCTGTTTCACGACATAATCCATCACGAGATAGAAGTCTACATGGATTACATGATAGCAAGATCTCAAACAGAAGAGGAACATCTTAACCATCTACAGAAATTGTTTGAAAGACTAAAGAAATACAAACTAAGGATGAACCCGAATAAATGCACTTTTGGAGTGAGGTCAAGAAAGCTCTTAGGCTTCATTGTCAGTGGCAAAGGTATCTAAGTGGATCCTACAAAGGTAAAAGCAATACAATAAATGCCTGCTCCTCGTACTGAGAAGGAAGTCAGGGGATTCTTAGGACGACTAAACTACATCGCCAGGTTCAATTCCCATCTGACCGCTATTTGTTAAATAATCTTCAAATTACTGAAGAAAGATCAAGTGGTGGAATGGAATGACGAATGCCAGGTTGCCTTCGATAGGATCAAAGAGTACCTTCAAGTGCCTCCTATTTTGATTCCGCCAGTTGAGGGAAGACCTCTGATCAGGTATCTAACTGTCTTAGAAAATTTAATGGGGTGTGTGCTAGGGCAGCATGATGAGTCTGGACGAAAAGAGCATGTAATATACTACCTGAGAAAAAAGTTTACCGACTGTGAAACCAGATATTCACTACTCGAGAAAACTCGTTGCTCTCTGGCATGGGCTGCTCGCCGGCTAAGACAATATATGTTGACTCACACTACCTTATTGATATCCAAGATGGATCCAATTAAATACATATTCGAGAAGCTCGCCCTCCCTGGAAGAATAGCAAGGTGGCAGATGATCCTGACTGAATACGACATTCAATACACTACCCAGAAATCAATAAAGGGTAGTGTGCTAGCCGATCACCTTGCTCATCAGGCCGTGGATGACGATCAGCCCATGAAATTCGAATTCCTAGACAAAGACATCATGGTGGTAAACAATTGTGAAGAACTCAGACTATATGACAGACCTGAACAAGGATCCCAATGGACCATGGTTTTTGACGAAGCTTTCAATGCACTCGGCAACGACATAGGCGTTGTGATCATATCCCCTGAAGGCTTCCATACTCCCTTAACTGCTACACTGTGTTTCAACTGTACCAATAATATGGCAGCATATAAAGCGTGTATTATGGGTCTCAAATCTGCTATAGATTTGGGAATCAGTTCCTTAAGTGTATTTAGAAAATCAGTTTTAGTCATCAGTCAGATAAAAGGAGAATGGGACACGAAGCATCCTAATCTCATCCGCTATAAAGAACATGTGTTGACATTAACCCCACACTTTGAGGAAATTACCTTTGAGCATTTTCCATGAGAGGAAAATCAACTAGCCGACGTTCTAGCCACTATGTCATCCATGTTCAAAGTCAGGTGGGATAATGAGGCTCCTCAAATCACCATTGAGCGGATGGACGAACCAGCTTACTGTCACGAGATTAATACTGAAGAAGTAGTGAACAAGCCTTGGTTCAATGAAATTAAGAGATATCTCTAGGCCTTAGAATATCCGGAGGGAGCTTCAGTCAATGACAAGAAATTTTTGAGAAGATTCTCTGCTAAGTTCTTCCTCAGTAACAGAGTTCTCTATAAGCGCAATCACGACTCTACTTTGCTTCGGTGCATAGACAAGAGTGAGGCATAAAAGATCATGGTTGATTTACATGAAGGCACCTTTGGTACCCATTCTAGTGGACACACAATGGCTAAAAATATTCTCTGAGCAAGATACTACTGGTCCACCATCGGAGCAGATTGTCATCAACATTCACGAACCTGCCATAAGTGTCAGATCTATGAAGACAAAGTACATGTGCCTCTGATTCCTCTAAACATCCTGATTGCTCCTTGGTCGTTCGCAATGTGGGGAATTGACATGATTGGAGAGATCAAACCGATAGCTTCTAATGGACACCGCTTCATCTTGGTTGCCAATGATTACTTCACAAAGTGGGTCGAGGAAGTTTCATTCACTTCTGTTACCAAGAACATTGTGGCCCAATTCATCAAACATAATCTTATATGTCGGTATGGTATGGTATTTTAGAGAGAATCATTACAGATAATGGTACCAATCTCAATAATACTATGATCACTGCATTATGCGCACAATTCAAGATCCAGCATCATAACTCTTCTCCTTACCGGCCAAAGATGAACGGCGCTGTAGAAGCCACTAATAAAAACATCAAGAAGATCATACAAAATATGACAGTGACCTATAAGGACTGGAATGAGATGTTACCATTTTCTCTCCACGGTTACCGTACCACGGCGCACACATCAACAGGGGCAACTCCTTTCTCTTTGGTATACGACATGGAAGCTGTCCTACCAATTGAAGTCCAAATACCTTCTCTGAGAATCATAAAGGATACAGGGTTGAACAAAGATGAATGGATCCAAATTCGATTTGACCAGTTGAACTTGATTGATGAGAAGAGGCTTACGGTTTTCTTCCATGGCCAGATGTACCAAAAATGCATGATTAATACTTCTAACAAGAACGTCAGACGTCAGGTATATTGGGTTGGTGACTTTGTAATCAAGCGTATCATACTACCACAAGGTGATCCCATGGGGAAAATGGACTCCTACATACGAAGGACCATTTGTGATTGAAAACATATTTTCTGGGGGGCAATGATCTTAGCCACTATGGACGGCGACGACCTTCCGCACCCTGTAAATGCGGACAAAGTTAAAAGATACTACACGTGAAAAAAAGATCCTCTAGGTCGACTGGCCTAGGAAAAAATTAGGGATAAAATAAAAAAATTTATACACCCGACAAGCTGAAAACCTAAAAAGGCGGCTTAGGCAAAAAAGGGTACCCTGGTGGACTGAAAACCCGAAAGGGCGGTCTAGGAAAAAATTAGAGATTTAAAGTGTATGACTATGTCCCGTTGGATCACCTCGCAGCCAATTTCCGGCATCAATCGTCAAACTCAAATGGTTCTAATCAATCCAATCAGCTTCGGACAAAGCAGCAAGTGCATGAGACGCTCAGAGACATGAAGGCTATAGCAGAATGGGAACCCCATGGGATTATTTTACATAGCTGTATTTTATTTGTATCAATTTTTCATTTTTTACGATGACATTCCCTTACTAGGATGTTCGTCTCTTTGTACAAAAATACTTATTCAAGTTAATGCAAAGGTATTCCTTTAAAAGTGCAAAACTATCTGTTTTTCTTTTACTGTTCCTTTTTTCTTTGCAAAAAACGTCCAATATTTATTTTTGAACATATGCATTTGAATGTAATTATTGTTTATAAATGAACGCATAAAAAAGGAAAACTAAACAGAAAGACAATTGTTAGAACATAGTTTGAGTCTACAAACCTTAATTAGAGTTTTGATGATAACAAACACAAAGAACAAATATGCACTCTAAATTTATGTTATTTTGTATGCAGAAGTTCTGACTGAAACAACATCAAATTAAGCTACAAAATCTTTCAAGCTGAGACAATCAGAATTTTTTGAAGAATGATTATCAGAATCTGCACTGAAGTGAAGAATACTATGATTCTGAATAGAAGTCTAATATACCATCAGATCCTCACATCTCTGAGTCATTAATGTTCTGAAGCAAAAGAAGCATGCAAGATTCTATTATGAAGCGTTATTTTTTAATTAAGACAACATCATATGCAACAGCTTTATTCAGACAAGAATCTTCTGAATATGGAAATAACATTCAGTGTCCATTATCACGCTTTATGTTGGACAAGATTTCCACGCCTATATAAACAAGCTTAAAGGAAAATCGTTAACGATTTTGAGACACTACTGAATATACCTCTCAAACGCTGCAATCTTTCATATTCTCATATACGCTCAAATTGTGTAAAATATCACAGTAGTGATAAATTTTTTGTAAAGAAAAACAACAGTACACAGTATATTATTTTATTTTGATTAAGCTAGTTTTCCTTGAGATAAATCAGGTTGTGGTTGTACTCAAGAAGACTTTGGCAGTTGTCAAAGTAGTATTGTAATCAGATTTGATAAGTGAATGAAGTCCTTGTTGGAGAGAGGCGAAATCACCTTGGCGGGTGGACTGAAGTAGTTTGAGATCAAATGAACCAGGATAAAAATACCGTGTCTATTGCTTTTAATTTTTAAGTCTCAATTCAACCCCCCTTCTTGTGTTTTTCACTTCTTTAACTGGCATCAGAGCGCCTGGTTCTGAGTTCATACACTTAACCGTGTCAGTACAAGATCCAAGCTTTAGAAAAACACTATGGTGGGACCAAGCCAAAACATCAACAATGACTATCATGAGGACAAGGACAGAATCATCGGCAAACCTCCAGTCTTTGATGGAGAAAATTTTGACTACTGGAAAGACAACATTGAAAGCTTCTTTCTGGCTCATGATGCTGATCTATGGGACATGGTAATTGATGGATACACACATCCTGTGGATGAAAGTGATCAGAAGATAGATAGAAAAAGGATGTCTGAACAATAAAAACGTGATTTCAGAAACCATCATAAAGCCAGGACAATACTTCTCAGTGCCATCTCATACTCAGAATATGAGAAGATCTCAAACAGAGAGACAGCCAAAAACATTTTTGACTCTCTAAGAATGATGCATGAAGGCAACATACAAGTCAAAGAAACCAAGGCCATTGCGCTCATTCATAAATATGAAGCATTCAAGATGGAAGACAGTAAATCCATAGAAGAAATGTTCTCAAGATTCCAGATTCTTGTTGCTGGGCTGAAAGTTCTTGACAAAGGATACTCTACTACTGATAACCTAAAGAAGATCATCAGAAGTCTACCCAAGCAATGGAGGCCAATGGTCACTGCACTTAAGCTGGCTAAAGACCTCAACAAGATATCTCTGGAGGAACTTGTCAGCTCCCTCAGAAGTCATGAGATAGAGCTAGAAGAAGACGAGCCTCAAAAGCAAGGTAAGACTCTAGCATTAAAATCTAACAAAAAATATGATTCTAATGTTTTGCAGGCTATGGAAGAAACCTCTGATGGATCCTCATCAGAAGAAGACGAATTGTCTCTTCTCTCCAGAAGGGTCAATCAATTGTCGAAGCAGAGACAAAGAAAATTCAGAAACCCGAGAAGATCAGAGAATCAAAATGAATCCTTCTCCAGATATAGAAAGTCGGAGTCCTCCTCTGGACACAAAATATATGAAGATTCCTCGGGACACAGAAAGTTAAATAACAAAGACATCATCTATTATGAGTGCAATGAACAAGGACACTACAAAAGTGATTGTCCAAGGCTTCAGAAGGATAAGCCCAAAAAGAAGTTCTTCAAGGATAAGAAGAAAAGACTCATGGAAACATGGGACAATTCAGACACTTTTGATGCTGACTCAGAGTCAGATGATGAAAGAGCCGACATAGCTCTCATGGAAAATGTGACAGAAGACAGCGAAGCTTCTGGTTCAGACTCAGAATCAGACACAGAAGAAGTATTCCCTGATTTCACTGTTAATTTTACTAAGGCTTAACTTGCAGAAAGTCTGAATGAAATTTCAGAAAGGTATCAGCAAATCAGAGTCAAATTCAAGAACCTGAAAAGGGATCTTGTCTCTGAATCTGAAAAGACTGAGAGTCTTAGATTAGAAAATTCTGAGTTAAAAGAAAAGATTTTAAAATTAGAAAATGATTTACAAAACTCTCAGAAAGAAATAATCTCACAGACTCCTAGTAATGCTGATAAGATCATCAAAGAATATGATCACAACTTTCAGAAGTTTCTGGATAAAAACGTAGATAGAAGCAAGATGGCTTCAATGATCTATGGAGTTAGCAGGAATGGCAGAAAAGGTATAGGATACCAAGGTAAGGTATCTCCACCTAATAAAGTCATGGACCTTGTTATAAAACTCACACCACTAAAATCACACTTCACATACGGGCACACACATGACCTAAAATACACTAGTAATGATTACTCTGCCAAACAAAAATTCAAACATAATTTTGGTAAAACTAACAAACCAGGATAAAAAAAGATATGGGTACCTAAGGACAAAATTATATATGTAGCAGATATCTTTAGCAGCAAGGCTAAAACACCAGTCATGGTACCTAGACTCTGGATGCTCTCGGCATATGACGGGAAGAAAGCATATGTTCCAAAGCCTGGAACTTAAACCTGGAGGCTACGTGGGATTTAGAGGCAACCAAAGAGGAAAGATCATTGGCTCTGGAATAGTAGGTAATGGTAATATTCCTTCTATCAATAATGTTCTTTTAGTTGATGGATTAATGCATAACCTGTTATCCATAATTCAATTAAGTGATAACGGTTATGATATAATCTTTAATCAAAATCCATGCAAAGCTGTTAGCCAGAAAGATGGAACTGTCCTTTTTAATGAAAAGAGGAAAAACAACATTTATAAGATAAAAATTTCTGAACTAAAAAGTCAGAATGTAAAATGTCTTCTCTCTGTTAACAATGAGAAATGGGTCTGGCACAGAAGATTGGGGCATGTTAGTATGAGAAGAATATCTCAGATTAACAAACTCAATCTGGTCAGAGGACTTCCTAATATGAAGTTCAGGTCAGATGCTTTGTGTGAAGCATGTCAGAAAGGAAAATTTGCAAAACCTGCTTTCAAAGCTAAAAATGTTGTTTCCATCTCTAGGCCATTAGAACTTTTGCACATAGACTTATTTGGACCAGTGAAAACTGCGTCTGTTAGTGGCAAGAAATATGGGTTAGTGATCGTAGATGACTATAGCAGATGGACATGGGTAAAGTTCTTAAGACACAAGGACGAGTCACATTTTGTGTTCGTTGCATTCTATAACCAAGTTTAGAATGAAAAGGATCTTAGAATTGTCAAAGTCAGAAGTGATCATGGTGGAGAATTTGAAAATAAAAAATTTGAAACATTTTTTAATGAAAAAGGCATCTTGCATGACTTCTCTTGTCCTAGAACTCCCCAACAAAATGGAGTTGTAGAACGAAAGAATAAAACATTGCAAGAAATGGCCAGAACCATGATCAATGAGACTAACATTGCTAAGATATTCTGGGCAGAAGCAATTAACACAGCGTTTTACATTCAGAATAGAATCTCTATAAGACCTATTCTAGAAAAGACTCCATATGAATTGTGGAAGAACAGAAAGCCCAACATTTCTTATTTCCATCATTTTGGATGCACATGTTTTATTCTGAATACTAAAGATCATCTGAACAAGTTTGACTCTAAAGCACAAAAGTGTATTATGTTAGGATACTCTGAACGCTCTAGAGGGTACAAAGTATACAATACAGAAACACATATTGTTGAAGAGACAATCAGTGTTAGATTTGATGATAAGCTTGACCCTCAAAATTCAAAGCAGAATGAATCTTTTGCAGATATAGAAGTTGAATTCACAGGTACTGAAGAAAACTCATCAGAAGTTCACAACAGATACGCTCCAACAACTTCAGAAAGAAATGTTACAAGTGCTCCAGTACCCTCTGTTGATCAACTCCAGAAAAGGTTATCTAGAAGCAGTATAGCTCACCCTAAAGATAAGATCCTGGGAAAGAAGGATGATCCAATCAGAACAAGATCAACATTCAGAAACTCTGAAGAATCCCTCATGGGACTGGTCTCACTAATTGAACCAACAACAATTGATGAAGCTCTTCTGGACAATGACTGGATTCTGGCAATGAAGGAGGAATTAAATCAGTTCACCAGAAATGACGTATGGGATCTAGTTCCCAAACCAAAATGATTCAATGTCATTGGAACAAAGTGCGTGTTCAGAAACAAACTGAATGAGCAAGGAGAAGTCATTAGAAACAAGGCACGACTGGTGGCACAAGGTTATAGTCAGCAAGAGGGGATAGACTATACAGAAACCTTTGCTCCAGTCTCCAGGTTAGAATCTATCAGACTCTTAATCTCCTTTGATGTCAATAATAGCATCACTCTGTATCATATGGATGTCAAAAGTGCATTCTTAAATGGTTACATAGATGAAGAGGTATATGTGCACCAACCCCATGGGTTTGAAAATTCCAAACACCCATAATATGTTTTCAAACTAAAGAAGTCACTCTATGGTTTGAAACAAGCTCCCAGAGCTTGGTATGAAAGACTAAGTAACTTCCTGTTAGAAAAGGAATTCACCAGAGGGGAAGTGGACACAACCTTGTTCTGTAAGACATTTAAGAATGAAATTTTAGTTTGTCAGATTTACGTAGATGATATCATTTTTGGATCCACTAAACCTTCTCTGGGAAGAGAATTTGCTAAGTGCATGCAGGCAGAGTTTGAGATGAGCTTAATGGGGGTACTTAAATTCTTTCTGGGCATTCAGATAAACCAAACTCCAGAAGGAACTTACATTCATCAGAGCAAATATGTTAGATAACTTCTGAAGAAATTTGACCTCTCAGAATGTAAACCCTCAAAGACTCCAATGCATCCCACGTGCATCCTGGAAAAGGAAGAGGTAAGTAAAAAGGTAGAACAGAAAATCTACAGAGGTATGATTGGATCTCTCCTTTATCTGACGGCTTCAAGGCCTGATATTTTATTCAATGTCTGCTTATGTGCTAGATTCTAATCAGATCCTACAGAATCTCACTTAACAACAGTTAAGCGAATTTTCAAGTATCTGAAAGGTACTACTAATCTGGGTTTGTTTTATAGAAAATCCAATTAATACAACTTAGTAGGATACTGTGATGCTGACTTTGCTGGAGATAGAGTAGAGCGTAAAAGCACTTTTGGAAGCTGCCAGTTTCTAGGAGATAACCTGATCTCATGGACCAGCAAGAGACAATCCACAATAGCATTGTCAACAGTAGAAGCTGAATACATAGTAGTTGCTGGATGTAGCACTGAAATTCTCTGGATGAAAAGTCAACTTGAGGACTTCAACATATTTGAGAGTAATATTCCTATCTTCTGTGATAAAACTTATGCCATATGTCTATCCAGAAATCCCATTTTGCATTCTAGGGCTAAGCATATAGAAATAAAACATCACTTTATTAGGGATTATATTTAGAAAGGAATTCTTACTTTAAAATTTAATTACACAGACCATCAATGGGATGATGTGTTTATAAAACCCCTTTTCTGAAGATAAATTCAATTTTGTTCTGAAACATCTCAGCATGAAATTGTGTCCAGAATAAAATGTTTTATTTGCATATTCTAACCCTCAGAATTTTATTATTTTCTGTGAACATCTGATAAACTTGTCTTCAGAAGTTAGGAGTACAGTTGCATCAGAATCTATCTATGAAGATCTGAACTTTTCATTTCAAGGATAGAGGCGTGCAGTTCAAACCATCAAACATTTGTCATCCTCTCACAAGCTACCTTCTGAGGCTGAACACGTGTTCAAATTCTGAAGGTTCCAAGGCTCTGATTGGATGCATTGAGACACTTGTCATTGGTAACTGTTCAATATCTCTATAAATCCCCTAATTTCGGGTTTCATTAATTCACATAATCATTGCATATTTTCTCCTTCTCACTGATTACGTTTTCTAAAGAACTTATATAAACTCAATTTACTATTTCATTCATTCACGTTTTACCATCTTCAATATTCTCTCTTGTTCTAGTTTCTTTTTCAAAAAACCCTTATATCAATTTTCTTCAAAGAATCCGTGTGAACAATGGCATCATCATTAAGTCTCAAGAATCTCAACAGTGCTCCTGGTTCATCATCTACTGAACAATATGAGGAACCCATTAGAACACTACTCACTACGGTCGACAACCTTGAAGTTCTCTGTGAATGGATCGTCGATTTTGAAAGCTTACAAGAAAATGGGTTTAATCTGTATGAAGATGTAACTACACAGGGATGGAACATATACTTTGATCGTCTGTTAGGTCTAACTTTTCCCATTCTTGTTAAAGAGTTTTGGACTCATGCTACTTCATCCTACCACCAAGTCACATCATATGTTATGGGGGAGAAGATAGTGATCACAGAAGATTTGATTGGGAAACTCATTGGATACAATGGCGGTGGAGTCAGATGCATTGATATGGCTGATAAGTGTTCTGACCTAAAATCCATTGCTAGGGAAATCTTCACTTCTGGACAACCATCCAGCAAGATCATAGACTTGAAAGATCATTACATAATCTGGGCTAGAATAAATCTGGGATGTATCAATCACAAGAAGCCTACAAGCTCTCCTGATTACGTCAACATTGACCAGCAGTTTCTGATATACTTCATTGGAAAGAAGACCAAAATAGACCTTCCACATTTTCTCTTCAACCATCTCAAAACAAGTGTGAAAGAGACAAGAGAAGAAGAAATAACTAAGAGGGACTGGATTTCTCTAGGAAGATTGATTTCAGATATTCTAACGGAAAACAAGCTGATAGAACATCTGACAGAGGCTCAAGAAATCAGTACTCTGGAAGCAACTGCTGGGAAACCTTTGAATGCCAAGAATCTGAAGAAAATGAAGACTATTAAAAACATTAAGAAGGAACCAACACTTTCTTCTCATGAGGTCATAACTTCTAGGAGAATCCCTCTAAAGGATTTTCCATTATTCTCTGAGATAGATGCCTCTCCAGAGATTATAGTCAGATACTTTGAAGCTTGCAAGGCTGATGGGGATATTCCATAAATAAACATCCAAGATCTGCACAAGCCAGCTCTAGAGGTTGTGCTAAAGAAATCCAAAAAGAGGAAGGCAGCAGGAGAAGGATCCTCTCAGAGAACACCTGTCATACGGTGGGAGAACTGACTTGGGTGGTTTTGTGTTTTAACGTAAATGTTGCGGTTAGCAAGAGTCGCCACCGACTTTTCTTTTATCCAAAAGGAAAGGTTAAAAATCACAGGAAAGAGCTTTGAGATTGTTTCTTGAGTTCGGGGGGTAGATTTGAAAAGGGAAGGTATTAGCATCCTTTTCATCCATGATTTTCCATGGGCTCTTAGTTACTTGCTAGATCACTTTCTTTTGTTTTAAATTGTGCTTTGTGTGGTTTTTGAAAGTATTTTGTAAATATGCCACTGTTTAGGTCATCTTTGTAATGATTCTCGTTCATAAGAATGTATACAAAGATGTTGATCTTTTGAAAATGTTTTCAATTTTGTAAGATGTTTGAAAGTGTATGTGATTGTTTTGAAAATAGCAAGGATGTTTGTTTTGAGATGGAGCAAGTAATTAGGAGTAATCTACCTACTCAAATGTCTTTCTTGTTCATTTCCTTTTCCTTTGACATTGTTGTCTTACCATTGATTTGGTAAGCAACCCTATATTTGGATGTAAAAGGGACGGGTGTGGGTCATCGTATAACCATGATTAGAAATGTTGCAAGGTATCTTAGCATTTTTCTTTAGGGACTAAGATCATTTTGAAAGGCAACTTTTGATAGCGTCATTGAGGTACTATGATCTTGTATTTTTGATTCGTTTATGCTAAGACATCCGACGTGCATACATGACCATTTTTTAGGTAATAAGTGGAGTTAACCTTAAGGGTGCATATGTGAATAGTGTGTTTGATTTGCATGCATTTAATCTTTGATTAGGGTTATCTACTTGTTGATTTTATCTTCCCATACAAACCCTATTTACTAGCATTTTGTATGAAAGCGATAAATTTCGGAAAGTAAATATTCTACGCTATTATAATCATTAGGAAGATGGGGTATACAAATTTACAAATGGGAATTGAAATAAATTAAACCTAATTATCTATTACAGCCATATTGAAATAATGTACAAGAACTGAATAAATATAATGTACAAGGATATAAATGGAAAAGAAAAGGATTTTTGTTTGGTTTTTTAAGGAAAGGGTCTTGGTTTTAACCTAATTAACTAAAAGAAGTAATTAATTAAATTAAAAAAATTAAACCTAAATTAATTCAGAAAAGAAATTAAGTTAGAAATCATTTTTAGGGTTTTTTAGAAAAGGTTTTAAGTTTAATAAAAATAGTATGAAAATTAATTAATTAAAAGAAAACCTAAATTCTAAGTTAATTTTAATTAAAAAATAGAATAACTAAACCTAAATATAATTAGTAAAGAAATTAAGTTTTTTATAAGAAAAATGTTTTTTTTCTTTTGTTTTTAAAGGAATAAAATATATAGAATGCAAATAATAAATAAAAATATTTTTTGGAATTTTTTATATGAAAACAATAATAATAAAAATATAAAGAAAAGGTAAAAAAAAATAAAATAAAAAAATATAAATATAAATAAAATCTATGAGCTGACACATGAGCTTATGTATTAGCTCATGTATTGGCTCATGCAGATTTCGTGTCGGCTCATGCAGATTTTGTGTCGGCTCATGTGTTGGCTCATGCTCCTAGAAGTCAAAACAACTCAGTATGAGTCGACTCATACTGGTGTCGTATCGACTCATAATCATTTCGTATCGACACATACGTGTATCGTGTCGACTCATAACCTATTTTGAACATAGTATGTGTCGACTCATAGCATTTCGTATCGACGCATAACTGCTGTTTTTTGCTTTTATCACTGTTTTGCTTCATGTAAAAGTTAGTTCTCAATACATGGTTAGTGAAAATGAAAAGCAAGCACATGGTTAGCTTCAAGGCAATTATATCTACATTTTATCTTCACAAATGAACCATTAATGATGCTTGTATGAAGAGTTCAAAGTCAAGAAAACTTACCTTGAAACTGAAATTTGTGCTTTGAGTTTGAGCTACTGTATGGGCTGTTTTTGAGCTTGGGAAGTGATGATAGTGATGTTACAGAAGTTTTTTCTTGTGTTTGAGCAACTTATATATTATGTATGTGGAGTGTTTAGATGGTTGGACAAAATTTGCATGGTATGAGAGGTTCAAAGGTTTGGACTTTAAAACTCAAGAGTGGAAGTTTTGTGGACTGTTATGGCTTTTGTGAATATGAGATTTTGAGGGTTTACAAATAAAACTTCTGGCTTTTCTCTCTATTTTATTTCTAGTCTTTTTCCAACCTCTTCCTCTTGCAAATGCTTCTTCTATTTATAGGCAAGGGGTTTGTGCATATGAGCTGATTGGGTTTTTAGAACAGCATGTTATGGTTTGGTTGGATTTCAAAGATCAAACTAAGTAAAGTACTCCATAGTCCCAAGTTGAAGTACCAAAGTTGTTGGTATTGTGGAGCTACTTCCCATGATTTATGGTGGAGTATAATCAGCAACAAGCAAGGTATGGGCTTAAGATAAACTTTGCACCAAAAGGCTTGCTTTTCAAGAGTAGCAATGGTGCCTTTATGCCATAAATGGAAAGATCTTTTGGAAAATGGCTCAAACACTTGGTTAATAGCTCAAGCTCTTGTATAAACATTAAATTATGTAGAGATTTGCAATTCACAAGGCCTGCAAAGTAAGATTGTGCAGCACATCATGCCAATTGGATTATGTGTTCTTCAACAAAAATGGCTTGTAATTCAAGAATAGATGCTCAACTTCATGCCCTTGAATCTCCTAGCACAAATATGATATATTCATGCTCTTGGATGTTATAGAAAGCTTGAAACAACCTCTATAACTTTCATGTTGGCCATTTTGACAAAATCATCTTGGAACTATGTAAACAAATGCCAAGAAGTTGGGATAAAATCCTGAACAAAATCTGTTGAAAATTTCTCTAAGTGTTAAATGAAAATGTCATGACTTCATGAATTTATAACTCAAAATCCAAGCACTTCTAGAATTTTATTAGCAAAGAAAAGTTGTAGAAATCATCGGGATCTACAACTTTCATGTTGAAAGTTTTCCTTGGATCATCTTGCATCTTGGTGAAAGAATGGCATGAAGTTATGAGAAAAAAATGAACTTTCTAACACTTAGAAAAATTTCTAAGTCTTGAAAAGTTTGACTTTTCAAAATGAATTTTGACTTTCTTGATTTCTTGATGAACAATTTTCATATTCCAACATGTCTTGATGAAATATGATTCTTGAAACTTGATTTTGATCCAAAAGTCAAAGTTTGACTTTTCAGTGTACAATTGACCATTTTGTCCTTGTGAATGATTTTCTTGAAAACTTGTAATTCAAGACTTGAAACTTGATAGAAGCAAGCATAAGGGTCCAGGGTGATCTTTTGAGAAATTTCTTTGAGAAATGAGAGGGAAAATTTTGGGGTACAACAACTGCCCCTGTTCAATCTTCTTAAACCTGGAGAGGTAGATTGGGGGATCTGCCATTCGTGACTTGAAGGTGGAAGATGATTGAACACTAGAGTGCCCAGAAATTTGCACTCGATGATGTTGTGGTTGATTGTATAGGGAATGGGCTTAAATATGCCATTTGGAGAAATGATGGACAGTTGTTGGAGATGGGCTTATAGATGCCATCCAGAGGTGATTGTATATGGACTGTAATTGAGTGACATAATGACATCTGAATCTGGATCATATCTTGAATGTATTTGAATGAGTGACAGAATGACATCCGAATCTGGATCGTATCTGAATTGTATCTGAAAGTTGAATCTGAATGAGTATCAGAATGGCATCCGTGTCTGGAGCGTATCTAAACTGTATCTGAAAGTTGTCTTTGAATGAGTATCAGGATGGCATCTGTATCTGGTGCGTATCTGAACTGTATCTGAAAGTTGAATCTGAATGAGTATCAGAATGGCATCTGTGTTTGGAGCGTATTTGAACTGTATCTGAAAGCTGTCTTTGAATGAGTGTTGAAGGAATCTTTGACGATTACTACTCCAAAAAGATATTGAAGGAATCTTGGACGATTACTACCTCAGCAGGATGATGAAGGAATCTGGGACGATTACTACCTCAACAGGATGATGAAGGAATCTTGGACGATTACTACCTCAGCAGGATGATGAAGAAATCTTGGACGATTACTACCTCAGTAGGATGATGAAGGAATCTTGGATGATTATTACCTCAGCGGGATGATGAAGGAATCTGGGACGATTACTACTTCAATAGGATGATGAAGGAATCTTGGACGATTACTACCTCAGCAGGATGATAAAGGAATCTTAGACGATTACTACCTCAGCAGGATGATAAAGGAATCTTGGATGATTACTACCTCAGCAGAATGATGAAGGAATCTTGGAAGATTACTTCCTCAGCAGGATGATGAAGGAATCTTGGATGATTACTACCTCAGCAGGATGATGAAGGAATCTTGGATGATTACTATGTCAGCAGAATGGTGAAGGAATCTTGGATGATTACTACCTCAGCAGGATGATGAAGGAATCTTGGACGATTACTACCTCAGCAGGTTGATGAAGGAATCTTGGATGATTACTACCTCAGCAGGATGATGAAGGAATCTTGGACGACTACTACCTCATCAGGATGATGAAGGAATCTTGGATGATTACTACTCCAAAAGATGATTACCTTTATCTGTTGATTGAACTTTACTGAAAAGGTAAAGAGTTAGTTGTATTCAATGTCATGATGTATGCATTGTGTAATGATGTTCTCAAAATAAATGAGATTTGTGTTATATGTATTTTGTATGCATATGTTATGAATATTGTTGAAATGTAATTTTGTCTTGGAGAATAAATCCTTGACAGGTGTTGGGGAGTTATTAAATCTCGGATTGCTGTTGAAGAGTAGGTGTGTCTTCAAACTTTGCTTAGAAGTTTCCACTGAGGATTCCTGTTTTATTGTTTGAGGAGAACTCCACTGGGGGATGTTGAAAGATCTGTATAGAGTGTTAATTCCTGCTTGGGGAAAAGAGTTCAGGAGTCTTAGTCGCCTGTTGCTCTACTGGGGAGTCAAAGTTAAATTGATATCAGGTCCGGTCCAGGTTTCACAGTAACTTGCTAGGGATTGTATAGTAGTCTACTGGGGAACAAGAGTTGTGGTACTTTGATTTGTAGTAGTAGAAAAGGCCACCTCAAGCTGGGGAATCCTGCCGTTTGTTGGGGGAATAAACCCTGTTTCTTACTCTATTGGAGAGGCGGCGACTTCAGTAGCAGAGATCCTCGAGGATTCTTGAAGTCAACTCAGTTGGGAAGAGGTTTTTCAGAGATTGAAAATCTGGTTGGGGAATCATCCTATGAGAAGGATTTTGGGGAGATTTGCCACTACCCCTAGTAGCAAGTGTTTATGGCACTTCCAGGAACTAATTGATTATACGTAACCCTTTGTTGGGATTTGCGTTCAATGCCCCAAGTGATGAAGATGGAGACTTGCCCCTGGTTATTCTGTACTTCTTGAGAGATTTCTTGGAATCTTGAATGGACTTCCCCAGGTGTGCTTGGATAGTGACATGTCATGCCCCCTTGTTGATAGGAGATTTGTCATTGTAAGTGTCATCCCACTCGAAGTGATTTTGTTCACTGAGAGAGCTTTCGTTCACTGGATATTCGTTGCGTGAATTTCTCCGTTGTCAAACAAATAGCCATATGCAAACATTAATATTCAAATAATGCAAAGTTTATGCCTGTCTTGAAATTTTGAAAATGAGTTTTAGCGAGAAAAGAAATTTTGTAAGAAAAATTCAACTCAGGATTTAGAGTAAAGCCTTACAGGAGTCAGGATACCTTTTGTAACCGTATTCTTTCAAACTAACCCATGCTTCAATTAGGACTTTTGAAGGGTTGTAGTGTGGCTTGGTTCACGGTTTAAGAAACAAAAAATAAAGGATCAAAGTGTATTTGTACCCACCCTCTCTTCGTGATGTTATCCTATCTTAAACTAAGGTAATTGTGCGTTTGAACTCCAGTTGAGTCTGGAATGACGTTTTAGTGATGGTTCAAACAAGTTTAGTTTATCGGAAGGCAGGCACTTCTTGGAACATTTTTCATGTTGTTGAGGATTTGTAGTGACCTTTTCTTTTGATTTACTATCCCTGGTTTTTTCCTGACGGTTCTTGCTTTAAGATTATAGTCAGCGGGATGCCCCGGTTTTTTGTTTTTTTTAAGTCTCCTTCGTAGGTTTTGACTTAGTGGGTTTTTCCTTTTGAGAGATAATGACTGCCTATGTGATAGGGAACCATCACCGTCTTTTGATTCCATAGGAATGTTTTTTATGTCATTCCTTGTATTACGAGATGAGATTTTGCGGCTTAACGCGCATTTGAATTAACTGAGAGACTACCCTGCCCCAGGTTTTGATTTAAAGGTTTCAATTTGTGTAAAAAAAATAAAACTTCTACTTCTTTGGCTCGAAGGGGTTGACGAGGGATTATCTTCCTTATAACTCCAGTGTTTAGGATTTGAAAGAAACACCTATACATCGTCAGTAAGGTCTGTCCAAAAGCATACTGTATGAGATTATGGCATTGTTTTCGTCATCCTCCCTTTAAAGGCTTGTATCTTTTAGCAAGAGTTGAATGTCATAGAGAGAGTAAAAAGCATAGTTTAAATGAAATGAAAGCGAATGAATTAATTCAAGACAAACATATGCAATGTGTTGTACCCCAAAATTTTCCCTCTCATTTATCAAGATTTTCCTCACAAGACTTCTTGGACTCAAGACAGGATTAGGGTTTGGTCAGCTCAAGACACATCATCTTGCACTGATAACCCAAAATTAGGGTTTGAGTTTGAACAAGGATTTTTGGACCACCAATGCTTCATGTGACTTTCATACACCATCTTGGACCCCTAAGATTGCTCATGACAAGTTTCAAGCCTTGAATCACATTTTTGACCAGTTAATTGGACAGATGACCTAAAAATCAGCTGTATTGGGGAAAAAGTCAACCATGGCCAATTTACAGTCAAACTATATAATTTTTTATCCATAAAAACATTATAGACTCATATGTATCATTTTATCAAGTTTGGATCACAACTCCTCAGGAAATTTGATCAAATCATCAAAAGGGCAAAATGGTCAAAATTGGGGTTTTGACTAAGAAAGGGCAATTTCTGATTTTTAACCTAGCCAATGACCAATTAGGTTCAAACATGATTTCAAGGGTTCAATGGCATCATCTTGACCTAATTACATGGTTCAAAAGATCTCAAGTTCATAGGATTGACAGCTGAATTTTGCAGTCAACTTATCAAAAGTCAATTGTACACTAAAAAGTCAAACTTTGACTTTTTGGTCAAAATCAAATGCCAAGGGTCATAATTCATCAAGATATGTCAAAATATGAAACTTTTTCACCAAGATAACCAATTTTGAAAATTAGGGTTTTGAATTTGAAATATTTCATAACTTAGAATTTTTCTAAGTATAGAAATTTTCTTATTTTTTCCCAACTTTCCACCACTTTTTCACCAAGATGCATTTTGATTCAAAGAAAACTTCCAACATGAAAGTTTTAGTCCTCCATGAAATATACAACTTTTCTTCACAAAGTTTTCCCAAAAGATGTTTTGATCTCAAGTTATGAATTTGTGAATAAGGGTCCATGAACTTCTTAACTTAGTGAAATTTTGCCCTAATTTAGGCAGGTTTTTGACCTAACTTCATGGAAACTTTTCACCTAGTTCCAAGAGGTATATAAAAATTCATTTCAAAGATGGATTATAGAGAACATTACAAGATTTCCAAAATGTCAAAAAACTCTCCAAGATCATTTGTGATTAGGGAGAATCGAAGAAGAGAAATTGGCATTTTATCACTTTTGTTCATGCCATTTTCACAAAGTATCAAGTTGCAAATCTGATCTTTGATGCTTGTACCTTGAATTACAGGTCCTAAACTCATTCTACACTCCATAGTTTAATGCTAACTCAGAAGATAAAGGCTTTATTTTGGCTTTTGGAACATTGTACAAGAGATAATTCCATTAATGGCATAAAGGGCACATTGCTATTTTCATAAAGGCAAGCTTTTGTAACTTTATGAACCTTGAGCCATGGACCTGTTCCTTTGATACAAACAACTTCCACAGATATCAAGCAATGTATACCAACTCTCTGCAGCTAGCAAGCCAGCCAGTACAAGCATGTTTAGTGTGGTCACTTCACTTTTCTTCAAAATTAAGAAAAGTTGCAAAAGTCCAAAGGCTTGCACATCTGATGAAGAGTGGACTTTGTATACATTCTATACATATCCATAAACTTGTCACAACTCAGGACACGAATTAATAGCATCCAAAACACCCTAAAACTCAAAAACATCATTTTTCTTCCCAAACATTGATGTTCTGCAAAATCATTGCCAACTTCATTTTGGCTCGTGCGTTTTTCCCTTTAACATTTGAAACACTTCATACACATCCTACCAAAGCTATCCAAGCCCTTTCCCTGTATCTGTAAGCCATGTTTCATCCATTGGCATTTTCAAATTTGGAGGTTGCAGCTTGACTTCTACAGAGAGTTCTGGCCATCCACAAAGCAAGCTAGGCATTGGAATAGCTTGAATGAAGTCCAGGGAAGCTCACATGATCCTCAGGCCTCACTTAAAGTCCCCATATTGTCATATCCAAATCCAGCTAAAGGAGGTATTTTTCAAAACTCTATCTCTCTATTTAGGCATCCTCAAGCCACGATTTGTGAAGCAAAAATGTAGTCCTTAACATGGTGAAGTTGTACATATGCATACTTTCCATTTATATTAACTGGGCAGTGAGAATTTGAAGCTTGAAGTTCATGAAATAATTAGGTCACGAATTAGGGCTGATTAAATTCTCTCTGATCCTTGAGAGTTAGGTTACAAACTTTATATCATTGGAATCGTGAGATTAAGTGCTACATGTTTCATGTTACAAGTTTTTGTTTTTATGCAAGTATGAGAAAGTTGCAGGTTTGAGTTGAAAGCACGCGCAGGAGGAGACAGAGGACAGAGACGAAGCTTGCCTTGGGCTTTTTTTGCATTTCTGGCATTTTTGTTTTTACTTTTCACACCCCATGTATTACTTTTGCACCCCCCTTGCATATTTGTTTTATTTTTCATATTTCTTTTTATATTTTTATATTTATTGCTTTTATTTATTTTTATGAATCATAAAAATCATGAAAAATATTTTCTCTATTTTTTGCATTTTTATTTTATTTTTTTATTATTTTTTGGCATAAAAAATAGTCTTATTAGGATAATGAACTTTATTTTCTTAAATAAATTGTAAATATATTTAATAAATACTATACATTTTTATTTTATTATCTTACACATAAAATATTCATTTTCTCATACATATTTAAGTTTTAATATTGTACATAATATTATTTATTATTTTCTTGTACAAAAATGGACAAAATAAATAATAGGAAACATATTTTCTTAAATCAAAAATTAGGGTTTCCCCCTTTCAAAAATAATAATATTATTTTTCCTTATTTTCTAGGGTTTAATTAATTATTTTTCTCATACCTTAAACAAATACAAAACTTTTTTCCATAAATACATTGCATTGCATTTAAAATACTTGTTTATTTATTTAATGTGCACAATATTCAATTGGGTTGTAATAGTATTTTTAGGGTATATTTTGTGCAATATCCCCATTCAAAAACTTGTATCCCCCTCCCATAATAATTGTTGTAATAGCTTAGTTTACATTTACGCAATTTATCGCATTTATACCATGTTTAGTAAACTAGGGTTTGCATGACAAGACCAAAAACAAAACAAATAGAAAAGACCTAATCCAAGACAAATCAAAGGCATGAAAAATGACACACATTGCACACAATCACCCTTAGGGTTTCACCCACTTGGTTGCCTAAAACAAAATGGCCATGTTACGCATGCGAAGTGTCTTGGCAAAACAAAACAAAAGATCATAGTCCCCCGATGATGCAATAAAAGGTTGCCTAAACAAAGATGATCTTGGTCCCTCAAACATGCTAAATACTTGGCAACATTGCTATCATGGTCATACGATGACCCACGTCCGTCCTGTTTAACATTCAAAGATAGGGTTGTTTACCGAATCAATGGTAAATCAACAATGTAAAAGGAATAAAAATGCATAGGAAAGACATTTGAGTAGGTAGATAGCTTCTAAGTTACTTGCTCCGTTTCAAACAATCCTTGCTATTTTCAAACACACACATATTTCAAAAACATTTTCAAACAACTTACAAAACATTGAAACATTTTTCAAAAGACAAACATCTTTGTATACATTCTTACGGACGAGAATCATTACAAAGATTGCCTAAACGAGGGCCTCTTTTCAAAATACTTTCAAAATCACACCAAACACAAAGCACCATTTGAAATAATTTTAAAAGCAAAGCAAGTGATCTAAGCAAGTAACTAAGAGCCCATGGAAAACCATGGATGAAAATGGTGCTAGCACCATGGATGAAAATGGTGCTAGCACCTTCCCTTTTCATAATCTACCCGCCGAACTCAAGAAAACATCTCAAAGGTCTTTCCTGTGCTTTTTTACCTTTCCTTTTGGATAAAATAAAAGTCGGTGGCGACTCTTGCTAACCGCGACATTTGCGATAAAACGCAAAAACTCAAGTCAGTTCTCCCACCGTATCACACAATGCATTAATGAAACAAAGTTTGACATTAATAGATAATTGTTTGAATAACAAAAGGAATTACAATTGAAAATTCAAAATGAACAAGACACTCTCAATGATCCAGCATAGGAGCAATGATCACGTTTGGAGTCTCCGGAGGGTAAAACTCGATCTCCTTGGCGTCAATCAAATCTTGAATCTTGTTCTTCAAAGTCCAATAGTTGTCAGTGTCATGTCCGGTACTATTAGAATGATAGGCACACCTTACGCTTGGATTGTACTTAGAAGAGGTGGTATCGGGATTTTGAGGAGGATCCTTTGACGTGATCAGCTTCAACTTCAGCAGATGTTGTAACACTTGAGACAAAGGCATGTTGATGTTAGTGTACTGTCTTTCTTGATATCTTACCCTATGCATATTGCCTTGTCTTTGTTGAACAGATGTAGGATTAGAGATCAAGATTTCCCCTACATGTTGATCATGATGACTCTTTTGGCCGTACACAGCATTGGACTCTTTCTTTCCATTGTATGTCTTTTTCTGAACGTCAGAGGGTGTAACCCCTTGGATCTTTCAACTTTTGATGCTAGCTTCGACCCTTTCGCCGGTCAGCATTAGCTTGGTGAACCCGGCTGAGGAGCTTCCTATTAGGTGTTTGAAGAAAGGCCCTGTCAAATTTCCCATGAAGATGTCAATCAACTCCCTGTCAGTTAAAGGGGGTTGCACCCTACCATCCAAATCTCTCCACTTTTGGGCGTATCTTTTGAAGCTCTCGTTGGAACCCATGGTCATGTTCTGCAATTGCACACGAGTTGGTGCAATATCAGTGTTGTATTGGTATTGCTTGTAAAAAGCAGCGGCTAGATCTTCCCAAGTATGAATGTGGGAACTCTCCAATTGATAGAACCATTCGAGTTGAGTCCCTACTAGACTCTCTTGGAAGAAATGGATCCAAAGCTTTTGATCAGTTGTGTATGGTTGAATCTTGTGGACATAAGACTTTAAGTGCATCTTAGGGCAAGAGACACCATCGTACAGGGCAAAGGTAGGGATTTTGAACTTTGGTGGAATGACCACTCCAGAAACTAAACCCATGTCTCCTAAATCCAAGCCTGGTATCTGTTGAATCTCCATAGCACTGAGGCGATCCTCCAACTGTTTGTACTAGTCATCAGTGGGAGGATATTGTTCCTCGGAATAGTCAGCTTCAACTTCATCAATCTCCAAATTGTGGTCTTCTTAAAGACTATCCCCCATGTTGGATGGAGTTGAAATATCTAGAGATTCCTTGAATGGTCCTCTAGGTCTTCTTTCCAAGTTCAGGACGCCTATTGACTTCTTGGACTTTTTCTTCATGTCTTTGAGAAGAAGAGTCTTCAGGTTCTCTTGCCCCTTAGCCATAGCCAGGAACATTTGTTAGAATTGAGTGTTTTGAGCTTCGAGATCTTTCACTGTTTGTTCCATATCCATCTTACTGAAATAAACAACATGAAGATAAGGAAATCTGTATGGGAGAAACCTGTCATGATATGATGCATGATATGTGGATGCATGTTTTCAAGGATCTCGCGGGGTAAACACAAGAAAAAGTTAGAAGTTGAACTTTGATCAACATCTTTGATTGGAGAACTTTGTATCGATGGATGTACTTCCATGAGAATTTATCTCACCATGCCAAGTGGGTTGTAACCCTTGACTCAAATTATTGTACTTGATTTTTGGCGGCGTTTGGTTAGAGGAAAATAAATCCTCTTGCCCCTTGCTAGACGTCTGGTTCAACGTGACCCTGCATCATAAGCCCTTGAGATCCTTGAAATGGTTATTGAAAATGTTATGATATGATGTTATGAAGTTATGTACAAGTATGCAAAGTAAGCAAGTTTATATACAAATAATCATATTCACATAAAGCAGGCAAGTCCTTAGGTTTAGGGTTGTATGGAGTTTGTAGGTAAGTACCCACTTAAAGTTTAGTTGGCTCAACCTGTCCTAGTTAATAGTAACCGGGTTCTAAGGTATCTCAATATCACTGATCTTTCGCACAAACTTCGTTCCGATTGACAACTGACTTGCCACCAAACAATGCTCGGGAGTCAAATCTCAATGAGTGTAGTATCGAGTATCGACCAACTTCGGACTGCACCAAATCCGGTCATCTCACTACGTCCTAATGGCCAAGTTGGTCAAGTAAAGGTTCTAGAAGCCTGTTAGTGCTTCATGACATCACTCAGCGGCCCCGTATTCTCCTTGACTACTCAAGGGCTACCGTTACCTACAAATATGTCACACTAACGTAGCTATTGCTTAGACCATGTCGGTATACCCCGCACAGTTTCCAAAAGGTATTGCTACTTACCTATAAGGTATCCCAAATCCGGGTAGAGGATTTAAGCCCAAACAAGGAACCAAAATGTAAAGAAATCAAATCAAACAATGAAAGCAAATAAAGGTGATCTAGCTCTAAGATAACCCCACTTTTAAGAAAACTCCCCAGCAGAGTCGCCAGTTCTATGATACGATGGGGGAACTAAATTGGGTGGTTTTGCATTTTATAGCAAATATTGAGGTTAGCAAGAGTCGCCACCGACTTTTCTTTTATCCAAAAGGAAAGGTGAAAAAGAATAGGAAAGACCTTTGAGATTGTTTCTTGAGTTCGGGGGGTAGATTATGAAAAGGGAAGGTATTAGCACCCTTTTCATCCATGATTTTCCATGGGATCTTAGTTACTTGCTAGATCACTTGCTTTTGTTTGAAATTGTGCTTTGTATGGTTTTTGATAGTATTTTATAAAGAGGCCATTGTTTAGGCAATCATTGTAATGATTCTCGTTCGTAAGAATGTATACAAAGATGTTGATCTTTTGAAAATATTTTCAATTTTGCAAGATGTTTGAAAGTGTATGTGATTGTTTTGAAAATAGCAAGGTTGTTTGTTTTGAGATAGAGCAAGTAATTAGGAGCAATCTACCTACTAAAATGTCTTTCTTGTTCATTTCCTTTTCCTTTGACATTGTTGTCTTACCATTGATTTGGTAAGAAACCCTATTTTTGGATGTAAAAGGGACGGGTGTGGGTCATCGTATAAACATGATTAGCAATGTTGCAAGGTATCTTAGCATTTTTCTTTAGGGACTAAGATCATTTTGAAAGGCAACTTTTGATAGCGCCATCGAGGGACTATGATCTTGTATTTTTGATTCGTTTATGCTAAGACATCCCACATGCATAACATGACCATTTTTTAGGAAACAACTGGAGTTAACCTTAAGGGTGCATGTGTGAATAGTGTGTTTGATTTTCATGCATTTAATCTTTGATTAGGGTTATCTACTTGTTGATTTTATCTTCCCATACAAACCCTATTTACTAGCATTTTGTATGAAAGCGATAAATTGCGGAAAGTAAATATTCTACTCTATTACAATCATTAAGGGGATGGGGTATACAAATTTACAAATGGGGATTACAAGAAATTAAACCTAATTATCTATTACAACCATATTGAAATAATATACAAGAACTGAATAAATATAATGTACAAGGATATAAATGGAAAAGAAAAGGATTTTTGCTTGGGTTTTTAAGGAAAGGGTCTTGGTTTTAACCTAATTAACTAAAAGAAGTAATTAATTAAATTAAGAAAATTAAACCTAAATTAATTAATAAAAGAAATTAAGTTAGAAAACATTTTTAGGGTTTTTTAGAAAAGGTTTTAAGTTTAATAAAAATAGTATGAAAATTAATTAATTAAAAGAAAACCTAAATTCTAAGTTAATTTTAATTAAAAAAGAGAATAACTAAACCTAAATCTAATTATTAAAGAAATTATGTTTTTTATAAGAAAATTTTTTTTTGTCTTTTGTTTTTAAAGGAATAAAATATATAGAATGTAAATAATAAATAAAAAAAATTTTTGAAATTTTTTATATGAAAACAATGATAATAAAAATATAAAGAAAAGGTAAAAAAAAAAGTTTTAAAAATTTTTAAAAAAAATTCTATGAGCTGACACTTGAGCTTATGTATTGGCTCATGCAGATTTCGTGTCGGCTCATACAGATTTCGTGTCGGCTCATGTGTTGGCTCATGCTCTTGGAAGTCAAAACAACTCAGTATGAGTCGACGCATACTGGTTTCGTATCGACTCATAATCATTTCGTATCGACGCATACGTGTATCTTGTCGACTCATAACCTGTTTTGAACATAGTATGTGTCGACTCATAGCATTTCGTATAGACGCATAACTGCTTTTTTTTGCTTTTATCACTGTTTTGCTAGATGTAAAATTTAGTTCTTAATACATGGTTATTGAAAATGAAAAGCAAGCATATGGTTAGCGTCAAGGCAATTATATCTATATTTATCTTCACAAATGAAACATTAATGATGCTTGTATGAAGAGTTCAAAGTCAAGAAAACTTACCTTGAAACTGAAATTTCTGCTTTGATTTTGAGCTGCTATATGGGTTCTTGTTGAGCTTGGGAAGTGATGATAGTGATGTTACAAAAGTTTTTTCTTGTGTTTGAACAACTTCTATTTCTTAAATGAACCTCACTGCCCCAATCCAAATCCAGAACAACATCAACCAAAACTTGCAAGAGTTGTCTCTGATATTGAACTGTTTGATCAAGACTTTTCCTCACCACTCCCAGAAAATCCAAATACTCAATCTCAACCACCAGAAAATCCACAAACACACTCTCCTCAACCATTAAATCCATAACCACACTCTCCTCAACCATAAAATCCACAACCACACTCTCCTAAACCAGAACATCAAAACCTCCACTCACCCCAACCAGAAAATGAAAACCCTCTCACTCCTCAATCTGAAAATCCATCTTCTGAAATACCTGAACCATAAATTCATCACGCTACCGCAAACCAATCAGAAGACTCCCTTTCAGACTCTAATACCTCTACCCCAATTCCTGGGATAACAGAACCTCTTACGGTTCATTTACCTCTCTCCATTCATGATATTACAGAAATACCTTCACCATATGAATCTACACCACCAAACACCCCTCACCCACCAATCCTGATTTCTGACTCTTCCACTCCCTCACCTATCAATCGTCCAGCTAACCCCCTCAGAATTGTCATTGATCTACAAGCGCCGGACCATCTAGCTTCCACCTCAAACAAAATTGCCACCCCCAAACCTAAACTAACCTTAACTAAATCAGATGTTGGTAAAAATCTATTTATTTTTTAAACAAAAATACAGGAATGGATTACTTCTTTGAAGCAAGCTAGTCAAGAGATTTCTAATCCTGCTGCTTCTGATTCTCTATGGGAAAGATTCAGAAAATGGTTCAACTCTGAAACCCAGAAATTGAAAGAATTGAGCTATGAAAGGGCTCAGCAGAAGTTCAGTGATCAGTTGAAAGCCTTCAAAGATAAAGTTCTGAGATGCTGGGATAAGAAAGAAATTCTTCTGCTGGATGATGCTCCCTAGAAAGAGCACCAAACTTCAGAAGCCACTGAACCAGATTCTGATAGTCACCCTCTGACTACTGCTCCAAAAAAGGTGATTGCAATAGAAGAAGTTGTTCAATCAGAAGAGGCTGCAGAGTGTTCTGAATGACATGCAACCACTGAAGATACACCAGCTTCGTCTCTAGTCATGCAAACTCTTGAAGAGTTGAAAAAGGAGAATGCCTTAATCCATGCCAGACTGGATAAGCAAGAAGACACAAAGAAAGAGATCAGGGATGTATTGGATAAATAAGAAGATACAAAAAAAGAAATCAAAGACATTCTGGGAAAGCAGGAATAATCAAGCACTTAAATTAAGAGCTTGTTGGAAGCGTTGTTCACACGACTTCCCCATCCTTCTTAGATTTTCTTTAACTGTTTATCTGTATTTTTCATCTTATCCTCCTTGTTTCTGAAAAATGTCATTGCATTTTTTTCAATATAAATCATCTTTTTTACTCTGATTATATTGCTTTTTGATACCTGACAAAAAGGGGGAGAAAGTAAGATATTTTCAATAACAGTATACCGGGACAAAGTCTCAAACATTCTGAATATCTTAACCTCTATGTTTTCTGAAAATCTTGAACAGGAACATATTCTGATAAGGACAGAAGGAGATGCATTAAAAGCTCTGACGAGAAGGAACTTCAGGGAAGTAACTCATCTCTATCTGAGTAATCAACTCAGGGGGAGACTCTCTTAAGCTTTTTGTTCTATATTTTTCCTTTAAAATCCTAGTTTTTGTCATCATCAAAAAGGGGGAGATTGTTAGAACATAGTTTGAGTCTACAACCCTTAATTATAGTTTTGATGATAACAAACACAAAGAACAAATATTCACTCTAAATTTGTGTTATTTTGTATGCAAAAGTTCTGACTGAAATAACATCAAATTAAGCTACAGAAGCTTTCAAGCTAAGACAATCAGAATGTTCTGAAGAATGATGATCAGAATCTGCACTGAAGTGAAGAATACTCTAATTCTGAACAGGAGTCTAATATACCATCAAATTCTCACATCTCTGAGTCATCAATGTTCTGAAGCAAAAGCAGCATGCAAGATTCTATTCTGAAGCGTTATTTTTCAATTAAGACAGCATCATACGCACAACTTCATTCAGACAAGAATCTTCTCAATATGGAAATGGCATTGAGTGTCCATTATCACGCTTTATGTTGGACAAGATTTACACTCCTATATAAACAAGCTTAAAGGACAAATCATTAATGATTTTAAGACACTACTGCATATGCCTCTCAAGCGCTGCAATCTTTCATATTCTCATATACACTCAAATTGTGTAAAATATCATAGTAGTGATACAATTTTTGTAAAGAAAAAAAACAGTACACAGTATATTACTTTATTTTGATTAAGCTAGTTTTCCTTGAGATAAATTGGGTTGTGGTTGTACTCAAGAAGACTTTGGCAGTTGTCAAAGTAGTATTGTAATCAGATTTTATTAGTGAATTAAGTCCTCGTTGGAGAGAGGCGAAATCACCTTGGCAAGTGGACTGGAGTAGTTTGAGATCAAACGAACCAGGATAAAAATACCGTGTCTATTGCTTTTGATTTTAAGTCTCAATTCAACCCCCCATCTTGTGTTTTTCACTTCTTCAACAATTACTAATGGCTTTAAGAAACAGGACAATATCTATGGGCCCTTCCATACAATCCTTACAGATACTTTCTATAAACAGAGCAGAAGCAAGAATATCCTGCTACAGGATCTTTGTCATATCTCTGGCATGCATCCTAATGGTATCCTTTTCCTTCATATCCCCGACGGAGAAAAACTTCCAGTTAATATTCCAAGGAATCCCCAGTGAAAGTCACCCAACTGCTCAAGAATTCCCCAGTAGGATTTCACAAACTCCACAAGCAATGCACGGCGGTTCCCTTCCCCAATAGAGTTTACTTCTATAATGATGGAAACCCATCTATCAATGCTTCAACTTCAAAAAAATATGAAGACTTATACTCCTCATTCCTAGCAGCAGTCAGGGATTTATTTTCCCCCAGTCCAACATCACTGCAGCAAAACAACTAATATGTGCATACATTGCATTCATACATCATAGACGTCGACAATACAAATGCATATATCACAATCTCATTTATTTTGAGAAACATAATTACACCATAAATTTCATACATCATGGCATTACATATAACTAACTCTTTACCTTTTCAGGAAAGGTCAATCAATAGAAAATTATTATCAAATTTTCAACAAGTCAAGGCAAATATTTGTGAACAAATCAATTGTAGATCAATTCCCAAAACAGGATGGGGTGACTATCTACATGACGAATACTTCCTTCAGGCCTCTGTTGGTTCATTTTAAATCTATCAACGGTTGATCCTGATTATTTCCCACAGGCATCTTCTCTGGTTCAGATAAGTCGCTCCAAAGATTTATTCTGATTCTTTTCCAGACCCATGTTGTTTCAGTTTAAATCTCTCAACGGTTTATCCTGATTCTTTCCCGCAGACATCTTCTCTGGTTCAGATAAACCTCTCTAAAGATTTATTCTGATTCTTTTCTAGACCTCTGTTGGTTCAGTTTAAATCTCTCAATGGTTTATCCTGATTCTTTACCGCAGACATCTTCTCTAGTTCAGATAAATTGCTCCAAACATTTATTCTGATTCTTTTCCAGACCCCTGCTGGTTCAGTTTAAATCTCTCAACGGTTTATCTTGATTCTTTCCCGCAGACATCTTCTTTGGTTCAAATGAATCGCTCCAATGATTTATTCTGATTCTTTTCCAGACCCCTGCTGGTTCAGTTTAAATCTCTCAACGGTTTATCCTGATTCTTTCCCGCAATCATCTTCTCTGGTTCAGATAAATCGCTCTAAGATTTATTCTAATTCTTTTCCAGACCCCTACTGATTCAGCTTAAATCTCTCAATCGTTTATCCTGATTCTTTCCCTCAGACATCTTCTCTGGTTCAGATAAATTGCTTCAAGATTTATTTTGATTCTTTTCCAGGCCCCTACTGGTTCAGTTTAAAACCTCTCAACGGTTTATCCTAATTCTTTCCCGATAGACGCTTTCTCGGGTTCAGATAAATCACTCCAAAGATTTTTTCCTGATTCTTTCCAGTAAATGATTATTCAAGACTTCTGCTAGGTTCAGTTTTAAATCGACCAAAGGTTTATTCTGATTCTTTTCCCAGCTGAAGTCAAGCTTAGGCTTAGTTTAATTTTCTATCAACAGTCACCTTAGGATGGCATCTATAAGCCCATCTCCGCCAGCTCTCCAAATGGCATCTTTAAGCCCATTCCTTACACCTCAACCACAATATCATCAAGTGAAAATTTATGGGCACTCTAGTGTTCAATCATCTTCCACTTTCAAGTCACGAATGGCAGATACGCCAATCTAACTCTTCATGTTTAAGAAGATTGAACAGGGGCAGCTGTTGTACCCTAAAATTTTCCCTCTCATTTCTCAAAGGATCATCCTGGACCCTCAAGTTTGCTTCTATCAAGTTTCAAGTCTTGGATTACAATTTTCTAAGAAAGTCATTCACAAGGGTAAAATGGTCAAAAGCACACTGAAAAGTAAAACTTTGACCTTTTGATCTAAATTAAGTTTCAACAATCATATTTCATCAAGATATAAAATTGGTTCATCAAGAAATCAAAAGTCAAAAATTACTTTGAAAAAATTCAAATTTTTAAACACTTGGAAAATTTTCTAAGTATTAAGAAAATATGACAATTTCAGAACTTCTGGGCCAGATTTCATGCAAGCACAATCAGAATTTGCAAGGACGGTTCAGAACATGACTCTTCAATCAGAACATATGGAAATTGTGTTCTTTGATCAGAACATTACTCTTCAGCATATGGAGACTATGTTCTACGCTTCAATCAGAACATCACCCTTTGAATCTCATTCTGGTCTTCTTCGATCAGAACATCACCAAGCCCCAATACCTCTTTTGAACGGTCTGAGGCACTACTATGGTACAATCTTGCATCCAGCTGCCACAACGCTCCAAATTGATGCTGATTCAGTCCACGCTGTCATTTTTCTCAAACCCCGTAATTGCACCAAATTAGCATATAAAAGCTGTGTTTAAAAAGCAATGGAACAGTATGCCATAAAGGTTTAAATCCCATTTGTTTTTCTTACTGTTTTAACACACAGAGAACATCTAGGCTTTCTTATTATTTTAGCACACATAGAACGTCTAGGATTTCTTACTGCTTTAACACAACACATAGAACTTCTAGGTTTTTCTCACTGTTATAACATAACACAGAACTTTTGATTTCCTCTAATGTTTCTTTCAGAGTTTCAGCATGCAGCAACCCAGAACTTCTGGTCCTCTCTAACGTTTCTTTCTGAACTATAGCATGCCTAGCATCAGAACTTTGGTCCCTTTCATTTTGTTTTCAGCAACATGCTGATCCTGTTTTTGTTTTTTTTCCTTTTCTTTCTTATTCTTATTACTTCCAGCATTAATGTTATTTTTATAAAAAAGGCATAAAAAATATTTTCTTTTATTAGATAATTATTTTTCCTTTTAATTTATTAAGACAAAAAACCATTTTCAAAACAAATCATTTTATTTTCTTGTATTCTACAATTCAATATGGTTGTAATAGATAATTAGGATTAAAATTCTTGTAAATCCCCATATATAAATATGTAACCCCATCCCCGAAATGATGTAGTAGCTTAGGATTTATTTTTCTGCATTTTATTTGCTTTCATATATTGTTAGTAATTAGGATGTATGGCAAGATGAAATCAATGAATAGATAACCCTAATCAAAGACTAAATGAATGTAAACAAAACACACTTGCACACTAGCACCTCTAGGGTAATCTCACTTTGTTTCCTTTCAGAAAATAGTCATGTCCTTCGAATATGGGTGTTTTAGCAAAGACCCGCGATAAAAGACCGCAGTCCCTCGATCACCCTCAATGTTGCCTTTGATAAACGATCTAGTCCCTAAATGACATTGCTAAAACATACCATAGGTTGCTTTCTATGACTATACAAAACGTCCCGCGCCAGTCCCGTCACATCCAACGATGGGATTTCTTACCAAAACAATGGTAAGTGTGATCGGTGGATCTGGAACTGACTGTTTAACGCTGGTTCGCGAAATGTCGCCGAAGCAAGAGTCGCCACTGTCTTTTATTTTCTCCAACATGGAAAGGAAAAAATCACAGAAAAATTCCTTATTGAGATTAGCTCTCGGTTCGGGAGGTAGATTTATAGAAAGGGAAGGTGTTAGCACCCTTTCTATCCATGGTTATCCATGGGCTCTTAGATACTTGCTCATTGTGTTTTCAAAATGTTTGTTTGCTTTTCAAGATGAGTGGGTTTGAAAAAGTTTCGTTTAAAATTTCAGTTCGACTCTTGTATCAGTCCTCAAGAGTGTTTGAAAAGTTGTTTTTGAAAGCTTTTTGAAAAGTGTAGGTGTGAAAAGAAGTTTTTTTGATTTGAAAAGAGCAAGTACTTAAGAGAATCTACCTACCCTAAGGAATTAAGCTGTGTAAGAGTCCTTTAGATAGTGCTATCCCACCATTGAGAGATAGGTAGTACCATCGTTGGAGGTGTTGGGGCAATTCGTTTGTAGGGACAGTGTGGTCACCGAGCAACAATAAGATACCTTAGAAGCTACCCTTATGCCATTGATCTTTTTATTCCGAGGCAACCGTTTCGAGGCAACTATTCCGAGGCAACTAGATCAATGGAACATAAGGACTCACTAAGACGTCCTATACTCGACGACCACGTTTCAAGGGGCAAGGCAACATTGTGATCACCAGAGCAACAGTAGGACATCTTAGAAGCTACCCTTATGCCATGTTCATGGACATAAGGACTTACTAAAACGTCCTATACTCGACGACCACGTTTCGAGGGGCAAGGCAACAGTGAGGCGTACCCTAAGAGTGGTGTGTGAATTGTGTGTCATTTTCAGTTATATTTTGTCTTGTCATGCATTGGGTGAGCTACGCTTTGATTTTATTTGGGCATACATTCTTTCATGTGGTTAACAGTTTAAAGGTGCGGAATTTAAAGTGCGGAAAATAAAAGGTCCTACGCTATTACAAGGCGCGGGTCTATACATCGCCAAATTAAACAAAGACCCGATTTTGAATAAAAGTGCGGAAAGTAAATGTCCTAATTATCTATTACAAGGCTTTGGGGCAAATACATTATATTTAAAAAAGGAAATAAAAGTAAACGTGCGAAAAGAAATTATAATCGAAGGTGCGAGGGCATTGGACCCTTTAACGAAATTAAATTGAAATTCGAAGTGAATTAATGATTAAAGAAAGAAAAAGAACTTATTTTTTATGGTTTTTTTTGTATTTAATGGAAATAAAGAGAATTAATTAAAATTAGAAATTAAATAAAACCCTAATTCTAAATTTGTTTTTAATTATTAAAAAAAATTGTTTAAGTTTAACCTAATTTAACCCTAATTAATTAATTACAAGTTTATTTACAAAATAATTAGTAATTAATAGTGATAAGAAAAAAAGATTATTTATTAAGAAAAAGAATAAAAAATGCTAAAAGACCTATTTTTATATTTTTTGGTTATTAAGAAAACATTAAAGTTAAACCTAAAATTAAACTAAATTGATTATTGGAATTTATTTACAAAAAATTATTAATAAACTAAATATTAAATAAAACATATTTTTTATTTTATGATTTCTGATTTTTTTGTATTTTTGTATTATAAAAATTAATTTGGTGAATTAAAAGAAAATAATAAAACAAATTAAAAAGAATAAAAAAAGAAAAAGAAGAAAATTAGGAGGAAGAATACAAACAAAGGGGGTTTCTGGCCCAATTATGGAGGTGTTTGGGAAGCATTTTGGCCCACTGATCCCAAGCCCACGTTGACTTTCAGCGCTTGCGTATGGCATGGTTGACTAGTATGCATGATAGACCTCACATCCTGACCTTTGGATTGATCTCCTGGGACATTTGGCAAGCACAAGCATTGGGTGTATGATGGACCACAGGAGGGCAACGGTATCTGAACATGTTACAAGAAAAAATATAGGGAAATATGGGGGACCTGGGAATCGAACCCAGGTCCCAGTACCTGCATGACAACCCACAAACCAATTGGACTAGCGCGTTTGTTCGTTAGATTAATGGAACATGATTAATATGAGAGAGAAACAAGTATTATGCTGGTCAATAAAAAAGGCGCGCCAATGTTTAAACTGTCCAGTCACCGTTCAACACCTCATTGTCTCTTTCCTTGCTTCTTTGTTTTTGCCTGAAAATATAGATGGATAGCGGGGGTTTTAAACCCCCACTAAACTCAAACTGAAAAATAGCGAATAAGTCATATGCAAATATAAAAAGGGCGCGATGGGGGGAATTGATTCGTTGGAAGGTTCTGAATCCAGTGGTACAGGTTTCGTGGCCTAATTTTTTTAGATGAGGAAACCCCCAAATTCAAACTTCTGAAACCCTAGAACACTTTCATGGTGGATTTCTGTACAGGCGATATTAATTCAATCAAAGCATGCCATAAGCTTCAGAATACTCATGTTAGTCCAAATAATTGATTAAAAATTACAAATAACGCATGGATAATGAAACACGATTATGCAAATTTTCAACAAAAGTAGGACTTTGTTATACCAATTCCTTGAGTGTGGAGGCGTGGCTTTGATTGGAAAAGCTTCCTGGTAGTGTCAGGAGTGTAGTGGAATGGTTTTGCTGTCCTGAATTATGCTCTAGCTAGGTTTTCAGTTTTGATATTTTTAGGAAAAAAAGTGCAAAGTTGTTCTTTGTGTTTTGGCGCAGCTTTCTTGTCCTTGAGCATTAGGTTTTGTTTGTATATGTATGTAGCATGATTAGGGCAAGCAAAACAAGCCCATGATCCATGTATTCAATGCTTTTGAATTTGTGATTTTCAAGCATCTTTTTCAATCTTTTTGTCATGAAAAACATGCCTATTTTGGAAGATCTTGCCTCTTGATGCGGTACCCCGAAATCTCTATGTCATGATGAGGGAATATGCTGCACAAAAAGATTTGGAAAACATGTTTTGCTATTTTTGTCATATTTAATTTTAATTAAATGAATTAATAATAATAATAATTCAAATGATTAATAAAAAATGATGAAATAACTCCCTTGGATGTCAATGGGTCGTGCATAGCTTTTGGGTGATGATTCTTGGAAGAAATTGTGGCCCATTAGCAATTTTGAGGCATTTGAAGCAAAGTTGACTTTTCAAAATTCCCAAAAATTTCCCAACTTCCACAAGGCATATCTTGCTCAATTTTTAAGCTTTGATCATGTTCTTGGACATTTTGGAAAGGTCTTGAAGTCCACTAACCAATGCTTTTGCTCCCATGTCAATTTGATTTACCAATATCAAGTTATGGTCTTTGACTTAAAGTGCCTTTTTGTTGACTTTTGAAAATGACCTATAATGTTGAGATTGATATATTTTTGTGAGAGAATTTATTGGACTTGAAGTGTGAAGATGAGTTGTAGGAAATGTCATTCTCTTCAAAATGAGCTTTGGATGGAATTTTTCTGATAAACCATGTGGAAGTTATGCCTTGGTCAATTTGCAGTTGACTTTTTCAGCTGTCCAAAAATAGAAACTTTTGCATCTTGAGACTTTTTGAGCCATGCTTTGAGAATCATGACCAAGAATTGATCAAATGATGTTTGTGGCTTCAAAATAAGATGTTGACCAAAAATTTTGACTTTTGACTGTCAAATGACCATTTTGCCCCTATAGTTGACTGTGAAGCAATTAGGGTTTTTGACTGTGCAATTTTGTGCTGTAAGTCTTGAAACTTGGCATAAGGATGCTTGACAATGTTTATAGGCATGTGGGACTTGTTTGGACCCTTGGAAACTTCAACTTCTTTGCCAGAACCAAAACCCTAATTTTTGACTGTTAGGAGGCAATTGGACTGTGCAACCCTTAAGAGATTTTGAAGCATGATCTTAGAAAACCTTGAAGAATATGGGAGGGAAAATTTTGGGGTACAACAGTTGCCCCTATTCAATCTTCTTAGACTTGAGGATGTAGATTGGCTGGCGTGCCTTTCGTAATCCGAAGGTGGAAGATGATTGAACACTAGAGTGCCCAGAAATTTGCGCTCACATGTTAACAGTGTGATGTGGGGAATGGGCTTACAGATGCCATTTGGAGATTGACGGATAGGAAGATGGGCTTACAGATGCCATGTTGAGAGGTGATGGATAGGTGAATGGGCTTATAGATGCCATCTGGGTGTCGATCGCGTAAGAGTTTCCTTAGCGAGAACTTGCGTACCTGAAAAAGAAAATGATTACCTGGCCTGTTACAGGAGTTGGTCTTCAAACTCTTTATATAGACACACCCTGGTTGGTTACGGGAATCGAATCTTCAACCTCTTCAGACATGCCCTGGCGAGATGCAGGAATCGAGTCTGGAGCTTCAAAAGGTGATGAATGAATCAGGGATGGTTACTACCTCAACGGGACGATGAGAGAACCTTGGGCGATTACTACCTCAACAGCAACGATGAGAGAACCTGGGGCGATTACTACCTCAACAGTAAAGATCAGAGAATCTGGGGCGATTACTACCTCAACAGTAACGATGAGAGAATCTGGGGCGATTACTACCTCAACAATAACGATGAGAGAATCTGGGGCGATTACTACCTCAACAGTAACGGTGAGAGAATCTGGGGCGATTACTACCTCAACAGTAACAATGAGAGAATCTTGGGGCGATTACTACCTCAACAGTAACAGTGAGATAATCTGGGGCGATTACTACCTCAACAGTAACAATGAGAGAATCTGAGGCGATTACTACCTCAACAGTAACGATGAGAGAACCTTGGATGTCTTCTACTGAGTCTTCATCAGGAAAATCTTTAGGAATCGATTTAACTGGACCAGAGAAGGCCTTTGACTGGATCGGCATCAGAAAAATCTTTAGGAGTCGATTTAACTGAACCAGGCAAGGTCTTGGAATCTTCAACTGGAATAAGAATCAGGGAGATCTTAGGGTCGATCTGACTGAACCAGAGAAGGCCTTTGACTGGATAAGAATCAGAAAAATCTTTAGGAGTCGATTTAACTGAACCAGGAAAGGTCTTGGAATCTTCAACTGGAATAAGAATCAGGGAGATCTTAGGGTCGATCTGACTGAACCAGAGAAGGCCTTTGACTGGATAAGAATCAGAAAAATCTTTAGGAGTCGATTTAACTGAACCAGGCAAGGTCTTGGTGTCTTCAACTGGAATAAGAATCAGGGAGATCTTAGGGTCAATCTGACTGAACCAGAGAAGGCCTTTGACTGGATAAGAATCAGAAAAATCTTTAGGAGTCGATTTAACTGAACCAGGAAAGGTCTTGGTGTCTTCAATTGGAATAAGAATCAGGGGGATCTTAGGGTCGATCTGACTGAACCAGAGAAGGCCTTTGACTGGATAAGAATCAGAAAAATCTTTAGGAGTCGATTTAACTGAACCAGGCAAGGTCTTGGTGTCTTCAACTGGAATAAGAATCAAGGAGATCTTAGGGTCGATCTGACTGAACCAGAGAAGCCCTTTGACTGGATAAGAATCAGAAAAATCTTTAGGAGTCGATTTAACTGAACCAGGCAAGGTCTTGGTGTCTTCAACTGGAATAAGAATCAGGGAGATCTTAGGGTCGATCTGACTAAACCAGAGAAGGCCTTTGATTGGATAAGAATCAGAAAAATCTTTAGGAGTCGATTTAACTGAACCAGGCAAGGTCTTGGAACCTTCAACTGGAATAAGAATCAGGGAGATCTTAGGGTCGATCTGACTGAACCAGAGAAGGCCTTTGACTGGATAAGAATCAGAAAAATCTTAGAATTGATTTAACTGAACCAGAGAAGGTCTTGGACATAGCTGAGAACTTGATTGGATCTTTCCTCAAAGGTAAAGGTCAGTCATATGCAATGCATGATATGGATCAAGCAATGATGTTCTCAACATAAATGAGATTGTAAGATATGATGCGTTTATGCATGTATCATGATGTATAACAATGTGATGTTTATGAATGTATGTTTTCGTCTTAGGAAAATAAATCCTTGACGGGTGCCGGGAAGTTAAATCCTGGGCTGATGTTGGAGAATAGTGCTTTGTTGTTTCCGCTGGGGATGATAGTTGCAAGAATACCGGTAGGAGAAGATAACTCCACTGGGGAATAAACTTGGCGAATGGATTACTCTGCGGGGAGAAAATTACTCTAGCGATCTTGCTGGGGAACAATACTCTGTGGGGAGAGAGGTACCTTGCTGGGATATTGATGGTAACTCCGCTGGGGATACCGTTGTTATGTTGGAAGTGTTAATAGACTCCGCTGGGGATAAGAAGACTTCGCTGAGGACGATCTTTCCGTGGCTTTTGGCTGAGGATAACCCAGTTATATCCTGGTAGGGAAATAACCTTTGAATAAAGCCTGGAGACGCGTTCGTGCTCTGCGGGGGGAAGCTTCCAGAATCTACTGGGGATGAGCTTCCTGCTGGGGATATGGATTCAAACTTTCTTGGGGAAATCTTGAACTATACTGGACTCTCCTGGGGAACTCTTTGAGCTATGTTGGGGAAGAGATTCCACTAAATGTCTGGTATACCGCCGGGTAACAATCTTAGATCAAGACTGTCGGGGATGCTTGTTAGGAATATTCGTATGTTGCGCTGAGGAATGTTAAGATCTGCTGGGAATGCCCAACTTCCTTAAGGCTGATAGTATAGCTTTGCTTGGGGAGAGTATGTTGACTTGTTGGCTCACTCTCTGGGGAGTTAAGATATCTTGGTTGCGTTCTTCAGCCGAACTTACCTTGGTACCTTGGTGGACAGCGCAACCAGATCGCTTGGACAACTCCTTATTGCCCCTGTTTCTGTGGGAGAAGATACTGGTGGAGTCTTGATAACTGCCGTTTGACGAACCTTCTTCTGATACGCAAGTGACGAGGCGCCGGGACATAGTCGTACGTTTTTTATCCCTAACTTTTGCCTGGACCGCCCTTTCGGTTTTTCAGTCCACCGGGATACCCATTTTTGCCCAAGCCGCCTTTTCAGGTTTTCGACTTGCCGGGTGTACATATTTTTCATATTCATCCCTTAGTTTTGCCCGAACCTTTTTTGGTTCGCCGGGAAGCCCTTATTTTTGCCTAGGTGTGTCAACCTAGCGGGTCTTTGATTACGCGTAGTAATTTTTCGACTATGTCCATGCTCTCAGAATGTATGGAGTTGCCCCTGTTATTGTGTTTTGTCACGCTACCAGAAGATGTTTGGTCATGCAAGATTTGTTGCTGGGAATTCATGTCCAATGCCCCAAGTGGCTCAGGTGGAGGTTTGCCCCTGGCTGTTTGGCATCTTGAGAAATTCTCTGAATCTTGACTGGACTGCCCCAGATGATGGACAATGATCAGGCCATGCCCCTTGATTGGAAGTGCTTTTGTTCCTTAGATATTCTTCGTGCGAATTTCTATACTGTTCAAACAAAAAGTCATATGCAAACAATGTTATTTTAAAAATGCAAAGCTTATGTCTGTCTTGAAATTTTTTGAAAATGAATTTTTTAGTAAAACAAGCAAGTTTTGTAAGCTGTGATGTCAACTCGTTACTTTATTGCGAGCCTTAAGGAGTCAGGATACCTTTCGTAACAGTATGCTTTCGAACTAACCCATGCTTCAGCTAGGACTTTTAAGGGTTATAACGTGGCCTGGTTCATGGTTTAATAAACAAAGGATAAAGGCTCAAATTATTTGTACCCACCCACTCTTTGTGATGTTCTTCAAACCTAAGCTCAGTTGATCGTGCGTTAGACCTTGTTTGAGTCTTTGTCCTGACGTTCCAATGATGGTTCAGATATTGATGATTTATTCTGAATAGGCAGTCATTTTTTGTTTTTTGTTGAGGGTTGGTATGACCTCTTTCTTTTTGATTTCGCTATCCCTAAATTTTGCCTGAACTGTTTCTTTTGTGATTACAGTCAGCGGGATGCCCCAGTTTCGTAAGTCTCCTTCATAGGTTTTGACTTATTGGGTTTTTATTTATTTATTTATTTTTGAGATATAATGACTGCCTATCCTTATGATTATTCGGAATCATCACTGTCTTCTCTTTTTTTTTGTGTAAGGACTTCTTTGGTGCCATTCGTTATGCACTTGGATCAACTGAGAGACTACCCTGCCCCTGGTTATCATTAAGGGTTTTAAATTTCGAAAAGAAAAACTCCTACTTCTTTGGCTCTGAGGGGTTGACGAGGGATTATCTTCCTTATAACTCCAGTGTTTAGGAATTGAAACAATGCATGTACCTCATCAGCGGGGTATGTTCAAAAGCATACTGTAGATTGCGGTATCGTTTTCGTCATCCTCCCTCAAGAGGCTTAGAATTATTAACCGAGCGTTGATCATCAGAAAAAATATGAAAATAATTTGCATATAGTGAATACGAATATATTGCTTCAAAACAGACATATGCGATGCATTAATGAAATAACAACGTTTAACATGAGTAAATGTTTGAACAAAAGAAAATTACAACTTGAAAATCCTAATGAACAAAAATATTTTCATCTCAGAGCTTGTTACTTCAACTGGTGAATCCTGTAGGGATGGTAGAAGCACTCAGCCTGGCCATCTTGGGTGAATTCCACAGCTCCTTCATCGATCAGGTCCTGGATCTTATTCTTCAAGGTCCAACAATCATCTGTAGCGTGCCCCGGGCTGTCAGAATGATAAGCGCAGCGGGCGTTGGGGTTATACCTTGAAGGTGTCCTGTTGGGATTCTTTTGAGGGTCCCTTAGAGTTACCAAATTCAATCTCAACAGTTGTTGTAGAGCTTGAGGCAGCGACACGTTGAGCTTGGTGAATTGCCTTTTGGGCTTGTCTGCCTGAAGCTGGTGAGGTTGATGCTGAATTTGTGGCACTGAAGCCATTTGAGGAGCTCTCCCCTTATCTCCTTGTCTCAAAGGTGGTTGAATGATGACTGGCTCTTTAACCTTAGATGTTTGCCCCAGTTGGCTACCCCGAAGCAGTTGGTTGACGAGAACCCCGAGCTCTTCTTGCCTTTGAGCTAAGCCTTGAATGATAGTCATCTGCCCCAGCATCTGGGCTTTCATTGCGTCAATTTTAGCTTGCAGGCGTTTCAGCCGTTCATCCTCAGCACTGTTCCTGACCAAAGTCCCCATGAGAAGTGTCCTCAGCTCTTCCTGCCCCTTGGATAGATTCAGGAGGATTTCCCCGAACCGAGTCTCTTGAGCATGAAGGTCCTGGTTGTATTGTTGGGAAGCCATTGCTGAAATAAACAGCGAAGATGGTAAGTAACCTGTAACAAGGGTACCTGTAATGCAATGATATGTATGATATGCATGCAATGTTTTCAAGGACCTCGCGGGATAAACAAGAAACTTTGTTAGAATTGGAAACCGGTAGCTTGATTGAAGGAACTTCATGTTGTTGAGAGTCCTTCTTCAAGGGTCAAAGGCTCACCATATCGAGTGGGTCATAGCCCCTGACAACCTTGGCTAGAGGAAAATAAATCCTCTTTGCCCCTTGCTAGACATTTTGATTCATCATGACCTGCATCACAGACCCTTGAGATCCTTGAAATGGGTTAGTCCTTATGCAGGATGTATGCAATGGTATGATGTTATGCTGTGCATGGAATGATGTAAGTAGGCCCTGTAGTGAGTCCCAATTAAGGACTGTAAGTAAAACCTGCAAGAAACTCAAGTGTCAGATAACAAGTATGCAAATAGTCAAGTTTGAAAGCACACAAGTCACACCACAGCCCTTAGAGTTTAGGCCAGCATGAAGCTTGGGGTACTACCCTCTTGAAGTTGGTGGGCTTAACCTGTCCTATCAAAAGTAACCGGGTTCTAAGGGTCCCAATATCACTGGATTGCTCTCATTGTTCATCATTTCGATTTAGCCACTGAACTGGCGACCGAAATATTCCAAGAAAACAACCCTCAATTGAGTGTAGTATCGAGTATCAACCAACCTCGGACTGCACCAAAGTCAGTTATCTCACTACCCTAAAGAGGCCAAGATGGTTCAATTAAGGTTCCTAAGGTCAGTTGATGCTTCACGACACCACGCGGAGGCCCCGTACTCTCCTTGATTGAACTCAAGGGTTACCGGTACATACCAAAGTGCCACATCAACGTAGCATATTGCTTCAACCATGTCGGTATACCCCGCACAGTTCCCTCACAGCCTTGTTGCTACTTTCTAAGAAGGTATCCCCAGATCCGGGTTAGGATCTATAGAACTCCCAAGATAGTCCCACAATTTAAAGCAGACAAGTCAAAGCAATTGAAAACACAGTTTATGAACTATCCTAAGGTACACCTCACTTTATTAGTTTCCCCAGCAGAGTCGCCAGTTCTGTGATCGGTGGATCTGGAACTGACTGTTTAACGCTGGTTCGCGAAATGTCACGGAAGCAAGAGTCGCCACCGTCTTTTATTTTCTCCAACATGGAAAGGAAAAAAGCACAGAAAAATTCCTTATTGAGATTAGCTCTCGGTTCGGGAGGTAGATTTATAGAAAGGGAAGGTGTTAGCACCATTTCTATCCATGGTTATCCATGGGCTCTTAGATACTTGCTCATTGTGTTTTCAAAATGTTTGTTTGCTTTTCAAGATGAGTGGGTTTGAAAAAGTTTCGTTTAAAATTTCAGTTCGACTCTTGTATCAGTCCTCAAGAGTGTTTGAAAAGTTGTTTTTGAAAGCTTTTTGAAAAGTGTAGGTGTGAAAAGAAGTTTTTTTTATTTGAAAAGAGCAAGTACTTAAGAGAATCTACCTACCCTAAGGAATTAAGCTGTGTAAGAGTCCTTTAGATAGTGCTATCCCACCATTGAGAGATAGGTAGTACCATCGTTGGAGGTGTTCAGGTCAATTCGTTTGTAGGGACAGTGTGGTCACCGAGCAACAATAAGATACCTTAGAAGCTACCCTTATGCCATTGATCTTTTTATTCCGAAGCAACCGTTTCGAGGCAACTATTCCGAGGCAACTAGATCAATGGAACATAAGGACTCACTAAGACGTCCTATACTCGACGACCACGTTTCGAGGGGCAAGGCAACAGTGTGATCACCAGAGCAACAGTAGGACACCTTAGAAGCTACCCTTATGCCATGTTCATGGACATAAGGACTTACTAAAACGTCCTATACTCGACGACCACGTTTCGAGGGGCAAGGCAACAGTGAGGCATACCCTAAGAGTGGTGTGTGAATTGTGTGTCATTTTCAGTTATATTTTGTCTTGTCATGCATTGGGTAAGCTACGCTTTGATTTCATTTAGGCATACATTCTTTCATGTGGTTAACAGTTTAAAGGTGCGGAATTTAAAGTGCGGAAAATAAAAGGTCCTACGCTATTACAAGGCACGGGTCTATACATCGCCAAATTAAACAAAGACCCGATTTTGAATAAAAGTGCGGAAAGTAAATGTCCTAATTATCTATTACAAGGCTTTGGGGCAAATACATTATATTTAAAAAAGGAAATAAAAGTAAACGTGCAAAAAGAAATTATAATCGAAGGTGCGAGGGCGTTGGACCCTTTAACGAAATTAAATTGAAATTGGAAGTGAATTAATGATTAAAGAAAGAAAAAGAACTTATTTTTTATGGTTTTTTTTGTATTTAATGGAAATAAAGAGAATTAATTAAAATTAGAAATTAAATAAAACCCTAATTCTAAATTTGTTTTTAATTATTAAAAAAAATTGTTTAAGTTTAACCTAATTTAACCCTAATTAATTAATTACAAGTTTATTTACAAAATAATTAGTAATTAATAGTGATAAGAAAAAAAGATTATTTATTAAGAAAAAGAATAAAAAATGCTAAAAGACCTATTTTTATATTTTTTGGTTATTAAGAAAACATTAAAGTTAAACCTAAAATTAAACTAAATTGATTATTGGAATTTATTTACAAAAAATTATTAATAAACTAAATATTAAATAAAACATATTTTTTATTTTATGATTTCTGATTTTTTTGTATTTTTGTATTATAAAAATTAATTTGGTGAATTAAAAGAAAATAATAAAACAAATTAAAAAGAATAAAAAAAGAAAAAGAAGAAAATTAGGAGGAAGAATACAAACAAAGGGGGTTTCTGGCCCAATTATGGAGGTGTTTGGGAAGCATTTTGGCCCACTGATCCCAAGCCCACGTTAACTTTCAGCGCTTGCGTATGGCATGGTTGACTAGTATGCATGATAGAACTCACATCCTGACCTTTGGATTGATCTCCTGGGACATTTGGCAAGCACAAGCATTGGGTGTATGACGGACCACAGGAGGGCAACGGTATCTGAACATGTTACAAGAAAAAATATAGGGAAATATGGGGGACCTGGGAATCGAACCCAGGTCCCAGTACCTGGATGACAATGCACAAACCAATTGGACTAGCGCGTTTGTTCGTTAGATTAATGGAACATGATTAATATGAGAGAGAAACAAGTATTATGCTGGTCAATAAAAAAGGCGCGCCAATGTTTAAACTGTCCAGTCACCATTCAACACCTCATCGTCTCTTTCCTTGCTTCTTTGTTTTTGCCTGAAAATACAGATGGATAGCGGGGGTTTTAAACCCCCACTAAACTCAAACTGAAAAATAGCGAATAAGTCATATGCAAATATAAAAAGGGCGCGATGGGGGGAATTGATTCGTTGGAAGGTTCTGAATCCAGTGGTACAGGTTTCGTGGCCTAATTTTTTCAGATGAGGAAACCCCCAAATTCAAACTTCTGAAACCCTAGAACACTTTCATGGTGGATTTCTGTACAGGCGATATTAATTCAATCAAAGCATGCCATAAGCTTCAGAATACTCATGTTAGTCCAAATCAATGATTAAAAATTACAAATAACGCATGGATAATGAAACACGATTATGCAAATTTTAAACAAAAGTAGGACTTTGTTATACCAATTCCTTGAGTGTGGAGGCGTGGCTTTGATTGGAAAAGCTTCCTGGTAGTGTCAGGAGTGTAGTGGAATGGTTTTGCAGTCCTGAATTATGCTCTAGCTAGGTTTTCAGTTTTTATATTTTTAGGAAAAAAAGTGCAAAGTTGTTCTTTGTGTTTTGGCGCAGCTTTCTTGTCCTTGAGCATTAGGTTTTGTTTGTATATGTATGTAGCATGATTAGGTCAAGCAAAACAAGCCCATGATCCATGTATTCAATGCTTTTGAATTTGTGATTTTCAAGCATCTTTTTCAATCTTTTTGTCATGAAAAACATGCCTATTTTGGAAGATCTTGCCTCTTGATGTGGTACACGAAATCTCTATGTCATGATGAGGGAATATGCTGCACAAAAAGATTTGGAAAACATGTTTTGCTATTTTTGTCATATTTAATTTTAATTAAGTGAATTAATAATAATAATAATTCAAATGATTAATAAAAAATGATGAAATAACTCCCTTGGATGTCAATGGGTCGTGCATAGCTTTTGGGTGATGATTCTTGGAAGAAATTGTGGCCCATTAGCAATTTTGAGGCATTTGAAGCAAAGTTGACTTTTCAAAATTCCCAAATATTTCCCAACTTCCACAAGGCATATCTTTCTCAATATTTAAGCTTTGATCATGTTCTTGGACATTTTGGAAAGGTCTTTAAGTCCTCTAACCAATTCCTTTGGTCCCATGTAATTTGGATTTACCAATCTCAAGTTATGGTCTTTGACTTAAAGTGCCTTTTTGTTGACTTTTGAAAATGAGCTATAATGTTGAGATTGATATCTTTTTGTGAGAGCATTTCTTGGACTTGAAGTGTGAAGATGAGTTGTAGGAAATGTCATTCTCTTCAAAATGAGCTTTGGATGGAATTTTTCTGATAAACCATGTGGAAGTTATGCCTTGGTCAATTTGCAGTTGACTTTTTCAACTGTCCAGAAATAGAAACTTTTGCATCTTGAGACTTTTTGAGCCATGCTTTGAGAATCATGATCAAGAATTGATCAAATGATGTTTGTGGCTTCAAAATAAGATGTTGACCAAAAATTTTGACTTTTGACTGTCAAATGACCATTTTGCCCCTATAGTTGACTGTGAAGCAATTAGGGTTTTAGACTGTGCAATTTTGTGCTGTAAGTCTCGAAACTTGGCATAAGGATGTTTGACAATGTTTATAGGCATGTGGGACTTGTTTGGACCCTTGGAAACTTCAACTTCTTTGCCATAACCAAAACCCTAATTTTTGCCTGTTAGGAGGCAATTGGACTGTACAACCCTTGAGAGATTTTGAAGCATGATCTTAGCAAACCTTGAAGAATATGGGAGGGCAAATTTTGGGGTACAACAGTAAGATAACAACATCTAAAGGAAGATTAAAATAACTTTTAATACCTTTTGAGTAGGTAGGTTGCTCCTAGTTGCTCGCTTGCTCATAATAAAACATTTTATACACCCACAATTTCACTTTGAAACATTTTCAAAAGTTCAAACACTTTGTACGCGTTCTTATAGAGACGAGAACCATTACAAAGACACTCCTTTTCAAAATACTTTCAAAACCCACATCACAAACACATCTTCAAACAAAAAGCAAGTGATCTAGCAAACAACTAAGAGCCTGTAGATAACTACTGATGAAAAGGGTGCTAACACCTTCCCTTTTCATAACCTACCCCCCAAACTCAAGAAATAATCTCGAAAGGTCTTTCCTGTTATTTTCAAACTTTCCTCTTGGATAAAAGAAAAATCGGTGGCGACTCTTACTATCTGTAACGATTGTGATCAAATGCAAAACACCCAAGTCAGTTCTCCTACTGTGTTACACTTACCTATTCTAGTTTCCAGAAAGCTTACCAACCAAACAATAATCTAGGAGTTTTTAGACTTCCATTGTTTGTAAATATAGTCTCTTATTGCTAGTTTAACTATTGCTCCTTTTAAAAAACCAAGCACCCTTTTTCTATCCAATACCAAGAGAAAGGTTTGGGCACATTCATTACAGTTATTCCCATTCATCTCAAGAATATTGACCTTGAGGGAGTATGAGGAATCTGCTTGGTTATTGCAGCCCTATGGTGTATATATTATGTGTTTCCCACCAGTAAGTGATAATGGTTAGCTTCGAATAACATGAAGGGGGTGAAAGTAAAGGTATGAAGGTCAATAGAAATAAATTAGGGTTCACATTGATTTCGTTTCAAAAAATTAAGTTTTTTTTTTCATTTTCACTGAACATATTATTAAAACAAATCCAAATTGTGTTTTTATTTTTGTTATCATATTGTAATCATCCATAATGTCAAAAAGTGTCAGGTATCCCTCCAAGCCAGCTTTTTAATGAAAGTTAACTAGAGGGACTAAAAGTGTGAATGAAAAATACTATAAGGACGATTTTTTGATGAAATTTTTTTGGGGACTAAAAACTAAAAATTGGGATATATAGTGGGTCATTAACATGTTTAGCCCTAATTTTTATTTTAATAACTTGACCGATCAATTCAAATCTATAAATTTGAATCAAAATGACCTTTAATGGTTGTTCCCAAAGTGTACATAATTTGAACAAAAATATGTTTTCTTTAAGTATGTATTGGAACATCGAATAATTGAGCCCACATAATTATTTACTTGTTTCATAATTTACAAACTTCATAGACTATTTATGTATATGCTAAAAAAATTTGTTAGTCTTTTTAACCAATTGCTCAAAATCTTCCACATTTGTATAAAAAGAGTGTTAGATAACACGTAATGAGCATTTTGTTATAGTTGGCCTACATGCAGTTTAGTCTATTTGTCTTTTATTATATATTCTCTTTGTAACTCTTATTTAATAAGTTATGTTATTCGTAATATTGAAACTCTGGTGTTTTTCTCCTTATCAACTTTGTTATATCAATTGTTAACATGATATCAGAGCATGATTAAGGAATGCAATGAGGAAATTAAACCCAGACTCATGTTGGGCATGATGGTGGGTATTAAAGTTGTATTAATGTTGTTGAAGTTGTATTGGAGACCAACATTTCTTAGTTTCTCGGTCCATTGGATGTATAAAGGTGGTTGGTAAAATCTCGTCCTTTAAGCTAGGTCTTGGAATGATATCCAAGCTCATTTAATATGGTATCAGATATGGGTTAAGAAGTGCAATGCCACAATTGGATCCGGACCCAAGATACGTGTGAGAGTGGATGTTGAAGTCGTATTTATGTTGTTGGAGTTTTTTTGAAGTCTTACATTGCTTATGTTTTAGGGTTGTTGGATGTATAAATGTGTGAGAACAACCTCACACTTCGAGCTAGATTTTGGGTTGAGATCCAAACCTATTTAACGTGGTACCATAGTCTGATTAAGGACTCCAATGTGATAATTGAACAGAAGCCCATGCATGCTAGGCATGAGGGTGAGTGCTTAAGTGTCTAGAATATTCACACATTCACATCTATAACATTAATGATATAAGTTTTATTGATTGAATATACATTAAATCTTAGTCAAATATGATCTGTTAATTTGAATCAAATAAACATTGCAATGTGATGGCTAAGAAGACAAATTCATACAAAGACATAAAAAAATAAACAAAATCACAAAAAAAGTATAAACAAATAATTTAAATGTATGTCCAAATTATTTATTTAAATAAGAAAGAAAACAATAAAGATTAAAAAACATGTTTCTAAATTAAAATTAATCTTAAATCATCACTCTAATAAATGAATAAATAAAGAATAAGAGACAATATTGTTTTTAAATTTTCATGGTTGATCTTCTTTTCCTTACAAACTTGAAACAATGTATATTATTATCATCTACCCATTAAAAAATTATGTGAGAGAATTTGAGTTTCTTTATTCAATACTCATAATTGTTTTTCAAAAATGAAATAAGAGAGAAGTTACACACACTAGAAAACTTAAACTGGTTAACTTTCCATTTCTTATCTGGTGCATATATGGCTTGACTGGATTAGGTTTCAATATCTTCGAACTTCTCTACAAATTATGCTATAGACATGGTTCCCTAAGAGATTTATTAAAACTCTAACTCTCTTTGGACTCGCAAACTATTCGGTAAATACTTATCTAAGAAGATTTCCTTGAAATGTTTCCAATCATTTTGGATATTCCTTGTTGTCATACAGGATGAGGCTCTAACCCACGATTTAGCTGCTATTCCCCTCAACATGTTGGTAGAAAAGGTCACCTTTTCTTCTTCACTACACGGGTTCACTTGCAAGATCGACTTCATACCCGTGAGAAAATCTTATGCCATCAATGGATTAATACTTCCTGCAAACTTCGATGAACTCATTCGATAAAAGTATCAAAAGTTTTGGTTTCCTACTCTTTTCTGAGGAGATAGAGGTTGTTGATTACTATGCATATGTCGAATCATCTACTGAATTAACTCTTATTGCTACAGCTCCATTTGCAATTGATGTTGTTTTTTTTTGTGGATCATCTATCCCAATGGTTCCTGTGATACGGTGGCAGAACCGACTATTAATACTGGTTTGCGTTTTTTGTTTGCAAATGTCGCGGTAAGCAAGAGTCACCACCGACTATTATTTCATCCAATCATGGAAAAGGAAAAAGAACAGAAAAACCTTTTTCGAGTTATTCTGAGTACGGGGGGTACATTATAGAAAGGGAAGGTGTTAGCACCCTTTCTATCCATGGTTTTCAATGGGCTCTTAGGTACTTGCTCATCTTTTTTTTTTAAATTGCTTGTGTGTGTGTTTGCTTTGGAAATATTTTACTTCGTGATAACCCTTGTATCAGTCCTCAAGGATGTGATGAAGTTGTTTTGAAAACTGTTTTGAAAAGTGTTAGGGTGAAAAGATTTGTTTTGAGCAAGTACCTACTAGCATCTAACTACTCGAAAAAAGATCGTTTTTGTTCTATTTCCTTTAGACAGCGCTATCCCACTATTAAGGAGTAGGTAGCACCGTCGTTGGAGTTTGTAAGGGACGTTCGAAAGGGATGAATACAATGACAAAAGCAATAGTCAGAAAACTTTAGTAGTAACCCTAGGGTCTTGAGATCTTTTCGAGGCAACATTTTCGAGGCAACATTTCTGAGGCAACATTCGAGTGGGACAATTTGATCTCTTTAGACTGGAGGGCAACCACTAAAATCTCCTATGCTTAGTGATTGTGTACCGAAGGCAACCGAAGTGAGGTAAACCCTAGGAGTGAACATGTGTGAGTGATTTGTTTCAATTATATTAATTTTTGCACATTTGGGTTTTCTAACTGTTTTTAATTTCACGCATTCTTGCCATACAATCCTATTAGCCATACATCTAGACAGTTAAAAGTTTGCTGAAAGTAAAAGCGGAAATAAACCTAGCTATTACATGGCCTTGACAGTTACACAATTTCCTTAAGGTGAAATAAAAAAGTTAGGAATTTAAAATCCTAATTAAAACTATTACAACCTTGAAACAGTTACAAAATAATGGCAAAATAATAACAAGCACACGGCAAATTAAATGCGGGAGAACTTAAGGTTTTGACCCTTGACTAAATCTAATATTAATTGATTAAAGAAAACATCATTTTTGTCATTTTTTGTTACTTAAGAAAATAAGTAATAATTGAATAAAAAAGAACCTAATTACTAATTAACTTTAATTAAGAAGAATAATTAAATTAGCCTATTTTTTGTATTTTTGTTTAAAAAAAGAAAAATCATTAAATCAAGAATTTAAACCTAGTTTTCTAATTGATTTTTAATTGTAAAAAAAATAAGTTAAAGTTATCCTAAATTAAATAAACTAATTAATTTAAAAAAAATTAAATTTGATAAAAAAAGCTAATTCTAATTTTTATGACTTTTTTATTTTTATGATTTTATATAAAAGAAATTGATTTTAAAAATAAAATGAATAAAGAATTAAGAATAAATAAAATAAAATAATAAAAAGAGAAAAATTTGAGAAATGGGCATGTGTTGTTAGGAATTTTGGGGGTGTAGAACTGAAAATCTGTGGCCCATTAAGCTCCAGGCCTGGTGAGCGTTGGATCTGGTATTGTGTTGACTTTGTAGAGCACCATGGTCCTTCATTGGAGAGGCGTGAGATCTGGTCAACATACAATCCAGTGGACATGCATTGAGGGTGTGTGATGGTCTCCTGGAGATGAAGTGTATTGGATTCTGTAAAGAAAACAAGTAAATGAGAAAATGTTGGAGTCAGGGGTCAAACCCCTGACCTCCTTCCTACAACGCCTTATCTCTCCTCCTGGCTACCACTGGACCAACGTGCTTTGTTGGTAACATAAATAACCAAAATGTAATATATTAGAAAAACATTAATATTCATGAAAACACGCGTGAAATTTGAACTGGCCAACCATGCTTTGACACGTACCATCTTTTTCCTTGTACTGTTGCTTTAGATAAAACACTTTTACCTACAGACATTTGTTCGTAGCTACAACCTTGTCCATCTCTAAAATCCTGTACATACAATATAAATCAATTATAATGGTACCAATCAACTCGTCTTGGTCTCACGAGTGTCATGGTACCCCATTCATGGTCCAATTTTCCCTATATCAAAAAATCCCAAATTGAGCTCTTAAACCATAGCAATGGTGAATCTGGATTCCTGAACTATTAGTACAATTAAACTATACAGAAAGCTTACAATCATGATTATGAACAAGAATATATGGATAACATGCATTTAGGATGCGTAAAACATTGAAATCGAGTTTCAATTTTTGGGAAAACCGTGATGTTGTAACGTGATGATTCTGGATGCTTCAAGGCTGGAAAATGATGCTATTAGCTTTCTGAGATGTCTAGGAATGGTTTAGGAGCCTTGGAATGGTTCGAATTGGCCTGTGGAAGAAGATAGGTCTCACATTTTTCTTTGAATTTATGCAGGTTTGTTCTGCCTCCTCTCATGATTCTAACCCTTGTTCTTGCCTTGGATGTGTTCCCTATATATCATAGAGTGAATTAGGGTTGCAAAAACAAATCACATCTTTGAAAGTTTTGAAGATTTGATTTAATTTTCATGGCATATGTAAACTTACTATATTGATCCAAATTATGCCTTTTTTGTATTAATCATCCTTGATTTGAATTGATCATGATATCCTTGCATTATTTGATTGAAATCCTGTCCAGAAATCAGATCACAACATTACTTTTCCATTATTCATCAATTATTTGATTTAATTGAAATTTTAATTAACAAAAAATCAAAATAAATTGAAAAGTGAAGCAAATAACATGAGGTTGGATATTTGGGTCGTGGATCATATTATAAGTGAGGTGCAAGCATAAAAAGTTAGGCCCTTTTGCCAAAAAATGCAATTTTGAGCCCATTTGACTTTTGATAATTTTGCAAAAAAGGTCAACTTTGACAAGGCATATCTCCTCCAATTTTAACCCTAGAGAGATGTTCTTTGACTTTTTAGAAATCTTAGGATGTCCCCTAAGCAACCCTTTTGGTCTCATCTCAATTTATTCTTCCATGCTCATGTATGAAGCTTTGACCCAAAAGGTGTTTTTGTTGACTTTTCAAAAGGACCTATAATGTCAAAATTCATATCTTTTTTAGAGTGCATATTCTGAACTTGTGGGATGAATATGAATTGTAGGTAATTGCATCCTATTCAAAATGAGCTTTGGATGGAAAATTTATTATAAAGCATGTGAAAGTTATGCTTGGTCAAAGTTGGGTTGACTTTTCCTGCAAAACCCTAATTTAGCAACTTTTGGGTTTTGATGAATTTGGAGTATTCCTTGAGGAATCATGATCAACCATTGATCAAATTATGGAAGTCACTTCAAAATTTTGATGTTGACCAAAAATATTGAGGTTTTATTGTATGTGGGTCACAGTTGTCTTTTGACCTGATATAGTCGATTCTCAAGCATCTGAGCAGTTGACTGAGCAAACCTCTTGTGCAAGGCATGAAACTTTACATGTAGGGTCTTGAGAACATATTAAAACCATGGAGACCATATGAAGTCTTTGTGGTTCACCTATCTTGATAAGGAATGAGACCCTAATTTTGAGGTGCACTGCCTTAGGAGAGAGCTTATCTGGTCAACTCTTGGGCTTCCTTGAGCAACTTGGGGACTTCAATTGTCATGTATTGAGTAAAATGAGAGGGAACATTTCGGGGTACAACAGCTGCCCCTATTCAATCTTCTTAAACCTGAGGATGTAGATTGGCTGCTCTGCCTTCCGTGATCTGAAGGTGGAAGATGATTGAACACTAGAGTGCCAAGAATTTTGCGCTCGCACGTAGTGGCACCTGATTTGTGATATCGGGAATGGGCTTATAGATTTCTTTTGGAGGTCGAGGATTGAAGTTCGTTGAAGATGGGATTAAAGATTCCATCCTAGATGCGATGGAGTATTGCAAGAGATGGACTTAAAGGTGCCATCTAGAGGATGTTGATTGCCTGTCTTGGGAGAAATAGAGTTTCAGTTGTCTATTACTCTACTGGGGAATAACTCCGGCTTGAGGGAGCGGAAGTGTATTGCGTATCTGGTTGGGGTATATGTTGCACCGCGATTTACTGGGGAAACGCAAAACCAATCATATTTTATCAGGTCCCGGTCTTACAATGTCGTGGACAGCCGTTTGGGGATAAGAGAAGAGGAACCTGGATAGTAAGGTTATGAGAAAGAACCTGGGTAGTAGGGTTGCTTTGATATGAAATCCTGGATAGTTGGGATGTGATAAGGAACCTGGATAGTAGGGTTACTTTGATATGAAAGCCTGGATAGTAGGGCTGTGAGAAGGAACCTGGATAGTAGGGTTACTTCGATATGAAAGCCTAGATAGTAGGGTTGTGAGAAGGAACCTGGATAGTAGGGTTACTTCAATATGAAAGCCTGGATAGTATGGCTGTGAGAAGGAACCTGGGTAAGGTCATAAGTTTGTGTAAAACTTCAGGATGAAACCGGGGTAAGGTTGTTTTGGTATGATAATGTAGATTAGTTGACCCGCTTGATTTCGGGAACTAAGTTTCCATTAGTTGTCTGTAGATGAAATATGTACAAGTGCTGGATTTGTTGAAGCTAATCGTCTTTTCCTGAAAAATATCAGGGTTAGTTATATATGATGCATGAAATGCAGGGCGAGATGATATTCTCAAAATAAATGAGATTATGTTGTACATGTCATGTATGCGTGTGTTATGATGTATGTTTATGAAACGCTATTGGGGTATGGTCGTGTCTGGGAACATGAACCCCTGGTTATTGTTGGAGAGTTGTAAATATTTCGTCGAGAAGAAGATGTTGGAGAATAACTCTACGGGGACCAAACTTTGGGGGAAGAGATACTATGTTGGTAGACCAGTCAATCTGGAGGAACAAGCTTGGCTAGGTATGAAATTCCGTCGCTGGAGGTGATGAGCTCTATTGGAGATTGAGCTTCTGCATATGTAGAAATAAACTCCGCTTGGAGGATGAATTTTACTAACTAGCCCACAATTATGAACCTTGGCTTGGGACAGTTATGGCCTACTTCTGGGAAACTGACATCAATGCCTTTGGGTACTTTTACTCTGTGGGGAGTGTATGTAACAATAACCATGTTCCAAAGCGGACTTCATCTCGATACCTGCTGGGCAGAGGAACCGTCGGGTTTGGTACTTCTTATTTTCCTTTTTTCTGGAATTACGAGTAATTGTCTTTGTTTCTTATGTAAATGTTTATGAGCAACAATTATTTTCAAATGCATATATCAAAAATAAATTATTGGACGTTCGTGCAAAACAAAAGAAAAAAAGAAAAAACAACTTGAAATTTCTCGTGAAAATGACTTGTATTGATTTTTGAAGTTGGCCTGTAATAGGCGTTTTTGTACAAAGAGGCCGATGTCCTAGTAAGAGAACGCCTCCGAAAGATATAATTACAATTTGTGTAAAAGAAAGAAAAATAGCTATGTGAAACGACCCCATTGGGTTCCAACTCTGCTATTGCCTTTATATCTTCAAGTGTCTCATCACTTTGCTACTTGGCCGAAAGTTGATCAGATTGATTGGCGTCGTCCGAGCTTGCAGTCGATACTGAAGTCTGGACGCAAAATGATCCAATGAGACATAGTGATACGCTTCAATCCCTAACTTTTTCCTGGACCGCCCTTTTGGGTTTTCAGTCCACCGGGATACCCTTTTTTGCCCAATCCGCCCTTTCGGGTTTTCGACTCGCCGGGTGTACAGATTTTTTCATTTTCATCCCTTACTTTTGCCCGAACCCTTTTGGTTCGCCGGGAAGCCCTTATTTTTTCCTAGGACAGTCAACCTAGCAGGTCTTTGATTATGCATAGTATCTTTTCACTATGTCTACATTGACGGAGTGAGGGAGGTCGTCACCATCAATGTTGGTTAGAATCATTGCTCCTCCCAAGAAAATGTTCTTAACTACAAATGTCCCTTCGTACGTGGGGGTCCTTTTGCCCCTGGGATCACCTTGCGGCAGTATGATGCGTTTGATCACTAGATCCCCAACTTGATATTCTTGACGCCTGATTTTCTTGTTAAAATCCTTGATCATTCGCTTCTGATACATCTGACCATGGCAGATAGCAGTAAGTCTCTTTTCGTCTATTAGATTTAACTGATCAAGTCGGGTTTGGATATAATCGTCTTCGTTTAAACCTGCATCCTTCATGATTCTGAGAGAAGGTATCTGGACTTCTATGGGTAGGACTTCCTCCATACCATATACCAAAGAGTAGGGTGTTGCCCCTGTCGACGTCTGTGCTGAAGTACGGTACCCATGAAGAGTGAACGGTAACATCTTGTGCCAGTCTTTATATGTCACCATCATCTTCTGCACAATCATCTTGATATTCTTGTTAGTTGCTTCAACAGTGCCATTCATCTTCGGCCGGTAGGGAGAAGAATTATGATGTTGTATCTTGAACTATTTGTAGAGCTCGGTGATTATTTTGTTGTTGATATTCATACCATTGTCAGTAATAATCCTCTCTAGCACACCGTATCGACAGATCAAGTTATGTCGGATAAACCGCGCCACGACATTCTTGGTTACTGTAGCAAAAGAGGATGCCTCAACCCATTTTGTGAAGTAATCAATGGCTACTAAGATGAAACGATGCCCGTTAGACGCAGTAGGTCTGATCTCGCCGATCATGTCAATGCCCCACATTGCAAAGGGCCACGGAGCTGTCAGGACGTTCAATGGAACTGGAGGCACATGCACCTTATCAACATAGATTTTGCATTTATGACAGGTTCGAGAGTGCTGATAACAATCGGCTTCCATAGTGGACCAGTAATATCCTGCCCGTAGGATTTTATTAGCCATGGTATGTCCACTAGAATGGGTTCCAAAAGTGCCTTCATGTAGATCTGTCATGATCCTCTCTGCTTCGCTCTTGTCTATACACCGTAGTAGTGTGGAGTCATGGTTGCGTCTATAGAGGATCCCATTGCTAAGAAAGAACTTTGCAGCGAACCTTCTCAGAAACTTCTTATCATTGACAGATGCCCCTTCGGGATACTCCTGAACCTCGAGATAACTTTTGACTTCGTGAAACTAGGGTTTGTCTGCCACTTCTTCGGTGTTGATCTCGCAGCAGTGTGCTGGTTCATCCAACCTCTCAATGGTAATCTGGGGAGCTTCATTGTCCCACCTAACTTTGAACATAGAAGACATGGTAGCTAGCGCGTCCGCCAACTGGTTCTCTTCTCGTGGGAAGTGTTCAAAGGTTATCTCCTCAAAGTGCGGGAGCAATGTCAGGACATACTCTTTGTAAGGAATGAGGTTCGGGTGTTTCGTATCCCACTCTCCTTTGATCTGACTTATTACCAAAGCGGAATCCCCGAATACACTTAAGAACTTAATCCTCAGGTAAATAGCAGCTTGAAGACCCATGATACATGCTTCATACTCCGCCATGTTGTTGGTGCAGTTGAAACATAATCGGGCAGTGAATGGAGTATGATAGCCCTCGGGAGATATGATTACAGCGCTAATGTCGTTAACTAGTGCGTTTGAGGCTCCATCAAAATACATAGACCATCGGGATCCTTCCTCAGGTCCTTCGTCCGGTCCAGGTTCTTCGGAGTCGATTATTATCATGATATTCTCATCCGGGAACTCAAAATTCATGGACTGGTAATCATCCACGGCCTGATGAGCCAAATGATCAGCCAATACACTTCCCTTGATTGCTTTTTGGGTTGTATATTGTATGTCACACTCAGTTAAGATCATTTGCCACCTATCTATCCTTTCGGAGAGAGCGGGCTTCTCGAAAATATACTTGATCAGATCCATCTTTGATACCAACAAGGTGGTATGAGTCAGCATATATTGTCTCAGTCGGCGAGCAGCCCATGCCAAAGCGCAGCAAGTTTTCTCGAGCAATGAGTATCGGGTCTCACAGTCGGTAAACTTTTTGCTAAGCTAATAAGTGGCGTGCTCTTTTTGACCGGACTCGTCATGCTGCCCCAACACACACCCCATTGAATTGTCTAGCACTGTTAAGTATAATATCAAAGGTCTTCCTTCAACTGGAGGAATCAGAATGGGTGGTTCTTAAAGGTATTCCTTTATTCTTTCGAAAGCGATCTGCAATTCATCATTCCACTTTACCACTTGATCTTTCTTCAACTGCTTAAAGATTGGCTCACAAGTAGCAGTCAGATGTGAAATAAACCTGGCAATGTAATTTAGACGTCCCAAGAAACCTCTGACCTCCTTCTCTGTACGGGGAACCGGCATCTCTTGTATGGCCTTTATCTTTACAGGGTCTACCTGAATACCCTTATCATTGACGACAAAACCTAGAAGCTTACCAGATCTTACTCCGAAGGTACACTTGTTCGGATTCAACCTCAGCTTATATGTCTTCAACCTGTCAAACAACTTCTGGAGATGATCAAGGTGCTCTTCCTCAGTCTGAGACCTGGCTATCATGTCATCAATATACACTTCAATCTCATGGTGAATCATATCATCAAACAAAGCGACCATGGCGCATTGATAGGTTGCCCCAGCATTCTTCAACCCAAAAGGCATCACCTTGTAGCATAAGGTGCCCCACTGTGTGACAAAAGTTGTCTTCTCCATGTATTCAGGAGCCATCATGATCTGGTTGTAGCCCGAGAAACCATCCATGAAGGAGAAGATTTTATGATGCACGGTGTTGTCGACCAGAACATCAATGTGAGGAAGTGGGAAGTCATCCTTGGGGCTTGCCCTGTTCAGATCTCTGTAATCAACGCATATCTGTACCTTACCGTCCTTCTTAGGTACCGGAACAACGTTAGCAACCCACTGTGGATAAGAAGTGACATCCAAGAATCTTGCGTCAAATTGCTTCATGACCTCTGCCTTGATTTTCTTTGACATTTCAAGGCGCATAAGACGGACTTTCTGTTTAACCGGAGGATAGTCTTCTTTAGTCGGCAGGCGATGTACCACAATATCAGTGTCTAAACCAGGCATGTCTTCATAGGACCAGGCGAAGATCTCAACATAGTCGTGAAAAATTTGTATCAACCTCTATTTGACGCTAAGATCCAGATTTGATCCTTTTTTCACCTCTCTCCTGTCTTCCTCAGTACCCAAATTCATTGTCTCAACCAGCTCTTCATGAGGCTATATGGCCCTCTCTTCCTGTTGTAGTAGTCTAGCAAGTTCTCCAGGCACCTCACAATCATCCTCACCCTCGTCCTTGGCTTGGTTGATCGGATTTTTGAAGTCATAACTGGAAATAGCAGAGTTGTTATCAATGGGATCCAGAGTGGATACGGATCTGCATTATGATACGTGAGTGTGTGCAAGAGAAACAACTGTTTTGATAAAGTGAAAAACAGAAAAGAAAAATAGAGAGCGCAAAATTTGTATGCCAGAAATGTCCAATGCTTTATTAATGATAATGAAATGACAAATAACAGCCCTCACAAGCAAAGCCAAGGCGCCTCGGGCAAGGCACCCGGCCGTAAAGTTTCACATTGTTTATTACAAATTTAAAAAAAAAATCAATTACTGCAGAATAAAAGAAACAGGTATGAAGTCCCTAGCCGTCCAGTTATTCGGTCCATCATTGGTAGTCGGGTAGATCCAGCTGTCAATGTTTGATTCCTCTTTACTGTCTTCAATGGCGTTTATCCCACGATTGTTGATGCGTAGGGGAGGTCCTCCAGCCCGAGCGTGCCTAATAGCCCTTTGAGCCCCTGTAGTAAAGCCCAAACCAAATTTATCAGTTTTATAAGTGAAATCAGGGAGCTGACCCCAATTGGCACACCCACCTTCTTCAACCACGACCCTGGCGTCCTTGAGAGAAGCCATCTTCAAAGGAGGTTTGTTGCTAGCAGTTTCAGTCGATGCCAAGATCTGAGGGACTTCTTCAAAATTCTGACAAGGAATTTCTATGAATTCCTCGTCCATCTCTACATAGAGGAAGGAGTTGAGATGACTCACCATATATTCTTCTTCACCATGCACTGTGACAATCTTTCCTTTCACCGGATATTTCAACATTCGGTGGAGTATGGAGGTGACTGCCCCAGCCTCGTGGATCCAAGGACGACCCAGCAAACAAGAATATGACGGCTTGATATCCATCACATAGAAGGTGGATCCGAAAGTCTAAGAACCCACTTTGACATCGATATCCACCTCCCCATGCACCATTCTCTTTGATCCGTCAAAAGCCCTTACCACAATGTTACTAGGCTTTAGAGTTAGACCCTCGCAATCCAAACGGTCTAATTCCTTCTTCAGCAGAACATTTAGCGACGACCCAGTATCTACCAGCACATGAGCCATAGTGGTGCCCCTGCATTCAATCGAGACATGCATAGCATCATAATGCTTCCTTCCCTTTGGTGTCAAATCTGCATCTAAAAAACCCAGTCCATTATCAGCAGTCACGCTGGCCACACAATCTTTGAACCGATCAGTTGAAGTCTCTTGCGGCACATGCGCAGTCTTGAGAAATGCTTTCAAAGCCTTCACATGGGCTTCAGGACACAACAGTAGAGACAACATATATATCTTCGATGGGGTCTGCCCCAACTGTTCGACCATATTGTAGTTGCTTTTCTTAATAATTTTCAGTATTTCCTCTATTTCTTGCTTAGAGGCCTCCACAACAATTTTCTTAGGCGCCTCTGTCCGGGCAGGCTCACCTAAAACCTCTTTGCCGCAGGTATTAGATGATTCATCGACTGGAGTAACAACAGGAACAGTAGTCGATGTACTAGCAGGAACAGCAGATGTAATGACAATGGGCTTGCTGACAATCTTAGGGGAAATCTTCGGAGAGAAGACCCTTCCACTTCGGGTGATTTTACTGGTTCCGACAATATTATCAATATCAGGATCAACTTCTTCATCTTTCAGATCTTGTTTGACGCCATGATAGTACACATCGGCACCATAATGCCAGGGGACAACTTTATCAGAGACATACGGGACAAGACCAGGAATAATGATTATCAGTGGAGCAATTCTTGGAGCAGGTGTAATCCTAACAGGTCTTCTCGAGGAAACCTTGGAAGGATTGGCGGAAATGGTTATAATGGAAATGTCTTCAATTGGAACAACAGGAACCGTAGTTTTCTCAAACAAAATTTCTTTGCTATCTATCAAGCGTTGAACACCTAACTTCAGCAAACGGCAACCAGAAGGTAGATGCGAACACATGTGGCAACCTTCACCATAACCCGGAAATAAACCGACCAACATCAAGTTCTTCTTTACAGTCATGAGAGGTGTAGCAACTTTATCGACAGAGGTAACAAACAAATCAGTATCAATAGCATTAACTCCACGGTCGTGCTTAGGCATGGGAGCAGTTATGACATTCGGCTTCTCCGGAGCATCGAAATCTATCTCCTTAGCTTCAATCAAGTCTTGTATTTTGTTTCTCAAAGCCCAACAGTCATTTGTATCGTGGCCACGACTCTCAGAATGATAGGCATACCGGGCATTTGGATTATATCGGGGAGATGCAGTATTTGGATTCTTGGGAGCCTCTCTCAAGGTTGTCAGGTTAGATCTCAGCAGATGAGGTAGGATTTCAACCAATGTCATGTTAATGCGGGTAAACTGTTGTTGTGGTCTTTTCGTCCTTTTTTGATTGTTGCGTTGTGGAGTAACTACAGGTCTAGGTATCATCACGGCACTTACTGTCTGATGGTGTTCAGCTCTGTTTTGGCCCCTCGAGCTGTAGATGGCACTGGCTTCCTTCTTACCAGCAAAGGGCTTCTTTACTGAACTTGAAGAGGTATCCTTCTGTATGTTGCCGCTTCAAATCCCCGCTTCTACTCTTTCCCCGGTTAGGATCAGTTTGGTGAAACCAGCTGATGAATTGTCGATCAAGTGATTGAAAAACGGACCAGATAGCGTTCCCAGGAACATATCAACCAACTCGCTATCAGACAATGGGGGTTGAACTCTCCCAGCCAAGTGTCTCCATTTTTGCACGTAATCTTTAAAACCTTCACCTGCACCCATGGACATACTCTGGAGTTGAGTACGAGTGGGAGCAAGGTCGGCATTATACTGATATTGCTTGTAGAAAGAAGCAGCCAGATCTTCCCAGTTTCGGATGTTTTCTCCCTCTAGCTGGTAGAACCATTCAAGTTGAGTCCCTGACAGACTATCTTGAAAGAAATGAACCCACAGATTTCTATCAGATGTGTGGGGCTGGATCTTCCTGACATAGGAAAGAAGATGATTTTTTGGGCAGGACACCCCATCATACTTAGCAAAAACTGGAGCTTTGAACTTCTGCGGGATGACCACTCTCGACACCCATCCCAGTTCTCCGAAATCTAGTCCATGTATCCTCTGAACTTCCATGGCACTCAGACGGTCTTCTAGCTATTTGTATCTATTCTCAGCAGGAGGATATTGTTCATCGTTATAATCAGTATCATTGCCAGAGACTGTAGGACTAGGGTCCTTCTCTTCTTGCTGATTCTCCCCTTCCTTCAATGAAGAGGTCAGATCAGTTTGTCACTTCAACCGCTCTCCAAACCTTCTGCCCATATTCAGAATACCGACAACCTTCTTCTTTTTCTTCTTCTCTTTTAGAATGAGGGCTTTCATATCCTCCTGCCCTTTTGCCAGACTGATGAACATTTGTTGGAACTGGGCGTTCTGTGCTTGAAGGTCCTTGATGCTTTGTTCATAAGACATTTATGCGTGATAAACAGCGAAGAAGATGAGAAACCTGTAATGGTATCCGTTTATGCAATGTCATGGATGATATGCGTATGCAATAATTTCAAGGATTCTTAAAGGCTCAGATTCCTTTAACCAAAAGAAACACACGTTAATTGCATTGATAAGTTCGAATTGTTACAAATAATGCCCTTTAGGCTTACAAATAAACAAAACAAAACTTAAAGCAAAAATAAATTAGGTCTCTCAGGAGCACATCCTCTTTGGTGCAATGTAGGCATTTATGTTCCTTTCTTAATGAAGTATCCTAGTGAGCTCCAGGACCTTCTTCTCGCTGGCATAGAACTGAGCTTCAAACGTGTCCCGCTCTTCTTTGAGTTGAACCTAAGACTTCTGTAATTATTCACGATCAGTTGGCATGTCAGGGTGATGAACAAAAGAAGCAGTGTTTCCTTTAACAACTGGTTGCATACTTATTGGTATGACATCAGGGTAGGGCATCATCATACTTTGGGTGCGAGCTCGTACCCATCGGAGATAAGGATCAAGAGGAATGGATTTCTTATGTCCTAGCGTCTTTCTATAAATTTTATGTACCATGCCCCAAGCTTTTATGAACCTTTTACGATAGCCCTGAACGTCGTTCTCATAGTTGAAGATGATTCCTTGGATAAGCGTATCGTGAGGACCATCTCTTCTCACATAACCAAACTGACGCAGTGCCAAACAAGGGTTGTAAGTGATTCCTTCCCTAATTCCTAAGAGGGGGAAATTAGGGAATTCACCACAGCGACCAATGATGGTAACATCTTCCGAGAACCGTGAACACCAATGAGTGTCTGAATGCTTAAGGGACATCAGCCTGCGAGACCATTTCAAACCCTGCTCATTTTTCAAAACAGACCTGGGTAGGTGCGAAATAAACCACCTAGCCAATAGAGGAGTGCAACACAGGATGGTTCCCCTTCTCTTTAGAGTGCGAGCATACAAAGAGTGTAGAATATCCCCGAGTAATGTAGGTACTGGATTATGAGACAGGAAAACCTTGATAGTGCTCACATCTACGAGTTGATCAGCATTAGAGAAAAGTATGGTCCCATAAACGAGAAGTGCCAGAACCTCCTTGAAAGCTTGTAAATCTAAGGTATCCTAAAAATGATAGGCCTTCTCAAATAGAAACTTAACCAGAATTCCTTGGAAACTCCCTCTAGTATCCCAATTCGCCACTATGTCAGACCGTTGTAAAGACAGAGCTCTAGCAATTTCTTCAGGCTTTGGATGTTCTTCCGTACCATTGAAAGGCAACTGGTCAAGAATAGGTACCCCTAACAACTGAGAAAACTCCTCCATGGTAGGTACTAGATAGTAATCTGGGAAGGTGAAACAATGGTGCACCGGATCGAAGAATTGAAACAGCACTTTTAACAACTCTTCATCAGGTTTTGCAGTGACCAGATTGAGAAACTGACCATGCTTTCTAGTGAAATGAGAACCTTCAAGAACCCTTAATTCCAGATCCTTTAGTTGGGGAGATACTTTCATAAGGTTGATCCTTACAGTGTTCCTACGGACATATGTCATGTCCTATAAAACAGAACAAAAATGAGCCCTATGGAATCCTTGAAATGGTTAGTCATGATATGTTATGCTTATGATGTCATGATTAGGTTAGAAAATCACAGGTATAGCAAACAAAAAACAAGTCACTCCAAGTCCTTAGGTTCAAGGCTTGCATGAATTTTAAGGTCATACCCTCTTGAAGTTGGATTGGTTCACCCTGTCCTATAAATAGTAACTGGGTTCTAAAAGGGATCTCAATATCACCGATCTTTCTCCCAGCTTCGTTCAATAGGTGATTGACTCGCAACCAAACAAAGCTCAAGAGTCAAACCTCAATGAGTGTAGCATTGAGTATATGTCGACCTTGGGCATACACTAAAGCCGGCCATCTCGCTACGTCCTATTGGCCAAGTTTTGCAATTAAAGATTCTAAGGACAGTTGATGCTTCATGACACCACGCGGCGGCACCGTACTCTCCCTGATTGACTCAAGGGTTATTGGTACCAACCAAAGTGCCACATCAACGTAGCTACTAGTTCAACCATGCCAGTATACCACAGCATGGTTCCCTCACAGTTTATTGCTACTTACCTAAAAGGTTGTTCCCCAGATCTGGGTGTAGGATCTATAGTAACCCCGAACAAACCCTCGAAAGTAAAGCAATCAAGACAATTAAGAGAAGCAATTTTAAAGTGATCTAAATCCTAAGGTGTACCCCACTTTTTATTCCCCAGCTGAGTCACCAGTTCTGTGATACGGTGGCAGAACCGACAATTAATACTGGTTTGCATTTTTCCCCCGTAAATGTCGCGGTAAGCAAGAGTCGCCACCGACTTTTATTTCATCCAATCATGGAAAAGGAAAAAGAAAAGAAAAAACCTTTTTTGAGATATTCTGAGTACGGGGGGTAGATTATAGAAAGGAAAGATGTTAGCACCCTTTTTATCCATGGTTTTCCATGGGCTCTTAAGTACTTGCTCATCTTTTTTTTTAAATTGCTTGTGTGTGTGTTTGCTTTGAAAATATTTTACTTCGTGATAACCCTTGTATCAGTCCTCAAGGATGTGATGAAGTTGTTTTCAAAACTGTTTTGAAAAGTGTTTGGGTGAAAATATTTGTTTTGAGCAAGTACCTACTAGCATCTAACTACTCGAAAAAAGATCGTTTTTGTTCTATTTCCTTTAGACAGCGCTATCCCACTATTAAGGAGTAGGTAGCACCGTCGTTGGAGTTTGTAAGAGACGTTCGAAAGGGACGAATATAATCACTAAAGCAATAGTCAGAAAACTTTAGTAGTAACCCTAGGGTCTTGAGATCTTTTCGAGGCAACATTTCTGAGGCAACATTCGAGTGGGACAATTTGATCTCTTTAGACTGGAGGGCAACCACTAAAATCTCCTATGCTTAGTGATTGTGTACCAAAGGCAACCGAAGCGAGGTAAACCCTAGGAGTGAACATGTGCGAGTGATTTGTTTCAGTTATTTTAATCTTTGCACATTAGGGTTTTCTAACTGTTTTTAATTTCATGCATTCTTGCCATACAATCCTATTAGCCATACATCTAGACAGTTAAAAGTTTGCTGAAAGTAAAAGCGGAAATAAACCTAGCTATTACATGGCCTTGACAGTTATACAATTTCCTTAACCTGAAATAAAAAAAAGTGTAATTTAAAATCCTAATTAAAACTATTACAACCTTGAAACAGTTACAAAATAATGGCAAAATAATAACAAGCGCGCGACAAATTAAATGCGGGAGAACTTAGGGTTTTGACCCATGACTAAATCTAATATTAATTGATTAAAGAAAACATCATTTTTTGTTATTTAAGAAAATAAGTAATAATTGAATAAAAAAGAACCTAATTACTAATTAACTTTAATTAAGAAGAATAATTAAATTAGCCTATTTTTTGTGTTTTTGTTTAAAAAAAGAAAAATCATAAAATCAAGAATTTAAACCTAGTTTTCTAATTGATTTTTAATTGTAAATAAAAATAAGTTAAAGTTACCCTAAATTAAATAAACTAATTAATTTTAAAAAATTAAATTTGATAAAAAAAACTAATTCTAATTTTTATGACTTTTTTGATTTTTATGATTTTATATAAAAGAAACTGATTTTAAAAATAAAATGAATAAAGAATTAAGAATAAAGAAAATAAAATAATAAAAAGAGAAAAAAATTGAGAAATGGGCATGTGTTGTTAGGAATTTTGGGGGTGTAGAACTGAAAATCTGTGGCCCATTAAGCTTCAGGCCTGGTCAGCGCTGGATCTGGTATGGTGCTGACTTTGTGAGGCACCATGGTCCTTCATTGGAGAGGTGTGAGATCTGGTCAACATGCAATCCAGTGGAAAGGCATTGGGGGTGTATGATGGTCTCCTAGAGATGAAGTGTATTGGATTCTGTAAAGAAAACAAGAAAATGAGAAAATGTTGAAGTCAGGGGTCAAACCCCTGACCTCCTACCTGCAACGCCTTATCTCTCCTCCTGGCTACCACTGGACCAACGTGCTTTGTTGGTAACATAAATAACCAAAATGTAATATATTAGAAAAACATTAATAGTCATGAAAACATGCATGAAATTTGAACTGGCCAACCATGCTTTGACACGCACCATCTTCTTCCTTGTACCATTGCTTTAGGTAACACACTTTTACCTACGGACATTTGTTCGTAGCTACAACCCTGTCCATCTGTAAAATCCTTTACATACAATATAAATCAATTGTAATGGTACCAATCAACTCGTCTTGGTCTCACGAGTGTCATGGTACCCCATTCATGGTCTAATTTTCCCTATAGCAAAAAATCCCAAATCGGGCTCTTAAACCCTAGCAATGGTGAATCTGGATTCCTGCACTGTTAGTACAATTAAACTATACAGAAAGCTTGAAATCATGATTATGAACAAGAATATATGGATAACATGCATTTAGGATGCATAAAACATTGAAATCGAGTTTGAATTTTTGTGCAAACCGTGATGTTATAACGTGATGATTCTAGATGCTTCAAGGCAGGAAAACGATGCTATTAGCTTTCTGAGATGTCCAGGAATGGTTTAGGAGCCTTAGAATGGTTCGAATTGGCCTGTGGAAGAAAATAGGTCTCACATTTTTCTTTGAATTTTTGCAGTTTTGTTCTGCCTCCTCTCACAATTCTAACCCTTGTTCTTGCCTTGGATGTGTTCCCTATATATCATAGAGTGAATTAGGGTTGCAAAAAAAATCACATGTTTGAAAGTTTTGAAGATTTGATTTGATTTTCATGGCATATGTAAACTTGCTATACTGATCCAAATTATGCCTTTCTTGTATCAATCAGCCTTGATTCGAATTGATCATGATATCCTTGCATTATTTGATTAAAATCCTGTCCAAAAATCAGATCACAACATATCTTTTCCATTATACATCAATTATTTGATTTAATTGAAATTTTAATTAACAAAAAATCTAAATAAATTGAAAAGTGAAGAAAATAACATGAGGTTGGATATTTGGGTCTTGGATCATATTATAAGTGAGGTGCAAGCATAAAAAGTTAGGCCCTTTTGGCAAAAAAATGCAATTTTGAGCCCATTTGACTTTTGGCAATTTTGCAAAAAATGTCAACTTTGACAAGGCATATCTCCTCCAATTTTGACCCTAGAGAGGTGTTCTTGGACTTTTTAGAAAGCTTAGGATGTCCTCTAAGCAACCCTTTTTATCTCATCTCAATTGAGTCTTCCATGCTCATGTATGAAACTTTGACCCAAAAGGTGTTTTTGTTGACTTTTCAAAAGGACCTATAATGTCAAAATTCATATCTTTTTGTGAGTGCATATTTTGAACTTTTGGGTTGAAGATTAATTGTAGGGAATTGCATCCTATTCAAAATGAGCTTTGGATGGAAAATTTCTGATAAAGTATGTGAATGTTATGCTTGGTCAAAGTTGGGTTGACTTTTCCTACAAAACCCTAATTTAGCAACTTTTGGGTTTTGATGAATTTGGAGTATTCCTTGAGGAATAATGATCAACCATTGATAAAATGATGGAAGTCAATTCAAAATTTTGATGTTGACCAAAAATATTGAGGTTTTATTGTATGTGGGCCACAATTGTCTTTTGACCTAATATAGTCGATTCCCAAGCATCTGAGCAGTTGACTAAGCAAACCTCTTGTGCAAGGCATGAAACTTTACATGCAGGGTCTTGAGAACATATTAAGACCATGGAGAGAATATGAAGTCTTTTTGGTTCACCTATCTTGATAAGGAATGAGACCCTAATTTTGAGGTGCACTGCCTTAGGAGAGAGCTTGTCTGGTCAATTCTTGGGCTTCCTTGAGCAACTTGGGGACTTCAATTGTCATGTATTGAGTAAAATGAGAGGGAAAATTTTGGGGTACAACAGCTGCCCCTGTTCAATCTTCTTAAACCTGAGGATGTAGATTGGCTGCTCTGCCTTTCGTGATCTGAAGGTAGAAGATGATTGAACACTAGAGTGCCAAGAAATTTGCGCTTGCACGAAGTGGCACCTGATTTGTGATATCCGGAATGGGCTTACATATGCCTTTTGGAGGTCGAGGATTGAAGTTCTTTGAAGATGGGCTTAAATATTCGTCATCCATGTTGTTGTTCAAGATATCACATACATATATATCAAGTTGATCAAACTCAATACTTAATGTTACGATAGTAGAAACAGTGTCGATTGTAACACCATATTTCCCCGCATGTAATATAACGAATAAATCAAATATATTTCACATATTCACCTAAGGTCTCATACATGTTAAATATATTATGGATTTATTTTAATTAATTATTAAATCAAATATAGTCATTATATCAACTATTAATTTAATTAATAAAAATGAATATTGTGTTGGGCTTAATTGTTGAATGTCCCATAATGGATTGAGACATTCTTTTGGATAGCCTGATAAGATGTCCCTTTCCTCGTCTGATGGTGTAGCGGTAGAAATGTTCAAGACTAAGCCATTCGATTGACTAGACTTTATACAAATTAAAATAAAAATCGCCATCGCGCTTTATTGTTTCCAAAGGAATGGGAAAAGAGTGAATAACCCAAAAAAGGGGGAAAGATTCAAGGTAAGGGGTTTGGTTATGCAAAGGGAAGGTATTAGCACCCTAAACATCTATGGTACTCCGCTGGAACCTCTTTGAAAAATTTGTATATTTTAGTTATGAAAATGTGTTATATATAAAATGGATGGTGGAGGTGAGAAAAGAAATATTTTTATGATTTTTGCACCCGCCGCGGTTGTGAACCTTTAGTGCCTATGTACCACCTTTCGTGCAATAGGGGATCAGGGTACACGTAGTTCCTCTTTTAAAAATTTGAAACACAAGTGTGTTGGTTAATTTTACGAGATAAGACATCATCGTCATTGTCCGTGTGGAAAACATACTTACTACCCGCAATCATGAGAAAGGAGAATTTGCATCATCTCAACGTGGAGGATATGGCTTGGATTTTAAAATCAACAATGCCTCACTCATCACCCAAGTGGAAAATATCCCTCTTTAATACATATTGTAAAAGTATAGTTGTTTGCATCACTACAAGGATTGACAAGAGTCTAATCTTTTTTAAGAAAAAGTTTTAAAATAAAAGCCAAAGTGGCAAAATGGTTTGAAATGACATTAATTGACTTTTAGTCTTCTCACGAAAAATGTCAAGGTATTATTAAATTGATTAAAATTTATTTATGAAAATGTTTTGAAAATGCATGGACCTAAGTCCAAGTTTATTATGAAAGTGGTCCAAGTTTCAAAACAAGAAGAGTTTTTTGTTTTTAAAAGAGGGAGGGGATTTTTGAAATTAAAGAAGGTGGGAGGAGATGAAGAGATTATCCTAAAGCATAAGGTAAAAGCTAGGGATAAGAACCATCTAACCAACAAGAAGCCAATACTTAACATTATGAGTCAATATAGAATTCCCATTCTTTGGATTGAAACCAGGCAAGCAAAGATACTAGACCTCTTGAGAGAATTAAACTTCAAGTGTATTAAGTCTTCACAAAAATTGGGCAGAGTAACGGCTGTATACGGATGAATTCCAAATCACAAACAAAGTATGTAATCACAATAACTTGCACACAAAACAAACAAACAACCCAATGTCTTGAGGTAAACCTCAAGAACTCCATACAAAATATCAAATAAAAGCACAAAGTCTCCAAGATAGGCCAAGGTCTCTAATCCTAAGTCCAAGAAGTCCAATGTCCCATAATGCCAAGGATAGTAACCAAATAGTCCAAGTATCATTAAAGATTTTTATGGTTCATGTTGATTATTAGGTGTCTTTAAAAAGAAAATAAAAGCTCAAGTGAGCAAAATAAAAATGACATAAAAAATAAATGCTCAAGTGAGCAAAATAAAAAAAAATGGCATAAAATGTAAATGCTCAAATTAAATGGTACATAAAGCATACAAAATAAAAGCATAAAGTAAAGTCAATTGTTAAAAATTAGTGGTTAATTGGATGACCATCTTGAAACTTGCATTTGGAACTCATTAGAGGATTGGTAGAACCAAAGCCTCCATACAACAAGATGCATTTTCTTTTTGTCAAGTATATCATCCATTTTGGAATCCTCAAAAAAAGTAACATGTAATGATCAACGATGTTTAAGTGATCCGCGTTGACCAAAGGTATTGTAGATCCATTAGTGGATTGGTAGAACCAAAGCCTCAACACAATGAATCTCAAGGTTATTGGATCAAAGAGATCAAATTAACATACTTGGGCTTGCAATCATAAGTTTGGGCCACGAATGATCATTTATTCGAATCGGAACAAAATTTAGCGCTATGTTAAGCAATCGTAAGTGAACTTATGTAGAAGTCGCGCCTATTTTGAGGCCGGTCAATAGCAATCTATGTACTTCATGTTTGGATAAATGATATAGATATCACCATCCTTTAACATGTAGCACAATTAAAAAAGAAAGGGATAAGATGAAGAGGGAGGGGAATGATAAGTTAATTTGGATTACCATTTCAAAATTCTTTCATCTTTAAATTTAACCACTCCTCTAGATGGATTAAAGTATTAAATATATCATTAATCCAAAGCACCAAAAATGAATTAAATAATTCACTCTTAGGTAGATTCGAATTGATGAACATTTATCCAACTTCATCTACATCACAAAGTCCATTGAGTTTAAAAACAAATTGGACATTTAAAATTCCAATCCAAATTATCCATCAAAGAGAGTGCAGAAAAATATTTGAGTCAAAACAGTCCCAAAATAAGGCAGCAAAAGTATTTTTGGCACTGTTACAATCAATTGTGCTTAGACAGTAATCTATTTCATCAGTGTAGTTTTTTATCAAATCAATTTTTTGTGACAATCAATTGCAATGTTACCACAATTGATTGCAACCTGTTAAAAAAAATCAGTAGAAAACAGCATTTTAAAGATCAAATTCTTGTTCCAACTTTTCATCAAACACCTTATGATCATGGATCCAATTGAGCATGAAATTTCCAGCAAAATATGAGAAAATAGCACTAATGGAGTTATAAAAACAGTGCTCAATGAATCAAAACCAGAAATCCACAAGAGATCACATTGTTAAAGATGATGATCCAACTTACCAAAGGTAGAATTTGAGAATTATCAAATAACTTCAAAATTTGCTTCAATTCAACAACATGAATCAATCACCAAAGCTTGGATGTAGAGAATTGATGGAGAAAAAGTGTTTGGATGAAGGTTTAGCTCAAAGACTAGGAAGCTTCAATGCAAAGCTTACTAACTTTTTGAAAATGGAGCTTTGAGTGAATTTGGTAAAATGGAGAGAATTGAGAGATTTTTTAGCAAGATGATTTTGGCTATCAAAATCTTGTGATTTGAATGAAATGAGGTCTCTATTTATACAGTTTTAGGATTGGGATTAGTGGTAATTTGGTAATTGATTCTTGGAGCCAAATTTGAATTAATGATATAATTTCAAATTATGCAAAAACAATTGGAGCTAAAATGATAACAATTTGAATTTACTGGCTTTTTTTCAAAAAACACGTGCATTTTGCCATTATGAGTCGATACATAAGGGGTATGCGTTGATACATCCTAGCTGTATAACACAACATGTGTCGATACATGCCTCTATGTGTCGATACATACTGTTATTCCAACATATTACAGAATCACACAAACTGCATGAGTCGATACATAACACGTATGTGTCGACACATGCTAGTTTTACAATCAGGATGAGTTGATACATACATGCATGTGTCGACACATGCTAGTTTTTTCAAGCAGGATGAGTCGATACATACATGCATGTGTCGACACATGCTAGTTATGCACAACAAAATGAGTCGATGCATATCTTTATGGGTCGATGCATGCTGGATTTTTTGCCACAATAGGATCAATCAACTTTGCATGACCTTATTTGTTGGATGCTTTGACTCGGTACCTATAAAATACAAATTGAAAAGACAAAGACAAATATATTTTTTTGTATTTTGGTTAGAGGTTAGTCAACAACACATATACAAGATACACAACCAATGTGCTTGGAAATTCCTCAAGGGCAAACTTAAAGATAGGAGATAGAACAACATGAAGAACCAACCCTAATGTGATATTGTTATGATTTAGTTGATATGATATGATAGAGGAATCTTAGGGGCAAAAATTGGGGTACAACAACTGCCCTTATTTAAGTGTCTTCTATCCAGAGATACGAAGGTTAAAAATCTTCGTGTTGACGCGATTGAAGATACTTAAATATAAAACAAGCCATATTTTTGTCTCTAAGATGCCATGTAATGCTTATGATAATGAATTAATATGTGTTGCACCCCAAAATATTCCCTCTCATATCTCTCAAAACATTGCAAGAAAAATCTCCAAGTGGTTCAAGATTGCTCAAGAGTTGGACAATCAAGCTATCTCCTAAGGCAGTCAATCCCAAATTAGGGTTTTGTGTTGCATCAAGGTCCTTGCATCCAAATGACCTCAAGTGCTGCCCAATATCCTAATATGTTCTCAAGTTCATCCATGTCAAATTTCAAGCCTTGCAGAGGAAGTTTGCTCAGTCAATTGCTCAAAGGGTCCAAAAATCGACTATGCTAGGGCAAAAGGCAACTGTGACCTTTATACAGTCAAACTTCAAGATTTTTTGTCAACATTATCATTTTTAAGGATATTTCATCATTTTATCAAGGGTTGATCATGATTCATCAAGGATTTCTCAAAATTCATCAAGACTCAAAAGTTGCTAAATTAGGGTTTTGTAGGAAAAGTCAACTCAACTTTGACCAAGCTTAACTTTCTCATACTTTTTGAGAAATGACCCATCCAAAGCTCATTTTTAATAGGATAAAATTTCCTACAATCCATCTTCATACCCCAAGATCATAAAATGCACTCACAAGAAGTTACAAATTTGGACATTATAGGTCATTTTTGAAAGTCAACAAAAACACCCTTTTTTCCAAAGCTTATAACTTGAGCATGGAATATCAAAATGAGATTAGGCAAAAAGGTATGATTATAGGACATCTCAATCTTTCTAAAAAGTCCAACAACACCTCCAAAAGTTCAAAATTGAAGAAGTTATGCATTGTTGAAGTTGGGCATTTTTGCAAAATTACCAAAAGACAACTATCCCCAAAACTTCAAATTTTGTCAAATGGGCCCATTCTTTTCCACTTGATTTGATCTTTTCACACTACACACGTGTCCTAGATTCAGCCTTGTGACCATTTATCAATTTTATTATTTAATTTGATTTTTTAATGAATTATTTCATTTTTAATCAATTTAAGTCAAATAAAATCTAAACGTTGATTATTTGATCTCTTTTTGGCTATTTCAGGACCTAATCATCATCATCAAGTGAATCAAATTTGTATCATACATACCATGTGCAAAAATATTAGATTTTTGGCAAAATTGGAAAGTTATCAATGGAGGATCAAATCAAATCTTATAGCCATAATGTACAAGGATTCAGTACAAAAAAAGTTGACCTAATACATTGCAGCATACATATACAAGTGAAAGGCACACGAATTGGAGGCTAGAGGCTGCAGAATCATCAAAAGCAAAACTTGAAAAAAGGTGAAAAAGTGTGAAACTGAAATCGTGCATAGAGGCAAATTCAACACCAAATCTCCACACTAATCCATTGCTGGGCAATCATTGAAGCGAAAACAATCCCTAACAAGACCTCATACGTTCCCTAAAGCTCTGTAAGTGTCTCAAAAATATGCTTTTCAGTTGAATTCGTATATCATTGTTCTGGCACTTTTCTTGCAAAATCTTTGCATATTCATGCTTATCGTTCAATTTACAAGCTTTCTGCATTATTTGATTGCATTAATATGGCCTGTAACCCCTAGCCGAATCTAGGGTTCATGGATTGTTTTTTTGGGCATTTCTTTTTCAGGCAAAATCAGCCCTATTGATGGACATGAATGTAACCAGGGGAGGTAGACGAGCATGACCATGTGCTTGGAATCAATTTCCATGGCCTAGAATGAATTTTAGAACGCATATGCGAATTTAGCTGCGGACATAAATCCGTGGGTAAATAACCAGGGTTGAACAAAGAAGACGAAGACATGTCCCTCCCTGGTTGGATAGTTCAAATGTTCGCGCGTTTTTGTTTTAATTCTGGCATATTATTGTTTTTCCCCATATTATAATTATTGTCCAATAGGTATACAACTAAAATGCGTTGGTTGGGTGGTAGAGGCTTTGTTCAGTGACCAACAGGACCTGGGTTCGAATCCCAGGTCCCCCAAGCATTTGTTAATATTTTTCTTCAGGTTATTGGATACAAAACCAGGTGTGTGATTCACCATACACCATCACCCAATCATCTGCCAGATGGCCCCAGCCATATCTGGTGGTCCAGATTGAAGGCCTGTGGTGGGATCAAGTCAAAGGGCGCGTGGAGAATCAGAAAAGTCAACACAGGCCAACACAAATGAGCCTTAGAAATTGCTAAACAAGCCCCCTAATGAGGCCCAAACCCTAATCTTTTTCTCTTTTCTTTTATTATTTACTTTAATTATTTATTGTTGTATTATTTAATCACTAACCAATTAAAACTTTTTCTCATTAAAATTAAAAACCAAAAATATTTTCTTTATTTAAATTAATTTTCAGTTTTTTATTTTGTTAATAAATATTAATTTAATTAATTTAGTTTAATTAGGAAATAACTTTAATATCTTTTTCAATAATTAAAATTAATTTAGACAATTAGGTTTTTTATTAACTTTGATTAATTTATTTTTATTTCTTTAAATATGAAAAATCCAAAAATATCATTTTTTACTAATTAATTAATTAACTTGTTAATTTAATGCTTAACTTAATTTAATTTCTTCCATAAATTCAAAATAAACCAAAAAATCTTTCTTTAATAATCAAAGGGTCAAAATCCTAGAACTCTTCCAATTTAATTTTCCCGCACGCGATCCATATTTATTCAATATTGTATCTGTTTCCTGGAATGTAATAGTTTAATAGGACTTTAATTATTTTATCGCTTTATTTATTTCCCGCATTTTAATTTCAAGGGTTGCTTTTGGCGATGTAAATACCCGACGCCTTGTAATAGTTAGTTTAATTTCTGCAATTTAATTTCCGCAACTTATAAACTGTTAGATGTTTGATAATAGGGAATGCATGACAAGATTAATCATTCAAAACCTAAAATCAACATAGATAACCCATGATATGTACAAAGACAAATTAACTGAAAACAACACACTCGCACATGCGCACTCTTAGGGTACACCTCACTTGGTTGCCTTCGAACGCGATCATTGATTATAGGTCACTTTAGAGGTCGCCCTCTTGTCCAAAGATCATAGTTGCCTCGAAACGGTCGCCTCGGAAAAATGATCTAAGACATTAGGGTTATCGCTAAGGCGTCCTAACATTGCTTTAGTGACCGCACGTCCCTTAATCGAATTGACCCTTAAACTCCAACGACGATGCTACTTACTCATCAATAGTGGGATAACATTGTCTAAAGGACATTAATACAGATTGATTCCTTTTTCGAGTAGGTAGATGGTTCTTAAGTACTTGCTCTTTCAAAACAAAACAAAAACTTCTCGCACTTACACCTTTCAAACAAAAACTTCTTTCAAACCCACAAACACAAAGAAAAGCAAATTTTGAAAACACTTTGAGCAAGTACCTAAGAGCCCGTGGATAACCACAGATAGAAAGGGTGATAACACCTTCCCTTTCTATAATCTACCCCCCGGACCCGAGAAACATCTCAAAAAAGGAATTTTTTTGTGCTTTTTTCCTTTCCTTGTTGGATAAAATAAAAGACGGTGGCGACTCTTGCTTACCGCGACATTTTGTGAAACAAACGCAAAACGTGAACCAGCATTCTAAAAACAGTCAGTTCTCTCCCACCGTATCACAATATGAACAAAACAAAAGAGACGCAAATTATCACTAGGGATGCCACGAAAATGAAGAAACAAAGGAGCAACCCCCACCAGGAAAATAAATCACTGGTGGACCCAAAAGAATTGAATTAGAGAGAAAGATAACAAGCATCGACGTTCACTGCCGATGTCTACCAACATTCACTGAAGGTAGATAAAAAAGGATATACCGAGTCACAGATGACGGTAAACTACCAACTCAATAGTTGAAGGTAGAGAGAAAAAGATATCATGTCACCGCCGTTCACTGACGATGAACTATCACCGTTCGCTGACGAGGAAAAAGATAAGAAACATAGACGTTCACTGTCGATGCACTACCAACATTCACTGAAGGTAGATTTGAAAACATCACACTATCGCCGTTCACTGACGAGGAACTACCACCATTCACTGATGATAGCAAAAAGATAAGAAACACCAACGTTCACTGCCGATGCACTACCAACATTCACTGAAGGTAGATTTGAAAACATCACACTATCACCGTTCACTGACGAGGAACTACAACCGTTCACTGATGATAGAAAAAAGATAAGAAACACTGACGTTCACTGCCTATTCACTACCAACGTTCACTGAAGGTAGATTTGAAAATATCACACCATCGCTGTTCACTGACGAGGAACTACCACCGTTCACTGATGATAGCAAAAATATAAGAAACAACGACGTTCACTGCCGATGCACTACCGACGTTCAATGAAGGTAGATTTTAAAACATCACACCATCGCTTTTCACTGACGAGGAACTACCACCGTTCACTGATGATAGCAAAAAGATAAGAAACACTGACGTTCACTGTCGATGCACTACCAATGTTCACTGAAGGTAGATTTGAAAATATCACACCATCGTCGTTCACTGACGAGGAACTACCACCGTTCACTGATGATAGCAAAAAGATAAGTAATACCAACGTTCACTATCAATGCACTATCAACGTTCACTGAAGGTAGATTTGAAAATATCACACCATCGTTGTTCACTGACGAGGAACTACCACCGTTCACTGATGATAGCAAAAAGATAAGAAACACCGATGTTCACTGCCGATGCACTACCAACGTTCACCGAAGGTAGATTTGAAAACATCATCCCACCGCCGTTCATTGACGAGGAACTACCACCGTTCATTGATGATAGCAAAAATATAAGAACCACTGACGTTCACTACCGATGCACTACCAACGTTCACTGAAGGTAGATTTGAAAACATCACACAATCGCTGTTCACTAACGAGGAACTACCACCGTTCACTGATGATAGCAAAAAGATAAGAAACATTGACGTTCACTGTCGATGCACTACCAACATTCACTGAAGGTAGATTTGAAAATATCACACCATCAATGTTCACTGACGAGGAACTACCACCATTCACTGATGATAGCAAAAAGATAAGAAACACCGACGTTCACAGCCGATGCACTACCAACATTCACCGAAGGTAGATTTTAAAACATCATCCCACCGCCGTTCACTGACGAGGAACTACCACCGTTCACTGATGATAGCAAAAAGATAAGAAACATCAACGTTCACTGCCAATGCACTACCAACGTTCACTGAAGGTAGATTTGAAAATATCACACCATCGCCATTCACTGGCGAGGAACTACCACCGTTCATTGATGATAGCAAAAAGATAAGAAACACCGACGTTCACTGCCGATGCACTACCAACATTCACTGAAGGTAGATTTTCAAACATCACACCATCGCTGTTCACTGACGAGGAACTACCACCGTTCACTGATGATAGAAAAAAGATAAGAAACACCGACGTTCACTGCCGATGCACTACCAACATTCACTGAAGGTAGATTTGAAAATATCACACCATTGTCGTTCGCTGATGAGGAACTACCACCGTTCACTGATGATAGCAAAAAAATAAGAAACACCAACGTTCACTGTCGATGCACTACCAACGTTCACTGGAGGTAGATTTGAAAATATCACACCATCGTTGTTCACTGACGAGGAACTACCACTGTTCACTGATGATAGCAAAAAGATAAGAAACACTGACGTTCACTGTCGATGCACTACCAACGTTCACTGAAGGTAGATTTGAAAATATCACACCATCGTCGTTCACTGACGAGGAACTACCACCGTTCACTGATGATAGCAAAAAGATAAGAAACACTGACGTTCACTGCCGATGCACTACCAACATTCACTGAAGGTAGATTTGAAAACATCATACCATCGCCGTTCACTGACGAGGAACTACCACCGTTCACTGATGATAGAAAAAAGATAATAAACACTGACGTTCACTGCCTATTCACTACCAACGTTCACTGAAGGTAGATTTGAAAATATCACACCATCGCTGTTCACTGACGAGGAACTACCACCGTTCACTGATGATAGAAAAAATATAAGAAACAACGACGTTCACTGCCGACGCACTGCCAACGTTCACTGAAGGTAGATTTTAAAACATCACACCATCTCTTTTCACTGACGAGGAAATACCATCATTCACTGACGATAGCAAAAAGATAAGAAACACCGACGTTCACTGCCGATGCACTACCAATGTTCACTGAAGGTAGATTTGAAAATATCACACCATCGCCGTTCACTGACGAGGAACTACCACCGTTCACGGATGATAGCAAAAAGATAAGTAACACCAATGTTCACTTCCAATGCACTACCAACATTCACTGAAGGTAGATTTGAAAATATCACACCATCGCCGTTCACTGACGAGGAACTACCACCGTTCACTAATGATAGCAAAAAGATAAGAAACACTGATGTTCACTGCCGATGCACTACCAACGTTCACCGAAGGTAGATTTGAAAACATCATCCCACCGCCTTTCACTGACGAGGAACTACCACCGTTCATTGATGATAGCAAAAATATAAGAACCACCGACGTTCACTGCCGATGCACTACCAACGTTCACTGAAGGTAGATTTGAAAACATCACGCAATCGCTGTTCACTAACGAGGAACTACCACCGTTCACTGATGATAGCAAAAAGATAAGAAACATTGACGTTCACTGCCGATGCACTACCAACATTCACTGAAGGTAGATTTGAAAACATCAGACCATCGCCGTTCACTGACGAGGAACTACAACCGTTCACTGATGATAGAAAAAAGATAAGAAACACTGACGTTCACTGCCTATTCACTACCAACGTTCACTGAAGGTAGATTTGAAAATATCACACCATCGCTGTTCACTGACGAGGAACTACCACCGTTCACTGATGATAGCAAAAATATAAGAAACAACGACGTTCACTGCCGATGCACTACCGACGTTCAATGAAGGTAGATTTTAAAACATCACACCATCGCTTTTCACTGACGAGGAACTACCACCGTTCACTGATGATAGCAAAAAGATAAGAAACACTGACGTTCACTGTCGATGCACTACCAATGTTCACTGAAGGTAGATTTGAAAATATCACACCATCGTCGTTCACTGACGAGGAACTACCACCGTTCACTGATGATAGCAAAAAGATAAGTAATACCAACGTTCACTATCAATGCACTATCAACGTTCACTGAAGGTAGATTTGAAAATATCACACCATCGTTGTTCACTGACGAGGAACTACCACCGTTCACTGATGATAGCAAAAAGATAAGAAACACCGATGTTCACTACCGATGCACTACCAACGTTCACCGAAGGTAGATTTGAAAACATCATCCCACCGCCGTTCATTGACGAGGAACTACCACCGTTCATTGATGATAGCAAAAATATAAGAACCACTGACGTTCACTACCGATGCACTACCAACGTTCACTGAAGGTAGATTTGAAAACATCACACAATCGCTATTCACTAACGAGGAACTACCACCGTTCACTGATGATAGCAAAAAGATAAGAAACATTGACGTTCACTGTCGATGCACTACCAACATTCACTGAAGGTAGATTTGAAAATATCACACCATCACTGTTCACTGACGAGGAACTACCACCATTCACTGATGATAGCAAAAAGATAAGAAACACCGACGTTCACAGCCGATGCACTACCAACATTCACCGAAGGTAGATTTTAAAACATCATCCCACCGCCGTTCACTGACGAGGAACTACCACCGTTCACTGATGATAGCAAAAAGATAAGAAACATCAACGTTCACTGCCAATGCACTACCAACGTTCACTGAAGGTAGATTTGAAAATATCACACCATCGCCATTCACTGGCGAGGAACTACCACCGTTCATTGATGATAGCAAAAAGATAAGAAACACCGACGTTCACTGCCGATGCACTACCAACATTCACTGAAGGTAGATTTTCAAACATCACACCATCGCTGTTCACTGACGAGGAACTACCACCGTTCACTGATGATAGAAAAAAGATAAGAAACACCGACGTTCACTGCCGATGCACTACCAACATTCACTGAAGGTAGATTTGAAAATATCACACCATCGTCGTTCGCTGATGAGGAACTACCACCGTTCACTGATGATAGCAAAAAAATAAGAAACACCAACGTTCACTGTCGATGCACTACCAACGTTCACTGGAGGTAGATTTGAAAATATCACACCATCGTTGTTCACTGACGAGGAACTACCACTGTTCACTGATGATAGCAAAAAGATAAGAAACACTGACGTTCACTGTCGATGCACTACCAACGTTCACTGAAGGTAGATTTGAAAATATCACACCATCGTCGTTCACTGACGAGGAACTACCACCGTTCACTGATGATAGCAAAAAGATAAGAAACACTGACGTTCACTGCCGATGCACTACCAACATTCACTGAAGGTAGATTTGAAAACATCATACCATCGCCGTTCACTGACGAGGAACTACCACCGTTCACTGATGATAGAAAAAAGATAATAAACACTGACGTTCACTGCCTATTCACTACCAACGTTCACTGAAGGTAGATTTGAAAATATCACACCATCGCTGTTCACTGACGAGGAACTACCACCGTTCACTGATGATAGAAAAAATATAAGAAACAACGACGTTCACTGCCGACGCACTGCCAACGTTCACTGAAGGTAGATTTTAAAACATCACACCATCTCTTTTCACTGACGAGGAAATACCATCATTCACTGACGATAGCAAAAAGATAAGAAACACCGACGTTCACTGCCGATGCACTACCAATGTTCACTGAAGGTAGATTTTAAAATATCACACCATCGCTGTTCACTGACGAGGAACTACCACTGTTCACTGATGATAGCAAAAAGATAAGAAACACTTACGTTCACTGCCGATGCACTACCAACATTCACTGAATGTAGATTTGAAAATATCACACCATCGTCGTTCACTGACGAGGAACTACCACCGTTCACTGATGATAGCAAAACGATAAGAAACACCAACGTTCGCTGCCGATGCACTACCAACATTCACTGAAGGTAGATTTGAAAACATCACACCATCGACGTTCACTGACGAAGAACTACCACCGTTCACTGATGATAGAAAAAAGATAAGAAAAACTGACGTTCACTGCCTATTCACTACCAACGTTCACTGAAGGTAGATTTGAAAATATCACACCATCGCTGTTCACTGACGAGGAACTACCACCGTTCACTGATGATAGCAAAAATATAAGAAACAACGACATTCACTGTCGATGCACTACCAACGTTCACTGAAGGTTGATTTTAAAACATCACACCATCGCTTTTCACTGACGAGGAAATACCACCATTCACTAATGATAGCAAAAAGATAAGAAACACCGACCATCACTGCCGATGCACTACCAATGTTCACTGAAGGTAGATTTGAAAATATCACACCATCGCCGTTCACTGACGAGGAACTACCACCGTTCACTGATGATAGCAAAAAGATAAGTAACACCAATGTTCGCTGCCAATGCACTACCAACGTTCACTGAAGGTAGATTTGAAAATATCACACCATCGCCATTCACTGACGAGGAACTACCACCGTTCACTAATGATAGCAAAAAGATAAGAAACACCGATGTTCACTGTCGATGCACTACCAACATTCACCGAAGGTAGATTTGAAAACATCATCCCACCGCCGTTCACTGAAGAGGAACTACCACCGTTCATTGATGATAGCAAAAATATAAGAACCACCGACGTTCACTGCCGATGCACTACCAACGTTCACTGAAGGTAGATTTGAAAACATCACACAATCGCTGTTCACTAACGAGGAACTACCACCGTTAACTGATGATAGCAAAAAGATAAGAAACATCGACGTTCACTGCCGATGCACTACCAACATTCACTGAAGGTAGATTTGAAAATATCACACCATCACCGTTCACTGACGAGGAACTACCACCATTCACTGATGATAGCAAAAATATAAGAAACGTCGACGTTCACTGCCGATGCACTACCAATTTTCACCGAAGGTAGATTTGAAAACATCATCCCACCGCCGTTCACTGACGAGGAACTACCACCGTTCACTGATGATAGCAAAAAGATAAGAAACATCAACGTTCACTGCCAATGCACTACAAACGTTCACTGAAGGTAGATTTGAAAATATCACACCATCGCCATTCACTGACGAGGAACTACCACGGTTCATTTATGATAGCAAAAAGATAAGAAACACGGACGTTCACTGCCGATGCACTACCAACATTCACTGAAGGTAGATTTGAAAACATCACACCATCACCGTTCACTGACGAGGAACTACCACCATTCACTGATGATAGCAAAAAGATAAGAAACACCGACGTTCACTGCCGATGCACTATCAACATTCACTGAAGGTAGATTTGAAAATATCACACCATCGTCGTTCGCTGACGAGGAACTACCACCGTTCACTGATGATAGAAAAAATAAGAAACACTGACGTTCACTGTCGATGCACTACCAACGTTCACTGAAGGTAGATTTCCAAATATCACACCATCGTCGTTCGCTGACGAGGAACTACCACCGTTCACTGATGATAGCAAAAAATAAGAAACACCGACGTTCACTGCCGATGCACTACCAACATTCACTGAAGGTAGATTTGAAAATATCACACCATCGTCGTTCACTGACGAGGAACTACCACCGTTCATTGATGATAGCAAAAAGATAAGAAACACTGACGTTCACTTCCGATGCACTACCAACATTCACTGAAGGTAGATTTGAAAACATCACACCATCGCCGTTCACTGACGAGGAACTACCACCGTTCACTGATGATAGAAAAAAGATAAGAAACACTGACGTTCACTGCCTATTCACTACCAACGTTCACTGAAGGTAGATTTGAAAATATCACACCATCGCTGTTCACAGACGAGGAACTACCACCGTTCACTGATGATAGCAAAAATATAAGAAACAACGATGTTCACTGTCGATGCACTACCAACGTTCACTGAAGGATGATTTTAAAACATCACACCATCGCTTTTCACTGACGAGGAAATACCACCGTTCACTAATGATAGAAAAAAGATAAGAAACACCAACGTTCACTGCCGATGCACTACCAATGATCACTAAAGGTAGATTTGAAAATATCACACCATCGGCGTTCACTGACGAGGAACTACCACCGTTCACTGATGATAGCAAAAAGATAAGTAACACCAACGTTCACTGCCAATGCACTACCAAAGTTCACTGAAGGTAGATTTGAAAATATCACACCATCGCCGTTCACTGACGAGGAACTACCACCGTTCACTAATGATAGCAAAAAGATAAGAAACACTGATGTTCACTGTCGATGCACTACCAACATTCACCGAAGGTAGATTTGAAAACATCATCCCACCGCTGTTCACTGACGAGGAACTACCACCGTTAATTGATGATAGCAAAAATATAAGAACCACCGACGTTCACTGGCGATGCACTACCAACGTTCACTGAAGGTAGATTTGAAAACATCACACAATCGCTGTTCACTAACGAGGAACTACCACCGTTAACTGATGATAGCAAAAAGATAAGAAACATCGATGTTCACTGCCGATGCACTACCAACATTCACTGAAGGTAGATTTGAAAATATCACACCATCACCGTTCACTGACGAGGAACTACCACCATTCACTGATGATAGCAAAAATATAAGAAACGCCGACGTTCACTGCCGATGCACTACCAATTTTCACCGGAGGTAGATTTGAAAACATCATCCCACCGCCGTTCACTGACGAGGAACTACCACCGTTCACTGATGATAGCAAAAAGATAAGAAACATCAACGTTCACTGCCAATGCACTACAAACGTTCACTGAAGGTAGATTTGAAAATATCACACCATCGCCATTCACTGACGAGGAACTACCACCGTTCATTGATGATAGCAAAAAGATAAGAAACACGGACGTTCACTGCCGATGCACTACCAACATTCACTGAAGGTAGATTTGAAAACATCACACCATCACCGTTCACTGACGAGGAACTACCACCGTTCACTGATGATAGCAAAAAGATAAGAAAAACTGACGTTCACTGTCGATGCACTACCAACATTCACTGAAGGTAGATTTGAAAATATCACACCATCGTCGTTCGCTGACGAGGAACTACCACCGTTCACTGATGATAGAAAAAAATAAGAAACACCGACGTTCACTGTCATTGCACTACCAACGTTCACTGAAGGTAGAATTTTAAAATATCACACCATCGTCGTTCGCTGACGAGGAACTACCACCGTTCACTGATGATAGCAAAAAAATAAGAAACACCGACGTTCACTGCCGATGCACTACCAACATTCACTGAAGGTAGATTTGAAAATATCACACCATCGTCGTTCACTGACGAGGAACTACCACCGTTCATTGATGATAGCAAAAAGATAAGAAACACCGACGTTCACTGTCGATGCACTACCAACATTCACTGAAGGTAGATTTGAAAACATCACACCATCGCCGTTCACTGACGAGGAACTACCACCGTTCAATGATGATAGAAAAAAGATAAGAAACACTGAAGTTCACTGCCTATTCACTACCAACGTTCACTTAAGGTAGATTTGAAAATATCGCACCATCGATGTTCACTGATAAGGAACTACCACCGTTCACTGATGATAGCAAAAATATAAGAAACAACGACGTTCACTGGCGATGCACTACCAACGTTCACTGAAGGTAGATTTTAAAACATCACACCATCTCTTTTCACTGACGAGGAACTACCACCGTTCACTGATGATAGCAAAAAGATAAGAAACACTGACATTCACTGCCGATGCACTACCAATGTTCACTGAAGGTAGATTTTAAAATATCACACCATCGCCGTTCACTGACGAGGAACTACCACTATTCACTGATGATAGCAAAAAGATAAGTAACACCAACGTTCACTGCCAATGCACTACCAACGTTCACTGAAGGTAGATTTGAAAATATCACACCATCGCCTTTCACTGACGAGGAACTACCACCGTTCACTAATGATAGCAAAAAGATAAGAAACACCGATGTTCACTATCGATGCACTACCAACATTCACCCAAGGTAGATTTGAAAATATCACACCATCGCCATTCACTGACGAGGAACTACAACCGTTCATTGATCATAGCAAAAAGATAAGAAACACTGACGTTCACTGCCGATGCACTACCAACGATCACTGAAGGTAGATTTGAAAACATCACACCATCGCCGTTCACTGACGAGGAACTACCAACGTTCACTGATGATAGCAAAAAGATAAGAAACACTGACGTTCATTGCCGATGCACTACCAACATTCACTGAAGGTAGATTTTAAAATATCACACCATCGTCGTTCACTGACGAGGAACTACCACCGTTCACTGATGATAGCAAAAAATAAGAAACACCGACGTTCACTGTCGATGCACTACCAACATTCACTGAAGGTAGATTTGAAAATATCACACCATCGTCGTTCACTGACGAGGAACTACCACCGTTCATTGATGATAGCAAAAAGATAAGAAACACTGACGTTCACTGTCGATGCACTACCAACATTCACTGAAGGTAGATTTGAAAACATCACACCATCGCCGTTCACTGACGAGGAACTACCACCGTTCACTGATGATAGAAAAAAGATAAGAAACACTGACGTTCACTGCCTATTCACTACCAACGTTCACTGAAGGTAGATTTGAAAATATCACACCATCGCTGTTCACTGATGAGGAACTACCACCGTTCACTAATGATAGCAAAAATGTAAGAAACAACGACGTTCACTGCCGATGCACTACCAACGTTCACTGAAGGTAGATTTTAAAACATCACACCATCTCTTTTCACTGACGAGGAACAACCACCGTTCACTGATGATAGCAAAAAGATAAGAAACACTGACATTCACTGCCGATGCACTACCAATGTTCACTGAAGGTAGATTTGAAAATATCACACCATCTCCGTTCACTGACAAGGAACTACCACCGTTCACTGATGATAGAAAAAAGATAAGTAACACCAACGTTCACTGCCAATGCACTACCAACGTTCATTGAAGGTAGATTTGAAAATATCACACCATCGCCGTTCACTGACGAGGAACTACCACCGTTCACTAATGATAGCAAAAAGATAAGAAACACCGATGTTCACTATCGATGCACTACCAACATTCACCGAAGGTAGATTTGAAAACATCATCCCACCGCCGTTCACTGTCGAGGAACTACCACCGTTCATTGATGATAGGAAAAATATAAGAACCACCAACGTTCACTGCCGATGCACTACCAACGTTCACTGAAGGTACATTTGAAAACATCACACAATCGCTGTTCACTAACGAGGAACTACCACCGTTCACTGATGATAGCAAAAAGATAAGAAACATCGACGTTCACTGCCGATGCACTACCAACATCCACTGAAGGTAGATTTGAAAATATCACACCATCACCGTTCACTGACGAGGAACTACCACCATTCACTGATGATAGCAAAAATATAAGAAACGCCGACGTTCACTGCCGATGCACTACCAACATTCACCGAAGGTAGATTTGAAAACATCATCCCACCGGCGTTCACTGACGAGGAACTACCACCGTTCAATGATGATAGCAAAAAGATAAGAAACATCAACGTTCACTGCCAATGTACTACCAACGTTCACTGAAGGTAGATTTGAAAATATCACACCATCGCCATTCACTGACGAGGAACTACCACAGTTCATTGATGATAGCAAAAAGATAAGAAACACTGACGTTCACTGCCGATGCACTACCAACATTCACTGAAGGTAGATTTGAAAACATCACACCATCGCCGTTCACTGACGAGGAACTACCACTGTTCACTGATGATAGCAAAAAAATAAGAAACACCGACGTTCACTGTCGATGCACTACCAACGTTCACTGAAGGTAGATTTGAAAATATCACACCATCGCTGTTCACTGACGAGGAACTACCACCGTTCACTGATGATAGCAAAAAGATAAGAAACACCGATGTTCACTGGCGATGCACTACCAACGTTTACTGAAGGTAGATTTGAAAATATCACAGCACCGCCGTTCACTGACGAGGAACTACCACCATTCACTGATGATAGCAAAAAGATAAGAAACACCGACGTTCACTGTCGATGCACTACCAACATTCACTGAAGGTAGATTTGAAAATGTCATACCATCGCTGTTCACTGACGAGGAACTACCACCGTTCACTGATGATAACAAAAGGATAAGAAACACCGAAGTTCACTGCCGATGCACTACCAACGTTCACTAAAGGTAGATTTGAAAATATCACACCATCGCCGTTCATTGACGAGGAACTACCACTGTTCACTTATGATAGCAAAAAGATAAGAAATACCGACGTTCACTGCCAATGCACTACCAACATTCACTGAAGGTAGATTTTAAAATATCATAAGTTTTCCCAAAATTCTTGTTGTTGTACCCCAAAATTTGCCCTCCCATATTCGTCAAGAAATTGCCAAGTCAAGCTTCAAAATTCCCCAAGGGTTACACAGCTCAAAGGTCTCCTATACAGTCAAGATTAGGGTTTTTGTTCTGATCAAGAAAATGAAGTTTCCAAAGGTCCAATAAAGTCTCACATGCCTACAAATATGGTCAAGCATCCTCATATCAAGTTTCAAGACTTTCAGCTCAAAATTGCACAGTCAAAAAACCTAATTGCACTACAGTCAATTGTAGGGGCAAAATGGTCATTTGACAGTCAAAAGTTCAAATTTTTGGTCAACATATCATTTTGAATCCACAAACATCATTTGATCAATGCTTGATCATGATTCTCAAATCTTGGCTCAAAAATCATCAAGATGCAAAAGTTTCCTTATTTGGACAGTTGGAAAAGTCAACTGTAAATTGACCAGGGCATAACTTTCACATGGATTATCAGAAAAATTCCATCCAAAGCTCATTTTGAAGAGAAAGACATTTCCTACAACTCATCTTCATACTTCAAGTCCAAGAAATGCTCTCACAAAAAGTTATCAATTTCAACATTATAGGTCATTTTCAAAAGTCAACAAAAAGGGACTTTAAGTCAAAGGACATAACTTGAGATTGGTAAATCAAAATGAAATGGGACCAAAGTCATTGGTTAAAGGACTCAAAGACCTTTCCAAAATGTCCAAGAACATGAGAAAAGCTTAAAAATTGAGCAAGTTATGCCTTGTGGAAGTTGGGAAATTTTTGGATATTTTGAAAAGTCAACATTGATTCAAATAACCTAAAATTGCTAATGGGCCCATTTTTCTTCCATAACTCATCATCCATGACATGTGCACGACCACTTGGCCCAAAGGGAAGTATTTCTTCATTTTTATTTATTTATTTGAATTTTTATTTATAATAATTCATTTAAATCAAATTAAATATATGAAAAATATGTAATCTAGGTTTTATAATCTCTTTGTGCACAAAATCCACTCAATAATTCGTGTGAAATCAAATAGGGAAAGATTTGGAGTGAATTGATCATAATTGATACAAGAACACATGGAAAAGATTGAAAAAAGATCCTTAAAAATCAAATTTCCAAAAACCATGAATGCATTGGATTTGTTCTATTTTTCTTGACCTAATTGACTCAATACAAAAGCCAAAAACACAAACCTAATCATAGAACACACTAAGCTGCGCAGAAGAGCAAAAACAAAACTTGAAAATTTGGTCTAAAAACTGAATTCTGAAAACAAACTTGCGGGAGGTTTCAAGCCAAGATTTCCTTTCCATTAGCTTGCTGAAGGTTCATAGGACATATTCCAATCACTAACGCTCATCAAAACCTCAGGAATCGGTATACAAAATTCAATATGTTTCATGAAAAATGCACATTCGTATTTTTATTTGCAGGCATCCTCATAACATTTTATTCATTGATTCATGTTCCTTATGAAATTCTGAAGCTAACCAATATATTTAATTGCATTTTTATGTGCTACACGCGATTATGCCATGATTGTTTTCTAGGGTTTACAGAGCTTCAAATTAGGGGTTTCAAGATGAGGCAAAATTAGAACACCACAGGGCCATGGTTGTGATCAGCGCGTCTGGACGAAGGGAATAAATGTGTCGCGCTCAATTTATGAGCGTTCCATGCCTAATCGTTATTTCCTTGAATGGTATCTTAGGCAACGCGTGAAAACCGTTGCTTATGTTGTTATTGTTTCAGGAAAAATAAAACACAATGAAGAAGATGGTGTGGTGGCAAGACGTGATAAGCTGGTTTGAATTTCGCGCGCAGAAGCCCCACTAACGCTTGTTTTTATTTATTATATTTGTTGTTTATTATATATTAACATGTACAAATTGGCTCAGCTGGCAAGCGTTGTGTGGGTTAACGTCCAAGACCTGGGTTCGAGCCCCAGGTCTGCATGTTTTCAATATTATTTTTCCATTAACATTCACACGTAGCGCCAACGTTGAGGACTATGATGCACTCTCACTATCCAACGTCCATGCGTCTAACAGATTCAAATCAAAGGCTGAGAGTTGGAGAACACAATAACTCCTAGTCAACGCATCACACGCGCCCAGCAAAAGTCAACAAGGCCATGCTAAATGGGCCTGAATTGCTAAAGATTCACCTCCATGTTGGGGACTACCACCCCCCAAGGTTTGCTATGTTTTTATTTATTTTCTATTTTCTTTCTAATTATATTTGTTTAATTAATTAATTATTTTTACAAAAAAACATAAAACATAAAAATCAGAAAAGATAGAAAATATAATAAATATTTTATTTTAATACCTTTTGTAATAAATTTACATGTAAATAAAATTAGTTTTAAATTAGGTGTTAATTCTTTTAATAATAAATATAGAATTAGGTTTGATTAAATTTTATTCCCTTTTATTTTTCTTTTATAATAATTAAAATAACTAAATATTTATTTTCATAAATTAAATTACATATAAAAATTAGGTTTAATTTTAGGTTAAAAACTTCAACATTTTTCTTAATAAATTAAAAACAATTAGAATTAGGTTTAGCACTTTATTTTAATTTTAATTAATCCTCTTTTTTCATGTAAGTCCTAAAATACTAAAAAACACCAAAAACAAATTCTTGCCTTCTTTTAATTTTAATTCATCATTAATTCAATTTTGCAAAAGGGTCCAACGCCCTCGTTTCGTTTTAATTCTTATTAATTCGCATTTATTTTTATTTCTTTATAATATTATGTATCTCTCCCAAAGCCATGTAAATTACTTCTTGCACTTTAAATTCTTTTACTTTCTTTATTTTTCTGTCAAATCGGGTCCTGGTTAATTTTGGCGATGTGGACCCGCGCCGTTTGTAATAGCTTAGAATTTACTTTCCTTGCAACTTTTAACTGTTAATCAAATGACATGAAAGAATGTATGGATAAAATAAAAACAAGCGTAGAACACCAATAACATGACAAGATAAATGCAAATGAAAACGGCACACGAATCGCACACACCACCCCTAGGGTACGCCTCACTGTTGCCTTGCCTCGAAAGGTGATCGTCGAGTAGAGGATGTCTTAGTAAGTCCTCATGATCCGGGAACCTGGCATGAGGGTAGCTTCTAAGGTGTCTTCCCATTGCTCCGGTGATCACCATGTCCCGAACCTCGAATTGACCCGAACACCTCCAACGGTGGTGCTACCTACCTCTCAATGGTGGGATGGCACTACTTTAAAGGACATTTACACAGACAAATTCCTTAGGGTAGGTAGGTTCTCGTAGATACTTGCTCTAACTTCAAAAACAAATCAAAATACTTTTCACACCAACACATTTTCAAAAAGCTTTCGAAAGCAATTTTTTCAAACACTCTTGAGGACCGATACAAGAGTCGAACTGAAATTTTCAAAGAAACTTTTTTTAAAACCCACAGTTGAAAAGCAAACAAACCATTTTGAAAACACAAATGAGCAAGTATCTAAGAGCCCATGGATAACCATGGATAGAAAGGGTGCTAACACCTTCCCTCTCTATAACCTACCTCCCGAACCGAGAGCGATCTCTTTAAGGAATTTTTTTGTGCTTTTGTCCTTTCCATTTGGAGAAAATAAAAGACGGTGGCGACTCTTGCTTCCGCGACATTTCGCGAACCAGCGTTAAACAGTCAGTTCCAGATCCACCGATCACAGAACTGGCGACTCTGCTGGGGATATCTTTATAAAGTGAGGTGTACCTTAGGACTAAAGATCACTGTGTTTTCAATTGCTTTCTTTGCTTGCTTTAAATTGTGGGACTGTCTTGGGAGTTCTATAGATCCTAACCCGGATCTGGGGATACCTTCTTAGAAAGTAGCAACAAGGCTGTGAGGGAACTGTGCGGGGTATACCGACATGGTTGAAACAGTCTGCTACATTGATGCGGCACTTTGGTGTGTACCGGTAACCCTTGAGTTCAGTCAAGGAGAGTACGGGGCCTCCGCGTGGTGTCGTGAAGCATCAACAGACCTTAGGAACCTTAATTGAACTATCTTGGCCTCTTTAGGGTAGTGAGATAACTGACTTTGGTGCAGTCCGAGGTTGGTTGATACTCGATACTACACTCAATTAAGGGTTGCTTTCCTGGAATATTTCGGTCGCCAATTCAGTGGCTAAATCGAAACGATGAACAATGAAAGCAATCCCGTGATATTGGGAACCTTAGAACCCGGTTACTTTGATAGGACAGGTTGAACCCACCAACTTCAAGAGGGTAATACCCAGACCCCATGCTGGCCTTAAACTCTAAGGGCTTCTCTTGTGTGACTTGTGTGCCTTCGTACTTGATTATCTGCATGCTTGTTACCTGACGCTTGTTTCTTGCAGGTTCTGTTTATAGTCCTTTACTGGGACTCATGACAGGTTTTACTTGAGTTTCTTGCAGGGTTTTGGTTTATAGTCCTTAACTGGGACTCATAACAGGGCTACTCACATTACCCCATGCATATCATGACATCATACCATTGCATACATTCTAACCCATTTCAAGGATCTCAAGGGCTTGTGATGCAGGTCATGATGAATTAAACATCTAGCAAGGGGCAAAGAGGATTTATTTTCCTCTAGCCAAAGTTGTCAGGGGCTATGACCCACTGGATATGGTGAGCCTTTGACCCTTGACGAAGGACTCTCAACAACATGAAGTACCTTCAGTCAAGTTACCAGTTCTCAACTCTAACAAGTTTCTCTGTTTACCCCTCGAGGTCCTTGAAATCATTGCATGCATATCATACATATCATTGCATAACAGGTACCCTTTCTCTGCAGGTTACTTACCTTCTTCGCTGTATATTTCAGCAGTCTCGTCATGAATCCTGAATCTTCAACCGAGCACACTATCAAGGCCCTCCAGGCTCAGAACGCCCAGTTCCAAGGGCTGATCATGAATTTGACCCAGGGGCAACAAGATCTGAAGGCTCTGCTCTTGAAGAAAGAAAAGAAGAAGAAGGGGACTGTTTTGTTCAGCCCTAGACGCAGATCTGGGAACACCCTGCAGGATCCAGCTGAGAGGACAACTCCATCTGTGGGGAAAGGTAGTCATCAAGAGGAAAGGGTTCCCAGTCCAGTGGTCTCCGACAATGAGACAGATTTCAACGACGAACAGTACCCTCCGGCTGAGGATAGGTACAAACAGTTGGAAGACCGGCTAAGTGCTATGGAGATACAAAAAGTGCCTGGCTTGGACTTCGAGGATCTAGGTCTGTCTTCTGGGGTAGTGACCCCGCACAAGTTTAAGGCACCTGCCTTTGCTAAATACGACGGGGCATCCTGTCCTAAATTGCATCTCAGGGCTTACACAAGAAGGATCCAGCTCTATACAGCTGACAAAAACTTATGGATCCATTTCTTCCAAGAGAGTCTTTCAGGGACTCAGCTCGAGTGGTTCTATTAATTGAATGGAGCCAACATCCATACCTGGGAAGACCTAGCCACTGCTTTCTACAAGCATTACCAGTACAATGCCGACCTTGCTCCTACACGTACTCAACTCCAGGGTATGTCGCTGGGGTCGAGTGAAGGTTTCAAGGAATACGCGCAGAGATGGAGAGACCTTGCTGGAAGGGTGCAACCTCCATTAACTGACCAGGAACTCGTTGATATGTTCTTGGGGACCCTATCCGGGCCATTCTTCAATCATCTCATTGGTAATTCATCTGCAGGATTTACCGACCTCATCCTGACTGGCAAAAGAATTGAAGCTGGTATCAAGAGTGGGAAAATCCAAGAGGCCACACCTTCTGTCACCCACAAGAAGCCTTACACGGGAAAGAAAGAATCTAATGCTGCATACAGCCAAAAGAGTCGTCGTGACCAACATGCAGGGGCAATCATGATCTCTGGTTCTGCACCGCGCCGCCAACCACAAAAGGGAAACCAGCGAAGGCCGGACGAGCCTAAAAGACAATTCACCAACATTAACATGCCATGGTCACAAGCATTGCAGCACATGTTGAAAATGAACCTGATTGCGGTGATCAACCGTCCTGCAAATCCCAAGACCTCCTCTCCAAGCTACAACCCAGAAGCGAGGTGTGCTTATCATTCTGATAGCCCGGGGCACGATACTGAGGACTGTTGGGCACTGAAGTACAAGATTCAGAACATGATCGATGCCAAAGAGATCGAGTTCGAGCCTACCGAAACTCCCAACGTGATCACTGCTCCATTGCCAAAACATGGCTAGAGTCGAGAGATTTTTGTTCATTTGAATTCAAGTTGTATTTTTCTTTTCTTGTTCAGATAAACAATTGTCATGTTAAACTCTTTTATTTCATGAATGCATTACACATGTCTGTCTTGAATTAATTATGTTTACCATACTTAAAACTGTTCTCATATTTTTGTGATGATCAACTCTTGGTTAATAATGCTAAGCCTCTTGAGGGAGGATAACGAAAACGATACCACAATCTACAGTATGCTTTTGAACAGACCCCGCTGATGAGGTACAGGCATTGTTTCAAATCCCTAAACACTGGAGTTATAAGGAAGATAATCCCTCGTCAACCCCTCTGAGCCAAAGAAGTAGGAGTTTTTCTTTTTGAAATTTAAAACCCTTAATCATAACCTGGGGCAGGGTAGTTCTCTCAGTTGATCCAAGTGCATAACAAATGGCACCAAAGAGGTCCTTACAAAAAAAAGAAAGACAGTGATGGTTCAGAACAATCATAAGGACATGGCAGTCATTATCAAAAAATCATAAATGAAAACCCAATAAGTCAAAACCTACGAAGGGGACTTACGAAACTGGGGCATCCCGCTGACTGTAATTCCAAAAAAGGAAACAGCTCAGGCAAAAAAAGAAAGGGATAACAAAAATCAGACAAGAAAGAGGTCTTACAAACCCTCAACAAAAAAGGAATAACTGCCTATTCAAAATAAGTTATCAACATCCGAACCATCACCGGAAAATCGGAGCAAAGACTCAAACAAGGTCTAACGTATGATCAACTGAGTTTAGGTTTGGAGAACATCACGAAGAGCGGGTGGGTACAAATAATTTGAGCCTTTATCCTTTGTTTCTTAAACCGTGAACCAGGCCACGTTACAACCCTTAAAAGTCCTAGCTGAAGCATGGGTTAGTTCGAAAGCATACTGTTACGAAGGTATCCCGACTCCTGAAGGTTTGCTGTAAAATCTTGAGTTGACACCGCACTGTATTACAAAAAATACATTTTCAAAATTTAAAGACAGACATAGGCTTTTGCATTCTTAAAATAACCTTGTTTGCATATAACTATTTGTTTGAACAGCAGGGAAATTCGCACGATGAACACCTTGTGAACAGAAGTACCTCCAATCAAGGGGCACAGTAGGAGCATCGCCCAGTATCTGGGGCATGACAAAATACTTCCAACAGGGGCAACTCTTTACATTCTGAGAGCGAGGACATAGTCGAAAAAATGCTACGCACAATCAAAGACCCGCTAGGTTGACACACCTAGGCAAAAATCAGGGCTTCCCGGCGAACCAAAAGGGTTCGGGCAAAAATAAGGGATGAAACGAAAAAATCTGTACACCCGGCAAGTCGAAAACCTGAAAAGGCGACTTGGGCAAAAATGGGTATCTCGGTGGACTGAAAACCCGAAAGGGCGGTCTAGGCAAAAGTTAGGGATCAAGGCGTACGACTATGTTCCGGTACCTCATCACTTGTCTACCCGAAGATTTGTCAAATCACCCATACAGGTATCCTCTTCACTCACCCCTGAAACAGGGGCAATAATGAGTTATCCAGGCGATATCAACCAAAGTACAAAGATCAACATAAGGATGATTACCATCTACCTTTACAAGTTCCAGATCGTGGGTCAACATCCGAAACCAAACAGGACAGACATCCACTTAATCAAAATCAGGCAACCTTACCCCGGTTCCTCCTAGAAATCTTACATGGATTTACCCCAAGGTGACCTAACCCCGGTTCCTCCAGAAGTCTCACATGGACCTATCTCAAGATGACCTAACCCCGGTTCATCAAGAAGTTTTACACAAACTTATCCTGCCGTAACCTAACCCCGGTTCCTCCAGAAGTCTCACATGGACCTATCTCAAGATGACCTAACCCCGGTTCATCAAGAAGTTTTACACAAACTTATCCTGTCGTAACCTAACCCCGGTTCCTCCAGAAGTCTTACATGGACCTATCTCAAGATGACCTAACCCCGGTTCATCAAGAAGTTTTACACAAACTTATCCTGCCGTAACCTAACCCCGGTTCCTCCAGAAGTCTTACATGGATTTAGCTCAAGATAACCTCACCCCGGTTCATCAAGAAGTTTTACATGAACTTACCTCACCAGGCAACCCTACACAGGTTCTCCTTCTTCCAGACGTAGACATCAAGCAACCCTACACCGGTTCCCTCTCTTCAAGATGCAGTTTTACATGGACTCGTCACCCAGAAACCCTACACCGGTTCCCTCTCTTCAAGATGCAGTTTTACATGGACTCATCACCCAGAAACCATACACAGGTTCCCCCTTTCCAAAAACGAAGTTTTACACGAACTCATCATCAAAGTAATCCTACACAGATTCCTTCTCCATTTCAAATGCGGTTTTACACGAGCTCATCAGCAGGCAACCTTACATATGTTCCCTCTTTCAACTTACAAAATTACGGTTCAAAATCTCCCCAGGAGAATCCAATTCAGTCCCCCAGGAAATTTAGAATTCATATCCCCAAGCAGTAAGCTTATCCCCAGTAAATTCTGGAAGCTTATCCTTCGCAGAGCACGAACGCGTCTCCCGGCTTTATTCAAAGATTTATTTCCTTAACAGGATATAACTGGGTTATCCTCAGCCAAAAGCCACGGAAAGTGCGTCCTCGACGAAGTCTTCTTACCCCAGCGAAGTCCATCAACACTTCCAACAACAAGGGTATCCCCAGCAAATTATTTTCAACAATTCAACAAAGTATCCCTCTCCTCACAGAGTAGCACTCCCCAGCATGGTTGCTAGAGCATTTTCTCCCCGCAGAATCTCCCATTTGCCAAGTTTATTCCTCAACGGAGTCATCCTCTCCTACCGGTATTCTTGCAATTATCATCCCCAGCGTAAGCAAAATCTATTCTTCAGCATTAGCCCAGGATATGAATTCCCGGCACCCGTCAAGGATCTACTTTCCTAGACGAAAACATACATACATAAACATCACATACATCATTATAGCATGCATAGACGCATCATATCATACAAATCTCATTTATGTTGAGAACATCATTGCTTGATCCGTATCATGCATTGCATATGACTGACCTCTACCTTTCAGGAAAGATTCAGCTAAATTCTCAATCATCTTTCAAGACCTAGATCGGTTCAGTTAATCGACTCCAAAGATTTCTTATCCAGTCCCAGGCCTTCTCTAGTCCAGCTAAATCGACTCCCAACAGATTTTTCTGATAAAGACTCAGTAGAAGTTATCCCAGGTTATAATTTCCTATTGGTTCTCTCTCCGACGGTGCATGAGATTTCCATTTTAGGGTTTTCCTTTCAGATTATAATTCCCTATGGTTCCCTCTCCGATGGTGAGTGAGGTGATAATTCCTTTTCAGATGGTTCCCTCTCCGACGGTGAGTGAGGTGATAATTCCTTTTCAGATGGTTCCCTCTCCGACGGTGAGTGAGGTGATAATTCCTTTTCAGATGGTTCCCTCTCCGACGGTGAGTGAGGTGATAATTCCTTTTCAGATGGTTCCCTCTCCGACGGTGAGTGAGGTGATAATTCCTTTTCAGATGGTTCCCTCTCCGACGGTGAGTGAGGTGATAATTCCTTTTCAGATGGTTCCCTCTCCGACAGTGAGTGAGGTGATAATTCCTTTTCAGATGGTTCCCTCTCCGACGGTGAGTGAGGTGATAATTCCTTTTCAGATGGTTCCCTCTCCGACGGTGAGTGAGGTGATAATTCCTTTTCAGATGGTTCCCTCTCCGACGGTGAGTGAGGTGATAATTCCTTTTCAGATGGTTCCCTCTCCGACGGTGAGTGAGGTGATAATTCCTTTCAGATTATAATTCCCTAGGGTTCCCTCTCCGACGGTGAGTGAGGTGATAATTCCTTTTCAGATTATAATGGTTCCCTCTCTGACGGTGAGTGAGGTGATAATTCCTTTCAGATTATAATTCCCTAGGGTTCCCTCTCCGACGGTGAGTGAGGTGATAATTCCTTTTCAGATTATAATTTCCTATGGTTCCCTCTCCGACGGTGAGTGAGGTGATAATTCCTTTTCAGATTATAATTCCCTATGGTTCCCTCTCCGACGGTGAGTGAGGTGATAATTCCTTTTCAGATTATAATTTCCTATGGTTCTCTCCCCGACGGTGCGTGAGATGTAATTCCCTTTCAGATTATAATGGCCTATGGTTCTCTTCCCGATCCTGCGAAGATGGTAATTCCCACCAAGATTTTCTCAGCGAGCGTTGTTGAAGTTAAAGTCACCCAAGGTTCTCTTACCGTTCATACTAAGGTAGTAACCATCCCTGGTTCATTCATCATCTTGTGAAGCTCTAGACTCAGCTCCTGTAACCAGGCAGGACACATCTAGACCAAGCATCTGAAAACCATCTCCTGCAACGTGTCAGGTACTCATTTTTCTTTTGCAGGTATGCAGGTTCTCGCTAAGGAGTCTCTTACGCGATCAACATCCAGATGGCATCTATAAGCCCATCATCCTATTCACCAACCTCCAAATGGCATCTATAAGCCCATTCCATCATCACACTGCTACTATGTGAGCGCAAATTTCTGGGCACTCTAGTGTTCAATCATCTTCTACCCTCGGATTACGAAAGGCACGTCAGCCAATCTGCATCCTCAGGTCTAAGAAGATTGAACAGGGGCAACTGTTGTACCCCAAAATTTTCCCTCCCATATTCTTCAAGAAATTGCCAAGTCAAGCTTCAAAATTCCCCAAGGGTTGCACAGCTCAAAGGTCTCCTATACAGTCAAGATTAGGGTTTTTGTTCTGATCAAGAAAATGAAGTTTCCAAAGGTCCAATCAAGTCTCACATGCCTACAAATATGGTCAAGCATCCTCATATCAAGTTTCAAGACTTTCAGCTCAAAGTTGCACAGTCAAAAAACCTAATTGCACTACAGTCAACTGTAGGGGCAAAATGGTCATTTGACAGTCAAAAGTTCAAATTTTTGGTCAACATATCATTTTGAAGCCACAAACATCATTTGATCAATGCTTGATCATGATTCTCAAAGCTTGGCTCAAAAATCATCAAGATGCAAAAGTTTCCTTATTTGGACAGCTGGAAAAGTCAACTGTAAATTGACCAGGGCATAACTTTCACATGGATTATCAGAAAAATTCCATCCAAAGCTCATTTTGAAGAGAAAGACATTTCCTACAACTCATCTTCATACTTCAAGTCCAAGAAATGCTCTCACAAAAAGTTATCAATTTCAACATTATAGGTCATTTTCAAAAGTCAACAAAAAGGGACTTTAAGTCAAAGGCCATAACTTGAGATTGGTAAATCAAAATGACATGGGACCAACGGCATTGGTTAGAGGACTCAAAGACCTTTCCAAAATGTCCAAGAACATGAGAAAAGCTTAAAAATTGAGCAAGTTATGCCTTGTGGAAGTTGGGAAATCTTTGGATATTTTGAAAAGTCAACATTGATTCAAATGACCTAAAATTGCTAATGGGCCCATTTTTCTTCCATAATTCATCATCCATGACATGTGCACGACCACTTGGCCCAAAGGGAAGTATTTCTTCATTTTTATTTATTTATTTGAATTTTTATTTATAATAATTCATTTAAATCAAATTAAATATATGAAAAATATGTAATCTAGGTTTTATAATCTCTTTGTGCACAAAATCCACTCAATAATTCGTGTGAAATCAAATAGGGAAAGATTTGGAGTGAATTGATCATAATTGATACAAGAACACATGGAAAAGATTGAAAAAAGATCCTTAAAAATCAAATTTCCAAAAACCATGAATGCATTGGATTTGTTCTATTTTTCTTGACCTAATTGACTCAATACAAAAGCCAAAAACACAAACCTAATCATAGAACACACTAAGCTGCGCAGAAGAGCAAAAACAAAACTTGAAAATTTGGTCTAAAAACTGAATTCTAAAAACAAACTTGCGGGAGGTTTCAAGCCAAGATTTCCTTTCCATTAGCTTGCTGAAGGTTCATAGGACATATTCCAATCACTAACGCTCATCAAAACCTCAGGAATCGGTATACAGAATTCAATATGTTTCATGAAAAATGCACATTCGTATTTTTATTTGCAGGCATCCTCATAACATTTTATTCATTGATTCATGTTCCTTATGAAATTCTGAAGCTAACCAATATATTTAATTGCATTTTTATGTGCTACACGCGATTATCCCATGATTGTTTTCTAGGGTTTACAGAGCTTCAAATTAGGGGTTTCAAGATGAAGCAAAATTAGAACACCACAGGGCCATGGTTGTGATCAGCGCGTCTGGACGAAGGGAATAAATGTGTCGCGCTCAATTTATGAGCGTTCCATGCCTAATCGTTATTTCCTTGAATGGTATCTTAGGCAACGCGTGAAAACCGTTGCTTATGTTGTTATTGTTTCAGGAAAAATAAAACACAATGAAGAAGATGGTGTGGTGGCAAGACGTGATAAGCTGGTTTGAATTTCGCGCGCAGAAGCCCCACTAACGCTTGTTTTTATTTATTATATTTGTTGTGTATTATATATTAACATGTACAAATTGGCTCAGCTGGCAAGCGTTGTGTGGGTTAACGTCCAAGACCTGGGTTCGAGCCCCAGGTCTGCATGTTTTCAATATTATTTTTCCATTAACATTCACACGTAGCGCCAACGTTGAGGACTATGATGCACTCTCACTATCCAACGTCCACGCGTCTAACAGATTCAAATCAAAGGCTGAGAGTTGGAGAACACAATAAGTCCTAGTCAACGCATCACACGCGCCCAACAAAAGTCAACAAGGCCATGCTAAATGGGCCTGAATTGCTAAAGATTCACCTCCATGTTGGGGACTACCACCCCCCAAGGTTTGCTATGTTTTTATTTATTTTCTATTTTCTTTCTAATTATATTTGTTTAATTAATTAATTATTTTTACAAAAAAACATAAAACATAAAAATCAGAAAAGATAAAAAATATAATAAATATTTTATTTTAATACCTTTTGTAATAAATTTACATGTAAATAAAATTAGTTTTAAATTAGGTGTTAATTCTTTTAATATTAAATATAGAATTAGGTTTGATTAAATTTTATTCCTTTTTATTTTTCTTTTATAATAATTAAAATAACTAAATATTTATTTTCATAAATTAAATTACATATAAAAATTAGGTTTAATTTTAGGTTAAAAACTTCAACATTTTTCTTAATAAATTAAAAACAATTAGAATTAGGTTTAGCACTTTATTTTAATTTTAATTAATCCTCTTTTTTCATGTAAGTCCTAAAATACTAAAAAACACCAAAAACAAATTCTTGCCTTCTTTTAATTTTAATTCATCATTAATTCAATTTTGCAAAAGGGTCCAACGCCCTCGTTTCGTTTTAATTCTTATTAATTCGCATTTATTTTTATTTCTTTATAATATTATGTATCTCTCCCAAAGCCATGTAAATTACTTCTTGCACTTTAAATTCTTTTACTTTCTTTATTTTTCTGTCAAATCGGGTCCTGGTTAATTTTGGCGATGTGGACCCGCGCCGTTTGTAATAGCTTAGAATTTACTTTCCTTGCAACTTTTAACTGTTAATCAAATGACATGAAAGAATGTATGGATAAAATAAAAACAAGCGTAGAACACCAATAACATGACAAGATAAATGCAAATGAAAACGGCACACGAATCGCACACACCACCCCTAGGGTACGCCTCACTGTTGCCTTGCCTCGAAAGGTGATCGTCGAGTAGAGGATGTCTTAGTAAGTCCTCATGATCCGGGAACCTGGCATGAGGGTAGCTTCTAAGGTGTCTTCCCATTGCTCCGGTGATCACCATGTCCCGAACCTCGAATTGACCCGAACACCTCCAACGGTGGTGCTACCTACCTCTCAATGGTGGGATGGCACTACTTTAAAGGACATTTACACAGACAAATTCCTTAGGGTAGGTAGGTTCTCGTAGATACTTGCTCTAACTTCAAAAACAAATCAAAATACTTTTCACACCAACACATTTTCAAAAAGCTTTCGAAAGCAATTTTTTCAAACACTCTTGAGGACCGATACAAGAGTCGAACTGAAATTTTCAAAGAAACTTTTTTTAAAACCCACAGTTGAAAAGCAAACAAACCATTTTGAAAACACAAATGAGCAAGTATCTAAGAGCCCATGGATAACCATGGATAGAAAGGGTGCTAACACCTTCCCTCTCTATAACCTACCTCCCGAACCGAGAGCGATCTCTTTAAGGAATTTTTTTGTGCTTTTGTCCTTTCCATTTGGAGAAAATAAAAGACGGTGGCGACTCTTGCTTCCGCGACATTTCGCGAACCAGCGTTAAACAGTCAGTTCCAGATCCACCGATCACACTTGTGTTTCACTTGGAACGGGTCTTAACTTCTTCTTTAACCAAGGCACTCTGCCTGGAAAGGGTAATATGCAAACTTATCTCAAATAAAGAGATATCCACTCATTGTCAAGGGGAAATGCAAAGAAAGATGACTTTTTGGGGATATAAATATGGTTTCCTGGGGAAAAAGATATGACTTCCTGGGGATAGAAGTACGACTTCCTGGGGAAAAAGATATGACTTCCTGGGGAAATGTCACGTATTCCTGCTGAGGAGATGAAGTATTCTAGTGAAAAATAAATGCACAGACCAAAACTCAAAGTTCTCAGAAATCTAAAGTAAAATAATATTGTCATGCAACCATAAATCCAATTAGAAATAAACTGGAGCAAGACGGCCAACGAGGATACATCCTTTGAGAAATAAACTCAAGAGGGAAAACCAAATCCAACTAAGCAAGGAGCACTGCGGGAAGGTTAGAACATAATGTCAATAAAAAATGATTTGTAGTAATGCATGATGCATGTATAAATTTATGAGTGATATCATGCATATGTTGGTAAAAGGATACATAATCAGCACAAACAAACAAAACCGTCTCAGGTACCAACAATATTGGGCTAAACTTCAAACAGAAAGATCAATCCAAGAAAGGTAAAAGAAACTGCAGAAACCAAACCTATTGCCTGTCCTAACTTTACTGAGGAGAAACATAATCCGGATGTAGGTAAATCAAACAGATACCGGGATAGAACATCTTTCTTCCGGTTTCATCGGAGAAAATAGCTTTTCAAAAGCAACATAACTACTGGAGATTGCAAGACCAGCCTCAAATAAATCAGACTGACGCCGAGACAATCAAACCTCACTGGGGAATTCAAACCCACTTCCCTAGAGAAAAAACTGCGGATTAAAACTTTTCATCATGAATACTCATTTCAACAAAAGATGCCCTGGGGTAACCTTCCCGGGGAATAGCACACAGACTTCAATGGGGAAAACAAATGTTTCATGGTCCATACTCCTATTGGGGATTTCAATACTGATCTTGAATAAGGCAGATGGAAACCAAACATTCACTGGGGAATTCAGGCCCACTTTGAAGTAAGAAAAACATATGGACTTCACTAAGGGAGGCAATGCTTCATCATCGAGACATCTAATGGGGACTTCAAGCTAACTTCATTGGGGAGGTCAAAACCACATCATCGAGGGGAAACCAAGATACATTCTTCACTGGAAAAACCGGAGATATGTACTTCACTGGGGAAACCGAAGATACGTACTTCACTGGGGAAATCGGAGATACGTACTTCAAAAGTAACTATTGCACCAACTTCTTTAGGGAGAAAGGACTTCTATCAAATAAACGAGGCCTTCACTGGAGAATATTGGATTGAGTCTTCATATCATACAAACCTACTCCAACAAAAGATGCCCTGGTATAGTCTTCCTTTCATCATATGGGAAAACTTCGATGGGGAATCTTGGGACGAAGGCTTCTGACCATGCAAACCCAAAATCAAAAAGCAAACCAAGACTTGGCTGAGGATAATGGGATCACAAACCTAATACTGCACCTTGCACCCACTAGTATCGTCTTCAACTATCTGAGAAACACACAACGATTGTGCACACCAACAAGATGACCTGAGAAAATCCTTCATGAAGGAAGTAAAACTTCTTAAAACAACCGGAGTTTGTTCATTCCTGGGATCGCCATTTTTGTTATCATTGTTTCATCACAAATACCAAAGTAAATTGAATTGTAAAGATGTCTTTCTTTTTGAAAAGTCAATTTTGCTTTTTAATCTTTTTTGCTTTGAAAATTATTATCAGTAATAAATGAAGTCTTTGCAAGCTAAATAAAAATAAGAATACAAAGAATTAGGCAAAAGCTCGAATTTAATTAATAGAATGGTAGTCTGCAAATGGCGAGACTCCATGGATGATTACAAAGTTTGGGAAATGGTAATATATAATGGAAAAGATACATTGAGATACAATGACCACTATTCCCCCTAACAACTTTTGAAATCCTGAGCAGCAGCTTTTGTTGAAGTATGGTTAGGATCCGAGAAGATTGTTGCTTCAACGATCAAGTCTTGTCTGACGTAGTTACTTGCCAAGAAAAGTCCCTAACTTTTTCCTAAGCTGCCCTTGCGGGTTTTCAACTTAGCGGGAAATTTATTCTGTTTATGTCTCTAATTTTTGCCTAGACCGCCCTTTCGGGTTTTCAGCCTACCGAGACGCTCTTTTTTGCTTAAGCCGCCCTTTCGGGTTTTCAACTTAGCAAGCTGTTCTTTTATTTCTTTAGGCGAAGTATTTCTTGATTGCGTCAGCATTCATGGGACGTGGGAACTCCTCGCCATCCATAGTTTCAAGAATTAATGCACCACCAGAGAAGGCTTTCTTGACAACATACGAGCCTTATAAATTGGGAGTCCACTTGCGCCTAGAATCAGTGATAAAAGACATGATGTTCCTGAGCATGAGGTCGCCTTCTCTGAATTCACTGGGTTTGACCTTTTTATCAAATGCTTTCTTCATTCTTTTCTGATATAACTTCCCATTACACAAAGCTGTCATTATCTTCTCTTCAATCAAATTCAATTGGTCAAACCTGTTCTGGACCCATTCAGCCTCTGTCAACTTGGCTTCCATTATCACACGCAACGAGGGAATCTCAACCTCAACAGGGAGTACAGCTTCCATTCCATATACCAGGGAAAACGGGGTTGCTCCTGTTAAAGTTAGAACAGATGTTCGATATCCATGTAGAGCAAAAGGGAGAATTTCATGCTAATCCTTATAAGTAACAACCATCTTCTGGATAATTATCTTGATATTCTAATTAGCAGCTTCAATGGCCCCATCCATCTTTGGCCTGTATGGAGATGAATTGTGATGGACAATATTGAATTCTTCACACAGTTCTGTCATCATGTTGTTGTTCAAATTCGAGCCATTGTCAGTGATGATTCTACTTGGCACACCATACCGGCATATCGGATTTTTTTGATGAAATGCACAACCACCTATTTGGTAACATTGGCATAAGAAGCAGCCTCTACCCACTTGGTAAAGTAGTCAATTGTAACCAAGATGAAACGGTGTCCATTCGAAGCTTTGGGTTCTATCATCCCGATCACGTCAATACCCCACATAGAGAAAGGCCATGGGGAGGAAATCACATTGAGAAGTGTCGGAGGCACATGGATCTTATCTGCATAAATCTGGCATTTATGGCACTTCTTTGCAAATTTGCAACAATCAGATTCCATTGTCAACCAATAGTAACCTTCCCTTAGCATCTTTTTATCCATCGAATGCCCATTAGCTTGAGTGCCAAATGAACCTTCATGAATCTCATGCATCAACATGTCTGCTTCGTGTCTATCCACGCATCTGAGCAAGACCATGTCATAATTTCTCTTGTATAACACATTCTCACTGAGGAAGAAACTACCTGCCAATCTTCTCAGTGTATTTCTATCTTTCCTCGACGCACCAATCGGGTATTCTTGAGTCTGAAGAAAATGTTGGATGTCATAATACTAGGGTTTTTCATCTGCTACCTCCTCTATTATAAACACATGAGCGGGCCTATCCAGCCTCTGAACTGTAATACGGGGTATATCATTCCAAGTATTTACTTGATACATGGAAGCCATAGTTGCCAGAGCATCCGCCATTTGATTTTCATCTCTAGGAATGTGATGAAATTCAACTTTATTTAAGAAGGGTAGTAATCTTCTAGCATAATCTTTGTAAGGGATCAAGCCAGGGTGAAGAGTATCCCATTCTCCTTTAATCTGATTTATTACCAAAGCTGAATCGCCATACACATCTAGAATTTTGATTTTGAGATCAATAGTGTGATACGGTGAGAGAAATGACTTGAGGTTTTGCGTTTTGTTGCAAATGTCGCGGTTAGCAAGAGTCGCCACCGACTTTTCTTTTATCCAAAAGGAAAGGTAAAAAAGCACAGGAAAGACCTTTGAGATGTTTTCTTGAGTTCGGCGGGTAGATTATGAAAAGGGAAGGTGCTAGCACCCTTTTCATCCATGGTTTTCCATGGGCTCTTAGTTACTTGCTTAGATCACTTGCTTTTCTTTGCTTTGTTTGAAATGGTGCTTGGTGTGGTTTTGAAAGTATTTTGAAAAAGAGGCCATCGTTTAGGAAATGTTTGTAATGATTCTCGTTCGTAAGAATGTATACAAAGATGTTTGTCTTTTGAAAAATGTTTCAATGTTTGTAAGTTGTTTTGAAATGTGTGTATGTGCTTGTTTTGAAAATATCAAGGATTGTTTTGAAATGGAGCAAGTAACTTAGAAGATATCTACCTACTCAAATGTCTTTCTTGTGCATTTTCATTCCTTTGACATGGTTGTCTTACCATTGATTTGGTAAGCAATACTATCTTTGGATGTTAACGGGACGGGTGTGGGTCATCTTATAACCATGATAGCAATGTTGCCAAGTATCTTAGCATTTTTTGAGGGACCAAGATCATTTGCTTAAGCAACTTTTGTATAGCGTCATCGAGGGACTATGATCTTATTTTTGTTTTGTTTTGCCAAGATACTTCGCATGCGTAACATGGCCATTTTAATTTAGGCAACTAAGTGGGAGAAACCCTAAGGGTGCTTGTGTGCAAAGTGTTTCATTTTCATGCTTTTGTCTTGCATTTAGGTTTTTTCTATTTGTTTTGTTTTTGTTCTTGTCATGCAAACCCTAATTACTAAACATAGTATATAAAGCGATAAATTGCATAAAATAAACTAAGTTATTACAATAATTATTTTGGGAGGGGGGATACAAGTTTTGAATGGGGATTTTGCACAAATATAAACCTAAATATATTGTTACAACCCAATCGAATATTGTGCGAATTAAATAAATAATACAAGTATTTAAAATGCAATGCAATGTTTATGTAAAAAAAATGTTTTGGTATTTGTTTTTTTGTATGAGAAATATATTTAATTTAAACCTAAAAATAGGGAAAATAAACATATTAATTCTTTTTTTTGAAAGGGGTAAACCCTAATTTTTATTCAAAGAAAATAATATTTCATATTATTATTTTGTCCATTTTTTGTATAAGAAAATAATAAATGATATTATATGTAAATATTAAAAATTAAGTATGTGTAGAAAATAAATGTTTATGAATATAAAAATGTATAATAAAAATATTAAGTATTTTTAAATATATTTACAAGTTATTTAAGAAAATAAGTTCTATTTATCATAATAAGTTATTTTTCATGTGAGAAAATAATTTAAAAAATAAAATAAAAGTGGGAAAACAAATCAATCAATTTTTGGTATTTTTTTATCATTTAAGAAAAATAAATGAAAATAATAAATATAAAAATATGAAAGAAAATGCAAAAATATAAGAAACTAGTCAAGGGGTGCAAATATCAAGTCAGGAGGTGCAAATATCATAAACAAAAAGGCCCAAAGCGCCAAAAAGCCCAAGCGCGCTTCATCCCTGTCCTCTGGCCAGCTTCTGTGCGCGTTTTATGTTCAAACCTGTAACTTGCTAATGCTTGCACACAAAAAAAACCATAACATGAAACATGTGGCATTTGAGCTCACGATTCCAACAATATATATTTTGTAACCTAACTCTCAAAGATCAGAGAGAATTTTGGAACCCCTAATTCGTGACCTAAAAATTTCAGCATATTCAACCTTCAAATTCTCTCAGCATAGTTAATATAAATGAAAAGTATAGATATGTACAGTTTCATTATGACATGGACTACACATTTTCTTCACAAATTGTGGCTTGAGGATGCTTATTCAGAGAGATAGAGTTCAAGAAAACACCTCCTTCAGTTGGATTCGAGTAGATCAATGTAGGGACTTTAATGGAGGCTTGAGGATTGTTTGAGCTTCCTTGAGCTTCCCTGAAGCTAATCCAATGCTTATCTTGCTTTGAGAATGGCTAGAACTTTCTGCACAAGCTGCAAGCTGCAAGCTTCAAAGTTGAAAATGGTGGATGCTAAAACAGGGGTTACAGAACCAGGGTAAGGGCTTGGCTTGCTTTGGTATGATGTTTATGAGATGCTTGAAGTGTTTAAACACAAAACGCACGAGCCAAATGAGTGTTGGCTGTGGTTTTGCAGAAACTGAGTGTTTGGGAAGAATTTTGGAGTTTTTCAGTTTGCGAGTGTTTTAGGTGCAAGAAAATCGTGTTAAGCCTTGCCACAGCTTTGTATATTTGTATAGAAATGATACGAAGTCCACTTCTTACTAGCTGTACAAGCTTTTCACCTTTTGGCAACCTTTCTTGCATTTTAAGTAAAGTGACAAGACCAATGCTACATGCTTGTACTTGCTTGCTTGAGGGCTGCAAAGAGCTTGTAAAATTTTCTTGAGAGCTGTGTAGTTGGTATGTACCAAAGGGACAGGTTCAAGGCTCAAGATTGACAAAGTTGCAAAATTTGCCCTTTATGAAAATGGCATTGTGAACTTTATGCCTAAAATGGAATTATCTCTTGTACAAAGCTTCAAAATCAAAGATAATGCCTTTTTCAACTGAGTTTGCATTTAATTATGGAGTGTAAAGTGAGCTTAGGACCTGTAAAGCAAGATACAAACAGCATGTATTCGATTTGCAACTTGATGCTATGTGAAAAATGGCTTGAACAAAAGTGAGAAAATGCCAACTTCCCTTCTTCGATTCTCTCTAACCAAAAATGATCTTGGAGAGTTCTTGGACATTTTGGAAAGCTTTCAATATGCTCTACAATCCATATTTGAAATGAATTTTTAGATACCTCTTGAAACTAGGTGAAAAATGTCCATGAAGTTGGGTCCAAAACCTGCCTAAATTAGGGCAAAATTTCACTAAGTTTAGAAGTTCATGGACCTATATTCACAAATTCATAACTTGAGATCCAAGAATCTTTTTGGAAAGGTTTGTGAAGAAAATTTGTAGATTTCATGGAGGACTACAACTTTCATGTTGGAAGTTTTCTTTGAATCAAAATGCATCATGGTGAAAAAGTGGTGCAAAGTTAAGAAAAAATAAGAAAATTATTATACTTAGAAAAATTCTAAGTTATGAAAATTTTCAAATTAAAACCCTAATTTGAAATTTTAGTTTTCTTGGTCAACAAGTTTCACATTTTGACATATCTTGATGAATTATGACCCTTGGCACTTGATTTTGACCAAAAAGTCAAAGTTTGACTTTTCAGTGTACAGTTGACTTTTGATCAGTTGACTACAAAATTCATCTGTCAATCCAATGAATTTGAGATCTTTTGAACCATGTAATTAGGTCAAGATGATGCCATTGAATCCTTGAAATCATGCTTGAACTCAATTGGTCATTGGCTAGGTCAAAAATCAGAAATTGCCCTTTCTCAATCAAAAACCCTAATTTTGACCATTTTTCCCTTTTGATTATTTGATCAAATTTCTTGAGGAGTTGTGATCCAAACTTGATCAAATGATACATATGAGTCTAAAATGTTGATGTGGATAAAAAATTATGAAGTTTGACTATAAATTGGCCATGGTTGACTTTTTCCCCAATACGACTGATTTTTAGGTCAACTGTCCAATTGACTGATAAAAAATGTGGTTCAAGGCTTGAAACTTAACATGAGAAATCTTAGGGGTCCAAGAGGGTGTATGAAAGTCACATGAAGCATTGGTGATCCAAAAATCCTTGTGCAAACTCAAACCCTAATTTTGGGTTATCAGTGCAAGATGAGGTGTCTTGAGCTGACCAAACCCTAATTTGTCTTGAGTCCAAGAAGTCTTGTGAGAAAAGTATTGATGAATGAGAGGGAAAATTTTGGGGTACAATAAATAGTTTCCTCGAGACCCATGATGCAAGCCTCATATTCTTCCATATTATTAGTGCAATCAAATGTTAACCTTGCAGTAAAAGGAATATGCGATCCACTAGGAGTGACAATCACAACACCAATTCCTTTACCATAAGCATTCACCACTCCATCAAATATCATACTCCAACGAGATTCAGGGTTGGGGCCTTCCCCAGGAAATGGTTCATCATAATCTCTCACTTTCAGGAACATCACATCCTCATCGGGGAATTCATACTCTGCAAATTGATGATCTTCCATCGGCTGGTGAGCAAGATAATCTGCCAACACACTACTTTTGATAGCTTTTTGAGTGCGGTATTCAATATCATATTCAGATAACAACATCTTCCAGCGGGAAATTCTCCCAGTAAGAGCAGGCTTCTCAAAAATATACTTGATTGGATCCATTTTGGAGATCAACCAAGTGGTATGATTCAACATATACTGCCGCAAACGCTTTGCCGCCCAGGCCAAAGCACAACACGTTTTTTCTAGCATGGAATACCGTGACTCACAATCAGTGAAATTTTTGCTGAGATGATAAATGGCGAATTCTTTCTTTCCTGTTTCATCCTGTTGTCCCAGAATACAACCCATGGATTTATCTAACACTGTTAGATACATAATCAACGGTCTTCCTTCTACGGGAGGGTGCAAGATAGGAGGTTCAAGAAGATACTCTTTGATACTCTCAAATTCCCTTTGGCAGTCATTCGTCCATACACAACCTTGATCTTTCTTTAACAACTTAAAGATCGGTTCACACTTTGCAGTCATGTGGGAAATAAACTTGGAAATATAATTCAAACGCCCAAGGAAACCCCTGACTTGCTTTTCAGTTCTTGGTGCCGGCATTTCTTGAATTGCTTTGACTTTATCAGGGTTAACTTCAATTCCATTCTGGCTAATAATAAAACCCAACAATTTCCCCGATCTAACTCCGAAGGTGCACTTATTTGGATTCAAGCGGAGACGATACTTCCTCAAACGCTGAAACAATTTCAACAAATCTTTTATATGCCCTTCTTCAGTTTGGGATTTGGCAATCATGTCATCAAAATATACTTCAATTTCCTTGTGCATCAGATCATGGAATAGGGTTGTCATAGCCCTCTGGTACGTTGTACCAGCGTTCTTCAACCCGAAGGGCATCACTCTGTAGCAGAATGTTCCCCAGGGTGTGATAAACGTTGTTTTTTCCATGTCCTCTGGAGCCATTCTTATTTGATTATACCCGGAAAATCCGTCCATGAACGAGAATACCTTGAATTTTGTTGTGCTGTCCACTAACATGTCAATGTGAGGCAATGGAAAATCATCTTTTGGACTAGCTTTGTTTAGATCTCTGTAATCTACGCACATGCGGACTTTTCCGTCTTTTTTCGGTACTGGGACAATATTGGCAATCCATTGAGGATACTCTGACGTCACAAGAAAACCAGCATTAATCTGCTTTAGGACCTCCTCTTTGATCTTTATTGCCATGTCTGGGTGAGTTCTTCTCAGCTTTTGTTTAACTGGTGGACACTCTGGCTTCAACGGAAAATGATGCTCAACAATGTCTGTATCTAGACCAGGCATGTCTTGATAAGACCAAGCAAAAATATCCACATACTCTTTCAACAACTCAATCAACCCACTCTTCACATCAGGATGCAACGATGCTCCAATCTTAATTTCCTTCAGATCTTCTTCTGAACCCAAATTAATCACTTCCAAAGGCTCCTTATATGGCTTAATGGTATTTTCCTCGTGCTCAAGCAACCGTGAGACCTCTTCTGGAATCTCATCATAATCTTCTTCTTTGGCCCCAAACACAGGACAACCAAAGTTGGGAGAGGGTGCAGGGTCATTGTATTCAACAGGTTTTTTAATTAATTTTCACATGTGATTTATGATTGCTTTTAGAAACTGACACATATAACAAGTGATAATGCAGATTAATTTTCAGTTATTATTTATTTTGAAAGGGTTTTTTATTTGATTACTATTTCCCAAGAAAAAGCAGAAAATAAAGACATATTTTCGGAAGCAAAGACAACTTTTATTAATGATCTTAACAGTCAAAGCAAACAGATAAGCTCATACAATACTTTCACCTTGGGCAGAGTGAAAGCTTTTCAAAATAAAAAAACAAATTAACAAAACAAATTACTTTGAAATATGTACGCAAGAAGGAACATCAATGATGACCCAGTTCTGAATTCGGACTTCAGGCGTCACATAATTCGGTACTTCCTGCTCTGCTTCATCCTCTTCAACAACATTAATTCCAGAACCAGTTGGATGGAGGTAGCCTCCGCTGTGGAAAACATCATGATAACTGTTCACAGGAGACTTTGACTTCAAAATTTCGCCTTTGCCATTCTTCGAAGAGAAACCCAAACTAGTTCTGTTTTTGTTCACGGGTGGATTCACAAGTTGTCCCCAAACTGCATTATGACCATTGCGCAAAACTTGTTGCGCGTCCTTCAGCAAAACCACGGAATTCTCATTCCTTCTTATGTTGTCAATAGATAGGGCTTAGAACTGGGTTCCAACAGCAGCCTCATCCGCTTCTACAATACTGAAAGAGGATAGATGGGATATCAACAACGCTTGCTCCCCATTTATGATCACTACCTTCCCTTCACGCACAAAATTTAACTTCTGATGCAGAGTTGAAGTGACAGCCCCTGCTTCGTGTATCCATGTCCGTCCAAGCAAACAACTATATGCGGGAATAATGTCCATTACTTGGAAAGTTATCAGGAACAGATGTCGTCCTATATGGACATGTAAATCCACTTCACCGATGATAGATTTCCTCGACCCATTAAAATCCTTCACAATGATGCCACTCGGGCGCATAGATGCTCCTTGATACTTTAACTTCATGAGGGTACTCCTCGGTATGACATCCAGCGTGGATCCGTTATCAATTAGCACATTGGACAGCGAATCGTTCTTGCAGTTCATAGATATGTGGAGGGCCAGGTTGTGATCCCTCCCTTCATCTGGTAACTCATCATCATAGAAGCTCAAATTGTTACATGACATAATGTTTCCAATTACGCTGCTGAACTGATCTAATGGCATGTCATTCTCCACAAAAGCTTGGTCAAGCACTCTCATCAGTGATTCTCTATGAGCATAGGAATTCATCAACAAAGATATAATAGATATCTTTGAAGGAGTCTGCAATAGATGATCTACAATCTTGTGGTCGCTCATCTTAATTATCTTCAAGATATCATCCACTTATTTCTCTAGTGTAGCTCCACTAATCCCTCCTGCAGCCTTCTTAGGCTCGTCATTATCAGCAATTTTCTTCCCAGCAACAATATCTCTTCGAATAACCGGCACAAACACACGACGGCTACGGGTCACCCTGCTATCATTAGTTATATTTCCAACATTTGGCATTGGCTGGATGGGAATCTACACCCCATCTTCCAAGATTGTAGCGTTGTATTTGTAAGGCACAACCTTATATGATTCATAGGGAACAGGACTTGGCAGACTAATTACCAATGTGGCAACAACTGGTTTGCTATAGTGCTCCACCTCAAGATGAGTGGGTTTGCCAAAACAAGGTACAATGACATTCATCTGCGGAGGCATACTCTTCCTCTAACTCTTCTTCCATCAAACAAACTTCAACCATATCAATATCATGATAATCATCTCTCTGGCCTTTGATCTTGATAGTTCCATTGTCTAACAGCAACTGAACACCTTCCCTCACAATTGAACATCCTCGGGGATTTCGACAACAAACTATGCAAGATCCATACTGGTGCTCTACCTGACCAGCAGTACGACAAAAGGTAGCATGCAGCTGCACGAGATCCTCATTCAAATGATCCACATCAAAAATTCGGAATTCACCCGGACATCCAGAAACCATATTCACTTCCTCTTCATATTCTGCCCTAGGCATGATTATATGGATTAAACCTTCATCCATCATCTCTTGTAAATCAGCCTTTATCTTTTTGCAACCTTGTATATTTGTACTGCAAATAGCACAACTGGCGTGGTCATGCGTATAATAACTGAATTCACAGAGGTCTGGCGTGGTCATGCGTATAATAACTGAATTCACAGAGGTCTGCGTGCATCTTCACTAAATCTCCTCTAACCAGATTAATGTTAAAAGTCTGGAAGTCACCTGGATAACCGGCCACCATATTTACAGCATTCACTCCCCCGTGCTTGGGTAGAGGATTGTCTTTCACATTAGGTCCCACGTCTTTGAAAGATAAGATTCCAGAATTCACCAACCTTTGCACTTCAGTCCTCAAAGGATAACAATTCTCAACACTATGCCCTGGTGCTCCCTGATGAAAGGCACACGTCTGGTCTGCTTTGTAATACCACGGCAATGGTGATGGTACAGCGGGAGGTGGTCGTGTCTGAACCAACTTCTTCTGAACCAATGCTGGTAGTAGCTCTGTATAGCTCATGGGAATAGGATAATAGTTCTCCCTTCTCTGATTATATCCTTGATTCCCCTGCTGGGACGGTCTCTGATAAGCAGCAGTAGTCGGAGCAGCATTCATAATAGGGGTAACTGAGGCGACTTGTTGATGACGCTGATAATTCTTTCTAGGAGCGTTTACCCTTCTCTCTTGCATAACAACATTTGCATCCCCCTCTTTCTTCTTTGTAAACCCGTAAGATTGCTTTCTCACACCTCCAGATCCTTCACCCTTTGACAAACGGCCTTCTCTTACTGCCTTTTCTAGGCGGACACCCGTTCCTACCATTTCTGTAAAATCACTTGGGGCACTTGCTACCATTCTTTCGTAGTAGAAAGCTCCCAGCGTCTTCAGAAAAATCTTGGTCATTTCTTTCTCTTCCATGGGCGGAATCACTTGTGCATCCACTTTGCGCCATCTCTGAGCATACTCTTTGAACGATTCTCTGTCTTTTTGAACCATGGCCCTAAGCTGGTCACGGTCAGGCACCATGTCCACATTGTACTTGTATTGCTTAATGAATTCTTCTCCCAAATCATTAAAAGTATGGATGTTGACGCTGTCCAAGCTCATATACCATTTCAACGTTGCGCCAGTCAGACTATCCTGGAAAATCTGAATCAGCAGATGCTGATCATCAGTGTTGGTAGACATTCTTCTTACATACATCACCAAGTGAGCACGAGGGCAAGTGTTGCTCTTGTATTTCTCAATCTCCGGGACCTTTAACTTATCAGGCACTTTAACATTTGGGACTAAACACAACTCATTCACATTCTGCCCGAATAACTCTTTTCCCCTAAGAGCCTTCATCTCTTTTTGCATTCTATCAAACTGCTCTTGGAAATCATCCATTCTGTCATAAAGACCCAAGTCTTCACTCGGCGGAGGGAAAGGACGACACACATCTTCATTAACAAACGGAACCAAATTCACCGAAGGAGGTGCAGCGGGAACAGTATGCACCACAGGAGGTGCAGGAGTAACAACATTTTGAACCCCTGGAGCATCTTGAGGGCCAAGATTGAAACCTTCAGGTGCAAAATTCTCTAGCATTCCCCACGGGTAACCCTGAGGCACACGGTTTTGAACAACAGCCGGAGTAGCAGATACAGGAACAGTAGGAACTTCAGCATTTGTCCTTGTTGGTTGAGGTTGAACACTCGGTGGCTGATTCTGAGCAGCCACCAGAGCTTCCATCAGAGTAGTCAAGTTGGCCAATCCAGCCTTCAAAGCGGAAACTTTTTCGCGCAGCTCGCGATTCTCCTATTCCAAATTGTCCATCTTCTTTTTTAAATTAGACCGAGTGTTGTAGTAATGAGTCAGCTTGCTGAGCAAAGTAAAGAAGCTGAGTAAGACACCTGGATATGTATAACAAATGCAAGAAATATGTGCAATATGATGCATGATATGCAATGCACATGATTTTTTACTTTATCATTTAATATTTAAAGGGATTTATGGTTTATAGACACATTGCAAACATCCAAGTAATAAAGCTTTTGAAATACTGAAATTTTTTATTATAATAACTTCAAAATGGGTTACAAATTTCAATGATCCCAAGTACAAGATGAAAATACAATCTAAAATCCTGAGAAGAGGAACTAATGGAGATCAATCTGCACGCTGGCGCTTCCCTGTGAGCCTGGCAATCTGAGCTCTCAATCTTTGGTTTTCTTCCCCGTGTCTGATGGCAACCTCCTTCCAATCATCTGAAGTAGGAAGTGAGTAATCAACACCTGTTTGAGGCTTAGGAGAAAATAAATCACCTTGCCTCTCCATAGACTCCACCACTCGACTCTCAAGAATCTCGATCAAATCATCTTTCTCCTTCAAGTCTGCCCTGTAGGAACTCTCTAAAGTCTGGAACTTGTTCTTCCAAGCATCCCTTTCCTATTGCATCCTAACCAAAGAAAGTTGCAGCTCTTCTAGATCATCTAAAACAGGAGGAGTGGTCTTCACAAACAAATCAGGCATGGGTATTTCCCGAGTATACGTCATCTTCAATTGAATGGCTCTCGATCGGACCCACTGAAGATATGGCTCTAAAGAAACAACACTTCTAGGTCCCAAATCCTTCCTAGTCTTATTATGAATGTGACGCCAAGCTTTTGCAATCTGCTCCCTAGCTTCCCTGTGGTCTTCTCCTTCCTTCAGAAAGAAACTACTCAGATGAATATTGTTTGGTTTATCCATCATCGGGTAACCAAGCTGTCGCCGTGAAAGAATAGGGTTATAGTTAATTCCTCCCTTTATACCAAGAAGAGGCACATTGGGGAAACTACCACAACTGTCAATAATCTCCATATCCTGGGAGGCTTGATGATACCAATCAATATCCGAGTGAGTAAGTGCCATAACCTTAGGAGCCCAACGTGGTTCCTTCTTGATATCCCAAAAAGCATCAGACTGAAGCATATGAGAGATAAACCACCGGTACAACAGAGGCGTGCAACAGATAATCATTCCCCCATGATAGGAACTTTGAAGATGAACAGAGTAATAAGCATCACCCAACAGTGTAGGAACCGGGTTTCGAATCATGAAAATCCTGATAGCGTTAATGTCGACAAACTTGTCCACATTAGGAAATAAGAATAATCCATAGGCGAGTAAAGCAAAGATGGCCTCAAAAGCAACCGTACTCTTCATCCTGGCAAAGTAATGAGCTTTCTCCAATAAGAACTGAGCTGGTAATCCTCTAATCCCTCCTTTGGTAGTCATATGGGCTTCCACCTCATACTTCCCCATATGAATCAAAGCAGCAATCTCATGTGGTTTTGGCTCACCCTCCAAACCAGTAAAAGGAACACGATCGATAACAGGTAAATCCAGTAGATAGGAATACTCTTCCAGTGTTGGCACCAACTGATAATCGGGAAAAGTAAAGCAGTGATGCACCAGATCATAGAACTGGACCAAAGTCGAGAGAAAACCCTCCTTCATCTTCAGCTTCATGAGAGGAATAATGGATCCATACTTCTTTCGAAAGTCAGCAGGACACTCGATCTCTGGAATTAGACTGATCAACTCATCTATCTTGGGATCCTTGAAACTGTATTTCCCGGTCTTTCTCTTTCCAGAATCCATGGTTTACAAGTACCTGAGATATTCACAAATAGTCAACCTTTAAATCCCTTGAAATATTGTTTTCTTCAAAAGATGCTTATGAGTGCATGGATGCATGATGCAACAATCACACACAAGATCACACATTAGGGTTCATAGGTTCAACGTCACGAGCATGAAGCCGAAGGTACTACCCACAAGGTGTTGGTCTAAAAGGTTATCACCTGCCGAACAAGGTTCTAGAGATTCCCAGAGTCTACATGCTTCCTTCGGATATTACCAACTTCCCGATTAACTCGGTAATTAGTAATATTCTCAATAAAGACTCATCCGAGCATAGTATCGCGTGACAACTACTTCTGGATTACTCCGTCATAGCTTCCGCACTACACATAAAAGGCCAAGATGGGTTAGGTAATCTACGGTACTCAGCTTCGGCAGGCTCCCAGGTCGAAAGCAGTACATCTTCCCGATTACTCAGTAAACGACACTACAATCAAAGGGGCCTTCACTGAGTGGGGGATCTCATGCCTCCTTTTTTGGGATTACTCCCTCAAAGTTAACATGACTATACTGCCCGTCCAATCTTAAAGTTTTCCCAAGTCCGGGTATAGGACTTATGAGTAATCACCAAGCACCTTGTAAACCAGGAAAATCCAGACAAACATATATACAAAATATAACACATAAACACAATAACACATATACAGATATAAACAAAGATAGGCTCAACCCACTTAGGGATGAACCAGCAACAGGTCAATCTTTCCCCAGCAGAGTCGCCATTTTTCTGTAGCGGTAGAAATGTTCAAGACTAAGCCATTGGATTGACTATACTTTATACAAATCAAAATAAAAATCGCCACCGCGCTTTATTGTTTCCAAAGGAATGGGAAAAGAGCGAATAACCCAAAAAAGGGGGAAAGATTCAAGGTAAGGGGGTTGGTTATGCAAAGGGAAGGTATTAGCACCCTAAACATCTACAGTACTCCGCAGGAACCTCTTTGAAAAATCTGTATATTTTAGTTATGAAAATGTGTTATATATAAAATGGATGGTGGAGGTGAGAAAAGAAATATTTTTATGATTTTTGCACCCGCCGCGGTTGCGAACCTTTAGTGCCTACATACCACCTTTCGTGCAATAGGGGATCAGGGTACACGTAGTTCCTCTTTTAAAAATTTGAAACACAAGTGTGTTGGTTAATTTTACGAGATAAGACATCATCGTCATTGTCCGTGTGGAAAACATACTTACTACCCGCAATCATGAGAAAGGAGAATTTGCATCATCTCAACGTGGAGGATATGGCTTAGATTTTAAAATCAACAATGTCTCACTCATCACCCAAGTGGAAAATATCTCTCTTTACTACATATTGTAGAAGTATAGTTGTTTGTATCACTACAAGGATTGACAAGAGTCTAATCTTTTTTAAGAAAAAGTTTTAAAATAAAATCCAAAGTGGAAAAATGGTTTGAAATGAGATTAATTGACTTTTAGTCTTCTCACAAAAAATGTCAAGGTATTATTAAATTGATTGAAATTTATTTATGAAAATTTTTTGAAAATGCATGGACCTAAGTTCAAGTTTATTATGAAAGTGGTTCAAGTTTCAAAACAAGAAGAGTTTTTTTTTTAAAAGGAGGGAGGGGATTTTTGAAACTAAAGAAGGTGTGAGGAGATGAAGAGATTATCCTAAAGCATAAGGTAAAAGCTAGGGATAAGAACCATCTAACCAACAAGAAGCCAATACTTGACATTATGAGTCAATATGGAATTCCCATTCTTTGGATTGAAACCAAGCAAGCAAAGATACTAGACTTCTTGAGAGAATCAAACTTCAAGTGTATTAAATCTTCGCAAAAATTGGGCAGAGTAACGGTTGTATACTGATGAATTCCAAATTACAAACAAAGTATGTAATCACAATAACCTGCACACAAAACAAACAAACAACCCAATGTCTCGAGGTAAACCTCAAGAGCTGAAATTCTGGCAGCAGATACTTAATGTCACAGTGAATGTTATGACACCGCATCTGACACTCTTCAAGACAGTAAATCTAAAAGCAGTAAAGAACACAATCAATTGTTTACCCAGTTCAGTGTGTAACAACACCTACTCTGGGGGCTACCAAGCCATGGAGGAAATTCACTATAAGAGATAATAATTAAGGAATAAACCAACCATTTTATCTCCTTCACTTAAGACCTACCCAATGCAACTTCAATCTAAGTTCAACTTAAACCTGAGTTCCTACTCACTCCCCCTCAATCACAACAGTGATACTAAACAATTGACTAATGAAATTATGAAGACACTCTTCAGTACATACACTTGATTTTGCTTCACAGCTTTTAATCAAGTAACACAAACACTCGTGCTTCAAATCTTTGAGTGATACACAACCCTAACTTGACTTTGCTTCAAAGCTTAAATCAAGTAACACAAACACTCGTGCTTCAAAGCTTTGAGTGATACACAACCATTACAACCAAATCCTACTCCAAATCACTTATCACAATGATAATTGATTGGCTCACAGTAGTTACAACTATACAGTCCCTTATTGATCTTCTGTCAAAAAGTGTCTTTCACCAACAGTCTTCATGAGGAATATATAGGCAGCTATTCTTCAGTTAGGGCTTCCACGAAAATAGCTAGGGTTAATTAGGGTTAACCTCAATACTTGGTCATAGGACTTTAACAACCAGATTAGGGTTAAGCAAAGTTAACCTAAGTCCACGTGAGAATCTGATCTGAACTGAATAAACCAGATTCCTGGAAATTCTCAGAAATAACAAATCTGCACAAATGTTAGTTCAGTACAGGATGTCTTAACATTGGTTATGACAACAAGAATCCTGTTTATTTATTTTGGTAGAATGCAATAAATATGATCATTGCATAATGATCAGCTAAACACTCATATTGAGCAGCTCCTGTATGACATTCTTTTTCTGCAGAATGTACCTTGTATCCCTGAATGTTATGACATCAGTCATGACATTCACACAACTGGTTTTACCAAAAAACATGCCAACAACCAAACACTTACAAACTCCCCCTTTGGCAAATTTTTGGCTAAAACCCCTAAGCAATCAGAGATTAGAAGGCAGCAGAATTAGTAATATCTACCAAGTCTAATTCTACCAAAATTATCACAAAATCTTCTCCCCCTCTTTAGCCATAAATAGGCCAAAGATAATTGTACTTTTAGGTTATACAGTCATCCAAAAGGAATAATAAAAACACAGAGAAAAAAAATCAAAAGTCATTTGCAGCATCAGGTACCAGCAGCAAACTTTTCAACTGCACTGATCTTCAAGCACTGTCATCTTCAGAGGAGGCACTATCTTCAGCATTAAGCTGGTCTTCAGCAGCATCCTCTTCCCTTCTTTGTCCTTCAATCTCCTCCTATTCTAGTCTAGCAATCAGGTCCTCAAGAGTCCTTTTCCTTATATCAAGCTCTTTGCAGGTTTCCTTCAGCACAACTATAACATCAGTTTTCTTGGAATGAGATTTGACTGTTGATGTCTCAGTTGATGTCATGACAATGTCAGGAACATGTGTTCCCTGAAATAGCTTATAGTGCAACCCAAGAGCAGGGGCTCTTTTGCATACAGTATCTTTTTCAACTAGAATGTCAGAATACTGAGCAAGGATTATACCACATAGGAGAGAGGGAAAGGCAATAGTGCCTTTAATGGCACAACTTCCAGCATGTTTTAATGTTTGATCAAAGATATACTTGCCATAGTCAAAGTTTGTCCTGGTTCCAACAGCATAAATAAATCTTCCCAAGCCTGTGGAGATGGTTGATTTATGGTTGGTGGGAACCTAGTTAGCTGCACCAATTTTGTGCAGAATGGCAAATTTCATGCTCAGCTTGCTTGTATTCAGCTTCCCTTTTAAGGGCCAGCTCTTGACTTGATTTGCAGTAATGGTTTGGCACACTTGGTTGTCAGTAACCTCTAGCTCAGGGCAAGCATCATCAGGTCTTCCTAGGAATTTGTTTATTTCAGAGGGAGAGAAATTTACCTTCCTTCCTCTTACATATACACAATTAAAATCAGCTGACTTTCCATCAGCACACCCATCAGATAAATTCACTATGAATTCTTTGACAAGAACTTCATAGCAGTTGGTAAACTTTACCACAGTATTTATTAGACCAGCAGTTTTGATTAGATCCATGATCTCCTTACATTCCATGGCACTGTTGTTCAGTTCTCTTTCTAAGGCGATCCTTTTCAAACATACATACTTCCACCTGTTTGCATTCTCAAGATGGTGAAAGGAGATGTTGTCAGTGGCGACTTCAGGGACTTTAGGCATTTTGCTTGAAGAGAGTTTCCTTTTGAGAGGAATGTCTTCAACATCAAATTCAAATTCTGATTCCTCATCAGATTCAGAGGGTTCAGGCTCCTTCCTTTTCTTTGCTATTGGTTGTCTCAAAGGTTTTGAGAGACTACCAGCAGGTACTCGAGTTTTCACCTTCCCTTTTTCTTTTGACAATCCATCCTTCACAGTTTCTACTCCAGTCTTGTTCTCAGACCTGGTTTTCTTATGAACAACATCAGCAGTCTTCTCTTTGGAGAGGCTTTTGGCAGCATCTGCTTTCCTTTTCTGTTCATAATCCTTCTAGCTATGCTAGGGTTGATATTGGAAATTAAGTCATTGTCAGAGTATTCTTCATCAACATCAATAATCGGGGGTTCAACATCCTTCTCAGTAGGGTTTTGGTGATCATCACGATTTTCAGGAGATTTCTTAATGTTGTCATCCGGTGTCTCAACATTCTGAGTGACATCTGGATTCATTTCAACATTTGGACTAGCAGATTTTTGATTCAAAGGTACAGAAATGCCAGGTACATAGTGATTCTCATTTAGAATCCTAGTGATAAGTCTAGCTATAGCTTGATGAACATAAACTGAACCTTCCTTATTTTCTATTTCTGGAGGAACAGAAGATGATGGTTGACAGGGTTTACCAGATGAAGAAGCTTATGACCTTCTTGCATGTCTGGTTCGCAGTTTCTTGACCTTAGTGGGGTCAGCTGCCAGTTCACAAAGAGGAGTTATCTCCAGAACATCAAAATCCATGCAGTTTGTGATTGCCCTAGGTTCTCGATCAGAGGATGCGGAAGAAGCAGTCGCCTTTGAAGAGGATGATGACATGGATAGTTGAGACATTTTGAGTGTTTTAGAAAACAGGTAACAGTAATAGTGAATTCTTCGTTTGAGAGATTGAAGATTGTTGCAGAAACGCGAGAGGAGGGAGATATATGAATGTCTATTCAACTTCTTAAAATTTTGGAAAGAAATAGAGAAGTATATGATTAGCCCAATCAGAGTAGAATTAACTAAAATATCTCTCTTATCCCTTGTTTTAAGCAAAATTAATTGCTACAATTCTTCATCTTGGCAAATACCCAGCTTGCCCCTCAAATTTTCAAATTGATTTGCATCAAGTGCCTTAGTAAAAATGTCAGCCAGTTGTAGTTCAGTGGTAACATGTTCCAGTTTAATCGTCTTCTCCTCTACAAGATCTCTGATGAATTGATGTCTAATGTCAATATGCTTGATCCTGCTATGCTGAATAGGATTCTTGGAAATGTTGATAGTGCTCAGATTGTCACAGTACAATGTTATAACATATTGTGTGACATTATACTCAGTAAGCATTTGTTTCATCCAGATCATTTGAGAACAGCTACTACCAGCTGCTATGTATTCAGCTTCAGCAGTAGATAGAGACACACAGTTCTATTTCTTGCTGAACCAGGAGACAAGATTATTTCCTAAGAAGAAACATCCTCCAGAGGTGCTCTTTCTATCATCAGCACTTCCATCCCAATCAGCATCACAGTAACCAGTCAGAGTTGGTTCACATCCATGAGAGTACAGCAAGCCATAGTTGTAGGTTCCACTCACATACTTCAGAATTCTCTTCACTTGGTTGATATGACTTACTTTGGGTTCAGCTTGGTATCTTGCACATACTCCAACTGCAAAAGCAATGTCAGGTCTGCTGGCTGTTAAGTATAGCAGACTTCCTATCATGCTTCTGTACAAGCTTTGGTCCACCTTAACCCCACTTGAATCTTTGGACAACTTTAAGTGAGTAGGTTCAGGAGTCCTTTTGTGACTAGCATTCTCCATCCCAAACTTCTTGACAATGTTCTTTGCATACTTGCTTTGAGACAGAAAAATTGAGTCTTCCATCTGTGTGACTTGCAGTCCAAGAAAGTAGGTCAATTCTCCCATGAGGCTCATTTCAAATTCAGCTTGCATCTGGTCAGCAAAATGTTTAACCATTTTATCTGACATTCCCCCAAACACTATGTCATCAACATAGATTTGAGCTACCATTATCTTTCCTCCTTCATTTTTGACAAAAAGAGTTTTATCTAAGCCTCCTTTCCTGTATCCTTTGTCAGAGAGGAATTTTGTCAACCTGTCATACCATGCTCTAGGAGCTTGTTTCAGGCCATATAAAGCTTTCCTCAATTTGTAGACATGATCAGGGAAGTTTGGATCCACAAATCCTTTAGGCTGTTCCACATAAACTTCTTCATTTAAGTACCCATTTAGGAAGGCACTCTTTACATCCATTTGAAATAACTTGAACTTAAGGAGACAAGCAATTCCCAATAGGAGTCTGATTGATTCCAGTCTGGCTACAGGAGCAAAAGCCTCATCAAAATCAACCCCTTCAACTTGAGTGTATCCTTGAGCAACAAGTCTTGCCTTATTCCTGGTGACAACTCCTTCAGCATCTGATTTGTTCTTGTAGATCCATTTTGTGCCAATGATGTTTGTTCCTCCTGGTCTAGGAACTAACTCTCATAATTCATGTTGCTTGAATTGGTTCAATTCATCTTGCATTGCTCCAATCCAGTATTCATCAGTTAAAGCCTCCTTAACATTTCTTGGTTCAATCTTAGATACAAAGCAAGAGTTTGAGATGATTTATCTATATCTTGTAATGATTCCACTGTTAGGATCTCCTATGATGAGTTCCTTAGGATGATCTTTCTGAATTCTGATGGAAGGGTCTTTGTTAGCTTCCTTTGATTCAGATTCTGATGAAGTAGTTTTAGGAATATCATCCTTTTGAGTTGAAGTCTCAAAGACTGTCTCAACATCATATGGGACATTTGTTTCCTCATGATAATCATCAACTATGACATTTATAGATTCCATCATAACTTTGGTTCTGGAATTGAATACCCTATAAGCTCTGCTGTTGGTAGAGTATCCTAGGAATATTCCTTCATCACTTTTAGGGTCCATCTTTCTCCTTTGTTCACGATCTGTCAGAATATAGCATTTGCTTCCAAATACATGGAAGTACTTCACTGTAGGCTTTCTTCCTTTCCAAAGATCATAAATGGTGGATGATGTTCCCTTTCTCAAGGTGACCCTGTTATGGACATAACAGGCTGTATTCATAGCTTAAGCCCAAAAATGAATAGGAAGTCTTTTGGAATGTATCATTGCTCTGGTAGATTCCTGTATAGTCCTGTTTTTCCTTTCCACAACTCCATTTTGTTGAGGAGTTATGGGTGAAGAGAATTCATGATTAATTCCTTCTGAGGAGCAGAAATCATCAAACTTACTATTTTCAAATTCCTTGCCATGATCACTTCTGATTCTGACAATGCATCCTTCTTTTTCTCTTTGAATTCTTTTGCACAGTTCCTTAAATACTTCAAATACATCAGACTTTTCTCTAATGAAGTTAATCCAGGTGAATCTGGAAAAATCATCCACAACAACATAGGCATATCTTTTTCCACCAAGACTTTCCACCTGCATTGGTACCATTAGATCCATATGTAGAAGTTCTAACACCTTAGAGGTGGTCAAATATCTTGACTTTGGATGTGACATTCTAGTCTGCTTTCCAACCTGACATTCACCACAGACTCTCCCTTCATCAATTTGCAGCCTTGGAATCCCTATGACTGCTTCCATGGATATAATCCTTTTCATTCCTCTTAGATGTAAATTACCATGTTTTTGGTGCCACAGTTTCACTTCTTTTTCTTCTTTGGCAATAGAGCACACAGAAGAATAATTACTGTTCTCAGACTCCCATAAGTAGCAGTTGTCTTTAGATCTGACTCCTCTCATTACAACTTCTTGTTTCTCATTAGTTACAAGACATTCAGACTTGGTGAAGTTGACCTTGAATCCTAGATCACATAATTGACTGATACTTATGAGATTAGCAGTCAAGCCTTTTACCAGCAATACTTCATTTAGGTTTGGAACTCCAGGGCAGTCCATGTTTCCAACTCCTTTGATTTCTCCTCTAGCACCATCTCCAAAAGCCACTTAACTAGTAGTGTGAGGTGTAACATTATTGAGAAGATTCTTGATTCCAGTCATGTGTTTAGAGCATCCACTGTCAAAGTACCAGTCTTCCTTTGCAGAGACTCTAAGGGAGGTGTGAGTTATCAGGGCAGTAGCCTTTTTCTTCCACTGTTGAGTATATGGTGCCTTGTTAGACTTAGGTTTGACAACTGGGGTCTGATTAGGATATCCATATAATCTGAAGCAGAATGGCTTTATGTGACCAAACCTCCCACAATGATGACATCTCCATCTTTGATACTTTTTCTTCATATTTCTCTGTTCTCGATGTTGAGTGCTATGTTGTGACATCTGCTTTGACATTTGTTTATCAGGCCTGATCTTCTTCTTGTCTACAATAGATTTCTTTGCTGCCACAAATCCTAGACCAGACTTTTTTCCCACATTTTGTCCAACCTGAAGGATTTCTTCTAATTTGTCAGTTCCATTTGTCAGCATCTTGACAGATTTGGTCATCTGGTCAAGTTTTGAGTTTAGCATTTGAACTTCCCCTTCTAGATGACTTATAGTATCAATGTCTGCCTTCTTCTCAGCCTCCAACTTTACTATGAGTTTTGTTTGTCTCTCATTTTGCTGACAGACTTCAGCACTTCTGATATATAACTTCTTGTAGAAGTCAGCCAGTTCTTCAAATGTCACTTCCTCATCACTAGAGTCACTATCAGAGTTACAAATACCAGTTAGCGCAGTAACTAGTTTGGCAGATTCTTCTTTAGAATTACTTTCTGAGTCACAATCAGACCAAGTAACAGACATTCCTTTCTTTTGTTTCTTAAGAAAGGTAGGACATTCAGCTCGAATGTGCCCATATCCTTCACATCCATGGCATTGAATTCCATTGCTTTGATTTCCCTTCTCTTTAGACTTTGGTCTTCTGCGGGAGTCATAGGATCTGTTAATGTCAGAAGGAATGTTCTTAACATTTGACCTTGACTTTGGGTCCATTCTCTTGATGAGTTTGTTGAACTGTCTTCCAAGCATGGCTATAGCTTCTGAAATATTTTCTTCTTCATCCTCTTTGTTTTCATCTTCAGTATTAGATACAAGTGCTATGCTCTTGTTTTTCTTGTTGACATTGTCACTGATCCCCATCTCAAAGGTCTGAAGTGACCCAATGAGTTCATCCACCTTCAAGTTGCAGATATCCTGAGCTTCCTCTATAGCAGTCACCTTCATTGCAAATCTTTTAGGCAAGGATCTGAGAATCTTTCTCACCAGCTTTTCTTCTGACATCTTTTCTCTCAATGCTCCTGAGGTGTTGGCAATTTCCAAGATGTTCATGTGAAACTCATGAATGGTCTCATCTTCCATCATCCTTAGGTTCTCAAATTTGGTAGTCAGCATCGGAAGCCTTGACATTTTTACTTTGGATGTGCCCTCATGGGTAGTTTTGAGAGTGTCCCAAACCTCCTTGGCCAGTTCACATTGATGTACTAGTCTGAATATGTTTCTATCAATTCCATTGAACAAGGCATTTAATGCTTTGGAGTTACCCAGGGCTAACTCATCTTCTTCTTTGCTCCATTCTTCCTCAGGTTTCAGACTGGTCATCCCATCTTTCCCAGTTATAGTGGGATGGTTCCATCCTTTGTCAGCAGCTCTCCAAGCCTTTTTGTCCAGTGATTTTAAGAAGGCATTCATACGATGTTTCCAGTAGTCATAATTTGATCCATCCAGAATGGGTGGTCTGTTTCCAAATCCTCCTTCTTTGTCCATAGCGCCAGAAAATAATATCCCTAGATCTCACCCAGTAAGATAGGCAGGGTTCCTGCTCTGATGCCAATTGAAATTCTGGCAGCAGATACTTAATGTCACAGTGAATGTTATGACACCGTATCTGACACTCTTCAAGACAGTAAATCTAAAAGCAGTAAAGAACACATTCAATTGTTTACCCAGTTCAGTGTGTAACAACACCTACTCTGAGGGCTACCAAGCCAGGGAAGAGATATTAATTCAGGAATAAACCAACCAGTTTATCTCCTTCACTTAAGACCTACCCAATGCAACTTAAATCTAAGTTCAACTTAAACCTGAGTTCCTACTCACTCCCCCTCAATCACAGCAGTGATACTAAACAATTGACTAATGAAATTATGAAGACACTCTTCAGTACATACACTTGATTTTGCTTCACAGCTTTTAATCAAGTAACACAAACACTCGTGCTTCAAAGCTTTGAGTGACACACAACCCTAACTTGACTTTGCTTCAAAGCTTCAATCAAGTAACACAAACACTCGTGCTTCAAAGCTTTGAGTGATACACAACCATTACAACCAAATCCTACTCCAAATCACTTATCACAATGATAATTGATTGGCTCACAGTAGTTACAACTATACAGTCCCTTATTGATCTTCTGTCAAAAAGTGTCTTTCACCAACAGTCTTCATGAGGAATATATAGGCAGCTATTCTTCAGTTAGGGCTTCCACGAAAATAGCTAGGGTTAATTAGGGTTAACCTCAAGACTTGGTCATAGGACTTTAACAACCAGATTAGGGTTAAGAAAAGTTAACCTAAGTCCACGTGAGAATCTGATCTTGACTGAATAAACCAGATTCCTGGAAATTCTCAGAAATAACAAATCTGCACAAATATTAGTTCAGTACAGGATGTCTTAACATTGGTTATGACAACAAGAATCCTGTTTACTGATTTTGGTAGAATGCAATAAATATGATCATTGCATAATGATCAGCTAAACACTCATATTGAGCAGCTCCTGTATGACATTCTTTTTCTGCAGAATGTACCTTGTATCCCAGAATGTTATGACATCAGTCATGACATTCACACAACTGGTTTTACCAAAAAACATGCCAACAACCAAACACTTACAAGAACTCCAGACAAAATATCAAATAAAAGCACAAAGTCTCCAAGATAGGCCAAGGTCTCTAATCCTAAGTCCAAGAAGTCCAATGCTCCATAATGCCAAGGATAGTAACCAAATAGTCCAAGTATCATTAAAGATTTTTATGGTTCATGTTGATTATTAAGTGTCTTTAAAAAGAAAAGAAAAGCTCAAGTGAGCAAAATAAAAATGACATAAAAAATAAATGCTCAAGTGAGCAAAATAAAAAAAAATGGCATGAAATGTAAATGCTCAAATTAAATGGTACATAAAGCATAAAAAATAAAAGCATAAAGTAAAGTCAATTGTTAGAAATTAGTGGTTAATTGGATGACCATCTTGAAACTTGCATTTGGAACTCATTAGAGGATTGGTAGAACCAAAGCCTCCACACAACAAGTTGCATTTTCTTTTTGTCAAGTATATCTTCCATTTTGGAATCCTCAAAAAAAGTAACATGTAATGATCAACGATGTTTAAGTGATCCGCGTTGACCAAAGGTATTGTAGATCCATTAGAGGATTGGTAGAACCAAAGCCTCAACACAATGAATCTCAAGGTTATTGGATCAAAGAGATCAAATTAACATACTTGGGCTTGCAATCATAAGTTTTGGCCACGAATGATCATTTATTCGAATCGGGACAAAATTTAGCGCTATGTTAAGCAATCGTAAGTGAACTTATGTAGAATTCGCACCTATTTTGAGGTCGGTCAATAGCAATATATGTACTTCATGTTTGGATAAATGATATAGAGATCACCATCCTTTAACATGTAGCACAATTAAAAAAGAAAGGGATAAGATGAAGAGGGAGGAGAATGATAAGTTAATTTGTATTACCATTTCAAAATTCTTTCATCTTTAAATTCAACCACTTCTCTAGATGGATTAAAGTATTAAATATATCATTAATCCAAAGCACCAAAAATGAATTAAATAATTCACTCTTAGGTAGATTTGAATTGATGAACATTTATCCAACTTCATCTACATCACAAAGTCCATTGATTTTAAAAACAAATTGGACATTTAAAATTGCAATCCAAATTATCCATCAAAGAGAGTGCAGAAAAATATTTGAGTCAAAACAGTCCCAAAATAAGACAGCAAAAGTATTTTTGGCACTGTTACAATCAATTGTGCTTAGACAGCAATTTATTGCATCAGTGCAGTTTTTTATTAAATCAATTTTTTGTGACAATCAATTGCAATGTTACCACAATTGATAGCAACATGTTAAAAAAATCAGTAGAAAACAACATTTTAAAGATCAAATTCTTGTTCCAACTTTTCATCAAACACCTTATGATCATGGATCCAATTGAGCATGAAAATTCCAACAAAATATGAGAAAATAGCACTAATGGAGTTATAAAAACAGTGCTCAATGAATCAAAACCAGAAATCCATAAGAGATCACATTGTTAAAGATGATGATCCAACTTACCAAAGGTAGAATTTGAGAATTATCAAATAACTTCAGAATTTGCTTCAATTCAACAACAAGAATCAATCACCAAAGCTTGGATGTAGAGAATTGATGGAGAAAAGGTGTTTGGATGAAGGTTTAACTCAAAGATTAGTAAGCTTCAATGCAAAGCTTACTAACTTTTAGAAAATGGATCTTTGAGTGAATTTGGTAAAATGGAGAGAATTGAGAGATTTTTTAGCAAGATGATTTTGGCTATCAAAAGCTTATGATTTGAATGAAATGAGGTCTCTATTTATAGAGTTTTAGGATTAGGATTAGTGGTAATTTGGTAATTGATTCTTGGATCCAAATTTGAATTAATGATATAATTTCAAATTATGCATAAAAAATTGGAGCCAAAATGATAACAGTTTGAATTTGCTGGCTTTTTTTCAAAAAACAAGTGCATTTTGCCATTATGAGTCGATACATAAGGGGTATGCATCGATACATCCTAGCTGTATAACACAGCATGTGTCGATACATGCCTCTATGTGTCGATACATACTGTTATTCCAACACATTACAGAATCACACAAACTGCATGAGTCGATACATAACATGTATGTGTCGACACATGCTAGTTTTACAATCAGGATGAGTCGATACATACATGCATGTGTCGACACATGCTAGTTTTTTCAAGCAGGATGAGTCGATACATACATGCATGTGTCGACACATGCTAGTTATGCACAACAAAATGAGTCGATGCATACCTTTATGGGTCGATGCATGCTGGATTTTTTGCCACAATAGGATCAATCAACTTTGCATGACCTTATTTGTTGGATGTTTTGACTTGGTACCTATAAAACACAAATTGCAAAGACAAAGACAAATATATTTTTTTGTATTTTGGTTAGAGGTTAGTCAACAACACATATACAAGATACACAACCAAGGTGCTTGGAAATTCCCCAAGGGCAAACTTAAAGATAGGAGATAGAACAAGATGAAGAACCAACCCTAATGTGATCTTGTTATGATTGAGTTGATATGATATGATAGAGGAATCTTAGGGGCAAAAATTGGGGTACAACTGTTGGCTCCTAAATTCGACACCCTCGTTTTTATTAATATAAGCCATTAAAGCTGAAGGATGGTTTCGACCAGCTGGTTCTGTCGAAGTGCTCGTCAGAAAATGGCAATGTACTTAGAGAATTTCTTCCAAGGAAGAATCTTGTTGCCTTCGACGTCGAAGGTGCTTTTCGACGAAGGTGTTCGTTTGCTCAGAGTGGAACGGTTTGAGATTCAAACGTTTGGAGGGAAAACGGTTCCCAGCGGTTACCAAGTGCAACGTGCCAAGATCTGGAGCGTCGAATGTTGTGAACGTGCCAAGTGGAGTCATCTCGAAGCAGTCTAACTGCCTGACGGTTACTTGGGATGTGTTTAGTATAAATATTAGTAGTTCACGCAGTTTTTCGCGTGTGTTCACAATTATATACAAGTCACTCATATAGATTCGAGTACCCAGCGTGAGAGAAAGAATTGTTGAGAATGTATGTGTGAAACACCACTTTAATTTATCAAAGTCATTTATTTTCCAGAAACTTTACTTGCTTTCTTCTTTACTTTCCCAGTCGAAGCCTTTATTTCAAACCTTCCTTTATTTTATCAAGTTCTCTTCTTCATGCAATTTACATAAAGCTTCTTTACTTTCTTGTCATTTAACCATTATCAAACTTAGTCAAAACCCCAAAATCAACCATGTCTTAGGATCAATCTGATCGATCCTGCGAGTCACCAAATAAGTAACCTTTTGGAAGATCAGCGGTTGTTTACCAATTCCCACGGTAAACAAATTGGCACACCTGATGGGACTGTGTGTTGATTTTGAAGTTTAACCTTTTTACACAGAATATCATCTTTTTCGAGAAGTATTGCATGTTATTGAGAAGTGGTAGAATATACACTAACAATACCAATACTGCCAGAGGAAGAGAAGCGATGGCGAATCCGCCAAACAATAACGAAACCCCACAAACGAATGTGGGAACAACGGTTATCCCAACCGTAAGTGAAGCGATAACTGCTGGTTCAACACCAGCAGTGACGGTCACAACAACGGGGCCATTACCTCCGTTCACAGGCCCCAGAGTGCCTTTAGGAACTCCCCCACCAAGGGGAAATCTAGGCACAAGGCCTTATGTTCCCCCAGGATTTATTACAGGCGGTCAAAATCGAGAACCACTCTATGGCATGCCAACATATGAATTGGCTAGCCTAACGAACGTTGCGTCCACTTTTTCAGACCCTTTAGTGAGTGCCTCTTCGCCACTCCAAGGTTCTGGAGTAGGTATGGAGAACAGAAATAGGACCCAACTCTTAGGAGGAACGTCCCAAGTAGCACATGGCCTTACAAATGCCTCGACAGCAGTCTTGAGGCAACAAATGGACGAAAGCAACCATGATATGGTTCAAATGTTGGCACAAACTTTAAGTACAGTGCTGAATCCTCTAATACAAAACACCACCCAATCGAATCAGCAGATGACGGTGCAAATGACGCGTCTGGCTGACTTCTTTGGGGTACCCCAACCTATTCGACAGCCCCAAAGGGCGCAAATAAGGGGAAACTAAGGTATACTCTTAGAAGAAGAAACCACTATCAACCAAGGCCAGCAGCCTGTCGAAGAAAACCTTAGGGCACGATTGGAGCAGCCTGTCGAAGAACCTAGGGTTATAGCCCCAGAGGTAAGGTTAGTTAACAGAAACCAAAATGCTGACGAAGTAGTCCAGCATATCCAATACCAGAATATGGGTTTAGAAAATAATCTGGCAGCCATGATCGAAAGAATCATGACGCAAAATGGGATGAACATGGGCTTTCGTAGGCCCAATTTCACATCCCCATTGTCAGAATACGTGTTACAAACAGACTTACCTCCTAGATGTAAAGTCCCTAAGTTTACTAAATTCTCTAGGGACACGACAGAATCTACTGTCGAACATGTGGCGAGATACTTGATCGAAGCAGGAGATATTTCAAACAACGAAAACCTGAGGATTAAGTACTTCCCAAGTTCTTTAACAAAGAACGCATTTACTTGGTTTACAACTCTCCCCCCCAATTCGATCCATCATTGGACCCAGTTGGAGAGATTGTTCCATGAGCAATTCTACATGGGACAAACCAAGATAAGCCTGAAAGAATTGGCCAGTGTAAAGAGACGTTTCACTGAACCTATAGACGAATATCTAAATAGGTTTAGGTTGCTCAAAGCAAGATGCTTTACACAAGTGCCAGAACATGAGTTAGTCGAAATAGCCGCAGGCGGTTTAGATTATTCCATTAGGAAGAAGTTAGACACTCAATACCTGAGAGACATGGCCCAATTGGCCGATAGAGTTCGACAGGTAGAACGCCTTAAAGCTGAGAAAGCCAAGGCAACGAAGACTCATAAAAGAGAGAGGATAGCGTATGTCGAGATGGATGACGAAGATCCAGAAACCTTCGATGAAACTATAACCGTCGAAGAAGGCAAGGTCGATTTAGCGGAACTAAAACAAGGGCCACCATACTCTTGCAAACTGTTAGTCCCCTCAAGTGGAAAAAACCCACTGGTCTATAAAGGACCAACGATAGGTTCCCCAAAAAGACTTATAGTTTTGATATTACAAAATGTGATGAAATCTTTGACTTACTTGTAAAAGATGGTCAAATGATAGTACCCCCAGGGGTAAAAGTGCCTCCTCTTGATCAAAGAAAGAAGAGAGGCTTTTGTAAATATCATAATTTTCTGGGCCATAAAACGTCTCAATGTTTTCTTTTCAGGAATCTTGTGCAAGACGCTATCGAAGAAGGGAGGTTGAAGTTTGCTGACAAGACCCCCATGACTGTGAACTCTAACCCGTTGCAGGCTGAAGCCCATTATGCTGAACCTTCAGAGGTGAACGTGATCGAGGCATCCAGAAGCCAGTCGAAGAGGCCAGGAATCACAATGGTCGAAGTCTCAAAGGACCATGTCAACATGCCAATCTTTGGCAGTTTTTCTGGGAATCTATCCAGAAAGACAATTGAAGCGGTCCAGAAGGCGGTCGAAAGCCCAAAGCTGGAGACAGTTGGAGCCCAAAAATCTGGAACAAGACCCAGTTCTCACTTGGCTGCAGTTCAATGCCAGACAGAGGACTTGGAGATTCAGATGAAGCAGTTGACTCTTGCCAACAAAGACACCATGAATGTCAACATGGTCGAAGTCTCTGAACCAAAAGCATCAGAGGAGGCCATGAGGCAAGAACAAGCCAACAAAACTGCTTTCCCTCGGGAAAATGAAAGTCTGGCAGATTTCCTGCAAAGATGCCAAAAAAAGAAGTCAGAAGTGATGCTGTGTCCTCGATGCAGTTCAATCTTCGACAAAAAAGCTGCTGAACATATTCAAGGTGTAAGAGCAGCAAATAGGAAAAGGGAAAGTGTTAATACTCGACATGACCCCAGAAGAGCCTCCCAAAGGGGTTCAGATCAAGAAAAGAGGCCACTGACTTTCAGGCCTCCAACTAATGTGCCAGTTGATACGTGGTACAAAACATCTGGTCGAAAGAGGCCAAGCGAGGAAAGATGGCACTCCTTCAAAGTGCCAAGAGGTTCGTCTTTAACACATAAGAAAGAGCCTCGGGTTGCTACCCCTAAAGTGACACAGGTGTCAAGCAACTGCAAAGGGAAAAATCCCATGTCTCGATCTCAATGGAGGAGATACCAGAGGCGACGAAAAGCTGAGAGGGAAGCTGCTAATGAACCAAAGGCAGAATCCAGTTCAAATGTTCCTCAAAGAAAGCAGAGGAAGCCTATGGAAAGACAACCACTAACCAATAGGCTAGTCTGGCCTAACCAGGGTGAAGTTGATAACGATGATGGTTCTGAGTCGGATGACACCTTAGATATCATGGTGAACATAGTCTCAGTTCTGCCCAGAGAGTTCAACCGCCAGGTGGAGGTCGAAACAAGCGATTGGGAAGTGGAGCAAGAAATGGCCAAGCATAGGCCAGTGTGCTATTTCGTCATGGATAATGGCGCTACTGAAGAGCAGAATGGGTTCTTCGAACCACCCACAGAGGCGATGAAAAATCACCTCAAGCCTTTATTTATAAGGGCTAAACTCGAAGAAACCACAGTGAATAAAATCTTGGTAGATTGTGGGGCAACCATCAACATCATCCCTCACTTTATGCTAAGAAAAATAGGCAAAAGTGATGAGAACATCAAGCCTCACAACATGGTCCTGTCGAATTATGAAGGCGGCATAGGGACCACTATGGGTGTGATCCAACTGGACATCAAGGTGGGGTCTATCCTTCGACCAACTATGTTTATGGTCATATCGGCCAAACCTAACTATAATATTTTGTTGGGCCGTGAATGGATTCATGGTGTTGGAGATGTACCATCATCAATGCACCAGAGGTTGTTACTATGGCGTCCTGATGGAATGGTCGAAAACATAGAAGCGGACCAAAGCTATTACCTGGGCGAAGTAAATCACCTAGGGCTGGCAGACTTCGACAAGAACCTGGCTCACATTGGGCCATGCCCAACACCTGACTTCGACTTGGCGCCAGCGCCAAATACTTTTTGTTCCCTATACCTGCACCCTGAGCATGGTTTTCAATGGGACAGAGAAGACTTGTCCCACATTGACTTTAGTGGGTTAACTGATATCCAACCAACTGGTTGGGGAAGTGAATTCAGTGACCATGACTGAGGCACAATCATTGCAGCGAATTTCGGCTTACGTAGCCGAAACAAAGATGATAACGGCTCTCGAAGCTGAAGTAAAATATATGGCCCCACAGGCCAATGATCAACAGTTATCTTCTACAGGTCCTGGAAAGGACTTCGATCCAGAACCTCCTGATATCATGCTAGAAGGGATGCAGGAACAAAGGCTCGACGCTATCTACGATGATGAGCCTTTAGGATTCGAAAAGGACCCCTTGGCGAACAACATCAAAATGTTAGCGCAGGATCCTTTAGAAGAAATCAACTTGGGCGAAGGGTCAGAGAAAAAGCCAACTTACATTAGCGCAAAAATTGACCCAGAACTCAGGTTGGAAGTAATCCATTTGTTGAAAGAGTTCAAGGACTGTTTTGCATGGGATTACGACGAAATGCCTGGTCTCGACAGAGGATTGGTAGAACTTCAGTTGCCAATCAAACCTGGGAAGAAGCCAATCAAGCAAAGTCCAAGACGCTTCGCTCCAGAAATACTATCGAAGATCAAAACGGAAGTCGAAAGACTGCTGAAGTGCAAATTCATACGCGTTACGACGTATGTCGAATGGATTGCAAACATTGTGCCAGTGATTAAGAAAAATGGTACTTTGAGGGTGTGCATAGATTTCAGAGATTTGAATGCTGCTACACCCAAAGATGAATATCCTATGCCTGTGGCGGAAATGCTAGTCGATTCTGCCGCTGGCTACGAGTACCTGAGTATGCTCGATGGTTATTCAGGATATAATCAAATATTCATTGCTGAAGAAGATGTGTCGAAAACAGATTTTCGATGCCCCGGGGCTTTAGGCACTTACGAATGGGTAGTGATGCCTTTTGGCCTAAAGAACGCTGGGGCAACATATCAGCGAGCAATGAATTCTATCTTCCATGATTTTATTAACACCTTTATGCAAGTATATATTGATGACATTGTTATAAAATCTGTTTCCAGGGAGAACCATATAGACCACCTTTGACAATCATTCGAAAGAATGAGAGAACATGGTCTGAAGATGAACCCTTTGAAGTGTGCATTCTGTGTGAAAGCTGGAGATTTCTTGGGCTTCGTTTTCCACAAGAAAGGAATCGAAATCAACCAGAACAAGACGAAGGCAATTCTGGAAGCGAAAGCGCCATCGAACAAAAAGGAACTGCAATCTCTGTTAGGCAAGATAAATTTCTTAAGGAGATTCATATCTAACCTAAGTGGGAAAGCTCAAGCCTTTTCACCCTTACTTCGATTGAGCAAAGAGGGATTCGAATGGGGGCAAGGGCAACAAGAAGCCTTCGACAAAATCAAAGGGTACCTCACAAAGCCACCTATTTTGGTGCCTCCTTGTAGCAACAGGAGTATGAGATTATACATAGCTGCATCCGATAAAACTTTGGGAAGCATGTTAGCCCAAGAAGATGAAAATGTAGTCGAAAGACCCATTTACTATCTTAGTAGAGTTTTGAACGATGCAGAAACTAGATATAGCGAAGTTGAAAAATTGTGTCTATGTCTGTATTTCTCTTGTACAAAGCTCAAACAATATATAAAACCAGTTGATGTGTATGTTTCGTCTCATTTTGATGTTTTCAAGTACATGTTGTTGAAACCCATCTTGCACAGTCGAATAGGCAAGTGGGCACTAGCATTAACTGAATACTCCTTGACCTTTATGCCTCTTAAGGCAGTGAAAGGACAAGTGGTGGCAGACTTTATAGTCGACCTCTCAATTCAAATTGAGAGTATTAATTATGTGGAGATAGAGCCTTGGAAATTCTACTTCGATGGTTCCAGCCATAAAGATGGAACAGGAGTAGGAGTCTTGATTATTTCTCCAGAAAAAATTCCAACAACATTCAAGTACAAGATATCAGGTTCTTGTTCGAACAATGAGGCTGAGTATGAAGCTCTAATTACTGGCCTTGAGATATTGTTGGAATTGGGGGCAACTCGAGTCGAAATAATGGGAGACTCAAAGTTAGTCATTAAGCAAGTCACAAAAGAATATAAATGCATAAGAGAAAATCTCATTATGTACTTTGTGATAGCAAATCGTTTGTTGAAAAAATTTGAAATGGTCAACATTCGACACATACCCAGATTGGAAAATCAAATACCCAACGATTTGGCACAAATTGCATCTGGGTACAAAATTTCAAAAACGAGATTACAAAGAGCAATCGAAGTTCGAGAAAAGATAAAAGCAACTTGTTTGTCACCAGCAGACTTGGAATCGACAAGACTAGGGTATGTTGATCAAAGTAACTTCGAAATTTCGTTGATAGACAATTTGTCAGAGCAAGATTGGAGGAAACCCATTGTGGATTATCTTCAAAATCCAGTAGCTTCTACAGAACGAAAAACAAAATATAGGGCGTTAAGTTACGTACTCATGGGTAATGAGTTATTTAAAAAGACGCCTGAAGGGGTGTTGCTAAAGTGCTTAAGTGAAACTGAAGCATACATAGCCCTTTCGACTACGCACGCTGGAGCATGTGGGGCTCACCAAGTAGGCCATAAGATGAAATGGTTGTTGTTTCGACAAGGACTATACTGGCCCACCATGTTGAAAGATTGTGTCGAGTTCGCCAAAGGTTGCCAAGAATGTCAAGTCCATACAGGCATCCAGCATGTACCAGCAAGCGAACTTCACTCGATAGTGAAACCTTGGCCCTTTAGAGGATGGGCGTTGGACCTTATTGGAGAGATTCGACCAGCATCATCAAAGAGACAGAAGTATATATTGGTAGGCATTGATTATTTTACTAAGTGGATCGAAGCTATTCCTTTAGTCAATGTAGACCAAGAAAATGTCATTGAATTTATTCAAAAGAACATTATCTTTAGATTTGGAATCCCTGAAACTATAACTACTGATCAAGGATCAGTTTTCACCGATCGAAAGATGCAGGAATTCGCTCAGGAAATAGGCTTTAAACTCCTAACATCAACGCCTTATTATGCACAGGCAAACGGTCAAGTCGAAGCAGCGAACAAAGTAGTGATTGGCTTGATAAAAAAGCATGTTGGGAAGAAGCCAAAAAATTGGCATAAGACGTTAGACCAGATCTTGTGGGCCTGTAGAACGTCCCCAAAAGAAGCCATAGGTACAACACCATATAGGCTAACTTTTGGTCATGACGCAGTGTTGCCAGCAGAAATTTGTCTTCAATCTGTAAGGGTTCAGAGACACCGTGATATCCCCTCTGAAGTTTATTGGGATATGATGTTAGACGAACTAGTAGATTTAGACGAAGAAAGAATGCACGCTCTCGACTTACTAAGGCTTCAGAAGAAAAGAGTGGAAGACTCTTACAATAAAAAAGTGAAACCTAAGGCATTCTCGCCTGGAGAATTAGTTTGGAAGGTGATTCTCCCCATGGATCGAAGGGATCGAAGCATGGGAAAATGGTCACCCAAATGGGAAGGACCATTCAGAATTATCCAGACTTTTTCTGGTGGAGCTTACGAAGTCGAAGAGTTAGGTGAAGATAAAAGGCTCTTGAGAGTAAATGGCAAATATTTGAAAAAGTATAGACCTATGCTCCAAGAGATAAAAATAAATAGCAAGTAATGACTAAATTAACCATAAATAAGCCAAAATGGAAAATTTTATAAATTAGCCAAAATGGCAATATTGTCAAATACACATTACAATACATGGTTAAAGGGCTGAGTCAATCAGAAGGGGATAGAATCTTTGAGTCGAAGGTACTTCGCCTGCTGCAACTCCAGTCTTTTGTTGCACAAGGCATTCGCCTAGGCAAGCTTGGCAATTTGGTTGTCGAAGGCTTGGGATTTCTCAGCAAACTCTAGGCCTTGTGTGATTTCATCTTGACTCTCGGTGTCTGGAACAGTCGAGAGAAGCTCCTCCTTGCGCTTAGTATTGGCATTCATCTTGGCCTCCAGCACTTTGATTTGCGCCTTTATGGAAGCATTGTCTCGATCTATGGCATCAATTTCTTCCTGCTTAGATGCCTTTTGCTTCGACAACTCTGTAATTTGAGAAGTCGTCTCTGCTACAGCAGTCCATGCAGAAGAACTTTTACCATATAACGCTTCGAGCTGGCTGTTGAAGCCCCTCTGTCGTCGATAGTCTGCTGAGACTTGATCAATAATGGAGTATAACTCCATGATAAAGCTCGAAACCTCTGGAGTCACAGCGAGCAAGTCAACCACATTCAAAACAGCTCCCAAACACGATGGAGCAGTAGGGTCCCCCTCCAAAGTTTTCATCAAATCTTTCTTGAAGAACTATGCCTTGACCTTCGTCAAAGCCTCATCGAGAGGAGAAGTCTCAGTGGACTTCCCCGACTGAGTAGAAGCCTCCTGACTAATATCAGACGAACTTCCCTTGCTCTCGATAATGGCATTCAGATAGCCAACGGGATCAGTTTGCTTCAAGAGTGCTAGGTCTTCTTTGGACCTATGCTTTGTTGAGGTGGTAACCTTTGCAGCAGCGTTGTCTTGGGGTTGAAGCTGTAGAGCAGCGTTTGCCTCGACTTGACTCTCTCCGACATGAAGTTCAGCAGTGCCAGCGTCAGCGTGATCCCCTTCATCATGTTGTTCCTCCGACAGATCAACCACTTGAATCTCCTTTGGTTGTTGATCTTCTATTTGTTGTTCTTCTGTCTCAGCATTGGCTTCATCTGTTTCAGCATTGGGTTCATCGTTCGCCAATTCTTTCTCTTGTGGCCTACTGAGTTCAGCAGAATCTAGTGTTTCAGAAGTCTTTGGCGCTGAGCTTTCAGTGGTTTCCTGGAAAAAGAAGAAGAAGAATCTTCTAGGTTAGAAAGAGACATAATCGAACGCGAGCATCGACACCTGAGTTAAAAAAGGTCAAAGAAATTACCTGCAGAGGAACTTCAGCCCAGGGCTGGAATTGTCGCTTTCGACGGGTTTATTGAGCAAAACATTTAGTTCCTCCTCCGTTGGCTCTTCAATAATTACTGGAGGTGGCCTGGGTTTTCTCCCAGCAACCTTTATTCTGATTGTGGATCGAGTCTCAAGAGAGGGAACATCTTTCTTCAGTTTTCGCCTTTTGAGAGGAGCAGGGGGAGAGTCGTCTTCTTCGTCACTCCCAGATTCGACCGTCAGTGCAGGTCGTTTCTTGGGTGAAGGTGCCTAAAAAACAATTGAAGTTCGATTTAGATGCTACATCGAAAGTCAGAATGTTAAAACCAGAAGAAAATAATAAAAGTCTGGTTACCGGTGCTGAGGGTTTTTTCGAAGGACCTTCCCCCTGATGGCTTGTTGTAGTTTTCGCCGGTGCTATAGTTTTCGCCGGTGGTGGAGGTTTTGTCAAAGGACCTCCTCCCTGATGGACTTCTGCAGCTTTCTTGGCTGCAGGCTTTCGAACAACTGAAAGAAGACAAGTTATAATTAACAGGCTACCAGTCGAAATGGAAAGACAAAATAATTTGGAGAGTGAACTTACACTTCTTTATTTTGTCCAAGACTAGAACAAAAGACTTCTGAAGTTCGTCCACAAAGTCCTTCTCGTCGAAGAACTCTTCAGCGTAGTAACTCTTCCACCACTCTTCGAAGGATGGTGAGCAGAGAAAGTTAAGCTGATAATCGAACAGTGAAAGGACTGTTCGACCAGCATACCTGCTGATATGCTTGGTGGCAGCATCTTCAGTGTAGTCGTTGCAAAAATATAACATGGATTTCTCCCTGGGAAAAATAGGAGAAGGAAGTGTTTGAATGATACCAAACTATCGAGAGACCAGGTTTGGTTGATACGCGATCAAGCTCAAGTGAGTCTTGGAGCTCTTGAAGCGCAGGGGCATTATTCTAGGTGTGAGAAATGCTTCCCACATTATTATATGTTCTTCGACCTGAGGGTCACCTGACGACTTAGGATGGGGCCTCGTGAACCATTCTGGACCAACCTTTCGTCGAGCAAAGGGAGCCATGGTCGAAACAAATTCTTTTCTTCTTGCAAACATCAAGACGAAGTTTGCAAAAGTTTGTTGAAGCTCCAGCACATCTTCAGTCGGGGTCAGTAGAGCCAATATGGTGCCTTCGATGCGCCTATTTGCTATCTCCGAAGCTTGCTCATTTATTTGAGTCTTCTGAGGTAAGAAAGACTCGAAGGTGGCATTGAGCCACAGCTGAAGTAGCCAAAAAGGTCCTGCAAGCAGCAGATTGGCTCTATTCTCGATGATCTTCAACAGAGTCGCTCCGCTGCTAATCGACTCGTACAGATTCGCCAAGATTAATTCTGCCAAACAGATATTTTGGCCATGGTGGAGTTGGGTGGCGAGGGTGACCATCTTCTTTGTCACCTGTAAAGACTTTGTGCAGAAAACAAAGCGTGACAGCCATAGGGCTAGAAACGCGATATGCTCTACATCCGACACAGTGGCTGTCGACCTATCATGGTAATGGTTGATATAGGTGGTGTAGGTGGGTTTCGTAGCTGAGAATCCAATCTGATCCTCCGACATTTCCTCTGGGTCGAAATAATCCTCAGTGGGTCGAAGGCCAGTGATGGCGGCCACGTCGAAAAGCGTGGGTGTCAGCATTCCACAAGGAAGGTGGAAGGTGAAATGAGTGTAATCCCAGAAAAGTAAGGAGGCTATCAACATCTCAGGGGAATAGTTGAGACCCGTCTTCGACAACATAACTAGGTCGAATATCCCCAGATCCTTCCAGATCGACGCCTGGCTTTTTTCCATTTTTTCCAGCCAAGCACTGTAGTCAGGAGTGAGACTAGGGCTAGACCTGAAAGCCCTAACACCCCTATTAAAGAAGCGAAGATCAATTTTCTCCTTAGCGGGATCTTCGTTATCCTCTGCATCTTTTTTAGAGCATCCAATAGGTTTGAGCTTTTCAAGCACTGGAAAGAAGCTTTTGATCTTCACGGCTTCAGCGATGCATGGGGTTAGCGGGCCAGACATGGCGAAGATTTGGTTGGAGTATCCAACCGGAATCATGAGTTGGTGTGAATAGGCTTCACGTTCAGCAGTTTCTAGGGGTTCAGGAACCCTTCGTTGGCCTGTAGGAGTAACTATGGGGACAGTGGAGAAGATCTTGGGTTTAGCATTTCTGGAAGGGATGTTAGAACTAGGAGCGGTAGAGGAACCTGAGGCCATTGTTGATGTTAAGGTTGAAGATGAAGTGAAGAACAAGGTGTTTGCAAAGTTTGCAGAGAGTTTGTGTTCAAGGAAGTTTGAAGGCAGGATAGCGTGAAAAAGTCCCACAATGGGTACTTGGCGCTATTTATAGTGGTTGGGAAATCCCCAAATTCGAGGCCATTTAATGTTGCAGAAGGTAGTGGGACACGTGGCGTCCCCCCGTTGATATAGCCGTTCTGCAGAAATGAAAAGGTGCAGCGTGCGCCCTCGTTTTTGGGAAATTGTCATGATGATAATTTGTGAAAAGACATTGGGCACGCTGCACGCCGTACTGAGATGACGTCTTAGGTACGGATGAAATGATGGCTTTTTCTTGGGATTGTCAGTGGTTGGTAGAAGACAAAAAGTGCACAGTTTAATTTGTGGCTAAGAATGAAAAGACAGGTGTCGAATGAAATTTCAAAGAATGCCTTTTTCTTTTCAGAAGTTGAAATAAGGCATTCTTGGGGGGCAATTTGTTAGCTCCTAAATTCGACACCCTCGTTTTTATTAATATAAGCCATTAAAGCTGAAGGATGGTTTCGACCAGCTGGTTCTGTCGAAGTGCTCGTCAGAAAATGGCAATGTACTTAGAGAATTTCTTCCAAGGAAGAATCTTGTTGCCTTCGACGTCGAAGGTGCTTTTCGACGAAGGTGTTCGATTGCTCAGAGTGGAACAGTTTGAGATTCAAACGTTTGGAGGGAAAACGGTTCCAAGCGGTTACCAAGTGCAACGTGCCAAGATCTGGAGCGTCGAACGCTGTGAACGTGCCAAGTGGAGTCATCTCGAAGCAGTGTAACTGCCTGACGGTTACTTGGGATGTGTTTAGTATAAATATTAGTAGTTCACGCAGTTTTTCGCGTGTGTTCACAATTATATACAAGTCACTCATATAGATTCGAGTACCCAGCGTGAGAGAAAGAATTGTTGAGAATGTATGTGTGAAACACCACTTTAATTTATCAAAGTCATTTATTTTCGAGAAACTTTACTTGCTTTCTTCTTTACTTTCCCAGTCGAAGCCTTTATTTCAAACCTTCCTTTATTTTATCAAGTTCTCTTCTTCATGCAATTTACATAAAGCTTCTTTACTTTCTTGTCATTTAACCATTATCAAACTTAGTCAAAACCCCAAAATCAACCATGTCTTAGGATCAATCTGATCGATCCTGCGAGTCACCAAATAAGTAACCTTTTGGAAGATCAGCGATTGTTTACCAATTCCCACGGTAAACAACAACAGATGGTTATATATTTTGGCTATCCCATTAGGTCAGATATAAAGCATAGTCGTTCCATCAGAAAGATGACAGTAACATTCTCAGTTTACACTGAACCAAATGGATTCAACCATGACAAATACATATTTATTGTATTATTTGTATTATGATATGTCATACTATTATATCTATGATTTTGGTTACACTGTTAAAATTCCAGCAATCAGTGTCAGAGTTTCATAGATATATTGTATGGCTATTATTTACGATTATGAAAACTGAAATTGTATATTCCCTGTAATGTTTATGTTATACGATTGTCCTATAATGTTTCTGTTATAAAATTGTTCTGTTATGATTGTGTTATATGATTGTTCAATTGTTCTGGCAAACGAACAATTTTTTTCCCATAAAATCAAATCGATTGATGAATTGTAATGACGAATATGAATAAATTTTTTTTCATAAAACCCATATAATTAAATCAATTGTTTCATAAACAATTTTATGTTTAAAATATTTGAATTCCAACGACCATGCGAACAACAATAAAATATTTTCGTTTAGTGTCTATTGAACAACTGCTTTTTGTGTTTTTATTTATTTTGGTTAAGAACTTTAAAATTTCGATTTCCATTTTCAATCACCGATTTATAAAATCGATATGTGGGATCACTCTAACCTTAAAAAACAATTCAAATTAAAATAAATTTTGTTATCTTGCCTTAAAAATCAATGAAAACTATGTGGCTCCAAAACTGGGTCGAATGACCCATTTTTCTGCATTTTGAGGTGATGAAGATGAACAAATATATATATATATATATATATATATATATATATATATATATATATATATATATATATATATATATATATATATATATATATATATATATATATATATTATTCTGGAAATTTATTTTATTTTAGTCACAATTATGACAACATTTTTTTCACGTTAGGAGGGTAGCGTTTCTTTTTTCACGTTATGGCAGGACAACATTTTTTTCATTCTAGATATTTATTTTATTCCATAAAACACACATATTGGTAACTAAGGTTATCACTAATTTTCATATCCATGAAATAATTATCATTACACGTTTTCAAGACAAAATGCATATGACAATCACATTAATAATGTATTTGATTTCGCTGTTTTGTTTTATAATGTATGATATTCTCTATTTATTTAATCATTATTAGGCATGATTGAAATTAATCACAGTAAGATTGTGATATTTGCTTAGTTAATTTGTATGATTATATTCTCACCTACTCTGAGTATAGTTATATGAATTTTGGGTGGTAATTATATTTTTAATTTGTTGGTAATAATAATTATTTATATTAATAGTAATTATATCCTATCGATATATTATTATTGATTTTAATTTAGAATAAATAAAATTTATTGGTGATTATGATATTTTATTAATAATAATTATATCTTATCGGTATATTATTATTAGTGTAATTTTATTATGATATATGTATATCTCGAAAATAACAGGTCCTATCGGGTAATGTAACTAACAAGGAAAAAGGATAAAATCAGTAGTCGATTTAGGGAGAGGGCACCTGGGGTGCAACTCATCTAAGAGAGTGCTAGGCAACCCCGGAATCCGGGTAGCAACTCGCCCCCACCCCCGACCGAGATAAGGTGGATAACCGGATAGCACCTGCCCATAACTGATCATCATCTCGATTTATTAAGACCTAAAACCACCGACGGCGCATTCATTACTATGTTACACAGTACTAATCATCTTCATTAATGGAGACAGCAGTGGTTACACAGTTATAGAACTCAAGAGTCCCTCATTAACTGAGGCTCTTGATGAAGCAAATATACTCACTATATAAAGGGGCTCCCGACAGAGGGATAAGCAGGGCATTCATCTTGGCACACACGTATCACTGCCATAGCTCCCAATTTCGTCAATCATCTCATAAACTCACTCTGGTAGCCTTTCCCTAGCAACCTCCTGGGAAGTCGACTGAATATTTGTTCCAGACAGGAACATTAGCATCTACCGTGGGGCCTTGGTAAAATTATTCCTAGGCCACACCCCAATTTTCCTTCCGCAGAATGTCATCATCTGGAGACCCCCCAGATATGGCGCAACTACTAGCCATGGCGGAGGCCCTCAGGCAACAGAATAAAACTCTGCAGGACAGCATCACAGACCTACAACAAAGAAGCGTAGGTGACGGTGGTCAGAAAGAGGAGCTTCTGGAACCTCAACCTCTATCTCAAGCTATTTGGAACAACCAAATCCCAGAGAACTTCAAATTGCCATCATTGACGGCGTATGATGGCAAAACTGACACTCAGGAGCACATTATCGTTATTAACAACTAAATGCCAATAATCAGCTCCACCGACACGTTGAAATGTAAACTGACGGCCGACACCTTTAAGGATGTGGCTCTACGGTGGTACATGAGCCTACACAACTATCTGTGGAAAGCTACGTGGACCTGACAAAGAAATTAATCCAACACTTCTCCGCTAACAAGCACTACAAGGTATCCACGACCTTCCTATTTGTGATGCGGTGGGAGAACTGACTTGAAGGTTTTGCGTTTGATCGCAAATGTTGCGGTTAGAAAGAGTCGCCACCGACTTTTCTTTTATCCAAAAGGAAAGGTGAAAAAGCACAGGAAAGACCTTTGAGATGTTTTCTTGAGTTCGGGGGGTAGATTATGAAAAGGGAAGGTATTAGCACCCTTTTCATCTATGATTCTCCATGGGCTCTTAGTTACTTGCTAGATCACTTGCTTTTGTTTGAAATTGTGCTTTGTGTGGTTTTTGAAAGTATTTTGTAAAGAGGCCATTGTTTAGGCAATATTTGTAATGATCCTTGTTTGTAAGAATGTATACAATGATGTTTGATCTTTTAAAAATGTTTTCAAGTTTGTAAGATATTTGAAAGTGTATGTGTTTGTTTTGAAAATAGCAAGGATGTTTGTTTGAAATTGAGCAAGTAATTAGGAGTATTCTACCTACTCAAAAGTCTTTCTTGTTCACTTTCCTTTTCCTTTGACATTGTTATCTTACCATTGATTTGGTAAGTAACCCTATCTTTGAATGTAAATGGGATGGGCGTGGCTCATCGTATAACCATGATTAGTAATGTTACAAGGTATCTTAGCATTCTCTTTTAGGGACTAAGATCATTTGAAAGGCAACTTAGATAGCGTCATCGAGTGACTATGATCTTGTATTTACTTGTTTTTGCTAAGATACCTCACATGCGTAATATGGCCATTTTGTACAAGGCAACCAAGTGGAATAACCTTAGGGTTGCTTGTGTGCAAGTGTATTGTTTTCATGCTTGTTTTTGTCTTGAATTAGGGTTTTCTAAGTATTAGTTTTAGTCTTTCCATACAAACCCTAATTATTAGCATATTATGTACCAAAGCGATAAATTGCAGAATTTAAAGTTACTACGCTATTACAACATTTGTGGGAGGGGGTGTACAAATTGAATGGGAATTGCAAGAATGTAAACCTAGTTAGTCTATTACAACCATATTGAATTGGTATCAATGTATAAAGAAATAAGTAAATACAAAGTACAAAGTGAATAAATGTACAAAAAATGCAAAATGTAAAGAAAATGGATCTTTGTTTGGTTTTCATGAGAAAAAGGGAAATTGTCTTAACTTAATTAATTAAAGAAAATAATTAATTAAACTTAAATTTATTAAGAAAATATTTTAAATAAAACCGTAGTTCTATTAATTGATTAAAAGAAAATAAGTTTAAGAAAAATATTTTTTGGTATTTTTGTCTTAAAAATATTTATAGCATTATAAAATGTTTTTGGCCCTTTTTATATATTAAACTAAATATATTTTAATAGATGTAAAAGAAAAATAAATATTAACCTAGTTTTAATTAAATTTACAAGATGATTTGTAAAAAAATAAATAAAATATAGTTAATAAAAAAAATTTTGAGAAAAATAAAAATAACATAAGCCAAAATATAAATCTATCATTTTTTTGTATTTTTATGATTTTTTATTATTTTGAAAATATATTAAGGAAATCAATAAAATAAAAATAAGAAAATAAAATAAATTGGGTCAGGGGTGCAAACAGCCTGCAAGGGGGTTAGTAAGCAAAAAAACAAAAAAAAAACAATACAAGCCTAGAAGGCCCATGCGCTTGCAAAAAATGTCAGGAATGTAAAACATGTAAAAAATGCAAAAGGGTACCACTGCGGCTCGAACCCAGGTCCCAAAGGTTACAGGTGTGCGCTTCTACCACTGGGGTGGCTATACATTCGTTAACATAAGCAAAACAATAAATATACAAGGCAAAACGCGTCCTCATGACTTCATCTTCAACCTCCAGCCAGACCAACTGTGACTTGCTCATTTCTTATCAAAAATGAAAATTGTAAACATGAAACTTGTAGCAAATTTCCTCACGGTTTCAGAAATATAAAGCATTAAAACTGTAGATCAAAGATAAGCATGAATTTTAATGGCCCTAATCTGAACCCTAAAAATCTCCGAAATTTCAGTTTCAAAATTCTCTAAGCTCAAGCAAAATTAATGGAAACTATGGACATGGTTAGCTTCAGGACAATGATATCTACATGTTTTATTCACAAATAAATCATTGATGATGCCTGTAAGAAGAGTTCAAAGTTAAGAAAACTTACCTCAAAACTGGAGATCGTGTTTTGAGTTTGAGCTTGTTTCAAGTGATGGTGATGATCAGGTTAGCTTCCTTGAGGTCCCAGGAAGCTAATGCAATGGTTAGCTTGAGAAATGAATGGCTGAAATGATCTAGAGAAGTCAATGTGCAGAGCTCTGTTTTTGGAAATGGAGGATGGTGTTAATGGTGTTACAGTACTGTAACAGGGTGTGGGATCAAATCTATGTGATGTTTAGAAACTTTAGAAACCAAAAGGCCAAGAAATGCACGAGTAGATTATGAGTTTCAAGTTTTTTGGTCAGTTTGTGTGAAAATGGAAGTGTGAAGTGTGATTCTGAGTTCTAGGTGTTTTCAAGGCTTAAGCATTCGTCCTTTTGTCAAAATGGTTTGTGTATGTATAAACAAAAGTAATTGAGAGCTTTGGACAACTAGAAGTACAAGTTTCTAGCTTTTGGCTAGGTTACTTGATTTTGAAGAAAAGAGGGAAACAAGTTTCAAGGAGAGGTACAAGCATGGGATGGGTGATTGTAAGTGTTTGAAACATTTCTCATGAGTTATAGGACCTGTTTGATCAGAAGAGAACAAGTGCAAGGCTCAAGAACAAATTTTTGTACAAAAAGTCACTTTATCAAAATGGCAATGTAACATTTCTTCCAAAAATGGATAAAAAGCATGTCCATGCATTGAATGCTTGAAGTGAGGCCTATAACAGCTGTGTAAACCATTAATTATGGAGTTCCTAACAAGTTTGAGGCCTGCAAAGTAGTGTTTATGCAGCATAGTTTGAATTTGAATTTTGTTCATCTCTAAAATGACTTGTAATTAAAGTGATAAAACCCTAACTTCATCTCTTCGATTCTCCCTTCTTAAGAATGATCTCAAGGAGTTCTTGGAAATTTTGTAAAGCTTGAAATGTTCTATACAACCCATCTTTGAATTTATTTTGAAGATTCCCCTTGGAACTATATGAAAAAGTGCCATGAAGTTAGGTCAAAATCCTGACCAAATTAGGGAAAAATTTCACTAAGTGTTTAGTTTCATGACCACGTGTTCATAAAATTATAACTTGAGATCCCAACATTTTTGGAAGGAGTTGTGTAAAGAAAAGTTGTATATTTCACGGAGACCTACAACTTCCATGTTGGAAGTTTCTCTTGAATCATCTGGAATCATGGTGAAAAGTTTGCTCTAAGTTATGAAAAAATATGAAATTTCCAACACATAGAAAAATTTCTAAGTTTAGAAATTTTGACTTTTCAAAATGAAATCTTGACTTTTTTGATTTCTTGATGAATAAGTTTCATATTTTTACATGTTTTGATGAATTATGATCTTTGGCACTTTAATTTGACCAAAAAGTCAAAGTTTGACTTTTCAGTATACAATTGACTTTTGATTAGTTGACTGAAAATTCATCTGTTAATCATTTGAACTTGAGTAATGGTTTGGGCCGTGTTATTAGGTAAAAATTATGCAATTGGACTCTTAAGATCATGACCTAAACAAATTGATCATTTGCTAGGTCAAAAATTAGAAATTGCCCTTTCCCAATCAAAACCCTAATTTTGACCATTTTGCCCTTTTGGAGATTTGATCAAATTTCTTGAGGAATTATGGTCCAAATTTGATCAAATGATACATATGAGTTTAAAATGTTGATGGGGATAAAAAATTATGATTTTTTACTGTAAATTGGCCATAGTTGACTTTTTCCCCAATACAGCTGATTTTTAGGTCATCTGCTCAATTGATTAAGCAAAAGTGTGATCCAAGGCTTGAAACTTGACATGAGTAATCTTGGGGGTCCATAATGATCCATGAAATCCATATGGGGTATTGGAAGTTAAAATATCCTTGTGCAATCTCAAACCCTAATTTTGGTCATCAGTGTTTAAGGTGGTGTCTTGAGCTGATCAAACCCTAGTGCAGTCTTGAGCCCCAGGAGATCTTGTGAGCAAATTGTTGATAAGTGAGAGGGAAAATTTTAGGGTACAACATTTTTCAACATACGACAAGGTCAAGCAGGGTCTCTTTGGGAATACCTAGCCTGGTTCAACAAAGAGACCATCAAAATATCTCACCCAAACCAAGAACTGTTCATTGGAGCATATCAACACGACCTCCGAGCAAGACAATTCAACGAATCCTTAGCCCAGAAGCCTGCGTCCGACATGAATGAGATCATCACCAGGGTGGACTGCTATGTGAAAGGAGAGGATAGTAACCAGGAAAAAAGGTCCAGAGATTCCCCTGAAAGAAACAAAACCAGAGAAGAAGGATCAGGAAGGAAGTAGGAGCCCTCCCGGGAGAACTCAAGAGACAAGCCTCGGGAGCCCGTAACTCAGAGACCTAACTGATGTCCCTTTGATTCAGATGATGCAGAGACACCTTTGAACACAAGGAGAGGTGAAATCCTGTAGGAGGTAGCACACCTAAAACAGATCCCAGAAGCACCTCGTAGATAGAAAGTCGATGTCGTACTGGGGAATGACATTGGGACTTGGTGTAACTATCACCAACTTGGGGGGCATCACATTGATGATTACCTCCATCTAAAAAAGGAGATCGAGAAGATGATATAGAGCGGGCACTTGCTGACTTATGTCAAAGATGGCAAAACCCCGGCTGGTAAAAGAGACACTCGAAAAAAAGATGCAGACTCAGCAGAACCTTCCCAAAATAAGTGGAAAGGTATTAAAGAAGTGCACGAGACCAAGACAGCTTGCCACACGCTCAACACCATCATCGGCGGATTCGCTGGTGGTAGTGAAACCAGTTCAGCCAGAAAGAAGTATGCCTGCACCGTGATACACATACCTGAGGACATAGCCAAAGTTCGGGAACAATACCTCAACCCGGTTAGTTTCTCCTAGAGGGATGTGATCGACATTATGGCCCTCGAAAATACCTCAGGGTCATCAAGGTACAAATCTGAGACTGGAGCGTGAAAAGGGTGAAACAACTAACAGAACAAGTCATCGAGATGAAATCAATGAAGTTGCCATCAAATGTTTTTTATCCCACCGGAAGGGAAAGTTAAACACCGAGTAAACCTGAGAAGGGTGAAATCAAGGTCAAAAGACCAAGAGATACAGGTAAGGGAGTCTGTTACGCGAGGGGAAGATATTAGCACCCAACACGTCTATAGTACTCTACGTTGTTGTATCACAAAATTTTTGCTCCCATTTTTCATTCAAGATGTTCTCCTAGGGTTTCTCAAATACTCAAAATGGCTCAGGGTTTGATCAAACAGACTCTCCTCTTAAGCATTGAGTCAATAGCTAGGGTTTGGTATTTCTCAAGAAAAATTGAGTCTTCAAGTTTTCAAATGGTCTTCATGGTTCTTCATGTATTCTCAAGGACGCTCGTGCCAAGTTTCAAGCTTTGCATTGCAAGTTTGCTCAGTCGATAATTCAGATGACTGAAAATCCACTGCATTGATCAAAAGTTGACCTTTTCAAGATCAAATTCAAATAGTTGTAACTTCATTATTATCCTATATTTTTGAGTGATCATTTTTTCATATGACTCTCCTTGAAGTCATCTCCAACTTCTCTTTACAAGTCAAGAGCCGATTGTGTGCGAAAGATCATCAAAAATTCGAATACTTTAGATGTCACTTTCTGGATTTTGACCTAATCTCAAGTAACTGTTGCTCGACTTCCAAAAATCATAATTTCTTCAATTTTCAAGATCTCGAGAGGATTATTTTTTCATATTGTCATAAGGAATGTCATCTACAAACTTCTTTAAAGGTCGGATTCAAATATTTCTTTGAAGGATATAGAATTTATTGAAAAATTACAGGTGATGTTTTGATGGATTTTTTTTAAAGCGTTGCTTGATTATGTGAATTGAAGTACAAATTCAAAAGTGAAAGATTTTTTTTACTTGCATCACAATTCAAGATTAAAATATCATTCAAGTATCAATTCTAATTCAAAGAATTCAAATGGTGGATAAGGAGAATATGATCAAACTCAGGACTATGGATTGAACATGGAAAGGCTAAGTAAAATTCAAATGAAAATGGGAAGAGAAAGACAAAGATATTATTTGAGAATGTATCATTACAAAAGTATTCAAAATTTCAAGAAATTTCCATTTGCATTCATACAAATATCCATTCAAATTCACAAGTTCATCATTCATAAATTCAAAGAAATATCATTCAAGTTACATTTTTGGGGGAAATTTACAAAAGGGATTACAATGTGAAATACGAACTACAATTGTTTTGTTTACAAAAAAGAAAGCAATGCTTCTTCTTCAAGTCTCTTTGCTTCGTCTTCAAGTAACTCATCCTCCTTTCTTGCCGTGACTTTTCTTCATCTTTCAACCTCACTTTGGTCGTCCAATCCTTATGCTCATAAAATAGGAAAAAAGGAAAAGGTTAGCAAACAATCAACATGTGAAAAAATTTCCAAGCAAGAATTAATGGTTAAAAGAAATTTTCATTTCATCATTAGGGTTTGCATTTGGAATCAGAAATTCAAAAAGGGTTTTCGATCATAGGCTATCTTCTATATTTTTCAAATCACAAAAGTGTAGGTTTTGGTTCACAAAAAGGGAAAAGAAATTTGGAACAAATTATTTGCAAAAGCAGTATCAAAACAGTCCCAATTGGCAAGCACATAAGCTAGGCAGACAAGAAAGCAAATACACAAAAGAACCTGCGAGTCAAAGCTGTCAAACCACAACAAAACAAATATACAAGCAAGCAAACTGCCAACAACAGCAAAATAGTGCAGCGGAAACATGTAACAATAGCAGCAGCAGCGATTGCAAGTCAGCGGCAGCACAGCAAACAAAAACAAACGACAACACATGTAAGATAGCAGTAATTCACAAACAATGCAAGATAGCAATGGCCCACAAAACCTTCACAATTATGTAAAAGCAAAATAGTTTTGCATGATCAAAAGATAAAGAGGAAAAGAGATAGGTTTAGAGAGATATCACCTAACCCAAAACAGTCCAAACAGCCTGCATAGTCTGCATAAGCCTGCCCAAACCTGAGTTTGTAAGTCACCAAAAACTCCAAAAACATTAATCCAAATTCTTCCCTCATACACCAAAATGACTAAAAACAGAACCTGCACTTTAAAAGCATAAAGACATCAATATGATAATGTTCAAAACTTTACTAATTCCCTTCAATTCCTACCCTTATCTCATTATAAGAAGAGACGTTGTTCCATTGAGATGGACAAAGATGTTACCAAGCCAAAAACCGAGAATACAGAAAATACCAGCTACACCACAAAGGCCAACACAAACCATATAGAACAATCTCACAGAAATTCTAGCTACACACAACACAACAAAAAAATGATACACAGAAAATACCAACAACCACAGTAAAGAGTCTAGAAAAAGAAAAGACAGAAGAAAGTTATGCCCAATGCCTCTTCACCAGCCCTGCATAACCTCTATTACAAACCACCATTTATCTTTCCTCAACCTGTAAAATTCCTCATTGAACCAACAAAAACCATATAGAACAATACAACACAAAATACCAGAAATCAGGGAAGAAGATCGTTCAAAAATCTGTGCAAAAAAGGATTTTTGCTCAAACCATCCTCTGTTTTTTACGCAAACTTCATAACAGGAAAAAAAGTGTAGAGAAAAAATTCAACATCATCAAACCTACAACAATAGCATTGCCATCAACATTTTCGCAACATCAACAACTGAAACAGACTTTCGTGATAAAGAAGAAAAATCAATCGTGATCAAAAGAGCTAAAGGGTAGCAGTCATACCTGGTTTCAAATCGAAGTCGTTAGCGGTAACTAACAAATTCTTTCCCTTTTCAAGAGCTTTGGCTCTAATTTCAAGATATATTATTCTTTTGCATGCTTGTTCGAACCGACTACCTTTCCTGAATATTATAAAATTCAGGGTTTAGGGCTATTGAGGGGTTTGGGTTTGAATCAGAAGAAGGTTACAGTCTTGAGAGGATCATGATAGAGAGATTGTTTGGGTTTTACAGTTAGCAGAGGCACGGGGAAAGAGGTGAGGGGATTTTTTACAGCGATGGAGAGAGTAGCGTTTGAGAGTGAGAGAGTAGCGATTAGGATGAGAGTCGTGTTTTCCGTTTGAGAGAGTAGCGATTGAGATGAGAACAAAATAGTGATTGAGGTTGGGGGAGAGAGGTTAGAGGCATCAAGAAAGATGATGGTTCTGTGCTTAGGGTTTTGCAAACCCGTGAGGAAATTTGAGAAGGGGGTGGGCCTTGGGTCGACCCGGTTCGGCCCAGACCCACTAGTTTTATTATTTTATTTCTTTTTTATATAATTAAAACTATTCATAACAAACTTGGGCCTTTATCACTCTTTGAACACCATCCCACACGAATTTCACACATATACCCCCTATTTTTACTCTCTCAAGTCCAATTATTTTATTTCTTATATATTTTTTTGTTTTGTTTTTTTTTGTTTTGAAAATAATAACTAATTTGATAAAAAAATATATACCAAAAATTTTGAATTAAGGTTTGATTTTATTTTAATTTTCTTTACTTGATAAAAATCTTAATAATAAATAATTTTACTAATTAACTTTTTATTTAGTCTTAAATTTTTTTTGTTTAAATTCTTCATGATAAAAAAATATACCAAAGGATATATATACATTCGACTTAATTTCTTTGTAATCAATTATTTTCTTCTCTAGAATAGGTTTTTATTTTTCTTCAAAATTTCTCACAAACAAAATACCAAAAACATTATTTTTCCTATTAGTTTTACTTTAATAGTTTGTTTTAGTTTAACTAACTGTTTATTTTTAATTCGATTTGGTTGTATTGATTGTTTATTTAGACTTTTATCGCATTGTCGATTTGATCCATCCCCATTTATAAATTTGTACTCCACATTCCTAAAAGCTTTGTAATAGCGTAAAATTTTAATTTCTGAAATTTATTATTTTCTTTAGGCTGTATAGTAATTAGGCGTGTATGGCAAGATTTAAAATCAATCGCTAGATAACCCTAATTAAGATAATTAACTTGAAAACAAAACACTTCTCACACGTGCACCTCTAGAGTAGCCTCGCTTGTTGCCTCGGAAAAACAGTCATGTCCCTCGAATATGGGACGCTTTAGCAAAACCCCTCGATTAAAGAAGATCGTAGTTCCTCGATAACCCTTAGATGTTGCCTTCGGTAAAATGATCTAGTCCTTTACGAAAATTGCTAAAGCGTCTTACAAGTTGCCTTCTATGACTATACGATGACCTGCGCTTGTCCTTTCACATCCAATGATAGGGCTTCTTACCAATCAATGGTAAGGTAGCAACATCTAAAGGAGGAGGAAAATAACAAAGACCTTTTGAGTAGGTAGTACGCACGAAGTTTCTTGCTCACAAACTAAAACCATTTCCACACTTACACTTTCAAAACATCATAAAAAAACAAACATCTCTTTGAACTATTTTCAAAACCAACATTTTGTATACATTCTTATAGAGACGAGAATCATTACAAAGTTTTCCAAAACAAAGGCATTTTCAAAATATTTTCAAACTTGCACCAAACATAAACAAACTTCAGACAATGCATTTTCAAAGTGATCAAGCAACTAAGAGCCTGTAGATAACTACATATGAAAAGAGTGCAAACACCTTCCCTTTTCATAACCTACCCACCGAACTCAAGAAAATATCTCAAAAGGTTTTTCCTTTTCTTTTCACCATTTCCTTTATTGGATAAAAGAAAAGTTGGTGGCGACTCTTGCTATCCGCAACAATTGCGAAAACACCTAAGACAATTCTCCCACCGTATTACAGAATTGGCGACTCTGCTTGGGAAAAGTCCTTAAAATTGGGGTTACCTTAGAGCTAGATCACATTTAATTGCTTTCATTGTTTGGTTTGTTTGCTTTACATTTATGGGTCTTCATTTGGGCTTATTTTGATCCTCTACCCGGATCGAGGAACATCATTAGGTAAATAGAAAAATTGTGGGATTGTATGGTGTAAACCGATATGGTTGAGATAATAGCTATGTTAGTGTGACACATTTGTGGGTACCTGTATCCCTTATGGCGAATTAAGGAGAATACGGGGCTGCTGTGTGGTGTCATGAAGCACTAACGAACCTTAGAACCTTTAATTGAACAACTTGGCCATTAGGAAGTAGTGACATAGCCAGCTTTGGTGCAGTCCGAAGTTGGTTGATACTCGATACTACACTCATTGAGATCAGACTTTCAAGATATTTCGGTCGCCAATAAAGAGGCTTGTGCTGAAACAATGCTCGATGAAGAAAGATCAATGATATTGAGATCCCCTAGAACCCGATTACTTTCTAGGATAGGTTGAACCAACTAAACTTCAAGAGGGTACTTACCAATGAAACCTCACACAATCCTAAACCTAAGGGCTTGTTTTCTTTGCTTGTGTATGTTTACTTGTACATAACATCATGACATCATACTATTGCATTTGCACTAACCATTTCAAGGATTTTGGGATTTATTTTTGTGCTGTTTTGTAAGACATGGTGTAACACCCGTAATTTAATTAATTATTTAATTAAATTATTTTTGGAATATTTGTGAATAAGTGTTATTATAATTGGATTTATTTTGTCAAATGGAGAAATAATAATATATTAGAGATATTATATTATTATGTGGTGAAATAATGTTAGAAGCTAATATTATTTAATGTGGACCTATATGGTGTGAGTGGAAGTAATAAGGGGGTGTAGGTTTTGAGCCCAATAAGGAATAATATAATAATATTAGGTTATTTTATTATTTGTGAGAAGAATAGAAGGAGGAAGCGGTAAGAAGAGAAATAAGGATTTAAGAAGAACGTGAAGCTGCTGGATTTTGAAGGAGACGACAAGAACAAAGATTCAACCTGGAAATTATAGACCGACCTTTGATCCAAGGTAAGAGTAGGGTTCTGGCTTTATAATTGGGTTCATCATATTTGATATGTGGGGTTAGAGGATTGTTGTTTTTGTTCTTGAATTGGATGATGTATGATGAATATTGATAAATTCTTGAGGAATAATGATGTTATGATGATGTGTAATCGATGTAGTATTATAGGTTAATGTTAGGTGATGATTTAGTATGTTTATAACGAGGTTTATAGGACTGTAATTAGATTCCCGTAGTGAAATTATAGAAGAAAACACAGAAAATTATGCAGAAAATCACAGGATGCGTCGACCTCAAACTGGACGAGTCAATGCAAAGAGGCTGTTAGACTCAGGATGAGTCGATGCATGGAGGGTTTGTGTCGATACATGATGAGTACAAGACTCAGGATGAGTCGACGCGAAGAGTGCATGTGCCGATACATGCTGTATTAAAAGCCAGAATGAGTTGATCCATAAGGAGGATGTGTCGACTCATAGTATACATATGAAGCAGGATGAGTCGATCGAAGGAGTTTTGTGTTGACCCATACTGAATAATTTTGACAGAATCAGTTTTTTTAAATAGCTGTAACTTGAGTTTTAGGATGTTGTTTGATATGTCATTCGAAGCGTTGATTAGCAAACGCGATGAACTCTATTCTAGAGGATTAAAATGATGATTAAGAGGTGTAATCCTAGTAACCAATCTAAGATTTATAATTAATTCTCGTAGATGACCGTTGTGCTGGATTTTGGACAGAATGATGAATTTTGAGATGTTAGAGGTTGCTGTTAGAATTATGACAGTAGGATTTAGTGACAATAATGATGTACAGTAGCAGGATAACAGTATGACTTACTGTAGTATTGATATGCAGCTGAGTATTAGTGAGATGTTATTAATAAAGTGGTGTTTGATAATTTATGATGAACAAATGATGTTTGAGAAATAAGTAATGTTTAATAAATTATTTTGAGATGTTGTTATTTTGAGATGATTGAGATGTTGTTGTTCTGAGTTGTTTATGAGATGTTGTTGTTCTTAGATGTTTATGAGATGTTGTTCTGAGATGTTTATGAGATGTTGTTCCGAGATGATTGAGATGTTGTTGTTTGAGATGATTGAGATGTTGTCGTTTTGAGATGATTGAGATGTTGTTGTTTTGAGATGTTATTAACTGAGTGTGTTATTACATTCATGTTGAGTCGCATACATTAAGATGAAGGATTGGAAAATTTTAAGATGAAGGCTATGCCTTGTTGATGCCTCTATTAATTGGCAAATTAGATTTTTGAGATGGAAGTTTTGCTCCAATGGTACCACATGCATTTGTATAGTTTTGAGTCGCATCATATGAATGAATAATGATATGTATTTGATGTTGATGAATGAGTATATATGTTGTAATTGTTGTTGATTATAAGATGAGAAGTGGTGATATTATTGATCTAATTTAACATATTAATTATCATGCCCTTTATTATATTGTTAGATATCTCACCCCTTCTGTTTGAATGTTGCCCATATATTGGTAACGTGCAGGTAATCGAGAGTGAAGGTTGTATACCTTCAATACATCGAGTCGGTGTCATTGCTCTGATATGTAACACTCGGGGGGATGAATGCTTGTTGATTTTTGATTGCTGATTTTTAGTTGTTGAACTTTAAATTGTTTATTTACTAAATATGAGATGTTTCGAAGTTGCTATTTTATTTAAAGATGTTATTGAAGAATTCGGCTGCGTAGTTGTTGAATTATTTTATTAAATATTCTATATTGATGGTTCATCCGATGTTTTATTAAAAGTGTTATATATCCATGATGAATGCAATGAATTTGTTAGAAGAATTTGTGACGTCCCGATTCGTTTGTATGAATGAAATTTTATAACTCTGATTTATTTTGGATAATTAGCTTGGGGTAGAATTGGGGTGTTACAAATGTCTTCCATGCGAAGAAATACCATCCGAATCAACCTTGTGAAAGTGCATCCTCAACTCAAGGAATTAGCATCAAGGGTTCCAATGATTCTCCATTCACCAATAAGTATGGTCGTCTCATCAACTTGGTTACAATAAACTTTGAAGAAGATACGGTACATGTGCTGTTCCAATTCTTTGATCCTAAGCACCATTGGTTTACATTTCCTGATTACCAACTAGTGCCTACTATGGAAGAAATTTCTCAACTCTTGGGAGTGCCCATTCTTGATCAATTACCCTTCATCGGTATTAAAAGAGACCCAAGACCTGAGGAGATTGCTCGAGCTTTACATTTGCAACGGTCTGATATTGTGGAAAATTGGGAAATAAGAAGTGGTGTTAAAGGGTTTAAAGCCAAGTTTTTGTTTGAGAAGGCTCAACAATTTTGGGAGGCTCTGGATTTGCAAGCTTTTGAAGAAGTAGTGGCTCTTCTAATCTATGGGATGGTACTGTTTCCTAACCCAGACCAACTCATAGATGTGAATGCAGTAAAAGTTTTTCTATCTCGTAACCCAGTACCTACCTTTCTTGGAGATATCTTGCACTCTCTTCACTCTCGCACCATGAAGAGAAGAGGAATTATTATGTGTTGCACTCCTTTGTTGGCTAGGTGGTTTATTTCGCACCTACCTCGATTTGTTTTGAATAATGAGCAAGGCATGAGATGGTTTAATAGGTTGATGTCACTCACACATTCAGATATTCATTGGTGTTCTTGATCTTTGGAGGACGTTATCATCATTGATTGTTGTGGGGAATTCCCTAATGTACCTCTCCTTGGAATTAGGGGAGGAATCACCTATAACCCTTGTTTTGCTTTGCGACAGTTTGGTTATGCTAGGAGGGATGGTCCTCATGATGCGCTTGTCCAAGGAACTGCATTTGACTATGAGAACGATGTCCAAGGTTATCGTCAGAGTTTCATACGAGCTTAGGGCATGGTGAAAAAAGTTTATAGCAAGACATTAGGGCATAAGAACTCCATTCCTTTGGATCCTTATATCAAGTGGGTGCGAGCTCGTGCTCAAAATCTCATGATGCCTTATGAGGCCATTCTACCTATCATCATGGAGCCTATTTCCGAGAGAGATGTTTCCTACATTATCCTTCATCATGACATGCTGACTACTCTCGAGGAGTTGAAAAGATCTTGGATTCAACTCAAAGGGGAGCGAGACACCTTTGAAACCCAGTTCTAGAAGATGGTTTTGGAGCTCACGAGACAACTTCATGAAGAGAGGAATTTGAATGCCTACATTGCACCGAAGAGGATGCGCTCATGGGAAGCTTGAGTCCTTTTTATTTTAGGAGTTTATTTTGTATTATCTTTGCTTCTTACATTGTAAGCCCAAGAGGCACCCCGTAACCGTTTGAACTTATTAATGAAATTAATGTTTGTTCTCTCTTTGTCTAAACAAATTTAAATCTTAAAAGCCCTTGAAATCATTTGCATACGCATTTCATGCATTATGACATAGGCAGGTTTTCAAGCACAGGTTTCCTCATCTTTCTAATGTTATTTCAGTATGATAGATATCGAGCAAACCGTGAAAGACTTCCAGAAGCAGAACTCTCAATTCCAAGAAACTCTGTTGACCCTGGCCAAGGGACAACAAGAGCTAAGAAGAAAACACTGATAAAAAAGAAGACTAAGAAGAAAGCACTGACCAACATGGGGAAAACGTTTAAAGGTCGCGTCCATCAAGTGCAAGTAGTTGATGAGTCATCCAAGGAAGACAAGAACCAAGATGAAGACACAAGGAGCACTGTGTTGGGGGTACAAATGATCAAGCATCTGAGGATCAAGACTACTTTGATGAACAATATCCACCGCCTGAGGATAAATACAAGAAGCTGGAGGATAGGTTGAAAGTTGTGGAAATTAAAGTCGTACATGTCTTGGATTTTGGTGATTTAGGCTTGGTACCTAGGGTTGTTATCCCACAGATATTCAAAATTCCAATTTTTGCTAAGTATGATAAAGTTTCATGCCCAAAGCTTCACCTGAGGTCCTATGTCCCAAGATACAACCGTATACCACTGACAAGAAGCTCTGGGTACACTTCTTTCAAGAGAGTCTGTTTGGGACTCATTTAGATTGGTTTTACCAATTGGAGGGTTCCAGCATTCATACTTGGGAAGATCTGGCCACTGCTTTCTACCGTCAATATCAGTACAATGGTGATTTTGCACCGATGAGAGTTCAACTTCAAGGAATGACAATGGGTACCAATGAAGGGTTTAAAGAGTACACAAAAAAAATGGAGGGACCTTTCTAGTAGAGTTCAACCACCATTAATTTACCGAGAGTTGGTGGACATGTTCATGGGAACATTAACTGGCCCATTTTTCAACTTGCTAATTGGGAGTTCATCGTCTGGTTTCACAGAGTTAATTCTGACTGGTGAAAGAGTCGAGAGTGGTATCAAGAGTGGAAAAATTCCCATGTCATCTGCTTCTACATCAAATGTTGGGAAGAATCCCTTTACAACCAAAAAGGAAACCAATGTCGTATACGGTTCAAGAAGTCATGTCAAAAAAGACTATCCCTAATTTGTTGATGCTTTTTTGATCTCTAATCCTCCATCTACTCAAAGACAACCACAACAAGCCAACCACCAAAGATATGAAGTTCCTAGAAGACAATTCACAAGGATTAATATGTCACTGTCCCAAGCCTTGCAACACCTGTTGAAGGCCATCTTGTTAACATTGTGTGATCCACCATCAAATCCAAATATTACATCACCGAAGTACAATCCAAATGCTAGGTGCGTGTATAATTCCAACAACCCTGGGCATGAAACTGATCAATGTTGGGCTCTAAAGAATAAAATTCAAGACCTGATAGACAATAAAACTATTTAGTTTAATCCACATACAACTCCAAATGTGATAACTGCACCAATGTAGGACCATGGCAAAGGTGTCAATGCAATTGATGACACTACTTTTGTTTCCTCCGTTGAGGATTTGACTACTCCATTGACTATTGTGAATGGAAATTTGCTAAGATCTGGGGTGTTCCCTGGTTGTTTGAAAGACTGCAATTGTTGTGTTGAACAAATAAATGGATGCAAATGGCTAAAAGAGGGTGTTCAACATCTGATAGATAGTCACGAGATCCTGTTTGAAAAAGTTCCTACCATCAAGAGTTTGACCAACAAAGCTGAAGACCTTTCCATAATAACAATCCTCAACAAGCCTCTTAGGATCTCCTCAAAGGGTCCTATTAGGATTTAAAATGAATCAACAATTGCTACCTTGATAATTATTGCTCTTGGGCTGATTCCTTACTCCTCCGACAATGCAGTCCCTTGGAATTACGGTGCTGAGCTTTACTATCATGGAATTAAGCAAGATTCCTGGATCAATAAGGACAATGTTGATGATGTTACAAATATTACTGGTTCTATCAAGGTAACAAAAACGGGGAGGATTTTCTCCTAACATTTCACCCCTAACTACTAAGACGGTGCATGTCCGCATTACCACTGATAAGCCTAGTACTTACACTAGGGTTAAAGAGAAAGTAGTTGAGCCTGCCATGACGGAGGCGCCATCCGAAGATGTTACCACTGAGGAACCTTCCACCCAAGAGATGGAAGAAATCTTGAAGATCATAAAAAAGAGTGATTTCAAGATAGTGGAACAATTGGGGCAAACCCCCTCCAAAATATCCATGATGTCTTTGTTGCTTTGTTCTAATGCTCATGTCCAAGCTTTAATCAATTTTTTGAATAAAGTGCACGTCCCTCAAGAGACCACAACTGATTAATTTGAAAACTGTGTGGCAAGTCTGACTGCCGATAATGGATTGGGGTTCTCTGATGCTGACTTGACACCAGTTGGAAGGAATCATAACAAGGCCTTGCATGTCCCTATTAAGTGCAAAGGAACTACCCTGGCCCATGTCCTGGTTTATACTGGTTCATCTCTAAATGTTCTACCCAAAGGTTCCTTGGACCGATTAGATTGTGAAAGTCTGGTGTTAAAACCAAGTGACATAGTTGTAAGGGCTTTTGATGGATCCAAGAGGATGGTACTCAAAGAAGTGGATATCCCCATTAAAATTGGTTCACAAGTTTTCAATTCTACCTTCTACGTGATGGATATATGTCCCACTTACTCTTGTTTACTTGGGCGCCCTTAAATACATGGGGCAGGGGCAATGACATCCACCTTTCACCAAAAGTTAAAGTACCCAGTCACGGGGAAAATCGTCACAGTTTGTGGTGAAGAGGAATTCATGGTAAGCCACCTCAATTCCTTCAGATATGTGGAGATGGATGATGAGTATATAGAGACTCTGCCAAGCCTTTAAAGTGGTTCCTCATATGGTTTCCGCCACTAAAATCTCTTCTGATATTCCAAAAACTGATGAAGTTGCACAAACAATAGTGTCATCTAAAGATGCTCGCACTGCGGTTGAAGACAGAAACAGTACAATTTGGGGATAACTCCCTGATATTCCTTTTAAAAAACACAAGTTTGGGTTGGGTTTCACTACCAAAGCTCAAAAAGAGGTTGCACGTGTGTAACGCGGTGGGAGAACTGACTTGGTTGTTTTGCGTTTGATCGCAAATGTTGCGGTTAGAAAGAGTCGCCACCGACTTTTCTTTTATCCAAAAGGAAAGGCTGAAAAGAACAAGAAAGACCTTTGAGATGTTTTCTTGAGTTCGGGGGGTAGATTATGAAAAGGGAAGATATTATCATCCTTTTCATCCATGGTTTTCCATGGGCTCTTAGTTACTTGCTAGATCACTTGCTTTTGTTTGAAAATGTTCTTAGTGTGGTTTTTGAAAATATGTTGTAAAGATGTCATCGTTTAGGCAAACTTTGTAATAATTCTCGTTCGTAAGAATGTATACAAAGTGTTGATCTTTTGTAAATGTTTTCAAGTTTGAAAGAACTTTTTTGAAAGTGTTGGTGTTTGTTTTAAAAGTCTTTCATGTTTATTTCCTCTTTCCTTTGACATTGTTATCTTACCATTGATTTGATAAGTAACCTTGTCTTTGGATGTAAAAGGGACGGGCATGGGTCATCGTATGGCCATGATTAGCAACATTGTAAGATATCATAGCATTTTCTTTAGGGACTAAGATCATTTTGAAAGGCAACATGGATAGCGTCATCGAGGGACTATGATCTTATATTTTTTGCTTATTTTTGCTAAGATAACTCACATGCATAATATGGCCATTTTTATAAGGCAACACAGTGGATTTACCCTAGAGGTGTATGTACACAAGTGTATTGGTTTACATGCTTGATTTGTCTTGATTAGGATTTTCTAAGCATTGATTTTAATCTTTCCATACAAACCCTAATTACTAGCATTTGTATATAAAGCATTAAATTGCTGAAATTAAAATTACTATGCTATTACATCATTAGGGGAGGGGTGTACAAATCACAAATGGGGAATTGCAAGAAATTGAATCTAAATAATTATTACAACCATATTGAATATTGTACCAAAATGAAGATAAATATAATGTACAAGGATGGATTTTTTGTTTGGATTTTGTTAAAGAAAAGTTTTGGTTTTAACCTAATTAACTAAAAGAAAATAATGAATTAAAAATAAGAAAAATAAAAACTAAGTTAATAAAAGAAGTTAATTTATTAAAGAAAACAAGTTTTTTTTAGGGTTTTTGTGAATTTAATTAAACTAGTAAATAAAATGAATTAAATAAAAGTCCTAAGTTTTACATTGATTTTAATTTACAAGAAAATAATATAATAATAATTAAGACTAATTATCTAAGTATTTTAAAAAAATGAAATTAATTTATTAAAGGAAATGCTTTTTTTTATTCTTTTAGTTATGAAGAAAAATAAACTAAATAATAAAAATAATAAAATATAAATATATTTTGGATTGTTTATTAATAAAAATAATAATAATAATATTAATAATAATAATAATAAAAGATGAAAATAAAATAAAAATAAAAAATAAAGTCAGGGAGGTTAGAAAGTGAAACAGGGAGTATTGTTAAGAAAAAAAGTCAGGCCCATGGGATGGAGGCCCAAGCGCTTCCTGAAACAAAAAAATGACAAAAAAAGTGAAAAAATGCAAAAGGCAGCGCGCTGGGTGTTAAACCCACGCCCTATTGGTTACCAGCGCACTGTCTTACCACTGGGGGGGCTATACATCTGTTAACATAACTGAAATGATAAATATATAATACAAAATGAGTCATGAATACACTTCATGTTCAACCTCCAGCCAAAGGACCTGTAACTTCATCATTTCTCAACCATTCATAAAAATTCCAACATCAAACTTGTTAGAAATTTTCTCACAATTCTGAATATATAAATAACTTAAGCTAATTCTAAAAAATAAGCATGAATTTCTAATGGTTCCAAATCCTGACCTAAATATTTCCAAAGGTTCAGATTCAAAATTCTAACTACTCAAGCAACAATAATGAAATCTAAGGACATGGTTAGCTTCAGGACAATGATATCTACATATTTTATTCACAAATAAACCATTAATGATGCTTGTATGAAGAGTTCAAAAGTCAGAAAACTCACATTGTAAGAGGGTATCGTGTTTTGAGTTTGAGCAGCTTTTTATGAGTTCCAATGATTGGGTTAGCTTCCTCAAGTTCCCAGGAAGCTAATGTGATGCTTGGCTTGAGCTGAAAGTGGCTGAGGAGTTCTAGAGAAGTCCAAGTGCAAAGCTCTATTTTTGAAAATGGAAGATGGTGCAAATGGTGTTACAGTCGTGTAACATGGTCAGGGATGAGTTGTATTTTATAATTAGAAGCTTTAGGAACCAAAAGGCTTGAAAACGCACGAGGGAGATCTGAGTTTTAGGTTTTTGGTCAGAATGTACAACAATGGTGATTTTTGATTCAGTTCTGAGTTCTTGTGTGTTTAAGGGTTTGTGTATGCGTGTGTTTTCTTGCAACCAACTTGTGTATATATATGGAAAAGGTTTGGATACTTGAGGTGGTCAGAAGTACAGGATCACATGTTTTGGCTTATTGGCTTGTTTTTGAAGTAAGGTTGACAAACATGGTTTCAATGCATAGTACAAAGCTATCTAGAGTGGTTACCAACTTTAAACATGCTTATCTGACTTTGTAGAGGAAGTTTGTGCAGAAGGAACAAGTGCAAAGCTCAATGCAAGTTGAATTTGCATAAAGCTTGCTTTATGTAAATGGCAATGGTGCCTTTGTGCCATTAATGGAAAATTATCTTGGATAAAGCTTGAATTAAATGAATAATAGCTCAAAATCAAGTGTAATCTTCTGATTAGGGAGAGATCTTGAGGTTTAGAGGCCTGCATTGCAAGATTGTGAAGCATAGGCTTCAGATTTGAATTCTTGTTCATCACAAATTTTGCCTTGTAAAATAACTTGAAACCCCGACTTATGGCCTTCGATTCTCCTTGCTCACAAATGATCTCAAGGAGTTCTTAGACATTTTGGTTACCTAGTAATGTGTTCTACAACCCCTCTTTGAATCACTTTTGCCAAATCCAAATGGAACTATGTGAAACTTGGGTCAGAAGTTAGGTCAAAATCCTGACCTAAAATGCTCAAAATTTCACTAAGTGTTTTAGTTTCATGACCATGACTTCATGGATTAATAACTTGAGATCCAAGAACTTCTAAGAGAATTTGTGTAAAGCAATGTTTTAGATCTCATGGAGATCTACAACTTTCATGTTGAAAGTTTCTTTTGAATCATCTGGCATCATGGTGAAAAATTGGCTTAAAGTTGTGAAAAAGTATGAAGTTTTCAACATTTTGAAAAATTTCTTTTGAAAACTTTAATTTTTCAAAATGAAATCTTGATTTTTTGATTTCTTGATGAATAAGTTTCATATTTTTACATGTTTTGATGAATTGTGATCTTTGACACTTGATTTTGACCAAAAAGTCAAAGTTTGACTTTTCAGTGTACAGTTGACTTTTGCTTAGTTAACTGAAAATCAACTATCAATCAATTGATCTTGAGGGATGTTTTGAGTATTGCCATTAGGTCAAAATGATTCAATTGAACTCTTTAGATCATATCTCAAACCAATTAACCATTTTCTAGGTCAAAAATCAGAAATTGCCCTTTTCTCAATCAAAACCCTAATTTTGACCATATTGCCCTTTTGATGATCTAATCAAATTTCTTGAGGAATTGTGGTCCAAACTTGATCAAATGATACATATGAGTTCATAATGTTGATATGGATCAAAAAAATATGAAGTTTGACTGTAAATTGGCCACAATTGACTTTTTCCCCAATATAGTTGATTTTTAGGTCAATTGCTCATTTGACTGAGCAAAAATGTGATCCAAGACTTGAAACTTGACATGAGAAATATTGAGGCTCCATAATGATCCATGAAAGTCATATGAGGCATTAAAATCTCAATTATACTTGTGCAATCTCAAACCCTTATTTCAGTCATCAGTGCTTAAGGAGGTGTCTTGAGTTGATCAATCCTTGTGCAGTCTTGACCTAAAGGAGATTCTGTGAGAAAATATTTGATAAATGAGAGGGTAAATTTTGGGATACAACAACTTCCCCTATTCAATATTCTTAAACATGAAGATTTAGATTGGCGGATCCTCCATTCGTGACTTGAAGGTGGAAGATGATTGGACACTAGAGTGCCCAGAAATTTGCACTCGGAGATGGATTGTGAATGGGCATATAGATGCCATTTGGAGGAATGGTGGAGATTTGTTGGAGATGGGCTTGTAGATTCCATTCAAAGGTGACTGTTGACAGACAATGAACTAAGTCTGAACTTGATTTCAACTGGAAAAGAATAAGAATAAATTTTTGGAGCGACTTATCTGAACTAGAAGAAGTCTTGTATGTTTTTTGACTTGGAAGAATCAAATTAAATCTTGGAGCAATTTATCTGAACCAGAAGTGTTCCTTTGGAAAGTATTAGGATAAACCATTGAGGGGTTAAAACTGAACCAAAAGATATCTTGAATATTCTTTAACTGGAAATAATCAGAGTAAATCTTTGAGTGATTTATCTGAACCAGAGAAAGTGTCTGCGAGAAAGAATCAGAATAAACCGTTGAGAGATTTATCTGAACCCGAAATGTTCCTTTGGAAAGTCTTAGGATAAACCATTGAGGGGTTTAAACTAAACCAAAAGAGATCTTGAATATTCTTTAACTGGAAAGAATCAGAATAAATATTTTGAGTGATTTATCTGAACCAGAGAAAGCATCTATGGGAAAGAATCAGAATAAGCCATTGAGAGATTTAAACTGAACCGGCAGGGATCTGGAGAAGAATCAGAATAAATCATTGGGATATTTATCTAAACCAGAAAAGGCGTCTGCAGGAAAGAATCAGAATAAACCGTTAAGAGATTTATCTGAACCCGAAGTGTTCCTTTGGATAGTATCAGGATGAACCATTGAGGGGTTTAAACCGAACCAAAAGAGATCTTGAATATTCTTTAACTGGAAAGAATCAGAGTAAATCTTTGAGTGATTTATCTGAACCAGAGAAAGCGTCTGCAGGAAAGAATCAGAATAAACCGTTGAGAGATTTAAACTGAACCGACAGGGAGCTGAAGGAGAATCAAAACAAATCATTGAGAGATTTATCTGAACCAGAAAAGACATCTGCGAGAAAGAATCAGCATAAAATTTTGAGAGGTTTAAACTCAACCGGCAGGAGTCTGAAAGAAGTATCTATTGTGTAGATGGTTGACCAATCCTTTCTTGGGAATTGATATGTAATTGAATTGCTGAAAATTTGACGATAGTTTTCTGTTGATTGATCTTTCCTAAAAAGATGAAAAGTTAGTTGCATGCAATGTCATGATGTATGAAATGCATGGTACAGTGATGTCCTCAAAATAAATTAGATCGTGTTGTATGTATATGTTCTGTCAATGCTATGATGTATGGATGTAATGTATGGACACGTTAATTATTATGCTGCAGTGTTGCTGGAGTCAGGGAATATAAATTCCTGAGCACTGTTGAGTGCAGGTCTTCTTGTTTTGAAGTGTTAATGAATTTCCATTTGTTAGAGAAATAAACTCTGTTGTGTAAGGGAAACGCCGTGTATTGCTTGTGGACCTTGTGAAATCCTGTTGGGAAATCTTGAGAAATTGGGCGAATTTTACTGAGGAATCTTTGGAGCTGTAACTGGAAGTTTTGTTCGGTATGGGATGTGAGAGAGTTTGATATCATTAAGCTGCACACTGTGGGGGATTTTATGGAATAGTCTAAAGACATTATCCTATTTCTTAAAGCCATTAGTGATTGTCTTTCTATTTTATGTTCCTCTTTTTTTTGTTCATTTGTAAACAGTAGTCATGTTCAAATGCATATGTTCAAAAATAAATCATTGGACGTTTTTGTAAACAAAACACAGAAATAAAGGAAAAACAGATAGTTTTGAACTTTTAAAGGGATATCTTTGTATTAACTTGAATAAGTATTTGTGTACAATGAGACGAACATTCTAGTAAGAGAATATCGTCGTAGAAAAATGAAAACTTGATATAAAGAAAAGATAGCTATGTGAAATAATACCATGGGGTTCCCATTCTGCTATAGCCTTCGTGTCTCTGAACATCTTGTCCACTTGCTGCCCTGTCCGAAGTTGATTGGATTGATTAGACCTGTTGAGTTTGTCAGTCGATGCTGAAGGTTGTCTGTAAGGTGATCCAACAGGGCATAGTCATACGCTTTAATTCCCTTTCCTGGACCACCCTTTTAGGTTTTTAGTCCATCGGGATACCCTTTTTTGCCCAAGCCACCCTTTCGGGTTTTCAGCTTGTCGGGTGTACAAATTTTTTTTGGTATTTTATCCCTAATTTTTGCCCGAACCTTATTGTTTCGCCGGGATGCCCTTGTTTTGCCTAGGTGTGTCAACCTAGCGGATCTCTTATGCATAGTATCTTTTGACTATGTCTGTGTTCACAGGGTGTGGAAGGTCGTTGCCATCGATAGTGGTTAAGATCATTGCTCCACCAAAGAATATGCTTTTGATCACAAATGGTCCTTCGTATGTAGGAGTCCATTTGCCCCTGTGATCACCTTGTGGTAATATGATGCACTTGATTACCAAGTCACCTACCTGATATACCTGACGTCTGACTTTCTTGTTAAAAGCTTTCATCATACATTTTTGGTACATCAGGCCATGAAAGACAGCCATAAGCCTCTTCTCATATATTAGGTTCAATTGGTCAAGTCAAGTTTGGATCCAATCATCTTCACTCAGCCCTGCATCTTTTATGATTCTTATAGAAGGTATTTGTACTTCGATAGGTAGAACAACTTCCATTCCGTATACCAAGGAGAAGGGAGTTTCCCCTGTTGATGTACACGTCGTTGTACGGTAGCCATGGAGAGAAAATGGTAGCATCTCATGCCAATATTTGTAGTTTACGGTCATTTTTTGTATGATATTCTTGATGTTCTTATTTGTGGCTTCGACAACACCATTCATCTTTGGCCGGTAAGGGGAAGAATTATGGTGTTGGATCTTGAATTACGCGCATAGTGCGGTGATCATAGTATTGTTGAGATTCGTACCATTGTTTGTGATGATTCTTTCTGGGATTCCGTACCGACAGATGAGATTCTATTTAATGAAATGGGCCACAACATTATTGGTAACGGAAGTGAAAGAAGATGCCTCAACCCATTTTGTGAAGTAGTCAATGGACACCAAGATGAAGCGGTGCCCATTAGAAGCTGTAGGTTTGATTTCTCCAATCATATTGATGTCCCACATCGCGAATGGCCAAGGAGAAGTCAGGACGTTTAAAGGAACTGGAGGCACATGTACTTTGTCAGCATAGATCTGACACTTGTGATAGGTTCGTGAATGTGGATAGCAATCTGCCTCTATGGTAGACCAGTAGTACCCTGCCCGCAAGATCTTTTTAGCCATCGTGTGCCCACTGGAATGGGTTCCAAAAGTGCCTTCATGTAGATCATCCATGATCTTTTCTGCCTCAACCTTGTCTATGCAATGAAGAAAAACAGAGTCGTGGTTGCATTTGTAGAGAATGCCATTACTGAGGAAGAACTTAGCCGAAAATCTTCTCAAGAACTTCTTATCATTGAATGAAGCTCCTTCCAGATACTCTTAAGCCTCAGGATACCTCTTAACTTCATGGAACCAAGGTTGGTCCACTACTTCTTCAGTATCGATCTCGTGATAGTAAGCTGGTTCGTCCATCTATTCAATGGTGATCTGGGGAGCCTCGTTACCCCACTTGAGTTTAAACATGGATAACATGATGTCTAGCGTGTCTGCTAGTTGATTTTCCTCTTGTGGAAAATGCTCAAAGGTAATTTCCTCGAAATGTGGGATTAATGTTAACACATATTCTTTGTAGGGGATGAGGTTAGGGTGCTTCGTGTCCCATTCTCCTTTGATATGACTGATGACTAAGGCTGAATCTCCAAATACACTTAGGTACTTGATTCCCAAATCTATGGCAGCTTTGATACCAAAAATACATGCTTCATATTCTGCCATGTTATTGGTACAGTTGAAGCAAAGTCTTGCAGTGAAGGGAGTATGACATCCTTCAAGGGATATCATTACAACACCTATTCCATTTCTGAGTGTGTTGCAGGCTCCATCAAAAACCAAGGTCCATCGGGATCCTTGTTCAGGTTTGTCATATGGTCTGAGTTCTTCACAATTGTTTACCATCATGATGTCTTCATTTGGGAATTCGAATTTCATGGGCTAATAGTCATCCACAGCTTGATGAGGAAGGTGATCGGCTAGAACACTACCCTTTATTGCTTTTTGGGTAGTGTACTGAATGTCGTATTCAGTCAAGATCATCAGCCATCTTGTTATTCTTCCCGAGAGGGTAGGCTTCTCGAATATGTATTTAATTGGATCCATCTTGGATATCAATAAGGTAGTATGGGTCAACATATACTGTCTCAGCCGGCAAGCAGCCCATGCGAGAGCGCAACAAGTTTTCTCGAGCAGTGAATATCTTGTTTCATAATCGGTAAACTTTTTGCTCAGGTAGTAAATAGAATGCTCTTTTCGGCTAGACTCGTCATGCTGCCCCAGCAAACACCCCATTGAGTTTTCCAAGACAGTTAGATACATGATCAAAGGTCTTCCCTCGACTGGCGGCATCAAAACAGGAGGCTATTGTAGGTACTCTTTGGTCTTGTCGAAGGCAGCTTGGCATTCATCATTCCATTTGACTACTTGATCTTTCTTCAGTAATTTGAAGATTGGTTCAAAAGTAGCGGTTAAGTGAGAAATGAATTTGGCAATGTAGTTAAGTCTTCCTAAGAATCCTCTGACTTCCTTCTCGGTGCGAGGAGCAGGCATTTCTTGTATTTCTTTCACCTTGGCAGGGTCCACTTCGATACCTTTACTGCTGACGATGAAGCCTAGGAGTTTACCGGACCTCACCCCAAATGTACATTTATTGGAGTTCAACCTTAGCTTGTATTTATTTAGCCTTTCAAACAGTTTCTACAAATGGTCAAGATGTTCCTCTTCAGTTTGAGATCTCGCTATCATGTCGTCCACATAGACCTCTATTTCGTGATGGATCATGTCATGAAATATAGCTACCATGGTGTGCTGATAAGTTACCCCGACGTTCTTCAACCCGAATGGCATAACCTTGTAACAGAAAGTGCCCCACTGTGTGACGAAGGTCGTTTTCTCCATGTCCTCATGTGCCATTTTAATTTGATTGGAGCCTGAGAAACCATCCATAAATGAGAATACTTTATGCTGTGCGGTATTTTCAACCAAAATATCGATATGGGGAAGTGGGAAATCATCCTTAGGGCTTGCCCTATTCAAATCTCGGTAATCCACACACATGCGTACTTTTCTGTCCTTTTTAGGCACTGGAACAAAATTGGCGACCCATTGTGGATAGAAGGTGATGGCTAATAATTCGGCGTTGAATTGTTTCATGACTTCAATCTTGATCTTCTCTGAAATGTCTGGCCGTATGCGAGAAACTTTCTGTTTTACCGGAAGGCAGTCTTCTTTTGTTGGTAGACGATGGACCACGATATCAGCATCAAGTCCTGGCATGTCTTCGTATGACCAGGAAAAGACCTCAACATAGTCATGTAGAAACTGAGTTAAACGCTTCTTGACACTAGGTTCCAGATTGGCACCCACCTTGACTTCTTTCTTGTCCTCTTTGGTACCCAAGTTAACTGTGTCCACTGGTTCTTCGTGGGGCTGTATGGTCCTTTCTTCTTATTGTAGTAACCTGGCTAGTTTCCATGTCACTTCACAATCTTCCTCACCTTCGTCTTCGGCTTGGTAGATTAGATTTTCAAAGTCACAAAAGGCCATAGCAGAATCGTTACCCATGGGGTCCCGAGTGGATGTAGATCTACATTATGAATGTGAGTGTGTGTAAGAGTAAAACTATCTTCAAAAGAAATAAAAAATGTAGAAAAAGAAAGACAAAGAGAACAAAGTTTGTATCCAAAAACGTTCATGATTCATTGATGACATATGAAAATGAAGTAATAACCCTTACAGATGGACCGTTGTGCCTCAGGTAAGACACAAGGTTTTAAAAGTCTGAATTGTTTAATTATTACAAGTCCGACAAAATTTAAAGACAATTACTGTTGGATAAAATTAGTTGGGACAAAATATTTAGCTTCCCAGTTGGTGAGTCCTCCATTGATAGTTGGGAGAATCCATTCTTCCAGGTCACAGTCATCATCACTATCCTCCACTACATTGACTCTGTGGTTGCTGATCTTCAAAGGTGGTCCCCCGGCACGAGTACGACGAACATCTTTCTGGGCTCCTGAAGTGAAACCCAAAACAAATTTGTCAGATTTGTAAGGGATATCCGGGAGTTGGCCCCAAATAGTACACCCACCTTCTTTGATCATTGCCTTGGCATCTTTCAGAGAAGACATCTTTAGCGGAGGTCTTGTAATCTTTGGGACTTGGGAAACAATTTTGGTTACTACCACGGTTTGTGGGACTTCCTCAAAATGCTGAAACAGAGTTTCAATGAATTCACCATCCAATTCCATGTATCTGAAGGAGTTCAAGTGACTGACCATATATTCCTCCTCTCCATGAACAATAATGATTTTTCCCTTGGTTCGGTATTTCAGCATATGATGTAATGTAGAGGTGACGGCACCATCGTCATGAATCCAAGGTCGGCCCAATAAACAGGAATATGAAGGGCGAATGTCCATCACGTAGAAAGTTGAATCAAAGGTTTGAGTTCAAACTTTAATAGGGATGTCCACCTCCCCATGCACCATTCTTTTTGAACCGTTGAAGGCCCTTACCACTATGTTGTTGGGTTTTAAGGTCAAACCTTCACAGTCGAGTCTATCCAAAGCTTTCTTAGGCATCACATTCAAAGACGAACCAGTATCAACCAGGACATGGGCCAAAGTTGTTCCCCTACATTCGACAGAGACATGCCATGCCTCATTGTGTTTCCTCCCTCTAGGTGTCAGGTCAGCATCCGAAAAGCCTAAACCGTTGTGAGTGGTCAAACTGGACACACAGTCTTGGAACTAATCAGCAGAGGTTTCTTATGGCACATGGGCAGTTTTAAGAAATTTCACCAAGGCCTTCGCATGAGCCTCAAAGCACAACAATAAAGCTAGCATAGAAATCTTTGACGGAGTTTGCCCTAGCTGTTCGACTATGTTGTAGTCGCTTCTCTTTATAATTTTCAGAATTTCTTCCATCTCTTTTTTGGAGGATTTCAGGATAGATACTGATTGCGCCTTCATTCAGACAGGCTCAACCAGAATGCCTTTGCCCCGAGTCTCGGTCGACTCAGTGGTATGGGTGTCAGTAGGGGTAACCATAGGGACTGTAGTAGTGTCAACAAGAACAGAAGCAGGGATGATCACACGACCGGTAAAAGTTTTCAGAGGAGCAATCTATGGGGAGAATACTCTTCCACTTCGGGTTATTTTGTTGGTTCCCGCAATGTTGCTAATGTCGGGGTCAGACTTCTCAAAAATCGAGTCTTCATCAGCCAGCCGAACCTGCTTGACACCGTGATAATAAACGTCGCCCCCATAGTTCCAGGGGACAATTTTATCTGATGAGTATGGGATTGGTCCTGGCATAGTAATTATCAGTGGAGTCACCTTAGGAACTGATGTAATCCTAATGGGTCTTTTGGTGGAGACCCTGGAAGGATTGGCGGAAATGGTTACTATTGAAACATCCTTGTAAGAAATGTCGGAACAAGAGTCTTTTCAAACAAATTCTCTTGGTCATCCATTAGGCGCTGGACACCCGCTTTCAATAAATGACAACCAGTTGGTAGGGATACACAGAGGTGGCAACTTTCGTCACATCCCATAAATAAACCGGCCTTCAAATAGTTCCTCTTGACAGTCATAAGAGGAGTAACAAGTTCATCAAAAACAGTAACAAACATATCATCTTCAACAGCGTTAACATCACGACCATGCTTGGGCGTAGGAGCGGTGATAACATTTGGGATCTCTTGAGCATCAAAATCAATTTCTTTTGCCTCAAGAAGGTCTTGCACCTTGTTTTTCAAAGCCCAGCAGTTGTTGGTATCATGGCCTGGACTTTCTGAATGGTAAGCACAACGAGCATTAGGGTGGTTATGAGGAGATGCGGCGTTGGGATTCTTCGGGGCTTCCTTCAAAGTTACCAGATTAGATCTCAATAAATGTGGCAAGACTTGAGACAGCGTCATATTTATCCGGGTAAATTGTCTTACCAGTCTTTCCGTTCTAGGCTGGTTGCTCCTTTGTTAAGTAGGTGCAGGCTTATGGATCATGACAACCCCTACCATTGGACGACGTTCAATTCTATCCTGATTCCTTTGAGGATACACAACACCAACATCTTTTTTCCCAATAAATGGTTTTCTCATGGCACGGGAGGATGCATCCTTTTGGATCTTCCCACTCTTAATCCCAGCTTCCACTCTTTCTCCAATCAAGATTAATTCAGTGAAGCCTGCTGAGGAGCTTGCAATTAGATGATTAAAGAAAGGACCGGACAGGGTACCCAGAAACATGTCTACTAGCTCTTTGTCAGATAAGGGAGGCTGGACTCTTCCTACTAAGTCCCTCCATTTCTGAGTGTAGTCTTTGAAACCTTCACTTGAAACCATAACCATACTCTGGAGTTGAGTATGGGTGGTAGCAAGTTCTTCGTTGTATTGATACTTCTTATAAAAAGCAGCAGAAAGGTTTTCCCAATTATGGACATTGGCCCTCTCGAGTTGATAGAACCAATCAAGTTGAGTCCCGGATAGACTATCCTGAAAGAACTGGACCCACAAATCTCTGTCAGCAGTGTGAGGCTGTATCTTCCTCACATAAGATCGGAGGTGCATCTTGGGACACGAAACCCCGTCGTACTTAGAAAACACTGGTTCCGTGAATTTTGGTGGAATAACAATCCCAAAAACCAAACCCAGCTCTTCGAAGTCCAGCCCGAGCACTTTCTGAATCTCCATCGCACTTAGACGTTCTTCCAGATGTTTGTATTTGTCGTCGGCCGGAGGATACTGTTCTTCAGAGTAATCCTCTTCTTCTTCTTCAGATTCTGGCTGGGCAATCACTTCCTTGTTTTTCCCTTCTTGATTGTTCTTTTCACCAGATGATGTTGTGAAGTCTAGGGTCCGTCTGTCTGGCTCTGGGAACCTTCTTCCTAGATTCAGAACCCTGATTGCTTTCTTTGCTTTCTTCTTCTTTTCTTTGATCAACAAAGTTTTCAAATCCTCTTGTCCTTTGGCTATAGTCAAGAACATTTGTTGAAACTGAGCATTCTGCGCCTAGAGATCTTTTACTGTCTGCTCAAGATCCATCTTACTGAAATAAACAATAGAAAGATAAGGAGACCTGTTGTAAGAAACCTTCTTATGTTATGATGAATGGCGATGCATATGCAAGTATTTCAAGGAAATTAGAGATTTAAATTTGTTTTAGACAAAAAAGGAACACACGTCATATTAATAAATCAAAGTTTGAGTACATCATGCCTCTTTGGGCTTACAAAGAAATACAAAAACTCTAAGATAAAAAGGTTGTACGCATCCTCTTTGGTGAGATGTAGGCGTTTAGACTCCGCTCCTCATGAAGCTGCTTGGTGAGTTCCAGAACCTTTTTCTCGCTGGTGTAGAATTGGGCCTCGAAAGTGTCTCGCTCCCCCTTAAGCTGTATCCAATCCCTTTGCAAGTCTTCAAGAGAGGTGGGCATGTCAGGATGCAGAATAGTGTATGGGACATCTACTTCCACAACAGGTTCTATGATAACCGGGAGAATGGAGGGGTAAGGCATCTCAAGACTTTGATACAGAAACCCTATCGTATTTTCAAGTCCTCAAGACACGAAACCCCGTTGAACTTGCTCGTTCTTCAATACAGATTGGGGAAGATGCAAAATAAACCATCTTTCCAAAAGAGGAGTACAACACATAAGGATACCTCTTTTCCGCATAGTGAGAGTGTGAAAAGAATGTAGGATGTCTCCTAATAAAGTAGGAATCGGGTTACGAGACATGAAGATTTTGACAGTGTTTACATCTATGAGTTGGTCAAGATTTGGAAACAAAACCATCCAATAGATGAGGAGAGCCACAATTTCCTCAAAATCTTGCAAGTCGAAGGAGTTCCAACAGTTTTGGGCTTTCTCAAACAAGAACTTGGCTAAGAGACCTTTGACACCACTCCTTGTTTCCTAATTAGTTGTGACATCAGATGGTTGCAGGTGTAGGGCTTGAGGAATCTCTTCTGGTTTTAGATATCTTTCCTTACCGTTGAAAGGTAGTTGATTGAGAATGAGAATCCTCAAGAGTTGGGAGAATTCTTCCAAAGTTGGCACAAGTTGATAATCGGGAAATATGAATCAATGGTGTAGAGGATCAAAGAACTGGAAGAGCACCTTCATCATGTCCTCATCAGTGTTGGAGGTAACCAAGTTTAGGAGGCGACCATGTCTTTCAGTAAATGGAGAATTTTAGGGAACCCTTGATGTTAACTCTTTAAGTTGAGGAGGGATCCTTACAAGATTGACTTGGATGGTTTTCCTGCGAATAGAATCCACGTCCTGCAAAACAGAACAAAGATAAATCCCAAAATCCTTGAAATGGTTAGTGAGTATGAGTATGATGTTTATGATGTTATGTGCAAGTAAATATATACAAACAAAATAAACAAGTCCTTAGGTTTAGGCTTGCATTGAGTCTCATAGGTAAGTACCCTCTTGAAGTTTAGTTGGCTCAAACCTGTCCTAGCAATAGTAACCGGGTTCTAAGGGAGCTCAATATCACTGGTTTGTTTTCTCGGGCATTATTTCAGCGCAAGCCTCTTTAATGGCGACCAAAATATCCCAAAAAACCAAACCTCAATGAGTGTAGTATCGAGTATCTACCAACTTCGGACTGCACCAAAGCCGGTCATCTCACTACGTCCTAATGGCCAAGTTGGTCAAGTAAAGGTTCTAGAAGCTAGTTAGTGCTTCATGACATCACTCAGCGGCCCCTTATTCTCCTTGACTACTCAAGGGCTACCGATACCCACAAATATGTCACACTAACATAGATATTTCTTATACCATGTCGGTATACCCCGCACAGTTTCCACAACGTATTGCTACTTACCTATAAGGTATCCCAAATCTGGGTAGAGGATTCAAACCCAAACAAAGAACCAAAATGTAAAGAAAACAAGTCAAACAATGAAAGAAAATAAATGTGATCTAACCCTAAGGTAACCCCACTTTTAAGATAGTCCCCAATAGAGTCTCCAGTTCTGTAACACGGTGGGAGAATTGACTTGGTTGTTTTGCGTTTGATCACAAATGTTGCGGTTAGCAAGAGTCTCCACCGACTTTTCTTTTATCCAAAAGGAAAGACTGAAAAGAACAGGAAAGACCTTTGAGATGTTTTATTGAGTTCGGGGGGTAGATTATGAAAATGGCAGGTATTATCACCCTTTTCATCCATGGTTTTCCATGGGCTCTTAGTTACTTGCTTGATCACTTGCTTTTGTTAGAAAATATGCTTTGTGTGGTTTTTGAAAGTATTTTATAAAGATGCTATCATTTAGGAAAACTTCGTAATGATTCTCGTTCGTAAGAATGTATACAAAGTATTGATCCTTTGAAAATGTTTTCAAGTTTGAAAGAATGTTTTTGAAAGTGTTGATGTTTGTTTTGAAAATAGTAAGGATGTTTTGGTTTGAAAATTGAGCAAGCAACTAGGAAAAATCTACCTACTCAAAAGTCTTTCATGTTTATTTCCTCTTTCCTTTGACATTGTTATCTTACCATTGATTTGATAAGTAACCCTATCTTTGGATGTAAAAGGGACGGGCATGGGTCATCGTATGGCCAAGATTAGAAACGTTGTAAGATATCTTAGCATTTTCTTTAGGTACTAAGATCATTTTGAAAGGCAACATGGATAGCGTCATCGAGGGACTATGATCGTGTATTTTTGGCTTGTTTTTACTAAGATAACTCACATGCATAATATGGCCATTTTCATAAGGCAACAAAGTGGATTTACCCTAGAGGTGTATGTGTGCAAGTGTATTGATTTACATGCTTGGATTGTCTTGATTAGGGTTTTCTAAGCATTGATTTTAATCTTTCCATACAAACCCTAATTACTAGCATTTGTATATAAAGCATTAAATTTCCGAAATTAAAATTACTACGCTATTACATCATTAGGGGTGGGGGTGTACAAATTACAAATGGAGAATTGCAAGAAATTAAATCTAAATAATTATTACAACCATATTGAATATTGTACCAAAATGAAGATAAATATAATGTACAAGGATGAATTTTTTGTTTGGATTTTGTTAAAGAAAAGTTTTGGTTTTAACCTAATTAACTAAAAGAAAATAATTAATTAAAAATATTGAAAAATAAAAACTAAGTTAATAAAAGAAGTTAATTTATTAAAGAAAACAAGTTTTTTTTAGGGTTTTTGTGAATTTAATTAAACTAGTAAATAAAATAAGTTAAATAAAAGTCCTAAGTTTTAAATTGATTTCAATTTACAACAAAATAATATAATAATAATTAAGACTAATTATCTAAGTATTTAAAAAAGTGGAAATTAATTTATTAAAGGAAGTGCTTTTTTTTATTCTTTTAGTTATGAAGAAAAATAAACTAAATAATAAAAATAATAAAATATAAATATATTTTGGATTGTTTATTAATAATAATAATAATAATAATAATAATAATAATAATAATAATAATAATAATAATAATAATAAAAGATGAAAATAAAATAAAAATAAAAAATAAAGTCAGGGAGGTTAGAAAGTGAAACAAGGAGTATTGTTAAGAAAAAAAGTCTGGCCCATGGGATGGAGGCCCAAGCGCTTCCTGAAACAAAAAAATGACAAAAAATGTGAAAAAATGAAAAAGGCAGCGTGCTGGGTGTTGAACCCACGCCCTCTTGGTTACCAGCGCACTGCCTTACCACTGGGGTGGCTATGCATCCATTAACTTAACTGAAATGATAAATATATAATACAAAATGAGTCATGAACACACTTCATCTTCAACCTCCAGCCAAAGGACCTGTAACTTCATCATTTCTCAACCATTCATAAAACTTCCAACGTCAAACTTGTTATAAATTTTCTCACGATTCTGAATATATAAATAACTTAAGCTAATTCTCAAAAATGAGCATGAGTTTCTAACGGTACCAAATCCTGACCTAAATATTTTCAGACGTTCAGATTCAAAATTCTAACTACTCAAGCAACAATAATGAAATCTAAGGACATGGTTAGCTTCAGGACAATGATATCTACATTTCTTATTCACAAATAAACCATTAATGATACTTGTATGAAGAGTTCAAAAGTCAAAAAACTCACCTTGCAAGAGGGTATCGTGTTTTGAATTTGAGCAACTTTTGATGAATTCCAGTCATTGGGTTAGCTTCCTCAAGTTCCCAGGAAGCTAATGTGATGCTTGGCTTGAGCTGAAAGTGGCTGAGGAGCTCTGGAGAAGTCCAAGTGCAAAGCTATGTATTTGAAAATGGAAGATGGGGAAAATGGTGTTATAGTCGTGTAACAGGGTCAGGGATGAGTTGTATTTGATGTTTAGAAGCTTTAGGAACCAAAAGGCTTGAAAACGCACGAGGGAGATATGAGTTTCAGGTTTTTGGTCAAAATGTGCAACAACGGTGATTTTTGATTCAATTTTGAGTTCTTGTGTGTTCTAGGGTTTGTGTATGCCTGTGTTTTCTTGCAAACAACTTGTGTATATGTATGGAAAATGTTTGGATACTTGAGGTGGTCAGAAGTACAAGATCACATGTTTTGGCTTCTTGGCTTGTTTTTGAAGTAAGGTTGACATATATGGTTTCAATGCATAGTACAAATCTATCTAGAGTGGTTACCAACTTTAAACATGCTTATCTGACTTTGTAGAGGAAGTTTGTGCAGAAGGAACAAGTGCAAAGCTCAATGCAAGTTGACTTTGAATAAAGCTTGCTTTATGTAAATGGCAATGGTGCCTTTGTGCCATTAATGGAAAATTATCTTGGATAAATCTTGAATTAAATGGATAGTAGCTCAAAAGCAAGTGTAATCTTTTGATTAAGGAGAGATCTTGAGGTTTAGAGGCCTGCAAATCAAGATTTTGAAGCATAGGCTTGAGATTTGAATTCTTGTTCATCATAAATTTTGCCTTGTAAAACAACTTGAAACCCCAACTTTTGGCCTTCGATTCTCCTTTCTCATAAATGATATCAAGGAGTTCTTGGACATTTTGGAAATCTTGTAATGTGCTCTACAACCCCTCTTTGAATCACTTTTGAAAAATCCAAATGGAACTATGTGAAACTTGGGTCAGAAGTTAGGTCAAAATTCTGACCTAAAATGCTCAAAATTTCACCGTGTTTTAGTTTCATGACCATGACTTCATGGATTAGTAACTTGAGATCCAAGAATTTCTAGGAGAAGTTATGTAAAGAAATGTTTTAGATCTCATGTAGATCTACAACTTTCATGCTGAAAGTTTCTTTTGAATCATCTTGCATCATGGTGAAAAATTGGCTTAAAGTTGTGAAAAAATATGAAGTTTTCAACACTTAGAAAAATTTCTAAGTTTAAAAACTTTGACTTTTCAAAATGAAATCTTGACTTTTTGATTTCTTGATGAACAAGTTTCATATTTTGACATGTTTTGATGAATTGTGATCTCTGACACTTGATTTTGACCAAAAAGTCAAAGTTTGACTTTTCAGTGTACAATTGACTTTTGGTCAGTTGACTGAAAATCAATTATCGATCAATTGATCTTGAGGGATGTTTTGAGTCATGCCATTAGGTAAAAATGATGCAATTTAACTCTTTAGATCATATCTCAAACCAATTAACCATTTTCTTAGTCAAAAATCAAAAATTGCCCTTTCTTAGTCAAAACCCTAATTTTGACCATTTTGCCCTTTTGATGACCTGATCAAATTTATTGAGGAATTGTGGTCCAAACTTGATCAAATGATATATATGAGTTCATAATGTTGATATGGATAAAAAAATATGAAGTTTGACTGTAAATTGGCCACATTTGACTTTTTCCGCAATACAACTGATTTTTAGGTCAACTGCTCAATTGGCTGAGCAAAAATGTGATCCAAGACTTGAAACATGACATGAGCAATATTGAGGGTCCATAATGATCCATGAAAGTCATATGAGGCATTAAAAGATCAATTATCCTTGTGCAATCTCAAACCCTAATTTCAGTCATCAGTGCTTAAGGAGGTGTCTTGAGCTGATCAATCCTTGTGCATCTTGAACCAAAGGAGATCCTGTGAGAAAATATTTGATAAATGAGAGAGAAACTTTTAAGGTACAACAACATGCTCGCATAGGAAAACCGCCTCTTCGCATTGGTAATCATGAGGTGAATGCTATTGAAGACTCTGAGGATGACTGCGACTTCGATGAATGGATTTACCCGACTATCGATGAAGGACTCGACAACTGGCATGCTAAAGATTTCATCCCCGTCTCCTTCAACGAGGAGTAATCACCTTTTACGTATTTGTAAATTCAAGAAATTTTGTGTGTAATTTCAATTCCAAATAATGACTTTAATCCACGTGCCTTTCCCGGGGCACCATGGTCCATTTATTAAGGGTTTATTCATTGCCATATGCCTTATGATCATTCAATGAAAATGTTGGACCTTTTGCATTAAAATTTTGCGCTCGTTGTCTTACTTTTCTTATTTTAATTTTCAAAATAGTCATGTGTCTTACATGCACACACACACACACACTTACAGATCCTCATCCACTCTGTATCTCATTGTCAATGACTCTGCTATTGCCAGCTATGACTTTGCACATCCAATCTACCCAGTCGAAGACGAAGGTGAAGAAGATTATGAAATACCAGAGGAACTAGCCAGACTTCTGATCCAAGAGGAGAAGGCTATTCAACCTCATGAAGTTCCAATTGAGGTGATCAACCTAGGTACTGAGGAAGACAAGAAAGAGGTCAAGATCGGCACTAACTTGGAAGACAATGTCAAAGACAGATTGGTACAAATGCTACATGACTATGTTGAAGTGTTTGCTTGGTCGTATGAAGATATGTCATGTTTGGATACTGATATAGTGGTTCATCGTCTACCAACAAAGGAAGATTTCCGCCCAGTCAAGCAAAAAGTGCGTCAATGCGGCCAGACATGTCTGAAAATATAAAAGCTGAGGTAATGAAGCAATTCAATGCAGGTTTCCTAGCGGTGACATCGTATCCTCAATGGGTGCAAAATGTGGCCCCTGTGCCAAAGAAAGATGGGAAGGTTCATATGTGCGTAGATTATAGAGATTTGAATAGGGCAAGCCCCAAAGATGATTTCCCACTAACGCATATTGACGTTTTGGTTGACAATACAACTCCAGATAAAGTCTTCTCCTTTATGGATGGTTTCTCCGGCTATAATCAAATCAAGATGGCTCTCAAGGATATGGAGAAGACCACCTTTGTTACACAATGGAGCACCTTTTGTTATATGATCATGCCCTTCGGTTTAAAGAATGCAGGGAAACATACCAACGAGCTATGATAGCCTTATTTCATGATATGATTCATCATGAAATAGAGGTCTATATAGACGACATGATTGCAAGGTTGCAGACTGAAGAAGAACACCTTGATCACTTACACAAGCTATTTGAAAGGCTGAAAGAATACAAGCTGAGGCTGAACCCCAGCAAGTGTACCTTTGGGGTAAGGTCTGAAAAACTCCTAGGGTTTTTCGTCAGTGGCAAAGGTATTGAAGTCGATCCCGCGAAGGTCAAAGCTATCCAAGAAATGCGAGCTCCCCATTCTGAGAAGGAGGTCAGAGGTTTCTTAGGTCGACTCAATTACATCGCCCGATTCATATCTCACTTAACTGCCACTTGTGAGCCACTCTTCAAGCTGCTGAAGAAGGATCAGGTAATCAGATGGAATGACGACTGCTAAGTAGATTTTGACAAGATTAAAGAATACTTAAAATAACCTCCAATCCTGATGCCTCCAGTTGAAGGAAGACCTATGATTATGCACTTGACTGTATTAGAGAATTCAATGGGGTGTGTGCTGGGCCAACATGACGAGTCCGGCCGAAAAGAGCATGCAATATACTACCTGAGCAAAAAATTTACCGACTTTGAAACAAGATATTCATTTCTCGAGAAAACTTGTTGTGCTCTGGCATGGGATGCTCGCCAGATAAGACAGTAAATGTTGACTTACACCACTCTATTGATTTCTAAGATGGACCCTATCAAGTATATCTTCGAAAAGCCAGCTCTCTTCGGCCGAATAGATAGATGGAAAATGACTTTGACTAAATATGATATCCAGTACACTACATAAAAAGAAATCAAAGGAAGTGTATTGGCAGATCATTTTGCGCATCAAGCTGTTGACGACTACCAATCTATGAACTTTGAATTCCCGGATGAGAATATCATGCTAGTAACTGACTGCGAAAAGCATGGACCGTATTACGGACCTGAACAAGGATCCCGATGGACTATGGTTTTTGATGTAGCTTCCAATGCTTTGGGTAACAGAATTGGTGCAGTGATTACTTCTCCCTAAGGTTTCCATACACCTTTCACCTCTAGATTGTGCCTTGGTTGTACGAACAACACGGTTGAATATGAGGCATTCATTTTGGGTGTAAAGGCTGCCATTGACCAGAGGATCAAGTTCTTGGACGTATACAGATATTCTGCTCTAGTAATCAGTCAAGTCAAGGGACAGTGGGATACTAAGCACCCTAACCTCATTCCCTATAATAGTTTATGTTAACCCTGATCCCATACTTCGAGGAGGTCACCTTCGAGCACTTCCCTAGAGAAGAAAATTAGTTAGCAGATGCCTTGGCGACAATTTCGTCCATGTTCAAGGTCAATTAGGACAATGAAGCTCCTAGAATTACAATTGAAAGATTTGACAAACCAGTGCACTATTGCGAGCTTGACACAGACGAAGAGAAGCCTTGGTACCATGAGGTGAAGATATATATTGAAGCACAAGAGTATCCTGAAGGAGCTTCCATCAATGATAAAAAAAATTGCGAAGATTTTCAACCAAAATTTTCCTATGCAATGGAATCCTGTACAAACGGAACCATGATTCTACTCTACTCTGGTGTCTAGAAAAGAAGGAAGCAGAGGAGATGATGGAAGAGATGCATGATGGTATCTTTGGGACTCACTCTAGTGGACACACTATGGCCAAGAAGATTCTAAGGGCTGGTTATTATTGGTCGACAATGGAAACTGATTGTCACCATCACTCGAGGACTTTCCATAAGTGTCAGATCTATGCTGACAAGGTCCATGTGCCTCCAATTCCTTTGAACATCATGACTGATCTGTGGAGATTTGCAATGTAGGGCATTAACATGATTTGAGAGATCAAACCCACTGCTTCCAATGGACATCGTTTCATCCTTGTTGCCATTGACTACTTCACCAAATGGGTCGAAGCTGCTTCATTTGCCTCAGTCACTAAAAATGTTGTATCCAGATTTATCAAGCATAGCCTCATATGCCGTTACAGTATCCCCAAAAGGATCATCACTAACAACAGAACCAATCTCAATAATGCTATGATTACGAAACTCTGCACGCAGTTCAAAATCAAACATTACAATTCTTCTCCATATAGGCCTAAGATGAATGGCGCAGTGGAAGCTGCCAATAAAAATATCAAGAAGATTATGCAAAAGATGGTAGTAACCTACGAAGACTGGCATGAGATGCTTCCATTTTCACTTCATGGCTATCATACTTCAGCTCGAACGTCAACTGGGGAAACCCCTTTCTCTTTGGTCTATGGCATGGAAGTTGTCCTGCCTGTCGAAGTCCATATTTCTTCCCTAAGGATTATGAAAGAGGTGGATCTAGGAGAAGACGAATGGATTCAGACTAGGTTGGATTAGTTGAACTTGATCAACGAGAAAAGACTGGCTTCTGTTTGTCATGGACAAATGTATCAAAAGTGTATGGTCAAGGCTTTCAACAAAAAGATCAAGCTTTGAGTATATCAGACTGGCGACCTGGTAATAAAGAGCATCATTCTCCCACAAGGCGATCCCATAGGAAAATGAACTCCCACATACGAAGGGCTATTTGTTATTAAGAAAGTCTTCTCTGGTGGAGCCATGATGCTGACTACTATGGACGACGAAGACTTCCCACATCCCGTGAACGCTGATATAGTTAAAAAATACTACGCATAAAATGACCCACTAGATTGACATACCTAGGCAAAAATAAGGGCACCCCGATGAACCAAGAGGGTTCCGGAAAAAGTTAGGGATATATACAAAAGATTATACACCCAGCAAGTCGAAAACCTGAAAGGGCGACTCGGGAAAAAATGGGTATCCTGGTGGGCTGAAAACCCGAGAGGGCGGTCCAGGGAAAAGTTAAGGATTAAAGCGTATGACTAGGTCCCATGGAATTTCTACAGCCTGTTTATTGCCAAGGTCCAAATTCAATGGTACAAGATCAATCCAATCAACTTATTTCAACGACAAGAGATGATGTTCGAAGACATAGGGGAAATTGCAAAGTTGGAACACAATAAGATCACTTCCACATGGTTGTTCTGTTTCCACTTTGTATTCTTTTCATTTATTTCAAACATTTCCTCTTACTAGGATCTCTGTCTCTTTGTACAAAAATGTATATTCATGGGCAAAACATCAATACAAATATACTTTGAAGTGCAAACTTTTTATTTTTTCTGTTTTGAGTGAAAAAGCGTCCAATGGCTAAAGTTGAATGAACATATGCATATGAGCATGATTAATTTTTAACGAATATATGAAAATAGTAATAAGTATCTCCTTAAGGATTTGAATTATCCCCACAGAGTTTCCTTAAATAAAATTATCCCCGTAGACCTGGATTCATGCCATCCCCAGCCAGAGTTTTCAATCTTTTGAAAAATGTCTCCCCAACCAAGTTTGTTTAAAAAGAAATCTCGTGGAGTTCTTCCTAAAGAAAACACTTCTCCAGCAGGTCGTCAAATATTCTCTTCAACAAGGTTTATTTCTCCAACAAACTGCAAAATCCCCAGCTTGAGTTTGCTTCTCGGACTATTACAAATCGAAAAACGAAACCCCTTAACCCCCGACAGAGTCATTACAATCCCTAATGGAGTCGTTATTATCCCCTAAAGTGGATGTGAAGCCTGGAATCGACCAGATAACAGTTGACTCCATTCCTCCAAATCAAGTTACTGCGAAGCTTATACCCGACCATATACTAGTTCAACTTCATCCCATCCAAACTAATAACTGTGAAACTTGGACCCGGCCAGATAATGGTTGATTCAATTTCTATAAAGCTTGGACCCGACCATATAAAAGTTTGAGTTGCTGAAACTTGGACCCGACCAGACAATAATAAATCTCATTTTTAAGTTACTAAAGCCTAGATCCGACCGGATAATAGTTTAATTTCTTCAATTACTGTGAAGCCTGGACCCGACCAGATAATAATTCAACTTCATCCTTTCTAGCAAGTTACTGTGAAGCCTGGAATCTGACCAGATAACAGTTAATTTCATCTAAGTTGCTATGAAACCTGGAATCCGACCAGATAACAGTTTAACTTCTTCAATCGCTGCAAAGCCAGGAACCCGGCCAAATAACAACAACTCACTAAAGGCTGGACTCGACCAGATGACAATTTGATTTCTTCTAGATTATTGCAAAGCTTGGACCCAACCAGATAATAATTCAACTTCACCCTTTCAAGCAAATTACTGCGAAGCCTGGAATCCGACCAGATAACCATTCGAGTTGCTGAAACTTGGACCCGACCAGATAACCGTTCGAGTTACAACGAAAACTGGACCCGACCAGATAATAGTTTAACTTCTTAAAAATAACTAACAAAACTCCTCTTCCCTAATAGAGTACGCCACTTCCCCAAGTGAGTTTGCTGCAAATCCTGGATTCCGACCAGATAACAGTTAGCTTTATTATCCCCAGCAAGTTGTTGCCAAGCCTGGATTTCGACCAGATAATAGCTAACTTTCAAATACCCAGTAGAGCAATGGACAACTAAAGCTATTGGACTCTATTCCCCAAGCAGAAATCAACACTCTCCATAGGGTTTCCCTCAAGAAAAGTCAATGTTCCCCAATGAAGTTTTCCTCAAACAACAAGAAAGGAATTCCCAGCGAAAACATTCTAGACAAAGTTTAAAGATACACGTACCCTTCAACAGTAGTCCGAGATTTAACTCCCCATGGCTCCCCATCATTTTTCAAGGATTTATTTTCCAAGACAAAGATACATTTCAACAATATTTCACATTCATACATCATATTACATACATGATAAATGCATACAACATAGTCTCATTTATTTTGAGAACATCATCGGGTCATGCATACATCTGCATGCAACTAACCCTTTTCCTTGAAAGAAAAGTCAATCAACAAAACAAAAGTCTTCTTCTGGATAGATTAACCTCTTCCAGTTAATAATAGGCAATCAACAGTCCTCTTCTGGATAGATTCACTTCTTCCAATTAATGATAGGAGAATCAAGGACTTCTTATGGTGTAAATTTATTCTCTTCCAGTTATCAACAGGCAAATACCACCAACATTTCTCTTTGGTCAGATAAAGATCAATACCCGAAATAGAACAGGGAAATTATCTTTATTACCAATGGTATGAACTCCCGAAACAGGACGGGTTTACCAACAAACTGATTGTAGATCAATTCTTGAAATAAGACGGGGCGACCATTTACATGTCAAACGCTTCCTTTAAAACCTCTGTTGGTTCAGTTTAAATCGACAAATGATTTATCATGATTTTGTTTCGGTAGACATTTTCTCTGGTTCAGTCAAATCGACCCTAAGATTTTTCTGATTCTTATCCAGACAAAAACAAATACAGACATCTGTTGTTTCGGTATAAATTGACCAAAGATTTACCCTGATACTCTTCCATTTCTCTATCAACAGTCACTTTTGGATGGCATCTATAAGCCCATCTCTGACGATTCTCAACCACTTCTAGATGGCATCTATAAGCCCATCTCCGAAAACATTATGTCACTCTCCAAATGGCATCTATAAGCCCATTCCCAGTATAATAAATCCAAAGTGTTACTTCTTGCACAAGCGAGTGCATATTTCTGGGCACTCTAGTGTTCAATCATCTTCTACTTTCAAACTACAAACGACAAACATGCCAATCTAACTTTTCAAGTTTAAGAAGATTGAACAAGGGCAGCCGTTGTACCCCAAAATTTTCCCTCCAATTTTTAATTTAAGATGTTCTCCTAGGGTTTCTCAAATACTCAAACTGGCTCAGGGTTTGATCAAACAGACTCTCCTCCTAAGCATTGAGTCAATATCTAGGGTTTGGTATTTCTAAAGAAAAATTGAGTCTTCAAGGTTTCAGATGGTCTTCATGGTTCTTCCTGTATTCTCAAGGACACTCATGCCAAGTTTCGAGATTTGAATTGCAAGTTTGCTCAGTCGATAACTCAGATGACTGAAAATCAACTGCATTGATTAAAAGTCGACCTTTTCAAGATAAAATTAAAAAAATAGTAACTTCGTTATTATCCGATATTTTTGAGTGATTCTTTTTGTGTATAACTCTCATTGACGTCATCTCCAACTTCTCTTTACAAGTCAAGAGCCGATTGTGTGTGAAAGATCATCAGAAATTCGAATACTTTAGAGGTCACTTTCTAGATTTTGACCTAATCTCAAGTAACTGTTGCCCGATATCCAAAAATCATAATTTCCTCAATTTTCAAGATCTTGAGATGATTATTTTTGCATATTGTCCTAAGGAATGTCATCTACAAACTTCTTTAAAGGTCGGAGTCAATTATTACTTTGAATGATATGGAATTTATTGAAAAATTACAGTTCATGTTTTGCTGGATTTTTTTTAAAGCGTCGTTTGATTATGTGCATTGAAGTACAAACGCAAAAGTGTGATATTTTTTTACTTGCATCACAATTCAGGATTCAAATATCATTCAAGTTTCAATTCTAATTCAAAGAATTCAAATGGTGGATAAGGAGAATATGATCAAAGTCATGATTATGGATTGAACATGGAAAGGCTAAGTAAAATTCAAATGAAAATGGGAAGAGAAAGATATTATTGGAGAATGTATCATTACAAAAGTATTCAAAATTTCAAGAAATTTCCAAAGGCATTCATACAAATATCCATTCAAATTCACAAGTTAATCATTCATAAATTCAAAGAAATATCATTCAAGTTACATTTTTGGGGGAAATTTATAAAAGGGATTATAATGTGAAATACGAACTACAATTGTTTTGTTTACAAATAAGAAAGAAATGCTTCTTCTTCAAGTCTCTTTGCCTCGTCTTCAAGTAACTCGTCCTCCTTTCCCACCATGAATTTTATTCATCTTTCAACCTCGCTTTGGTCGTTCAATCCTTATGCTTATGAAATAGGAAAAAAGGAAAAAGTTAGCAAACTATCAACATGTAAAAAAATTTCCAAGCAAGAATTAATGGTTAAAATAAATTTGCATTTCATCATTGGGGTTTGCATTTGGAATCAGAAATTCAAAAAGGGTTTTCGATCATAGGCTATCTTCTCCTATTTTGCAAATCACAAAAGTCTAGGTTTTGGTTCACAAAAAGGGAAAATAAATTTGGAACAATTTATTTGCAAAAGCAGCTAGGAAAACAAGAAAGCAAATACAGAAAAGTAGCTGCGAGTTAAAGCTGTCAAACCACAGTAAAACAAATATACAAGCAAGCAAACAGCCAACAACAGCAAAAGAGTGCAGCGACAACATGTAACAACAGCAGTAGCAGCTAGCAGCAGCAGCGACTGCAAGTCAGTAGCAGCGCAACAAACAAAAACAAACAGAAGCACATGTAAGATAGCAGTAATTCACAAACAATGCAAGATAACAATGGCCCACAAAACCTTATGTGTCATCATTTTCCCTGAAAATGCTAACCCTTCAGAATTATGTAAAAGCAAAATAGTTTTGCATCATTAAAAGATAAAGAGGAAAAGAGATAGGTTTAGAGAGATATCACCTAACCCAAAATAGTCCAAACAGCCTGCACAACCTGAGTTTGTAAGTCACCAAAATCTCCAAACACATTAGTCCAAATACTTCCCTCATATACCAAAATGACTAAAAACATAACTTGCACTTTAAAAGCATAAAGACAGCAATACAATAATGTTCAACACTTCACCAATTCCCTCCAATTTCTACCCTTATCTCATTATAAGAAGAGCCATTATTCTATTGAGATGGAGAGAGATTTTACTAAGCCAAAAACCGAGAATACAGAAAATACCAGCTACACCATAAAGGCCAACACACACCATATAGAACAATCTCACATAAATTCCAGCTCACACAACACAGTAAAAAAACATGATACACAGAAAATACCAACAACTACAATAAAGAGGCCAGGAATAGAAAAGACAGAAGAAAATTTTGCTCAATGCCTCTTCACTATCCATGCATAACCTCTATTACAAACCACCATTCATCTTTCCTTAACCTGTAAAATTCCTCATTGAATCAACAAAAAACGTATAGAACAATACAACAAAAAATACAAGAAATCAGGGAAGAAGATCATTCAAAAATCTGTGAAAAAAGGATTTTTGCTCAAACTGTCCTCCATTTTTTACGCAAACTTCATAACAGAAAAAAAGTGTAGAGAAAACATTCAACAACTTCAAACCTATAACAATAGCATCGCCATCAGCATTTTTGCAACATCAACAACCGAAACAGACTTTCGTGATAAAGAAGAAAAATAAATCGTGATCAAAAGAGCTGAAGGGTAGCGGTCATACCTTGTTTCAAATCGAATTCGTTAGCGGTAACTGATAGATTCTTTCCATTTTCAATAGCTTTGGCTCTAATTTTACGACATAGTATTCTTTTGCATGCTTGTTCGAACCGATTGCCTTTCATGAACATTATAAAATTTGGGGTTTAGGGCTATTGAGGGGTTTGGATTTGAATCAGGAGAACGTTACGGTCTTGAGAGGATCATGAGAGAGAGTGTGTTTGGGTTTTACAGTTAGCAGAGGCACGGGGAAAGAGGTGAGGGATTTTTTTACAGTGATGGAGAGAGTAGCGTTTGAGAGTAAGAGAGTAGCGATTAGGATGAGAGTTGTGTTTTATGTTTGAGAGAGAAGCGATTGATACGAGAACAAAATAGTGATTGAGGTTGAGGGAGAGAGGTTAAAGGCATCAAGAAAGATGAAGGTTTTGTGCATAGGGTTTTGCAAACCCGTGAGGAAATTTGAGAAGGGGGTGGGCCTTGGGTCGACCCGGTTCGGCCCAGACCCACCAATTTTTTTATTTTATTTCTATTTTATTTAATTAAAACTATGCATAAAAAACATGGGCCTTTGTCACTCTTTAAACACCAGCCCACGAATTTCACACATACACCCCCTATTTTTACTCTCTCAAGCCCAATTCTTTTGTTTCGTATATATTTTTTTGTTTTGTTTTATTTTGTTTTGAAAATAATAACTAATTTGATAAAAATATATATATATACCAAAAATTTTGAATTAAGGTTTGATTTTATTTTAATTTTCTTTACTTGATAAAAATCTTAATAATAAATAATTTTACTAATTAACATTTTATTTAGCCTTAAATTGTTTTTTTTTGTTTAAATTCTTCATAATAAAAAAATATACCAAAGGCTATATATATTTGATTTAATTTCTTTGTAATCAATTATTTTCTCCTCTAGAATAGGTTTTTATTTTCTCTTAAAAATTTCTCGCAAACAAAATACCAAAAACATTATTTTTCCTATTAGTTTTACTTTAATAGTATGTTTTAGTTTAACTAACTGTTTATTTTTAATTCGATTTGGTTGTATTGATTGTTTATTTAGACTTTTATCACATTGTCGATTCGATCCATCCCCATTTGTAAATTTGTACTCTCCATTCCCGAAAGCTTTGTAATAGCGTAGAATTTTAATTTCCACAGTTTACTATTTTGTTTAGGTGTTATAGTAAGACGTGTATGGCAAGATTTAAAATCAATCGCTAGACAACCCTAATCAAGACAACTTATATTGAAAACAAAACACTTTTCACACGTGCACCTATAGGGTAACCTCACTTGTTTCCTCGGAAAAAGAGTCATGTCCCTCGAATATGGGACGCTTTAAGGTATGAAATTTGAACCTTAATAAAGTCCATATTGAAAATAGAGAAAGATTCAGTCTAAACCAATCCGCTCTACCCACAAGACACAACTGCATGTGGCTCACATCTTTAGCTATTAAATGTTTTTAGATTTGCCAAGAAAAATAAGTTTTAGTTTTAATGCAAAGATGTAAAAAGGAAAGAAAACAACTATGGAATACTATCATCCCTAATGTTATCATAAAATGATGGACCTATGGTCAAGGATAAAAGGGGAACTTTTAACTAAGTTAGCATGCATGGATTACAACCTAATGTCTAACTTGAATCGAAATCGAAACAAGCAAGACTAAGGGAGAACTTCGGGTGAAGGAGTAAGCCAAACGAAAGAGCGCTGGGTGAAGGCACATCTCACAAACTTAAGAATGTTGGGTGAAGGTGAACCTCGCAAGCGAAAGAAAACCATTCGAAGGTTGACTTCTCCAACGAACAAAAACTGGGTGAGGGTTTAAAGAGAAGTATAAGCACAAGCGCAATCAACAAGCTCTAACAAAGAGAGCACACACAATGCATGAGTAGTGCACTGTTGTACCCCAAAATTTTCCCTCCCATTATTCAAGACAAATTATTTCAATAGGTCTCCCCATGCTCTTAGGGTTCTTAATTGCTCAAGACTACTCAGGGATTGATCAGACAAACCCTCCTCCTAAGAAGTTGACCTATAAGTAGGGTTTTGCTTCTCTCAAAGAAAATTGGACTTATAATTCCTTAAGTGGATTTCATGGTTTCTCATATGTCTCAAAGAACCCTCATGCCAAATTTCAGCCTTGCAGCACAAGTTTGCTCAGTCAATTAGTCAGATGATTGAAAATCAATTGTATTGGGAAAAAGTCAACATTGACAAATTTACAATAAAACTTCAATATTTTTGGTCAACATCAACATTTTGAAGTCACATTCATCATTTGATCAAGGGTTGATCATGATTCATCAAGAAAAATCAAGATTCATCAAAAGTCAAAAGTTACTAAATTAGGATTTTCTTAAGGAGAAGTCAACTGAACTTTGACCAAGCGTAACTTTCACATACTTCATCAGAAATTCCTCAACAAAAGCTCATTTTGAAGGAAATTAAATTCTCTACAACTTTGCCTATCTAAGCTCAAGGCCAAAAATGCTTCATTTGAAAGATATGGGTCAAAACATTACAGGTCATTTTAAAAGTCAACAAAAAGACACTTTTTGTCAAAGCAATTTACATCAAGATAAATGTTTCAAATGAAAGAATGATCAACATGAAGATTGTAAGGGATATCTTGAGATTTATAAAGAGTCTAAGATCACCTTCATATGATAAAAATTGAGTGAGATATGATTCGTACAAGTTGGGAAATTTTGAGAAAATGCATGAAATCTAAATTTAGCAAATTTGAATTTTTGGGCTAATGGGCCTATCTTTTAAGGTCCAAACATGTTCCTGACCTCATAATAGACTCCTAAATCCATTTATTTATTTTTGTGGTTTTTATTTCTTTTATTTTATATTTTATTCAATTAAAAGAAAAATAAATCAAATAAAATACCAAGTGAATGAATCAAGGCATGAAGATCTATTTTTGAATCAAATCATAAAGTCTAAAAAGCCGGTGAGAGCTTAGAAAAAGAGTGTAAAGATTGATTGTTACATGATTGGCCTAAAAAGAAAGATTTCATGCAAAACTTCAATCAAATATTTGATCATGAAACGCAAAAGATTGATTCCACTTTTGTTGACCGAAATCTTCCATTATAAATAGAGAACACATTCAGAAAAACGGACACACGAAAATTGCCTCAAGAGCACCCTCTCAAAAATCTCAATTTTTATCAAAACTAGGGCAAAGTCAAAACCAAAGATCCAGCCACTTTCAGTTCTAGCCATCCATTGAAATCATTCCTGAGGTATCTAAGGGTAAGAAAAGGTCGAAAGGCATGGCCGTTAATGCTTGAAACAAGCATACTCATCTTCTCTGATTTGCCTTTCTTTCAAACATTCATATAATTAATTTCATGCATTGTTGATGTTTATTAACTGCCCAAATGAGTTCCTATTGTTACTTAGAACAAGTTTGAATCATAAAACGAAGCTCTAACGTGAGAATCATGTTTTTCCATGGCTAGAGTAGTTTGAGAGGTCTTCTTTGGAACTCATTATACAAGTGTTTTCAGGCCAAACAAACACCGTCCTTGGATTTACAAGGGTCAAATAAGAGGGATATGGTCCTTTTTATGATCTAACACATTCAGAAAAACAGACACACAAAAATTGGCTCAAGAGCACCCTCTCAAAAACCTCAATTTTTGTCAAAACTAGGGCAAAGTCAAAACCAAAGATCCAGCCACTTTCAGTCCTAGCCATCAATTGAAATCATTCCTGAGGTATCTAAGGGTAAGAAAAGGTCGAAAGGCATGGCCGTTAATGCTTGAAACAAGCATACTCATCTTCTCTGATTTTCCTTTCTTTCAAACATTCATATAATTAATTTCATGCATTGTTAATGTTTATTAACTGCACAAATAAGTTCCTGTTGTTACTTAGAACAGGTTTGAATCATAAAACGAAGCTCTAACATGAGAATCATGTTTTTCCATGGCTAGAGTACTTTGAGAGGTCTTCTTCGAAACTGATTATACAAGTGTTTTCAGGCCAAACAAACACTGTCCTTGGATTTACAAGGGTCGAATAAGAGGGATATGGTCCTTTTTATGGTCTAACACATGTTATTTTGTAGGTTTAAAAATCCTCTTACCAGAGAAGACGACCGGAGCTAGGGCTCTGGCGCTTCCCTGGTTCACTTGCTTTATTATATATTTGTTTGCTTATATTTTAATAAAATAAATGAAGCACAACGCAGTTGGTTGAGACAGAGGCATGTAACGTGAAGGGCTTGGGTACGATCCTTGCGTCTTACAATTATTTTTCAAACTAACGTGCAGGTTATATATATAAATCAAAGCCTATTTCTCAAACACTAACAGGCGCTTGGCCTAGTGGCAAGCAGTGCAGTTTGTGAAGCCAGGGGCGTGGGTTAAACACCCACCCCATGCAGTTTTTTTACCCTATTTTTCTAACCTAACTTTTCTATTTTCTTTCTTCATTATTCCTTAATTAATTTTTAATTAACAATTAACTAGCGTAATATTTTTTCTTAATAACTAACAAATTAGGATTAGGGTTATAGTTACTAATTAATTTTTTCTAATATTTTCTATTTACTAATTAATTAAATTGGCTTTTTTTCTTAACATTAAAATAAATTAGGATTTAGGTATTAATTACTATTATTAACTTAAACTATTTTCTACAAAAAATCATAAAACATTTTAACATTCTTTTTCTATTTTCTTTCTTCTTGCTATTAAATTTTCGTAGAAAATTGTATAGGTTGCATTCTTTAATTCTAATAGCGTAGATTTCTTTTCTCGCATTTTTTTCTAATCACTACGCCAAAAACAAGTTTTAGCAGCGCCTCTACTAAAGCGCTTATTGAAAAAGCGCTGCCATAGCCTTCACAAAAAACAAAATTAAAAAAAAGGGAAACCTACGAAGGCGCTTTTTTAAAAGCGCTGGCATAGGGTTCCCTACCAAAGCGCTTTTCAGAAAGCGCTTTCATAGGTATTTGAAATATCTAACCTACGAAAGCGCTTTTGAAAAGCGCTTTGGTAGGGAACCCTATGCCAGCGCTTTTGAAAAGCGCTTTGAAAGGGGGACCTACGAAAGCGCTTTTTACCTCAGAAGCGCTTTGAAAGGGGGACCTATGCCAGCGCTTTTTAAAAGCGCTTTCGTAGGTTGTTTTTATAATAAAATTAAAAATCCCTAAATCTTCTTCATTTCTTCATTTCTTCATTACAGAAAACGAAACCCAGTTTGTTCATCTTCTCCTCCGTTGTAACTCCAAACGCCTAGCACCATGACCTTCGAATCTTCGGCCCACGACTAATTCAAATTTTCAATCCAAGTAAGTGTTCCTATCATTAAAGCCTGTGCTTCTGTAATTGTTGTTTTTGGTGTACATCGTGACTAGAGTGTTTGTTCTTGTTATTACAAAACCCTTCAACAGTTAGCAAGAACGAAACCCAAGGGATTTTGAAGGTTGGCTGTTACTTGTTAGAGGAAAGATCTAAAAGTTCATTTCACTTTTTCCATTTCTTTGGTTTGAGGTAAGAATTCTTACTCATTTTTCTTAGTTTTAGATATTGCATATTAACTGTTTGTGAAATGTTCTACATGATTGTTCCTAATTAAGGGTATGTTAGAGGGTTAGGAAAATGAAGTTGGATTTACGGGTCCTAATTTTAGGTGTATACTAGCTTAAAATTCACAAGTAATGAAGTTGGAAAATGACTTGAAATTTAACAATACATTGATTAGGATAAAACATAGTAATGTGAATTATCCATTGCAAACTTTCTAACACAATCCAATTTTTTTTGTAACAAAATGGTCATAAAGTAATTCATCTAAAATTAGAGGTAAACGCCATTCAAGCGGTTTGAGGCTTTCAAATTCGGGTGAAAACAGTAGTAACTAAGCTTTCTTTTGGTCATCTTTCATTTCTGCTTTAATACATAATCTTTTCTTTTGCTCTGAGCCATAGTGTTAAACTTCTAAGTAGTAAGAAGTTACATATTGTGGTATGTAGCTCAGGTTAGATCAATTCTTGACAAAAAAAATTTATTCTTTCTAATAGCTGGTTACATCTCCCGTATTTAATCGATTACAACACTTTAATTATTTATATTTGATCTAACAATAAAGGAACAAGTTTGATGTGAACCTAGACATGGAAAAGGGTAGAAACTTTCAGGCAAAACAGTATCCGAAATAGTGATTGAACTTAATATGAGATTTGATTATATGATGAAATAAGTTGGAGTAAGGTTCAGACGAAAAAGATTTGAAAAAGATCCCTTAGCATATAAGATTATTATTCGAAAAGCTAAAGAAATCCTTGATTAATGTTATTTATTCTCTTGCAATCTCATTTTCCCCACTATTGTGACCAAATTCATATCAAAGATTAATTGTCTTTCCAGACATCCTCACTATATTCATTCTTCATTAATTTTATTCATGTCGTCACAAAGATTCATTTCTCTTTTAGTCTTCTCAACACACTCTCTCCGCAATTATATATAGAGCACTTGCCATTCATTGTTTAACCAAGACAACAAGATAGTGAACTATGTATAGCTGAGTAACTATTTGTTGATTTTCTCTTGGCGTTTCTCCGAATGCTTCATAAAATAGACAATTAGTTATTAATACAAGTTAAGGATAGTTGTTGTTCCATGAAGTGTTTGGGGGAACTCTTGGAGTTGAATCAGCACTGCACATACACGCCCAGTATACTAAATCATTTCGTTCCTAACGCTGAAGATTGTGATGAAAGGTTTTACTCTTTTTTCTCACATTGAACAATATATAGGTTCTAACATAATTCATCTTAGTAGCACCACCTTTTATATATTTTCTGTACATTCTATGACCAATTACATGTTAATTAAAACAAATTGTAGCACTGCTCTAAATTTCAAGATATTGAAAATGTATTCATGTTAATCGCATAACTCTTTAAAACACAAAAGATATTACATTTGAAGAATGAATAAAATGTATTGATGTTAGTCGTATCTCTTTAAAACACAAAAGATATTACATTAGAAGATTGAACTTGTTTTGCACACTAATCTATGTTGAAGAATCTGTAAAAACAAATAAGATCATATAAACTAACTTTACAATCTTTCTTCCGCTAATAATGCTATTTTAGTCTTCATCTGTATGCATAGAATCGAAAATTTTCTAAAACATGTGCTAGATTTATCTAGAATCACTACTATAAATGATATAATATGATAAAATTTTCACCTCATCCAACTAATAACCAAAGTATATATCTGTACTGTAAACAAAAATGAAGTTTAAATAATCAAATATTTTCTAGAGGTCCAAGTTCCTCTAGGTTTCGCTATATTTGTTTGGCTCGCGAGTGCACCATGTATTCTTTCTTCATGCAACCTATCCGAAGATAACTAAATCAAAACAACAAGGATGTAACAGTAACAGAATACTTATATCCTCTCAAAAGGTTCATAGTGTTGCATAGTTGGTTTGGCTAGTGTTGTTGTTAGTATCGTGTTTATGCTGGTAGGAAGTGGCTTAATTATTATTATTTGGTCCTTTTGTTTTCAAGGTTTTGCAAACAAGGATCTTTGGCATGCAGATGAAAGAATTATTGATGGGAAGTTGCGACATCCGGCAGACTCACCACAGTGGACGAAAGTTGATATTGATTATCCTGAATTTGGAAAAGAAGCAAGAAATCTTCGCTTGTCGTTGTCTACTGATGGAATGAACCCGCATGGTATTCAAAGTATCTCGCATAGCACCTGGTCTGTGATTCTTATGATATATAACCTACCTCCGTGGCTATGTATGAAGCGTAAGTACATGATGCTATCTATGTTAATTTCTGGGCCCAAACAACCAGGGAATGACATAGACGTGTACTTGGCACCCTTAGTCGAAGATTTGAAGTTTTTGTGGGAGACCGGTGTGGAGGTTTACGATGGGTATAGGAAAGAAAGTTTCAACTTGAGGGCGATGTTGTTTGGAACAATTAATGATTTTCCGGCGTACGGAAATCTATCAGGGTACAGCATTAAGGGTCAAAAAGCGTGTCCTGTTTGTGAAGATGAAACCGATACGATGCGATTGAACTTTTGTCAGAAGAATGTTTTTCTCGGTCATCGTAGATTCTTAAATTCTAATCATCACTATCGTGGGTGGAGAAAGGCATTCAATGGAGAGGCAGAACACGGTAGAGCTCCACATATGTTGACAGGTGATCAGATTTTTGAAAAGGTGAAAGATGTGAGTACTGAGTTTGGCAAGCCTTTTGCACATAGACTTGTCACGAGTGGGTGGAAGAAGAGGTCGATTTTTTTTGAACTTCCATATTGGAAGTCGTTGTACGTAAGACATTTCCTCGATGTTATGCATATTGAAAAAAATGTATTTGATAGTGTCATTGGTACGTTACTCAATATACAAGGAAAGTCTAAGGATGGCATTAACATAAGGAAGGACATGTTAAACATGGGAATTAGAACTGAATTGGCACCCGTGACGAAAGGAAGACGCACATATCTACCACCTGCTGTTTACACTCTATCTAGAAAGGAGAAGAAAATATTGTGTAAGTTCCTCAGTGAAGTTAAAGTTCCAGAAGGCTACTCATCAGATATTAGAAGACTTGTGTCAATGAAAGACCTAAAGTTAAAGAGTTTAAAGACTCATGATTGCCATGTTATAATGGAACATTTTCTACCAATAGGTATACGTTCTATTCTTCCAGAAAAAGTAAGGAGCGCAATAACTAAGTTGTGTTTTTTCTTCAAGTCAATATGCAGCAAGGTGATCGATCCTGCGATCTTACCAACATTGCAAAAAGAGGTGGTTGTTACTTTATGTGAGCTTGAAATGTATTTTCCTCCCTCGTTTTTTGACATAATGGTTCATCTAGTCGTTCATCTTGTCAAAGAGACACAGTTGTGCGGACCAGCTTATATGAGATGGATGTACCCTGCTGAACGTTATATGAAAATTTTAAAAGGGTACGTGAAAAACCGAAGTCGACCGGAGGGTTGTATTGCGGAACGATACATTGTTGAAGAAGCGGTTGAGTTTTGCACTGAATATCTGTCAAATGTTCAATCAATTGGACTCCCCAAATCTCATATTGTCGAGAAAAAAGAAGGAAAAAGACTAATTGGAAATAAAGTTGTGACAGTGTCAATGGTCGAACGGGATCAGGTGCATTTGTATGTTCTGCACAATGAGATTGAGGTTGAGCCGTATGCTGAAATGCACAGGGGTGTTCTTCGAGGTTTAAATCTGAATAGAAATGAGAATTGGATAGTACGAGAGCACAATCGAAGTTTCATACCGTGGTTTAAGGAACAAATTTATTCAAAGTATCGTTCGGATCCTGCTTCAGTAACAGAAAGGTTGAGATGTTTAGCATATGGTCCAAGTATGATTGTGTTTTCTTATAGCGCATACGCAATTAATGGATACACATTTTATACCAAAGAACAGGATGATAAAAGTACTATGCAGAATAGTGGTGTTACCTTGGTAGCTGAAGCGATGCACATATCAAGTGCGAATGACTTAAACCCGAAATTTGCAAATCTGTCATATTTTGGGGTTATCGAGCGCATTTTGTTGTTTGATTACGGGAAGTTTCAGATTCCTGTATTTGATTGCAAGTGGGTTGAAAATAATAATGGCGTACGAATGGATAAGTCAGGATTTTTGCAAGTGGATCTCAATAGGGTGGGGTACAAAGATGAACCTTTTATTCTAGCCTCTCAGGCTAAACAAGTGTTCTATGTCAATGATCCGACAAGTACGAAATGGTCTATAGTGCTTTTGTCTAACAAAGTAATTGATGAAAACATTGGAGATCAAGGTGATATTGGCGTTGGCATTGAATCTTGTACAAGAAACGATCAAAATGAGAATGAACCTTGTACTAGAGATGATCATAATGAGGGTATTTGGATCAATCCAACCATCCGAGTTGTTAACAGAAGCGTAAAATATATTGCTACCAAGAAACGAAAGAGACGTTAGTGAAAAAGGTATTATTATAATTATAGCCTAATATTGTAAGTAATATGTGAATAATGTTTTGAATTTTTGGCATATCTTTTGAACCGTTTTGAATTTTTGCGAATGTGCTTGTGCTTAATTAGTAGAACAATGTTTCCGGAGCTGATGGTGAGGTTTATTTCTTGCAAGTTTGGTTTTTTAGCATTTTATTCAATTTTGAGTTCCTTTAGTGCTATTCATATCTTTTTCGACTATCCATTTTCATGTAGTGTACTAATGTGCTTGTTTGACTTTTGTTACAGGTCTAATGGCTAGCAATGAAGAAAACCCGCAAGGAAACCAACAAGAAAATCCACCAGGAAACCAACAAGATCATGAAAACTCACAAGAAACAAATCATGCAGCGGATGATACTTCAGCAAATGATGTTGCACGAGGCATCACCATAATGCGCGAAATCATTCGTGCTAGAGATAAGGGAGTGAAATATAATGTAGATTGGAATCATTCAAATCAATTAGTTGGGGTTAATGCTTCAAAATTCACAAGCTACGTTGGTACACTTGTTCGTATGCATGTGCCAATCTCCATATCTAGATGGAATGCGAAACAATGTGAAGCATTGAAGCAAGGAAAAGAAATGTTTTGGGAAGATGTTAAGGTATGTATGTTATATGGTTTATATGGTTATATGTTTATAAGTTTATAAGTTTATATGGTGTATATGGTTTTTAAACTACTTATATGTTTATATGGTTTATATGGTTTTTAAATTACTTATATGTTTATATGGTTTATACGCAGCGGTCTTTTAACGTTCCAGATGAGCGTAAAGGCTTCATACTTGGGTTGGCCGGGAAAAGATTTAGAGGTTGGAAAAATCTGTTGACGAACACCTATCTTAAGGATGACAAAGGAAAGTGGCTGGAAGAGTTCCCGGCCGGAAGGCCAGAAAAGTATAATCTTTTCATTAAACAAGAAGATTGGACTGAGTTTATTAGACAAAGAGATGACGAATTCCGGCAAAAGAGTGCCAAAAATAGTGAGAGAGCATCAAAGCCCGCGTACCCATACAAAAAAGGGCGTTTGGGATATGCGCGCTTAGAGGAAAAAATTGTAAGTAATAAATAGAAATGATATGTTCTTATTAATTGTCTAAATGTGTTGTATTTGACGATCTAACCGTTTGTTTCTATGCATAGTTAGAGGAGACGAAAAGTGATGAAACCTCACTTCCAGCACATTTGCTGTGGAAGGAAGCCCGTGTGGGCAAGAATCAAGCTGTTGATCCAAGTGTTCTAAGAATTTATGATGAATGCGTAAGTATAACATTGTGTCTTTAATTAAATCAAATTTTTATGACTATTTAATTGATTTTTTTATCTCCATTATTTTCAGGAGACATTGTCACAAACGGAGTCCACCGGTGACGACCAGGATACGAGGAGCGTACTTAGTAAAGCACTGAATGTTCCTGAGTATTCCGGTCGGGTTAGGGGTAAAGGTCACGGTGTGACTCCAACCTCTTTCTACCAGCATCATCGGAAAAGAAATCCTACCAATGCAGAAGTGATGAATGTACTTATGGAATTACAAGCAAAAGTCAATGCATTGGAAAGAGATAAAGAGGTATTAATGAGGGAAAAGGGCAATGCGGCAATGGCGAAAGAAACTAGTGACAACGCTAGTATCAACCGTCAGAATAAATTTCCTGAGGTAATTATAAATATATTGATAAATCTCTATTGTTCAAGTTTCTCATTTTTATTCCACCTCTTTCTATTATTGAATTAAAAGTAATATGTATGCATATTGGTTTAGGGCATTTCATCTTGCCAACTATACGTAATGGCATCAGATTATCACCTTGTTGGCAAGGGAAAAGTGTACAACACTTTGGGAGATTTAATTCATAATACACTGATCCCGGCTGGACACCTGAGAGTATCAGTAGATTATCCTATTGATCCCGATGCGTTGGTACCGGTACCTGACGTGGCCTTGGATATAAGATCAGTGCGAGACGCGGTAGGGTCGTTTGTTGCATGGCCCTTGGACCTCATTTTCATTGATGATGAGGTAAGTTTAAAACCGTTAATATGAATCATTTAGATTTCAAATGTCAATTCTGAACCGTTAAGTTAATTATTTTTTAATATTAGCCTCCTACAAAACCCGCTAATAAGGGTAAGGAGATTTTGCAGCAAGGCGGCGAGTCTATGGCATCAATTCCAGAGGTACACTTAAATTGTTTATTATATGATATGAATTTAAAACTGAACGATTTTATAATTTACCTAAGTTATATGATTGTTAGGTATCTGCGAAAGTGTCACAACAAGTGACCCAGCCTGTTCGTAGCAGACCACCCCCGAAAAAGTCAATGCATAAGGGGGGAAGAGGCGGGGGAAGAGGCGTTTTTGTACCTCGATATCGGAATACACTTGGAGTACTTTTGGAAACCTCAGATTTGAAGTCAGGTGGTATTCGTACAATCCTTATGGATGCAGATATCTTTGGTCTTGACTGCCAAGAAACGATAGGATTGGACGAAATGACTGAGATTATGACGCATGGTGAATTAGGCATCGGCAATGTTCACGCATACATCCGGTATTCCGATAAATATATCATTTAATTAGTTGAACAATTTATTTACACATTTCAATGAAAATAGTCTAATGTTTATATGTTTTTATTTAAGGTTGTTGTACGATAAAAAAATGCGCGAGACTGTATTGGCAAGACGCTTCCATTTCTTGTCTGCCCATATTGTCAGCGGAGCGACAATTGTCAGGGAACCGGGTTCAGTTAGGGAGTACTTAGTGAATCGATACACGGCCTACGTCGGCAACCCAGATAGCTTGTTTATTTTGCCGTATAACACTGTTCCAGTGGGGTGAGTTTTTCATTTATTCTAATATATCTTTGTTTATTTTGCGTAGAAACTTTTCTTCTAAACTGTTGCTTAAATTTTTAGAAAACACTGGTTGTTGTTGGCTATCGATCCGATTAAAGAAGTTGTGTACTTTCTGAATTCGGTAGACGGGGAATGGACTAACTATCCCGCTATGAAGGAAACTGTTGATCAGTAAGTGAGATCGTTCTAACTATTCGTGTATATTTATATATTTAATTATTTCTGTGAGATTGATCTAAATATATGTTTTTATTTTCTTAGATCAATACAAATATTTCGTAGTCAAAGGGACGCACAGGTACCCCGGAGTAAATCATCAAATATTACTTGGATCAAAGTGCAGGTACAAAATTAGTTGCTTATAATAATAATGTTACTTGATAAAATTACACGACAACTATAAAATATATTCTGTTTTTCTATGCAGTGTCCGTTACAGAATAACGATGTAGATTGCGGATACTTTTGCTTGAGGTTTATGAAAGAAATCCTTCATAAAAATCAAGTAGAGATTCCAAGCACGGTATGGATTTATAACTTAGAATAATTTTGTATGATTTCTACATTTAATAACATCATGCATATACTGAAGTAATAATTTCTTATGTAGTACTTTGATGACCTCTATACTATGTCGTACACGAAAGTTCAAGTGGAAGAAGTCAAAGAGGAAATATGTCAATTTTATGTTGAAAACAGATTATTCTGATGGGTATGAATAAAATATTATTGTACGTGTTAGTTTGATTGTGTTGGAGCCTTTAATATTGTTTGTTTAATTGACTGTGTTGTTCATATTCATACTTTGCAGGATGACGACCGTGTCGGTGGAGCATTATTTTCGATGTAATTATATATGATTTAGTTATGGTTACAAATGTATATAAGGATTGAATTATGGTTACAAATGTATATATACTTTGTATGTGATTTAGTTACATATGTATATAAGGATTTAGTTATGGTTACAAATGTATTATATGGTATACCGGTTTCTGTTAATATAATACCGGTTTCTGTGAATATTATAAGGATTGAATTACAGGTTAAATTATTGGACCAAAAAAAAATTACAGGCCGCACAGGGAACCTCAAATTATAGGTTTCACTTTAAAAAATTTGTATGAGCTACGAAAGCGCTTTTGGCTAAAAAGCGCTTTCGTAGGCAGGATAAATAAAAAAAAAAATTAAATAGCAACCCCCTACCAAAGCGCTTTTTATGGAAAAAGCGCTGTGAAAGACCCCCCTATCAAAGCGCTTTTTCCATAAAGCGCTGTAAAAACCATGATAAATAAAAAAAAAAAAAAATAGAAACCCCCTATCAAAGCGCTTTTTATGGAAAAAGCGCTGTGAAAGACCCCCCTATCAAAGCGCTTTTTCCATAAAGCGCTGTAAAAGCCATGATAAATAAAAAAAAAAAATTAAATAGAAACCCCCTATCAAAGCGCTTTTTATGGAAAAAGCGCTGGGAAAGACCCCCCTATCAAAGCGCTTTTTCCATAAAAAGCGCTGTAAAAGGCCTGATAAATAAAAAAAAAAATTTTAAATAGCACACCTATCAAAGCGCTTTTCAAAAAGCGCTGGGAAAGACCCCCCTATCAAAGCGCTTTTTAAGGAAAAAGCGCTGTGATAGGTCCACCTACGACAGCGCTTTTGGCCAGAAAAAAGCGCTTTCGTAGCCTACGCCAGCGCTGGCTACGGCAGCGCTTTTAAGCGCTTTTAAAGGGCAAAAAAAAGCGCTGTGAAAGCCCATTTTCGTAGTAGTGAATTATGTAACTGCTCACAGGATGTAATATCGTAGGTTTACTTTCTCGCAAATTTTTACACTTAAACACCTCTCTCAAAGCCATGTAATAGCTTAGGACTTTACAATCCGCAACTTATTTTTCTATAGATATTTAACTTCTAATAACTAGGGTTTGCATGGCAATACCAAAAACAATCTAGAAAACCCTAATATTCAAGATAAATAACTGAATCAATACACTTCGCACACTTGTACCTCTAGGGTAACCTCTCTTGTTCCCTTATGATATTGGTCATATAACACCCCATTTTTAACCAACGAATTATATAAAATCAGAGTTACAAAATTTCCAACAAACAAATGGAGTGCTACAATTTCAACTTAAAATAATGGCATTTAACACAGCTACATAACACTTTAAACTCGGATGAACCAATAACAACATAAACTAATCTATTAAACCAATAACTTACATAACTATGCAGCGGAATCATAAAATTCGACTTAAAAGAAGGTAACATCTTTATCCAACTGGAAAAACTCCAAATAACAAGTACTTAACGAAAATCAACTAAAAATTCAACAATTGAAGTAATAAAAATGATAAAGCAACAAGCGTTCATCCCCCCGAGTGTTACGTATCAGAGCAATGACACCTACTCGGACTACTGAATGAAAACCGCCTTCACTCTGGATTACCTGCACGTTACCAACATGTGGGCAACATTCAAACATAAGGGGTGCTATATCGAACAATATAATAGAAGGTATGATAATTAATTTATTATAAACAATTCATATGAAATCACCACTTTGCAGATCTTTAACAACATTAACATCATCAATCCATCCACACAACAACTCAGAATGCAACATGGAATGAGACTTGTTTTTATGCACATGCATGTGGTACCAATGGAGCAAAACTCCCAACTTAATACTCTGCCAATTAAAGAGGCATAAACAAGGCATAATCCCTCAACTTTATATTTTTTCCAATCCAGACCAACATACCGAGCATGAGCTCCAGTTTGATATGCTATGTATGCGACAACAATATGAATGTAGTAAGAACAACAACAACTCAACATAACTCAACATTGTCCATAAGCCTACAACTTAATACTCGCCAATAATTAGAGGCATCGTAACAAAATTCACCAGCACCTGTCAATTCTCAATTTATAACAAGCATATAATACAACGTATCAACCAAAATATACTACGACGTCCTGTGTAATTATACAAGTAATTTAACTATATTCGACTAAGTAGTTTTCAACTAAAATACTACCTTTCCCTCCTACAGTTACTGAAAACTCTACGAAATTACTGGGACTGCTAAGCTAAAGTAATTAACCAACTCAGCATGCACGGGTGTTAAGGAATAAGGGAGAACTATGCGCCCTTCGAAATGCATAAGAACCAAGAAAGAATTAACAAATAACATGTGCCCCTCAGCATGCCTTGCAGCCTAATGTCGCTCAACACCTAACACTTGTATCCCCTAGCACACCTTGCAACCAAATGTCACTTGGCGCCTACCACCTGTGTCCCCCGACACCGTGTGTCTTTAAAACTTTTACACATACATCATCGGTTATGTGACAAACATTAACCCAGTATTTCAGTATCCTCCTCGAGAGGAGAGATTGATATCAAGAGAGAGGTGTGTGAAAGAGAGAGATAAGAGCTACCGACTTCTATCCCCCCCCCCTTGAATGTTGAATGAATGGCTTTATATAGAGTGAAGAAAGAGAGAAATGGAAAGTGAGAGAAAATGAGAGAATGAGAGAGGGATGGCTTGTTGCGTTTTTTAATGAGTGAGAGTGAAAATCACGTGCCTTTGGATAACTGAACCAGGGATGTAGTGTGAGCTGGCAAATGGAATTTGTATTGGCACAAAAAATTTCATGCATTTTCGTGCAACTTTGATATTTCAAGATCACCTTTTTACCTCCTTATATCTCTCTCCACAATGCATGAAATGTGACAAACTTTGAATCAAAAATGTAGAGGACACTTCATACTCCAACTTTCATGTTTAAAATTTTTCAAAATGAAGCTTGAATCAATGAGATATCTTCCCATGAACACGTGCTTACAAACTGTTTGACAAAATGCTTTCCCTTCATGGGCTTGCTGGGCGCGCATGATGGCTTTCTGGGCAGAAAATTTAGCATGCATGGTGCCTACTTCTCACAATTATATCTCAAAATGTATGAAGAATTTGGAGAAACTTTCTGAAGCAACATTGTTCCTCACATTTAGGGCTTGAACTTTGATGTTGGACATTTTTCAAAATAATTAATATTTCACATAGAAAAGTGATGATGAATGCACGCCCACAACATGTTTGATGAAATGACTGCCTAACGCGCGCGTGCCTTGCCTTATGCTGGGAAAAACTTTCAGTTTTCAGCTCAAAATCCTAATCATCATATATTTCTCTACACTTAACCATTTGAGATGATTCTTGAATGAAAAATGAAGAGAAAACTTCAATCTACAACTTTCATGTTTCCAACTTTTTGATTTGAGTCCAAATGGTCATTAAAAAATGGACATGAAGAAGTCAAATTTTTGCATTTTTAACCAAAATTTCACTAAGTGTCAAAATCTTCCAAGCTTCATAACTTTTTTCCTTTCATGTTTTGGACTTGTGGCCACTCCTACAAAGTTGGATAATTTTTCATCCTCTTTCTAGGCCTATAAAGTTTACACATTTTCAATAAAAATTGAGAAAGTTGTAGCCAGTCAAAATTCATCCCTATGGATACTTAGATACATTTCAAAACTTCAAATAACTTCCTTGACAAGTTATCTCCAATTCACACTTCCTAGTGATATTTTTGCCAATATTGACCATGAAATATGAGAATATGGATATTGAATTGATGGTTGACCAAAATTCCACTTGGTCAACAATTGATTTTGATTGTCTTATGACAAAATGACCAATTTACCCCTTTTTTTTATCAATTGAACCCTTTCAAGCCAAAGTTGATGATCAAACTTCCAATGATAGATGCTCATAACTATGTAGAGAAGTATGGGATCAAGAATTTCCCAAAAATCTAAAGATCTCCTGATTAAAACTCAAACCCTAGCTTTGAATGATGAATCAAAAGGAAGTGATTCTCCTTATAAACAACACAATACTCAATCTTCTGGTGATCCAATGAGGTGGATAAGTTATCTCGAGATATGTGGTACCTTTGGGCTTGAAAGATCCAGAGTTTTAGATAATAGGGCCCTCCTTGAGCAACTTGTTAATACAATCAATCTTCCAAAGCTTGAGGGAGACTTGACAACTAAAACACTTTGATCCCTAGAGAATGCATGAATGCAATGCAATATGATATTTATGATGAAACATAAGCCTAAATCAAGAGGGTAAATTTTAGGGTGCAACAGATTCCCCTATTAAATCATCTTTAACATGATAAGCGAGGAAAGTGATAACTTTCGAGCGTTCAGAGTTAAAGATGATTGAATACGAAAGAACCCGAAAATTTACACTCTTGAAGAAGAAGCATGACCTCCCAAAGGTAAAGAAAACCAGCAGACGCGGGATTAAGAAGATACCAAACAAAATTGGATTTAGCAAACAAGGTGTTTAATAAACATTGGACCTCCCAAGACATGCGTCAGAATGAAGTTGCGACGTAGATTTTAATAAAGTTGAAACATAGCTAAAACTTAGAAGAGACTTAGAAGAGTAGAGGAAACAAAACCTCAGAATAAATGTGCCAGGGAAAAACTGGGCTTCAAAAAGGGATGAGATAAGAATCAAACCACAAAGAATAGGAGAAACTAGAATCTAAAAAAGAAAAAGTACGCGGGGCAAAGTGGCTAGAGTGCGTGATTCTAGGAGCACCTGCAAATCTCAATCTAAGATAGACAGTTTGAAGGAACTGAAAGAATCCTAGGGGAGAGGAACAAAACGAGATGAAACTCGACCCAAAAAAACTAGTTAGACGAAACTTGATTTCACACACGGGTAACAAGGCGAAACTCGACCCATAGTAAGAGTGGTGAGAGTGCATGTTTATCAGAGCACCTGCTGGTCTCAGATCAATGGATAAAAAATGACGAAAACTGGTAGAATAATCCAAGGAACAAAAGAGATTGAATTCAACCAGGGACGCAGTAGGAACATCATATAGAGACTCGGTAAATGAAATCCGATAAAGGGTTCAGTAAACAAATGTTGATAAATGTCTGAGGTATGAAAACAAAAATGAGATGAAACTCGACTCATTATAACTAGCTAGGAGAAACTGAACTAGATGAGTACCCGGACGAAACTGGATTTCATGCACAGGAGAAGAGATCGAAACTCAACCCAAAGCAAAGTGATGAGAGCACATGTTTCTCACTGCACCTGCTGGTCTCAGATTAATGGACAAACAATGACGAAAATTGATAAAAGAATCCAAGGAACAAAGAGACTGAATTCAACCAGGGATGCAGTACAAACACCGCAAAGATACTCGGTAAACAAAAAGCGATAAAGGGTTTAGTAAACAAATACTGATAACTGTCCAAGGTATGAAAACAAAAACAAGGCGAAACTCGAATCATTATAACTAGCTAGGCAAAATTGAACTAGATGATTACCAGGATGAAATTGGATTTAATGTGCGGGTGAGGAGGCACAACTCTGAGCTCGACCCAAAGCAAAGTGATTAGGGCGTACACCTAAATACCTACTGAAAGTGAATATCAGGACGAAACTGGTATTCGAGTGGTAGATCAATAGACATCAGAATGAATCGGTGAGGCTAGTGAAGACTAAACCCGAGAAGACTGTGCCAGGGCAAAATTGAACTATGATCAAGAGTAGACACTCAAACAATCAAATGATTAACATCGAAAGGATATATGTAAGGGGTGAAACTTGAGATAATGAAGAAGAAGACCTCGCTGGGGATACAACCTGAAGTTATGGCAAAAAGACTTGGGATAATAGAAACAATGATGGCTTATGTTCCGATGCATGTTTGAAAAAAAATTATAGCATATAATGGAAATGCTACGTGTTTTGGGTAGATACAATGTAATGATGCATGTTTAAATGTTTCACTGGGGAATGGCCAAATGAGAAGCCAACAACCAATACATTGCAAAATCTGCTGGAGAAGAAAAAATATGGGGAACTGCTGGAGGGAAACCCTTGAAGAGCTAAAAGTCCGTCGGGAGTAACAATTGAGTAACCAGTAGAAACAGGTTACAAACACTGAGAAGAGTTGCAAAAATAAATTGCGAACTCTGTTGGAAAAGATTAGCTCAAAACTGTAACTTCTAAAGGAGAATGCTAAATAGAAATTGGCTGCTATTGGAGAAAATCGGGGCAAGACTGTAATCTCTGGAAAAGACGGTGTGTGGCCGTGTTGAGGATGTTACCAAGATAACGAACCAGAAGAGGGAATAAAAACCCTCGCTGGGGAAACTTCCTTTGAAAAGTCCTCTATTGTTTTCCGAAGATTAAAAAAATCTCAACTAATCGACCATCATGACTACACTGAGGGTAATGAAATATCCTTAAATAAGGATTCCCCAAGCAACAAATTACTGGGAAATGAGAGATCAAGATGAGGAATCTCTGATTGGAAACTCTGCTAGGGAATTGAAACTTCTTTAGACTACAGATTCTTATCTAAGAAACTCCACTGGGGGCATGAGACGTCTTCAAACTTAAAGTCTCGGAACGAAGCCTTTCTCTTGAAAAAGATTTCTGGGAAATAAAACTCTGATGAGGATAAAAAACTCCATTGAGGATACCAAACTCTGTCGGGGAGTATTTTGCTAGAGACTCCAGAACATTCGGTATGCAACCGTAAAATAGACCATGAAGATAGTTAAACAATATTTACTTTACTGAGGATATGGAAATCTCAGCCAACATCAACTCTAATGATGATAACAGATTCTTTTGAGAAAGAAATTTCCTGAGTCACAAATCAGATGGGAAAAAGAGAACTTCTGAATGCGAACTTCAATGATAATTCAAATCGGAAGATAAACTCTGCTGGGAATAGTCTTTGTTAAGGAACGAGACAATGCTCATCCAGACTTGGTTGGGGAATGAAGGTATCCAAAAAACCTTATCCGCCTCAAGAATCCCTCACATGACAATGCTGAGGAGAAGCAACCCTGTGGGGAATCCCTTATTCCAGCATTCAACAGTTAGAGGTAAGACTCTCACATTGGTGCTAACAAGCTGCAACTTACAGAGCGAATGACAATTCCTCGAGAGGATTTCATGGGGTTTGTACCATCATTGACATGCTTCCCCAGAGTAACGGAACTTTGAGAAATCAATCCTTAACTTGACTGTCCCAGATTGGTGAAACGAAATGACCAATAACCATAGGCCAAACCCTGAAAAAACTTGCGAAAATAAATTGCAAATTCCGCTAGAGAAGATCAGATAAAATCTGTTACATCTGCGAGGAAACGCCAAATGGATACTTGACGTTGCTGGAGAGAGAATTAATAAGATCTGTGGGAAATCAAAATTCACCTGACTTTTCTTTGAAATCTTGTCAATTTCTCATTCGGGATAACTTCCTGGGGAGAATACTGCAAAAAAAATTGCATTGCATAAGAAATCTTGAACTATGTTCCACCTCTTAACCTTATGGGAAAATATCCAATATCTCCTTCCACAGATAAAGAGAACATTCTTGGGAGCTGGGACCTTCTAATGTAAGTCCTTAATGAAAGCGACTTCGACTGGGGAATCGTAGAAATTCTTAATCAAAAGAATTCTAACCAGACCAACTCGGGGATACTACCATTGGGAAGTACCAATCTTAACTTGGGGAAAATGAGGGTATATTTTAACCCTAAGCTTGAGGTTCTGAACTCGCCTGAGGAAATATTTCAGCCATACTCTATTACTAGGGATAAAGAGCCCTTATACTGCCAAGGATATGAAGATCCATGTTGGGGTGAACGACCTTACAAAAAGAACTCTTGTCAGGAATGAAATAGTCTTCATATGAGAAACTCAACAAAATATACTACTGTTGGAAATACGATAATCTTTGGCTCTGCAGGGGAATAAGGATGTGCTTCAATCAGAACGAAATCTTGCTATGACGCTCTATCCTAAGGCTAGCAGCCACAATAGCATACTCTTTTGGAGAAGTAACACTTATCAACATCCAGGTTTGAGACCTACTCGAAAAAGAGAGAATCTGTGAATAAGTGCTTTCGATGAAACGACTCCAATGGAGAAATTAAGTTTCCTGATTAGGATATTTTCTTGATAAGGCAACTTTACAGGGAAATTGAGGATTTATGGATAAGAGATTTCTGGAGGAAGCTTCGCTAGGGGAAAGTAGAAATTTGGCATAAGAGATCTCAGTCAGTGGTATTCACTGGAGAGATGAAATAAACCTCGACACAAATCAGCTAGGGGAATGAAAACTCCTGAGAACAAGATCTCTAATAAGGAAGTTCCATTGGGGAATGAGAAATCTTGGACCAGAGATCCTCATAAATAACCTCCACTGAGGAAGTGAAATGATGCTCCCATGACTTCGTTACAAACAGAACAGACTTGAACAATCTTTACTGAGGATAATAAAAAATTCTCAAAATGACGAACTTCAAACCATGCTTCTGCTATGGAGATTCGAGAATTCTTGAACAAGAAATCTTTATGAAGTGACTTCGCCGGGGAGGAGGAGAAATTTACGAAGGAACTCTCGACTTTGGCTGGGGATGAGAACACTGCACTTCAGGGAATATACATTCTCTTTGCTAGGTGATACTGGGGAGACAAAACTTCCATCACTTGGAGGATAAGACTCTTCTTAATCCAAAATTCCTATTAGTCAATCCTTAAAATTTTCCCCTCTTTGGGAGATTCACTAGGGAGCAATAGAAACTTCAAATCTCTGTAGAAACCCACGACTGATCTCAAATATATTTGTTCTTCATGAAGTGACTTCATCGGGGAATAAGAAGATATTCAACCAAACCTTTAGTCAGGGCAAAGATGCTCTGCTCTGAGGAATAGATATTCTCTTACAAACACAAACATGTTAGATTTACCGAGAAAGGGAACAAATCCATATCAAAAGATCACAACTTTCAGTCAAAAGACTTTCTGCTAGGGGATATCGAAAGACAAAGATTTATGCATACAGAGAACTAGACTCTTTTAATGCAGAATTCCAGTTGGTCATTCTTAAAATTTCTCATTTGGGAAGACTTACTGGGGAGCAATAGAACCTTCAGTATTTCTTCGGAGGAAACGATCCAGGTTAGGGACATCTTAATTTTCTTGAAAGATGTTGTTCTAGTAATGGAGAATTACACAGATAAGTAAAGCACATGAAAACTCATGTGAAACAGATCAATGAATGTGCCCTAGGCATAGTGTGACAACTTTGTTGGAAAATGTCTTTTTGACTTGAGATAATCGGCCCTAGATTATTCGGGCTCTGGATAATTCTCTGATGCAACAGGTCCATGGAGAGATTCGTCGAATCTCGACCTAACGGCTTTAGGTTAACTAACCTTTGAAAAGACTCGCCTCGAGAAGACTTCCTGAGATCTGTACTAAGGATAACAATCCTGAATTCAGTCAGAGACAAGGATCTCAACTTCTAATGAAGGAACATTAATACCAAGCCTTAAAATTCTGATGAGCTGAGGATAAAAATTCTGACTTCTTGTCATGCTCTTCAAATTCACAAGTTATTTAGCCTACGAATGGACTTAACCTGATCAACTCTGAGGTGGAGAGATGCCCCTGTATAATGTCTTTCCCCAGTCTATATGGTTGTTAAAGAACTTGCCTTGAAAGGACTTCATAAGATTTGTACCATCCAGATAAACTGCCCCAGTGTTACAAACTTTGAAACACGGCTTCTGACTAATCAACATTATAAGTGGATTCAATAAACCTTAGGTAATGGACCTTGATCACTCGGCACTTTAAGATATTTGTTGAATCTTGACAAAACTGCCTCAAATTGACGAGACTTTAAGAGTTAATGGATATTGACTTGATTGCCCCAGATTAGAGGAATCTTGGCAAACCATTTCCTTGCCTCATGCTCACGGAGGAATGAAATGTTCACGGAGTTTGGAAGATAACACATTCTTAGGATTATTGACTTACGTCTTCAAAACAAGCCAGTACACAATCACACTTTTTAACTCGAACTGCTTCAAGCTCAAGCAGATGCTTGAAGAAAGTTGTCCTTTTGGACCAACTGGAATCCATACACCATTTCTCAAAAGAGATTGGGGGCAGACAAAACTTCCTCACAATCCTTAAACAAATATTTCTTGATCAATCTCTCAAACTAGTCTTCTTCAATTCAAAGGAGTAGCTAGAAAGCATGCCCCAGATCAAGATCATTCTTTTCAACAGATTCCTGAAGAATTTCGTCCCTCGGGATAATCAAACTCTTCATTTTTTGTTCATTATGCAAGCTTGTTTGATGTTTAAGCACTTTTTCATATGCAAAGAATGTTTTATCCTATGAATGATAAATCTAATGAAAATCATATACTTGTCTTGAACTTAGAAATTTTTTATTGAAAAGATGTTGAAACATCGAAGTTTTTCTGTACAAAGAAAATAAAATAGGGTGTGATACCAACTCAAAAGTTTTTAGCAAGTCTCCTAGGAGTCAGGTTACCTATTCTTGTAACAGTTTTGCTTTAGAATTAACCCATGCTTCAATTAGGACTTTTAAGGGTTGTAACATGGTCGGGTTCATGGTTTTTTTTAAGAAAAAGTTTTTAAGGCTCAAGTTATTTGGTGCCCACCCCCTTCGTGATGTTATCTAGTCCTAAATTTAGTTAACTTGACACGAGCATTCATCTCTCTAAAGAGTTTATGATGGCTGAGGAACCACAACAGTTTTTTTTACACGACGATCACTTAACCTTTGGTCTTTGGGTGTTCGATCACACGACTTTTCTTTTGATGAGGATTTTTATTGGATAATCCTTTTCTGCCTTTCGGGCTTTTCAAATACTTTTTCTCTTACCCTAACTTTTGCCTGGAAAAATTCATTCTTTTTTTTGAATTTGGAAGTCCAGCGGGATGCCCTAAATTTTTCCTAAGCGACTTATTTTCAAGTTTCAACTTAGCGGGGCTCCTTTGTTTCTTTCTTATTCATACTTTCCTTTTTGAAAAAGTCGTGTAACCCTAAGTCTTTGAACTTTTTGGAAGAAAAGTGACTGCCTCATTCGTTGGTCGGTGAGGGATAACCATTATTGTATCAATTCGATCTCGACCTCAGGATTTTTGTGAGGAAATAATCATTGTGGTTTTGATATTTTCTGACCTTATAATGCAAGGGATAAAATGTGGTGATCCTCATATAGGACACTCCTTCTGAAATTTGAATGTTCGATCAAATTAACTGAACATTTACCCCGCCCCGGGTTAAAAATAATGGTTTTTATTCAAACAGAAAAGAAACTCCTACTTCGAAGGCTCAGAGGGGTTAACAAGGGTCTATCTCCCTTATATCTCCAGTGTTTGGGGATTGAAACAAGGTTTGTACATCATCAACAAGGTTTATATTCGAAAGCATACCATTTGGAATTCCAGGTAAATTTTTGTCATCCTCCCTCAAGAGTTATTGCTTTATTAATAAGAGTTGAATATCAAAAACATAGTAAAACAAATAAGAGTGATAACGAATGGATTAGTTCAAGACAAACATATTCAATACGTTATGATTAATCATTCAAAAATATGAGCAAGTTTGCATACAAGAAAGTACTGACCAAAATTAATTAACATTTCAAATGAGAATGCAAATGAAGTTAAGGTTTCCATGTTGAGGAGACTAGTCTCCGTATGGACTGATTGCTTCAAACGATCTTCAGCAACCTCTAGGCTCACTTGGATAAGATATTTCCCTCTGATATGGACATAACAGTCTCTGAGTTTCTCCAAGCTTGGACTTTATCTTCAGATGACAAACCTTCTTCGAATGAATAGCCGAGTGCCCCAGAATAATATTCACAGAAGATTCTCTCAAAAGAGAGGGTGAAAGTTCTACCAGGCGAAAAGTTCAAAATTTCTCGTCACCTTAGAAATTGAACTTTGAGAGAGACGCCAGGCAGGAGCTGGACTTTGGTTAAACCTCTTGAAATTTTCAACATCATATCCAAATGCCCTAGAATGAGAGACACGCCTAGCATTTGCATCGGGAGAGAATAATCAACTGAATAGTCTCCAAAGCACGAAGCTTAATCAAATTAATTCCCAACAGACAAGGAAGTTCCAGGATGAAAAGCATTGAGATGGTATCGACATACTTCTCAGGCTTCTTCTATCTTTGCTTAAAAGCTTTGCCCCATGGATTCACTTGGGGAATAAACACTGACTGCTGAAGAGAAGATCAGGTGGCCCAAAGCTGTAGAGAGTGCCCCTGTTTGAATAATCGTGTGCCCCAGCATGGTAGCCACGCATAGCATTGATAACAGGATTTGGAAGGGGGATTTGTAGACGGTACTGGAGTATGAAGCCTAACCCACTGAATCTCAAACAAGTGTGGAAACAAACTAGAATAAATCACTGGGATGGGATCAAAATTATTCTCCGGACCTATTCTGCACTTACTGATAAAATAAACCTCTTGAGTTCAATTGGTAAATGGGAACCATCTGTTGATAAGACAGTCCATTAACTTAAGATAGTGGATAAATTCACAAGGCACTCCATGGTTTTGAAAGAAATCCCAAAAAGACGAGGAGAAGAGAATAACTCCTGTTGCAACAGTCGGTGTAGGATTGTTGATACTATCATCAAGACTTCCCAGATTCGGCTCCACTGAGTCTTAAACTGACTATCTTCCTTCTTGAAGAGTTCCTGATCATGGGCCAAGGCTTGCATGTATATCACACGGAGTTATTCCATAATTGATCTCTGAGCATGTGACAGCAATAATTTAAGTCTATAACTCTGAAGAGAGCACCAAATCCGAATAAGAATTCCCAAGTTTGAGTACCTGTTATGAATGCATGAATATGCATGATGTGCATGAGTGAATGCAATACCATGTTCGATCATTTCCAAGGAACCCACATGCTTTTAATTTTTATTTTAAACCATTAAGAGGTGATGAAGCACAACAGAAAGCTCACAAGCATGGTTTCTTGGAAATGGAAATAACATGTGTGTTAAAATGATGTTAACATATTATGTGTGCAAAAACACGAGATCAAGGTTCCATAAACATGGACAATGGTTACACTGTCTCTACACTGAATAATGAATATTACTGGATCAAAGGTCTGACGCCACCTTGAAACACAAAAGAATCAAGTACCAAGTGGATCAGCAACTGTATGAGACCAACATCTCCCTGTCATAAAAGATAGCTGTAGAATTGCCGAAATAAACGGCCATCACAAGCTGAGAAGTTCGGAGAAAAACTGAGAGAACACATAGTCACTGACAGTATCAAGTCACCACCAAAAACACACAGTAACTATCGGAACATGGTCACCAACAGAACTCAAGTCACCAACATAACCAGAGTCACCAACAAAACTCAAGTCACCAACATAACCGGAGTCACCGTCAGAACTAGAGTCACCATCTGTACCTATAAGAATTAATCATCCCTCCCCACTCACATGAGAAACTAGGTTTGGGTAAGGCAAGGGTAACTCAAAATCATGGGTACGCCTGAAGCCACTATCGTCGAAACACCGATGTGAAACGATATCCCCCCATTTGTAATCTCATCTGAGTGTGGGCGGCATGAGCGCACTAAAAAACCAAAGTCGACTAGCCGTTCATGTTCCACTATATTCCTAAGCTTCCTATGATTGTCACTTGGCTTGGGTATTGGGCCTTTTACCTCTTGTAACACCCACCCAACATGATAGCAGAGCCAGCACAGCAGATAAACAAATATATGGAAAACGATAAAATGCATGCACAAACATATGCAAGCAGTGTATATAAAGCTGTAAATAACAGGAAATAAATAAACACCCAAATAAATAAACAAGAAAGAGCTAGAATCGATTCCGGGATGGACCAGCAATAGGTCAATTTGTCTCCAGTGAAGTTGCCAGCTGAAACAACTGGCTGAACCGTCATCTGATATAAAATCAATGAAGTCACCACCGAACGTCTTTTTTTCTACAAGAAGGGAAAGGTAAACATCAAGAAAACCTAAAAAGGGAGAAATCATGGTCTTGCGACCGAGAGATCGGGTAAGGGAGTCTGTTACGTTAAGGGAAGGTATTAGAACCCCACACGCCCGTAGTACTCTACGGTATCTACTCTTGTTGTCTAATCTAATGGGTGTGTAAAAATATATATCTAAGATGTACATGGAATACATGCAAAATAAAGGAGAAAATAAGGTAGGGAAAATAAAAGTTGTGCTCGCCTGGGCCCTACCTCAATGCCTACGTATCGCTTTTATGGAATTATAGAAGTCGTAGTTCGGCTCATACATTTTGGTTGGTTTATGTGTTTTAGTTAAGAAGACAAAAGAAACAATCAAGATGGCAAAACATCAGATAAATGACAAAACATCAACTGCAATGATAAAGCAACAAAAAAGGATGACAAAACGTCGCATGGCAACACAAACTCAGATAAGATGATAAAATGTCAGCATGATAGAAAAATATCAGACAAACGATGAAACATTACACATAACAATGATATCGAGGATCAAAGTAGGATGACAAACATAAGGTATGACGAAACATCGGCAAAAAAATATGTGCGATGGAAAAACATCAACAAAAATATAGCAAGATAACATTTCAAAGACGGCGAAACATCAATAAACCAGATGATAAAATATCACACCTAACAGTGATATTGAGAATCAAAGTAGGATAACAAACATGTGCGCGATGGCGAAACATCGGCGAAAACATAACATGGCAAAGATGACGAAACATCAATAAACCAGATGATAAAACATCACACCAAACAATGATATTGAGAATCAAAGTAAGATAACAAACATGTGCGCGATGGCGAAACATCGGCGGGAAGATAACAAAATATCATGGTAAGGATGGAAAAACATCAATTGTAAGGATGGCAAAAAATCATGGTAAGGATGGAAAAACATCACTAATAAGGTTTAAAACAAAGCCGAAGGGCACACAAACAAATAAGATTGTTTTGTATCTTTTACCTTGAAGAAAGATTTAAGCTTATTAAAGATGTTTTATGATTTTCCAAGAAGAAGTTTTAGTTTTAAGATGCAATATGCAAAGAAAGGAAAAATAACTAAGGGAGACTAGCCTAGCACCACTCCTAATGTTATCATACAATGATTGACCTTAAGGTTGAGGATGAAAGAGGGAAGTTTCTACCCGATGTTATCATACATGGATTCCTATCCTAAGGTCTAGCTCGAAAGCTATCCTCATCGAGCAATCCTAAGGGAGCATGATAAAAACGTCACAGATCCTGCGACAAAAAACAAGCAAGAAGATGGCGAAACATCTGGAAAAACAAAAGTTTGAGTACCACTCGAATATCAAACACCTACAAGGCGCAGGCCTAGAAGTAGAAAGGGAGGTCCTGCCATAGACAAGAAACCAAGCATCAGTCCAGGGGTCAAGCCATAGCCAAGGGGAGCGTATCACCCGAGTCAACAAGCTCTAGAATTATAGGAATTCAAAAGGGTCCTTAACTGTGGTATCAATTACCAGGGCAAGAAAGATCTGGGGGAAAAGACATAGTGCATGCATACACTAAGCATCAGTGTTGGTCAACATGAGCTAAAGAAAGCGTGGGGATCCGATTGCAAGAACCCTTTTCACTTGACTTTAAATGACTTAAATTCATTCGGATCTTGGGCACATGTTCAGAGCATCTACTTGTAGAACATGAGCATAGGAACGGCATGGACTCGAATGTGCAGGGATCGATTACGAACCCTTTCCGCTCGCCTCTTTTGAGGACTTATCACCTGTAATACAATGCGGGAATAAATATAAACATGCAAACATAATACCTACTTCAAAGGTAGGTGTAGCAGTTGAAATGTTTTAAGACTAAGCCATTGGATTGACTTGACTTATACAGATCAAATAAAAATCGCCACCGTTCTTTATTGTTTCCGAAGGAATGGGAAAAGAGCGAATAACCCAAAAAGAGCGAAAAAGATTCAAGGTAAGAGGGTTAGTTATGAAAAAGGAAGGTATTAGCACCCTAAACATCTACGGTACTCCACAGGAACCTCTTTGTATAATCTGTATATTTTGGCTATAAAAATGTTTTATAAAAATGGATGGTGGAGGTGAGAAAATAAATATATTTATTTTATGATTTTTGCACCTACCGTAGTTGCGAACCTTTAGTGCCTACGTACCACCTTTTCATGCAATTGGGGATCAGGGTACACGTAGTTCCTCTTTTAAAAATTTAAAACACAAATGTGTTGGTTAATTTTATGAGATAAAACATCATCTTCATTGTCCGTGTGGAAAACATACCTACTACCCACAATCATGAGAAAGGAGAATTTGCATCATCTCAAAGTGGAGGATATGGCTTGGATTTTAAAATCAACAATGCTTCACTCAACACCCAAGTGGAAAATATCTCTCTTCACTACATATTGTAGAAGTATAGTTGTTTGCATCACTACAAGGATTGGCAAGAGTTCAATCTTTTTTTTGAGAAAAGTTTAAAGATGAAAGCCAAAGTGGCAAAATGGTTTGAAATGAGATTTGATTGACTTTTAGTCTTCTCACAAAAAATGTTAAAGTATTATTAAGTTTATTAGGTTTTATTTATAAAAATGTTTGAAAATGCATGGACCTAAGTCCAAGTTTATTATGAAAGTGGTTCAAGTTTAAAATAAGAAGAGTTTTCAAAAGGATGGAGATAATTTTTGAAATTAAAGAAGATGGGAAGAGAATAAGAGGCTATCTAAAGCATAAGGTAAAAGCTAGGGATAATAACCATCTAACCAACAAGAAGCCAATACATGACTGTGATACGGTGGGAGAACTGACTTGAGATTTTGCGTTTGTGTTCGCACTTGTGCGGTTTAGCAAGAGTCGCCACCGACTTTTTATTTTTATCCTAAGGAAAGGTCAAAAAGCACAGGAAAGACCTTTGAGATGTTTTCTTGGGTTCAGGGGGTAGATTATGAAAAGGGAAGGTGTTAGCACCCTTTTCATCCATGGTTTTCCATGGGCTCTTAGTTACTTGTTTTAGATCACTTGTCTTTGCTTTTCAATTGTTTGAAATGGTGCTTTGTGTGTGGTTTTTGAAAATGCTTTGAAAAAGAGGCCTTGTCTAGGAAACCTTTGTAATGACTCTTGTTTGAATATATACAAAGGTGTGTGTCTTTTTGAATGGATATTTCAATGTTTTGAAAGTTGTTTTGAAATTGTGTTTGTGAGGCGTGTTTGAAAACGGCTATATGTTTTGCAAGTTTTTTGATCAAGTAACTAAGAGTTGTCTACCCTATTTTACTCAAAGATCTTTCTTATGTTTTTAACCCTTTTGACAGTGTTATTTCACCATTGTATTTGGTGAACAACCTTGTGTTAGGATGTTAAACGGGACAGGCGCGGGTCATCGCATACAATCATTGAAAGCAACTTGTGAGATGCTCTAGCAATTTTGTAAGGGACGAGATCATTTTATCGAAGGCAACATCGAGGGTCATCGATGGACTACGATCTTTGTTTATCGAAGGGGAATTTGCTAGAGTGTCTCATATTCGAGGGACATGATTGCATTTTCCGAGGCGACAAGTGAGATCTGCGTCTGAGAAACCCAACCCATTGTCGGCAGTCAAACTAGCTACGCAGTCTTTGAATTGATCGGCAGAAGTTTCCTGCGGCACATGTGCAGTTTTGAGGAAAGCAATTAAAGCCTTTGCATGGGCTTCGGAACACAATAACAAGGAAAACATGGAGATTTTTGATGGGGTCTGCCCCAGCTGCTCGACTACGTTGTAGTCGCTCTTCTTGATAATCTTCAGAATTTCCTCTATCTCCTGCTTAGAGGTTTCTACAATGATATTCTTAGGTGCCTCCATCCGGGAAGGCTCACCTGTGATTTCTTTGCCCCGAGTCCCAGATGGCTAGGTGAAAGGGGTGATAACTGGAATAGGAACTGGGATAGTAGCTGATGTACTAGCAGATGGAGTGACAACAGGTTTGTGGACAGTCGGAGGGGAAATCTCGGGAGAAAAGAGTCTTCCACTTCTGGTGATCTTGCTAGGCCCGACAATATTGTTGATATCAGCATCAGTTTCTTCAATCTTTAAGTCTTGCTTAACTCCATGATAATACACATCGGCCTCATAGTGCCAAGGGACATCCTTATTCGAAGTGTATGGAATAGGACCAGGGACAGTAATGATTAACTGAGCAATTCTTGGAACGGGTGTAATCCTAACAGGCTTTCTCAAGGAAGCCTTGGAAGGATTGGCGGAAATGGTTAAGATGGCAACTTCTTCAATTGGAACCAACGGAATCATAGTCTTCTCGAACAGGATCTCTCTATTATCCATCAGGCTTTGAACACCTAATTTCAATAAATGGAAAACAGCAGGCAGAATTGAACATATGTGGCACCCTTCGCCACAACCCAGAAATAAATCGGCCAACAATAGATTCTTCTTAACTGTCATCAAAGGAGTAGAAATTTCTTCCACGGAGGTTACAAATAAATCATCATCCACAGCATTTACTCCATGACCATGCTTGGGCATGGGAGCAGTTATGACGTTGGGTTTCTCCATAGCGTCAAACTCAATATCTTTGGCTTCAATCAAGTCTTGCACCTTATTCTTCAAAGCCTAACAATTGTTTGTATCATGACCTGGGCTATCAGAGTGATAGGCGCAGTGGGCATTCAGGTTATACAGCGGAGATGTGGTGCTGGGATTCTTCGGGGCTTCCCTTAGAGTTACCAGGTTGGTCTTCAATAATTGTGGTAGAATTTGAGACAAGGTCATATTAAGCCGATTGTACTATCTCTCGGTCTCTCTATTCTTTGCTGATTGTTGCATTGTGGGGAAACGGTGGGTCTTGATATTACTACCGCATTTACTGCTTGACGGTGTTCAGGTATGCTTTGGCTCCTCGAGCCGTAGACTGCACTAGCTTCTTTCCTACTGGTGAAAGGCTTCTTTTTTGAACTTGATGAAGTACCTTTCTGTATCTTACCACTTCAGATAACAGCTTCTACTCTCTCCCTAGTCAAAATCAATTTCGTAAACCCAGATGATGAAATGTCGATCAGATGATTGAAAAATGGACCAGACAACGTCCCTAGAAACATATCAACCAACTCCCTATTAAACAAAGGGGGTTGGACTCTTCCATCCAGATCTCTCCACTTCTGAGCATAGTCCTTAAAACCATCACTTGCACCCATAGACATACCCTGAAGCTGAGTACGAGTGGGAGCAAGGTCGGCGTTATACTGATACTGCTTGTAAAAAGCAGCAGCAAGGTCCTCCCAGTTTTGGACATTAGCTCCTTCCAATTGATAAAACCATTCAAGTTGAGTCCCTGACAGACTATCTTCAAAGAAATACACCCACAAATTTCTATCAGCAGTGTAAGGTTGGATTTTTAAGACATACGAGCGGAGATGGAGCTTTGGACATGATACTCCATCGTACTTAGCAAAAAACGGAGCTTTAAACTTATGAGGGATCACCACCCCAGATGCCAGTCCAAAATCTTCGAAATCCAAACCAGGGATCTTCTGAATCTCCATAGCGCTCAGCCGGTCTTCAAGTTGTTTGTACCTATCCTCAGCAGGAGGATACTATTCCTTATCATAATTTGTATCATTATCAGAAACTGCAGGACTGGGGGCCTTTTCTTCTTCTTGGTCCTCCCCTCCCTTGGATGAAAAGGACAGATCAGCTTGTTGTTTCAACCTATCCCCAAACCTTTTACCCATACTAAAAAGAACAACCTTCTTCTTCTTCTTCTTCTCCTCCTCCTCTTTCTCTTTCAGGATGAGAGCTTTCAAATCCTCTTGCCCTTTAGCCAAGCTTAAGAACATCTCTTGGAATTGGGCATTTTGCGCCTGAAGATCTTTGATAGCTTGATCAGAAGACATAATTGCTGAAATAAACAGCGAAGAAGATGAGAAACCTGTAACGGTACCTGTAATGATGTGCATGATAATGGGATACGTATGTAATGATTTCAAAGACCTTGGGAGATTTAAATTTGTAAAAAAAAAATTAAAAAAAAAACTTTATTAGGTTAAACTTGTAGAAAGGTTCAACGATGCCTTTAAGGCGTTTACAAAGAAGTAAATGAAAAAAGAATCTAAACTAGAAAAAGCAAAATCAGAAATCCCATGGACGCTTCCCCTTGGTGCTGACGTAGTCATTGGTCATTCTTTCATTCTCAAGTTGCCTGGTGAGCTTCAAGATCTTCCCCTCTTGCTCATGATACTTCTCCCGGTAGGTATCCCTCTCCTCTTTTAACTGAATCTAGGATCTCTTCAATGCTCCAAGATCAGTGGGCATGTAGGGATAAAGGACTGTATAAGGAACGCCCTCTTTGTTGGTAGGCTCCACAATCACTGTAAACACAACTTCATAAGGCATCCCAATCTTCTGAGCACGAGCTCGGATCCACTGGAGATAAGGTTGCATAGGGAGAGAACTCTTTGGTCCTAGCTCTTGAGGGTCAGACCTGTTCACCATGCCCCAAGCTCGTATAAACCTTCGGCGATGCTCGTAAACGTCCTCCTTGTAGTCAAAGGCAATATCTGTAAGAAGTAACTCATGAGGACCGTCTCTCTGAGCACGACCGAATTATCGTAAAGCCAGGCAAGGACTGTAGGTTATTCCCCCTCTGATTCTAAGCAACAGGACATTAGGGTATCCCCCACATCCATCAATGATAGAAATGCTTTCCATAGCCTTGGAACTCCAAAGAATGTCTGTTGTAACCCAAAATTTGCCCTCCCATATTCTTCAAGAATTGCAAAGAGCATGCTTCAAAATCTCCCCAAGGGTTGCACAGTTCAAGGGCCTCCTAACAGTCAAAAACTAGGGTTTTGGTTCTGGCAAAGAAATTGAAGTTTCCAAAGGTCCAATCAAGTCCCACATGCCTATAAACATGGTCAAGCATCCTCATGCTAAGCTTCAAGACTCACAGCACAAAATTGCACAGTCAAAAACCCTAATTGCCCTACAGTCAACTGCAGGGGCATAATGGTCATTTGACAATCAAAAGTTCAAATTTTTGGTCAACATCTTATTTTGAAGCCACAAACATCATTTGATCAATTCTTGATCATGATTTTCAAGGCATGGCTCAAAAAGTCTCAAGATGCAAAAGTTTCCATATTTGGACAGTTGAAAAAGTCAACTGTAACTTGACCAAGGCATAACTTCCACATGGTTTATCAGAAAAATTCCGTCCAAAGCTCATTTTGAAGAGAATGACATTTCCTACAACTCCTCTTCACACTTCAAGTCCAAGAAATGCTCTCACAAAAGTTATCAATTTCAACATTATAGGTCATTTTCAAAAGTCAACAAAAAGGCACTTTAATTCAAAGACCATAACTTGAGATTGGTAAATCAAAATGACATGGGACCAAAGGCATTGGTTAGAGGACTTCAAGACCTTTCCAAAATGTCCAAGAACATGATCAAAGCTTAAAAATTGAGCAAGATATGCCTTGTGGAAGTTGGGAAATGTTTGGGAATTTTGAAAAGTCAACTTTACTTCAAATGCCTCAAAATGGCTAATGGGCCACATTTTCTTCCAAGATTCATCATCCAAAGGCTATGCACGACCATTGGCCCAAAGGGAAGTTATTTCATCATTTTTATTATTTATTTGAATTTTTAATCACCATTAATTTATTTAAATAAATAAAATATGACAAAAATAGCAAAGCATGTGTTTTGAATCTTGTGATACAACTAATAGACTCCTTAAAGACTCAAGATCTCGTGCATATCAAAAGAGGAAAGATTTGGTGCAAATTGGCATGATTCTTCATGAAGAAAATATTGAAAAAGATTCATAAAAATCAAAATTTGAAAACCATTAAAGACAAAGCTTTGGGCTTGGATTATAGACCAAAATCGTTCCTTATACAAGCACAAACCTAACCCTAGTGAAAAGGACCTCGAAGCTGCGCCTAAAACCATAGACAAACTTTGCACTTTTTCAAGAAAATTTCAAAACTGCTTTCCTAGTTTCAGCGTGTTTCAAAGCAAAACAACAATTCCATTGCACTCCTGATACATCCAGGAATCTGCCCCAATCGAAATCAGACCTCTGCACCTCAAGAAACGATAGAACACAGTTACCCTGTACATGAATTTTTCCTTAATCGTATTCGAATCTACACGCCATATCAATGCATTTTCATTATTGTTTTATGCTAATGTGTTGATTCTGAAGCTAATAGTATAATTTAATTGAAGAATGTTTGCATATATGGAGAGTTGCCATGAACGATGCCTAGGGTTTCAGGAACCTTGATTTGGGGCTTCCTTATTCTGGAAAAATTGAGACATGAGACCTACACCATTGAACTCAGCGCACTTAGACGATCCAGAATCACTAGTCGCACCGTTTTTATATTTGAGTATGGCTTAATCGCTATTTTCCTATGCAGTGGTTAGTGGGGGTTCAAAACCCCCGCTATTTGATGTATATTTTTCAGGTGAAACAAGGAATCAACGAAGAAGAAGGCGTGTTGTCAACCGGTGATTGGACAATTCAAGTTTTAGCGCGTTTTTTGAATTAACATCATTAGCGTGGTTTGTTTTATATATTATTTATTTTCTATCATAATAACAAAGAAAGCAAATGGCACAAGTGGTAGATGCGTTGTCACATAAGCATTGGGACCTGGGTTCGATTCCCAGGTCCCCCATATTTTTCCATGAATTTTGTTCTAACCTGATCTCATGCAGTGTGTGCCCAAGGGTTCACCATATATCCAATACCAAAGCTTGCCAAGTGTCCTGGAAGATGCATCTGAAGGCCAGGATGAGAGGTCTATCATGCACCTCCATTGACCATGCCACACGCGCACTGAAAAGTCAACTAAAGGCCTCAATTCATTGGGCCTGATTGCTACAACATGACCTCCAAATTGGGGTCAACACCCCCATTGGTTTGCTTTATTTCATTCTTTTTATCTTTTTTCTATTTTATTTGTTTTGTTTAATTTTAATTTAATTCTTTAAATTGATCTGTTTTCTTTAACAATAAAAATAATAATAAAAATCAGAAAAGACAAAAAATAAAAATGTATTTTTATTTAATGTTATTTTGTAAATAAATCTTATTAATTAATTTAGTTTTAATTCTAGGTTTAATTTTAATGTTTTTTTCTAATAAACTAAAAAAGGTAGAATTAGGGTTTTAAATGCTTTTATCTTTTTTTTTCTTTTTCACCATATTTAATTATTAATTATATTTTGTAAATAAACTTACCATTAAATAGTTTAGTTAAAATTAGGTTAAACTTAAACCTTTTCTCAATAAATAAAAAGTAATTTAAAATTAGGGTTAATTAACTTCTTTTTAATTTCATTTAATTTTCTTACCAAAAATCCATAAATACAAAAAACTCCAAAAAATTCTTTCTTTTATTTTCTTTTAATCAATTTTAGTAATCGTAATTTAATTTCCTTAAAAGGGTCCAACGCCCTCGCATTCGATCGTAATTCTATTTCGCGCGTTTATTTCATTTCCTTTTATAAATTTCATGTAATTCTCCCAAAGCTATGTAATAGATCAATTAGGGTATTTATTTTCAGCATTTTGTTTTATTTCAAATCGGGTCTTGGACTAATTTGGCGATGTAGACCCGCGCCTTTGTAATAGCGTAGGACTTTTAATTCCGCATCTTTTAAACTGTTAATTAACCTGCATGAAAGAATGAATGTCAAAAATAAAAGCGACGCGTAGATCACCAATGCATGAACAAGATAAATGTAAATGAACATGACACATAAATCACACACCACCCCTAGGGTACGCCTCACTGTTGCCTTGCCCCTCGAAAGGTGGTCGTCGAGTAGAGGATGTTTTAGTAAGTCCTCATGTCCATAAACATGGCATGAGGGTAGCTTCTAAGGTGTCTTCCTATTGCTCCGGTGATCACCATGTCCCGAACCCTCGAATTGACCCGAACACCTCCAACGGTGGTGCTACCTACCTCTCAATGGTGGGATGGCACTACCTTAAGGACTTCTACACAGCTTAATTCCTTAGGGTAGGTAGATGACTCATAGATACTTGCTCTATTCAAAAACAAATCAAAACTCTTTTCACACCAACACTTTTCAAAAAGCTTTCAAAAACAATTTTTCAAACACTCTTGAGGACTGATACAAGAGTTATTCTGAAACTTTCAAAGAAACTTTTTCAAACCCACTCACGATTGAAAAGCAAACATTTTTGAAAACACAAATGAGCAAGTATCTAAGAGCCCATGGATAACCATGGATAGAAAGGGTGCGAACACCTTCCCTTTCTATAAATCTACCTCCCGAACCGAGAGATAATCTCATAAGGAATTTTGCTGTGCTTTTGTCCTGTCCATGTTGGAGAAAATAAAAGACGGTGGCGACTCTTGCTTACCGCGACATTTCGCGAACCAGCGTAAAACAGTCAGTTCCAGATCCACCGATCACAATGTCTCTATGGGAAAGGGACATTATCCTGTAAGACCACCCTAGACCTTCCTCATTCTTCAACACGGACTTAGGGAGGTGCGAAATAAACCACCTCGCCAGCAAAGGCATGCAACACATGAGGGTCCCTCTTCTTCGCACAGTACGAGTATAGAGGGCATGCAAGATATCACCCAGAAGAGTAGGCACCAGATTGCAGGACAGGAAGATCTTAACCACATTCACATCTATAAAGGAATATGGATTCGGGAAAAGAACCAAACCATAGATAAGGAGAGCCAAGATGTCTTCAAAAGCCTGAAAGCAAATTATCCTAGAACAGTTGATCTTGATCTATCAGAAACTTGGCTAAGAAACCTTCAACCCTGCTTCTGTCTCCCAACTAGATACTACATCAGCCCGTTTCAAATGTAGAGTTGAAGCAATGTCCTCTGGTCTAGGAGTCTCTTCCAAACATGTGAAGGGCATCTGCTTAAGGATGGATATGCCCAATAAGTGAGAAAACTCTTCCATAGTAGGAACTAGCTGATAATCCAGGAAAGTGAAGCAATGATGCACTGGATCGAAGAACTGGAAAAGCACACTCATCATCTGCTCATCAAACTTTGAGGTAACCAAGCTAAGAAGCTGACCATGTCTCCTAATGAATGAAGAAGTATCAGAAACTCTCGAGGCTAAATCTTTGAGTTGAGCAGGTATTTGCACAAAGTTAACTCGAATGGTGTTTCTGCATATGGAAGCCATAATCTGCAAAACAGAACAAAGATAAATCCCCTCGGTCTTCGAAATGGTTAGTATAATGAAGTATGCATGTTATGTTATGATGCATGATGTCTTGATAAAACACACAACGGGTATAGCAAATAACAGACATGGTAAAGGCAAACCAGTCACACAAGAGCCCTTAAGTTTCAGGCTTGCATGGGGTCTAGGTATTACCCTCTTGAAGTTTAGTTTGTTTCAACTTGTCCTAATAATAGTAACCGGGTTCTAGAGGTTCTCAATATCACTGACCATCCTCCATCGGTCATGGTTTCAGCTCACGCAATCTTTTCTTGCGGCCGGAACTATCTCGAGAGTATGGTCTCAATGAGTGTAGTATATAGTATCAACCAGTTCTTAGCTTTACACCGGGGCCGGCTATCTCACTACTTCTTAATGGCCAAGTTGGTCAATTATAGGTTCTAAGGTCAGTTGATGCTTAACGACACACATAGCAGCCCCGTATTCTCCTCGTTTCTCCACAAGGGATACCAGTACCAACCAATGTGCCACATCAACGTAGCTACTGCTTCAACCGTATCGGTCTACGCCGTACAGTTCCCTCACAGTTTATTGCTACTTACCTAAAACGTGTCCCCCAGATCCGGGTTAGGATCTATAATAACTCACAATACAAGACCCTTAAAAGTAAACCAATCAAATCAAACAAGAGAAGAAATTTATGATGAACTAATCCTAAAGTATACCCCACTTATTATTCCCCAACAGAGTCGTCAGTTCTGTGATACGGTGGCAGAACCGGACTGTTTTAGGAAAATGCTAGTTCGCGTTTTGCGTTTGAGTTTTCAAAATGTCACGGTAAGCAAGAGTCGCCACCGACTTTTATTTTATCCAATTGGAAAGGACAAAAGCACAGAAAATTCCTTTTTCGAGATTTTGAGTACGGGGGGTAGATTATAAAAAGGGAAGGTATTAGCACCCTTTCTATCCGTAGTTTTCTACGGGCTCTTAGGTACTTGCTCATCATTTTAAAAATTGCTTCCGTGTTTGTGTGTTTTGAAATTTTTTTGTTTTTACTTCATTTTAACCCTTGCTTCTGTCTTCAAGAGTGTTACGAAGTCGTTTTGAAAACTTTGTTTGAAAAAGTGTGGAAAAGTTTGATTTTGAGCAAGTACCTACTAGCATCTACCTACTCGAAAAAAGAATGTTTCTGTTCTTGTTTCCTTTAGACAGTGCTATCCTACTATTAGTGACTAGGTAGCACCGTCGTTGGAGTTGTAAGGGTCAATTCGAAAGGGACGTACGATCACTAAAGCAATGTTAGGACGTCTTAGTAATAACCCTAATGTCTTAAGATCATATTCGAGGCAACATTTCCGAGGCAACATTTACGAGGCAACTTTTCCGAACGGGAAGTTTAATCTTTGTTTAGACAAGAGAGCGACCACTAAAACACCCTATACTTAATGATCGTTTACCGAAGGCAACCGAAGTGAGAGTATACCCTAAGTGTGCGCATGTGCAAGTGATTTGATTTCAGTTATTATCTTTCCGCATTTAGGGTTTGCTAACCATTTTAAAATTAACATACATTCTTGTCATGCAATCCTATTACCATACATCTAACAGTTAACATTTGCGAAAATTAAAATGCGAGAAATAAAACTACGTTATTACAAGGCTTCAGGGAGGGGGATTAATTACATAGCCAAAAACCCGTAAAAATGATAAATAAAAGAAAAATCCTAATTAAACTATTACATTCCATGAGCAGTTATATCAATATCGTAAAAATAAATGAACGCGCGATGAATCAAGAACGAGAGAAAATTAGGGTTTTGACCCCGTCTAAACTTAGTTGCAAGAAAAATCATTTTTTGGTTGTTTTTGATTATTTTGAGAAAAATAAGGTTTTAATTAAATAAGTACAAACCTAATTACTAATTAATTTAAATTAAGAAAAATAATTAATTTTGACCTATTTTTGTATTTTGGTTATTTTAAGAAAAGAAAGTAAAAAAATTAAATCAAATAAAACCTAATTTTCTAATTTGTTTTAATCTATTTACAAAAAGATTAAAATTAACCTAAATTTAATTAAACTAATTAAATTAATTTTGACAAAATAAAATAAAAAAAACCTAAATTCTAATTTGATGAAAATTGATTTTATGAATTTTTTGTAAAAAAGAATTAAATTTGTGTGAGGAAATAATTAATCAAAATAATTAAAAGAAAAAAATATAAAATAAAAAGAATATGGGCCTGGTGTCAAAGTAGAAAGGGAGGGTGTTAATTGCATATCTGAGCCCAATAAGCTTTGGCCCACGTTGACTCTTCTGATTCCATGTTGCACGTTTGACTAGGCCTATGGTAGACCTTCTTGTGCCAAGCATTGGATTTGGTTTGCTTTAGATCCAATGGTTGAAAGTTGATGGCATATGGTGGACTCCAAGTGTTGTACCCCAAAATATTCCCTCTCATTTATCAAGACTTTTCTCACAAGACTTCTTGGACTCAAGACAAGATTAGGGTTTGGTTAGCTCAAGACATCTCATCTTGCCTGATAACCTAAAATTAGGGTTTGAGTTTTCACAAGGATTTTTGGACCACCAATGCTTCATGTGACTTTCATACATCATTTTGGACCCCTAAGATTGCTCATGATAAGTTTCAAGCCTTGAACCACATTTTTGATCAGTCAATTGGACAGTTCACCTAAAAATCAGTTGTATTGGGGGAAAAGTCAACCATGGCCAATTTACAGTCAAACTTCATAATTTTTTATCCACATCAACATTTTAGACTCATATGTACCATTTGATCAAGTTTGGATCACAACTCCTCAAGAAATTTGATCAAATCATCAAAAGGGCAAAATGGTCAAAATTAGGGTTTTGACTGAGAAAGGTAAATTTCTGATTTTTAACCTAGTCAATGACCAATTGAGTTCAAGCATGATTTCAAGGGTTCAATGGCATCATCTTGACCTAATTACATGGTTCAAAATATCTCAAGTTCATTAGATTGACATATGAAATTTGCAGTCAACTGATCAAAAGTCAACTGTATACTGAAAAGTCAAACTTTGACTTTTTGGTAAAACTCAAGTACCAACGGTCATAATTCATCATGATATGCCAAAATATGAAACTTTTTCACCAAGAAAACCAAATTTGAAAATTAGGGTTTGAATTTGAAAATTTTCATAACTTAGAATTTTTCTAAGTATAAAATTTTTCTTATTTTTTCTCAACTTTTCACCACTTTTTCACCATGATTCATTTTAATTCAAGAAACGTTCCCAACATGAAAGTTGTAGTCCTCCATGAAATCTACAACTTTGCTTCACAAACTTTTCCCTAAAGATGCTTATATCTCAAGTTATAAATTTGTGAATACATGCTCATGAACTAAATAACTTAGTGAACTTTTGCCTAATTTAGGCAGGTTTTGGACCCAACTTCATGGCAAATTTTCACCTAGTTCCAAGAGGTATATCAAATTGCATTTCAAAGATGGATTATAAAGCACATTTCAAGCTTTCCATAATGTCAAAGAACTCTCCAAGATCATTTTTGAGTATGGAGAATCGAAGAGAGGAAGTTGGTATTTTCTCACTTTTTGTTCAAGCCATTTTCACAAAGAATCAAGTTGAAAACCAAACCTATGCTGATTGTTTCTTGCTTTATAGGTTCTAAGATTTCTATACACCTCTTAATTAAATGCATACTCAGTTGACAAAGCCTTTATCCTTGCTTTTGAAACTTTACACAAATTGTAATTCCATTTTGGGCAAAAAGGCTTCATTGCCATTTTCATAAAGATGCACTTTTGCAACTTTGTCAACTTGGAGCATTGGACCTGTCCCCTTGATACAAGCAAACTACACAGCTCTCAAGCAATTTGTACAAACTCATATCAGCCCTAAAGTAAGCTGGTACAAGCATGTGGGATTGGTCTTATCAACTTTACTTCAAGTACAAGAAAAGTGGCAAAAGGGCTAAGACTTGCACAGCTAGTAGGAAGCTGACTTTGGATCACTTCTATATGATTATGCAAACATTGTAGAAGGCATCACACGCTTGGCTTGAACCTAGAACTCTCTCAAACTGAAAAACATCAAAAATCTGCCTAAGCACACAGTTTCTGCAAATGCTCAGCCAACTCTCATTTGGCTCGTGCGTTTTGTGTTTAACTGATCAAAACATCTTATACACTTGATACCTAGCCAATCCAAGCCATCATCCTGGTTTTGTAACCTATGTATCACCATCTGCCATTTTCAACTTGGAAGCTTGCAGTTGGACTTGGTCAGGGAGTTCCAGCCATCCTCAGAGCAAGATAAAGATTGGAATAGGTTCAGATAAGTTCAAGGAAGCTCAAACAACCACCAGGCCTCCATTAAAGTCCCTACATTGCCATACAAGGTTCCAGCTGAATGAAGTATTTTCTTAAACTCTATCTCTTTATACAGGCAACTTCAAGCCACGATTTGTGAAGAAAAATGTAGTTCTCATCATAACGAAGCTGTACATATCATTACTTTGCATTTATATTACTTGTGCTAAGAGAATTTGAAGCTTGAAATCTCTAAAAATTTTAGGTCACGATTTAGGGATTCCAAAATTCTCTTTGATCTTTGATAGTTAGGTTACATAATTTATATGGTTGGAATCGTGAGCTCAAATGCCACATTTTTCATGTTATGAGTTTTCATTTTTATGCAAGCATGAGGAAGATACAGGTTGCACTGAAAATGGCGTGAAGATGATGAACGAAGGACAGGGATGAAGTTCTGGGATTTTTGTTGCTTGGGCCTTTTTTATTTTTGCTAAACACCCCCCTGACTTGCTATTACACCCCCCTGTCTAACTATTTTATATTTTATATTTTTCATTTTTTTATATTTAATACTTTTGTTTATTTTTTCTGAATGATAAAAAAATCCTAAAAAATGATTTATTTATTTTCACACTTTTATTTTATTTTTTATTATTTCTCACATAAAAAATTAATTTATTTTGATATAATAGAATTTATTTTCTTAAATAACTTATAAATATAATTAAAAATACTTAATATTTTTATTATACATTTTATACTTACAAATACCAATTTTTACACATATTTAATTTTTAATATTCATATACAATATTATTTATTATTTTTTATACAAAAAATGTACAAAATAATAAAATAGAACATTATTTTCTTTTGAATAAAAACTAGGGTTTAACCCCTTTCAAAAAGAATTAATATATTTTTTCCTTATATTTTTAGGTTTAAATTAAATATTTTTCATACAAAAAAACAAGACATAAAACATTTTTTCTAACATGAACATTGCATTGCATTTTAAATATTTGTATTAAATTTATTTAATTCGCACATATTCGATTTGGTTGTAATAATATATTTAGCTTTATATTTGTGCAAATCCCCATTCAAACTTGTACTCCCCCCTACCATAAAAATTGTTGTAATAGCTTACTACATTTACATTACGCAATTTATCGCTTTATATACCATGATTAGTAATTAGGGTTTGCATGACAAGAACAAAATAAATAAAAATAGAAAACCCTAAATACAAGACAAAATCAAAAGCATGAAAATGATACACTTTGCACAGAAACACTCTTAGGGTTTCTCCCACTTGGTTGCCTAAAACAAAATGGCCATGTTACACATGCAAAGTATCTTGGCAAAACAAAACAAGTATAAGATCATAGTCCCTCGATGACGCTATTCAAAAGTTGCCTAAACAAAATGATCTTGGTCCCTAAAAAATGCTAAGATACTTTGCAACATTGCTATCATGGCTATACGATGATCCACTCCCGTCCCGTTTACATCCAAAGATAGGGTTGCTTACCAAATCAATGGTAAGTCAACAATGTTAAAGAAATAGAAAATGCACAAGAAAGACATTTGAGTAGGTAGATAGCTTATAAGTTACTTGCTCCTTTTCAAACAATCCATGTTATTTTCAAAAAAACACACACACACATTTCAAAACATCTTGCAAAACATTGAAAACATTTTCAAAAGACAAACATCTTTGTATACATTCTTACGAATGAGAATCATTACAAAGATTGCCTAAACGAATGGTCTCTTTTCAAAATACTTTCAAAATCACACCAAACACCATTTCAAACAAAACAAAGCAAGTAATTTAAGCAAGTAACTAAGAGCCCATGGAAAACCATGGATGAAAAGGGTGCTAGCACCTTTCCTTTTCATAATCTACCCCCCGAACTCAAGAAAACATCTCAAAGGTCTTTCCTCTGATTTTTTTTACCTTTCCTTTTGGATAAAAGAAAAGTCGGTGGCGACTCTTGCTAACCGCGACATTTGCGATAAAACGCAAAACCTCAAGTCAGTTCTCCCACCGTATCACAGAACTGGCGACTCTGCTGGGGATTATTATAAAAGTAGGGTTACCTTAGGGTTTAGATCACATTTATTTGCTTACCTTGTTTGACTTGTTTGCTTTACATTTTGGTTCTATTGTTTGGGTTTGAATCCTCCACCCAGATTTGGGAAACATTATAGGTAAATAGCAATACGTTGTGGAAACTGTGCGGGGTATACCGACACGGTCTAAGAAATAACTATGTTAGTGTGACATATTTGTGGGTACTGGTAGCCTTTGAGTCAATCAAAGAGAATACGGGGCCTCTGAGTGATGTCATGAAGCACTAATGAACTTCTAGAACCCTTTACTTGACCAACTTGGCCTTTTAGGATGTAGTGAGATTACCGGCTTTGGTGCAGTCCGAAGTTGGTATATACTCGATACTAAACTCATTGAGGGTTGGTTTCTTGGGATATTTCGGTCGCCAGTAAAGAGGCTTGAACTGAAACAATGAACAAGGAAACAATCCAGTGATATTGAGCTTCTTAGAACCCGGTTACTATTACTAGGACAGGTTAAGCCAACTAAACTTCAAGAGGGTACTTACCTATCAAACCCCATGCAAGCCTAAACTAGGAAATTGTTTGATTTGCTTGTACATATATACTTGTGCATAACATCATGGACATCATGAGCATCATATGCATCCTCTAACCATTTCAAGGATTTTGGAAATTCATCTTTGTTCTTGTTTTGTAGGATATGGATTCACTTCGCAGGAAAACTATCGAAGTCAACCTTGTTAGAATTCCTCCACAACTCAAGGAGCTAGCTTCAAGGATTCGTGAGAACTCTCCATTCACCGAGAGGCATGGTCGTCTACTCAACTTGGTCACCTCCAACACAGAGGAAGACATAATGAAGGTTCTCTTCCAGTTCTTTGACCCTTTGCATCACTGTTTCACATTTCCTGACTACCAGCTTGTGCCTACTTTGGAAGAATTCTCTCAACTCTTGAGGATTCCTATTCTCAATCAACTACCTTTCAACGGTACGGAAAGAGATCCAAATCCAGAACAGATTGCTCAAGCCCTGCACTTGCACTCATCTGATGTCACAACCCATTGGGAAACTAGAAGTGGTGTCAAAGGCTTCTTGGCAAAGTTCTTGTTTGAGAAGGCCCAAAGTTATTGGAACTCATTGGACTTACAAGCTTTTGAGGAGATTGTGGCTCTTCTTATCTATGGGATGGTCTTGTTTCCAAACCCTGACCAACTCATAGATGTGAGTGCTGTCAAAATCTTCATGTCACGTAATTCGGTGCCTACATTGCTTGGAGATATCTTACACTCTTTTCACACTCGTACAATGAGGAAAAGAGGTGTTCTTATGTGTTGTACTCCTCTCCTGGCAAGATGGTTTATTTCTCATCTTCCCCAATCAGTCTTAAAGAATAAGCAAGGTTTGAGGTGGTCACAAAGGTTGATGACACTTAAATATTCAGATATTCATTGGTGTTCTCGATCCAAAGAGAATGCTATCAATTTTGACCGTTATGGGGAATTCCCTAATGTCCCTCTACTTGGCATTAAGGGAGACATCACCTACAATCCGTGCTTGTCTCTAAGACAGTTTATTTATGCCCGAAGGGATGGCCCACATGATATGTTGATTCAAGGCTTGGTTTTCGACTACGACAACGACGATCAAGGACTTCGCCAAAGATTCATCCGAGCTTGGAGGATGCTAAACAAGGTGGATAGCAAGACTTTGGGACACAATAATTCCATCCCTCTTGAGCCTTACCTCAAGTGGGTACGAAACCGCGCTCAATGTCTCATGATGCCTTTTCCTTCCATTCTCCCAGTGATTATTGAGCCTGTTAAAGAGGGAGAAGTTCCATACACTATCCTACATCCTGACATGCCTACATCACTCGAAGACCTACAAAGGGATTGGATACAGCTTAAAGTAGAGTGTGATACTTTCGAAGCCCAATTCTACGCAAGCGAGAAGAAGGTTTTGGAACTCACTCGGCTACTTCATGAAGAGAAGACTCTCAATACCTACATTGCACCAAAGAGGATGCGCAATGTCTTTTTATCTTAGAATTTTGTATTATTTTTCCCTAGGGGCATTGATGTAATCAAATTCTATCTTATTAATATAACGTGTGTTTCTTTTTGTTTGAAAAAAATTTGAATTTTTAAATCCTTGAAAGCATTGCATGAATACATATCATTCACCATAAACATAAACAGGTCTTTGCAACAAGTTTCCTCATCCCTCTACTATTTATTTCATCAAGATGGATCTCAAACAGACGGTTAAAGACCTTCAAGCTCAAAATACACAATTTCAACAGTTACTCATGACCTTAGCCAAGGGGCAAGAGGAGCTAAAGACTCTGCTAGAAAAACAGAAAAAGAAGAAGAAGCCAGCTGGTGTGTTAATCATGGGCAGAAGGTTTCAGGGACAAGCCAGAAGGACCTTAGATTTTCCAGCAACATCTGATGAAGGGGAAAGAAAAGGAAAAGAAACGGTAGTACCATCAGATTCTGAAGAAGAAGAGGAAGAGGAGGACTACTCTGAACAACAATACCCTCTGGATGATGACAAGTACAAACACCTGGAAGAGCGTCTAACCACTATGGAAATACAGAGAGTACCGGGTCTAGATTTTGAGGAGTTAGGGATGGTGTCAGGAATTGTAATCCCGCCGAAGTTTAAAGTGCCATTATTTTCCAAGCATGATGGGGTGTCTTGTCCTAAAATGCACCTTCGATCATATGTCAGGAAGATTCAGCCGCACTCTGCCGACAAAGACTTGTGGGTCCATTTCTCCAAAGACAGTTTATCAGGAATGCAACTTGATTGGTTTTACCAATTAGAAAGGGCCGATGTCCACAATTGGGAAGACTTGGCAGCAGCTTTCTATAAACAATATCAGTACAACGCCGATTTGGCGCCTACCCGTACTCAACTTTAGAGTATGGCTATGGTTTCAAATGAGGGCTTCAAAGATTACACGCAAAAGTGGAGAGATCTAGCCGGAAGGGTGCAACCCCCTCTGTCTGAAAGGGAGTTGGTGGACATGTTCTTGGGAACTCTATCAGGCCCTTTCTTCAATCATATGATTGGGAGCTCCTCTGCAGGGTTTACCGAATTGATTTTAACCGGCGAGAGGGTGGAAGCTGGTATAAGAAGTGGGAAGATTCAGAAGGACGCGTTTGCCTCTACAACTGTGAAAAAGCCCTTCACTGGGAAAAAGGAAGTATCTGCTGTTTATTCACATAGGAGTCAAGGAAGAACTGACCGCCGACCAACGGTGGGGGCCATTATGATCCCAAAGCCTGCATCATACCAGCCAAGAAATAACCAGCCAGGGATGGAAAGGCCAGTCCGACAATTCACCAAGATTAACATGACTCCAGCCCAGGTTCTACCACATCTTCTGAAATTGAATCTGGCGACTTTAAAAGAGGCCCCAAAGAATCCCAATACTGCGTCTCCTCATTATCACCTGAATTCCAGATGCGCATACCATTCTGAAAGTCCAGGACACGACACTAACAATTGTTGGGCTCTGAAGAACAAAATTCCAGACCTGATAGACGCGAAGGAAGTTGAGTTTGAAGCGTCTGAGAAACCGAATTTCATTTCTGCTCCGATGCCTAGGCATGGTCACAATACCAATGTTGTTGAGGAAGATTTATTTGTTGCCACCGTGGATGAACTGTTAACTCCGCTCCCGATCATTAAGTTGAATTTGTTGAAAGATGGTATATTCCCAGGTTGTGACAAAGACTGCCATATTTGCATATCCTCATCTTTTGACTGCCCTCTATTGAAAAAAGGTATCCAACAAATGATTGATAACCAAGAAATTTTGTTTGAGAATGCTCCTATTTCACCCGTTCCAGTTAAAGAAGTTTCTATCATAACCATCTACGCCAATCCTTCTAGGGTCCCTAAAAGACCCGTTAGGATTACATCTGCTCCAAAGACTACTCCACTTAAGATTACAATGACCGGGCCGGTCCCGTACCAGTCAGATAAAACAGTACCATGGAATTATGGTGGAGAAATCTACTACCATGGTATCAAACAGGATGAACTGACTACCGAAGAAGAGAGCTTCGAAGAGGATAATTCCGACATTAGCAATATTGCTGAAACTAGCAAGATTACCCGTAGTGGTAGAATCTTCTATCTAGAGATTTCCCCTCCAAAGGCAGTCTTTGGACCCGTGGTTGTTCCGAAGATTACCTCTGCACCAGTGATTGTACCTGCAAGCGTACCTACCGACAAAGAAGACACAATCCATATCCCTACCAATACTTCCACTACTGAGAATAAAGGAAAGAGCGTTCAAGAAGAGCCTGTCTGGACGAAGGCTTAATCGCTAGCTATCCTCGAAACATCCAAGAAGGAAATGGAAGAAATCCTGAGGATAATAAAGAAGAGTGATTATGATGTGGTTGAACAGTTGGGGAAAACCCCCTCCAAAATCTCTATGCTAGCATTGCTGCTGTGCTCTGAGGCACATGCTAAAGCTCTAGTAAAATTTCTGAAGATAGCTCATGTGCTGCAAGAGACGTTTGCTGACCAATTCCAGGAATGTGTGGCCAGTTTGACAGCTGATAACGGCTTGGGTTTCTCTGATGCTGACTTAACACCCAAAGGGAGAAAACACAACGAGGCATTACATGTCTCTGTAGAGTGTAGAGGAACAACCCTAGCCCATGTCTTGGTAGACACTGGTTCATCTCTGAATGTCTTACCAAAGAAAGCTCTTGACATATTGGACTGCGAAGGGCTGGTGTTGAAACCCAATAATATAATTGTGAGAGCATTTGACGACTCGAAGACGATGGTCCATAGGGAGGTGGACATCCCGATAAAGGTGGGAACTCATACTTTCAATTCAACCTTCTATGTGATGGACATCCGTCCCTCTTAGTCTTGTCTGTTAGGACGGCCTTGGATCCATGATGTCGCTACTGTCACCTCCACATTGCATCAGATGCTGAAGTACCTCGTCCAAGGGAAGATCATAACTGCCCACGGGGAAGAGGAGTACATGATTAGTCATCTGAATTATTTCCGATATGTAGAGTTGGATGGCGAGTTCATTGAAACCCCTTTCCAACATTTTGAAGAAGTCTCTCAAGAAGTAGCAGTAACCAAGGCAGTATCCTCGATTCCAAAGATCACAAGACCTCCACTTCGAATGTCATCTCTAAAGGACGCAAAGGTAGTAGTGGAAGAGGGTGGATGCACCATCTGGGGGCAGCTTCCAGACATCCCGTACAAATCAGACAAGTTTGGCTTGGGGTTTACTTCAACTGCTCAGAAGGTTGTGCGCCACGCCCGTGACGGAGGGCCACTTGTGAAGATTAGTAACCAAGGGGTCAACGTAGTGGAAGACAGTGAAGAAGGTGGCATCTTGGAAGATTGGATATTTCCTACTGTCAACGGAGGACTTCACAACTGGGAAGCCAAAGACTTTGTCGCAATAACTTTCATCTCTCAGTAATTTATCTTTTACATTTTTGTTGGACTTGTAATATTCACAAACAATTCGTACATTTTCAACCTTGTGTCTTACCCGAGGCACATTGGTCCATTTGTAAGGGTTTTTATTTCATCTTCATATGACATTCAATGAATCATGGACGCTTTTTCACATATAAACCTTTTCTGCTCATTTTCTTTCTTTTACATTTTATTGTTTTAAGATGGCTATACCCTTACACACACCCACACTCACAAATGTAGGTACCCCTCCATTCCGGATCCCATGGGTAACGATACTGCTATAGCCTTCAGTGACTCTGAAGATCTGATATACCAAGCCGAATACGAAGGTGAGGAAGATTGTGAAGTGCCGGGGGAATTGGCCAGACTACTACAACAAGAGGAAAGAGTTATTCAGACTCATGAGGAGTTGTTGGATACAATCAATTTGGGTACCGAGGAAGATAAAAAGGAAATCAAAATGGGTGCCAATCTAGAGCCGAGTGTCAAGGAGCGCCTAATTTAGCTGTTGCATGATTATGTTGAGATCTTTGCCTGGTCATACGAATAAATGTCGGGACTCGATACAGACATTGTGGTACACCACCTGCCCCCAAGAGAAGACTATCCACTAGTGAAGCAAAAAGTCCGCCGCATGAGACCTGACATGTCAGAGAAGATCAAAGCGGAAGTCATGAAACAGTTCAATGCTGGATTCCTAGCCGTTACTTCCTATCCTCAATGGGTTGTCAACATTGTTCCCGTGCCTAAAAAGGACGGCAAAGTAAGAATGTGCATGGACTATAGAGATTTAAACAGGGCTAGCCCTAAAATGATTTTCCACTTCCACACATCGATATCCTGGTTGACAATATAGCCCATCACAAATTGTTTTCTTTCATGGACAGATTCTCAGTCTATAACCAGATCAAAATGGCACCCGAGGACATGGAGAAAACTACATTTGTCACACACTGGGGCACGTTCTGCTATAAAGTGATGTCATTTGGGCTGAAGAATGCTGGGGCAACCTATCAACGCGCCATGGTAGCTTTGTTTCATGATATGATACATCATGATATAGAGGTCTACGTAGATCACATGATAGCCCGATCACAAACTGAAGAGTAACACCTTGATCACTTGCAAAAGTTGTTTGTAAGGTTGAAGGAGTACAAACTAAGGTTGAACCCGAACAAGTGCACATTCGGAGTCCGGTCTGGCAAACTCTTAGGTTTCATTGTCAGCAACAAAGGCATCAAGGTTGATCCTGCCAAGGTCAAAGCAATACAAGAAATGCCTGCTCCTCGCACTGAGAAAGAAGTTAGAGGATTCTTGGGATGCCTGAATTATATTGCCAGATTCATTTCTCACTTAACATCTACTTGTGAACCAATCTTCAAGCTGTTGAAGAAAGATCAAGTAGTCAGATGGAATGATGAATGTCAGATTGCTTTTGACAAAATCAAAGAGTATTTACAAGAGCCTCCTGTCTTGATGTCGCCAGTCGAGGAAAGACCACTAATCATGTAGCTGACCGTTTTAGAGAACTCAATGGGGTGCGTATTGGGACAACATGACGAGTCTGGCCGAAAAGAGAACGCCATTTACTACCTGAGCAAAAAGTTTACCGACTGTAAAACTATATATTCACTGCTCGAGAAAACTTTTTGCGCTCTGGTATGGGCTGCTCGCCGGCTAAGACAGTATATGTTGACTCATACCACTTTGCGGATATCTAAGATGGATCTGATAAAGTACATCTTTGAGAAGCCTGCTCTGTCTAGGAGGATAGCTAGATGGAAGATGATCCTAACAGAATATGACATACAGTACATAACCCAAAAAGCTATAAAGGGCAGTGTGCTAGCTGATCATCTTGCCCTTCAAGCTGTAGAAGATTATCAATCCATGAAGTTTGAATTCCCGGACGAGGACATCATGACATTAGACAATTGTGAAGAAAACAGACCATATGACAGACCTGGACAAGGATCCTGATGGACCCTGTTCTTTGATGGGGCATCCAATGCACTTGGTAATGGTATCGGTGTTGTACTCATATCTCTGTAAGGGTGCCATACTCCTTTTACTGCCAGACTTTGCTTTAACTTTACGAACAACATGGCAGAATACGAAGCATGCATCTTTGGTCTTAAGGCTTCCATAGACTTGGGAATCAAATCTTTAGATGTGTTTGGGGATTCAGCTTTGGTCATCAGTCAGATCAAAGTAGAATGGGGCACTAAGCATCCAAACCTTATCCCTTACAAAGAACATGTTTTGACATTGCTACCACATTTTGAGAAGATTACCTTCGAGCACTTCCTGCGAGAAGAAAATCAGCTAGCAGATGCTCTAGCCACAATGTCATCTATGTTTAAACTTAATTGGGATAACGAGGCTCCCCATATCACCATTGAACTAATGGACGAACCAGCACAGTGTCACGAGATTAATACTGAAGAAGTAGTGGACCAGCCTTGGTTTCATGAAGTCAAGAGGTATCTCGAGGCTCAAGAATATCCAGAAGGAGCTTCAATCAATGATAAAAAGTTCCTAAGTAGATTCTCCGCTAAGTTCTTCCTAAGTAATGGCATCCTGTACAAACGTAATCATGATTCTATTCTGCTCCGTTGTGTGGATAAGATTGAAGCTGAAAAGATCATGATTGAATTACATGAAGGTACCTTTGGCACCCACTCTAGTGGGTATACGATCGCGAAGAAAATCCTACGGGCAGGCTATTATTGGTCTACCATGGAAGCAGATTGTTATCAACACTCCTGGACCTGTCATAAGTGTCAAATCTATGCAGACAAGGTGCACGTGCCTCCGGTTCCTCTAAATGTCTTAACAGCTTCTTGGCCATTTGCTATGTGGGGAATCGATATGATTGGGGAGATCAAGCATACAGCCTCCAATGGACACCACTTCATTCTAGTGGCCATTGACTATTTCACAAAGTGGGTCGAAGCAGCTTCATTCGCCTCCGTTACTAAGAATGTTGTTGCCCGCTTCATCAAGCAGAATCTTATTTGCCGGTACGGTATCCCAGAAAGGATCATCATTGATAACGGTATGAACCTTAATAATACTATGATCACCGCCTTGTGCGAGCAGTTCAAGATTCAACATCACAATTCATCCCCCTAACGGTCAAGGATGAATGGTGTCGTCGAAGCTGCAAATAAAAACATTAAAAAGATCATACAGAAAATGACCATCACCTATAAGGACTGGAATGAGATGCTACTGTTTTCTCTCTACGGGTACCGTACCACGGCTCGCACATCAACTGGGGCAACACCCTATTCCTTAGTTTATGGCATGAAGGTTGTCTTGCCTATTGAGGTTCAAATCTCCTCTTTGAGAATTATGAAAGATGTAGGTTTGAGTGAAGACGATTGGATCCAGACTCGACTTGATCAACTAAACTTAATTGATGAAAAGAGTCTTACTGTTGTTTGCCATGGTCAGAAGTATCAAAAACGAATGATAGGGGCTTTCAACAAGAAAGTCAGACGCCAAGTATATTAAGTTGGAGATCTAGTAATCAAGCGCATCATCTTGCCATAAAGTGATCCCAGGGGCAAATGTGTTAGAACAAAGTTTGAATCTACTACCCTAAGTTTAAGTTTTTATGATAACAAAATGCTAAGATATATTAATTGTATGATTCATATAAGACACATATGCTATCTAAAAATTACATTCTGTTTTACAGAAAATCTGATGGATATCAGCAAGAGAACATCAACATCAGCATCAGAAGATGTTAGATCAGATTCCAGAATCAGAAGATCAACTTGTGCTTACGCTAAAGCTTGATGAACAGATCTGCGCTTAACCATCTGAACTCTGATCAAGACAACAACACTTCATCAGCATCTAGCAGCGTCAGAATGAGCCAAAGCCAGAACAAGCTTAAGTGGCAACGGTACTGTGCATTCAAGATGCTTTATTACCAACGGCATCATTCCAGACAAGATCTGCTTAATAAGGAAAGAATGTTATTGGCATTGAAACGGAATTACTACTCCAACGTACCTTATTTCCAATGCTATATAAACAAGTCAATGAAGATTGAATTGGCTAATGCTTTACAACCTTCTACACGCCTAAAGCTATTCATCATCTTCCTCACTCTCAGTTTGCTAAAAGCTCTCAAATTCTTTATTCAATTACTTTAGCACTCTAGCTCTCATAAGCTCAAATTGTGTAGTATCACAGTTGTGATAAATAGTTTTTGTAGAAAACATTCACACACCTAGATTTCAATTCTTTGTAAGAAAGTATTTCCTTGAGAAACCGGTTTGTGGTTTGACTCAAGATGGCTTTAGCAGTTGTTAAAGAAGTTGTAATATTCAGTTGAATATAGTGGATTAAGACCTCGTTGGAGAGAGGCGAAATCACCTTGACGGGTGGACTGGAGTAATTTGAGATCAAACGAACCAGGATAAAAATACCGTGTTGACTGCAATTGATTTCCAATTTTTACAATTCAACCCCCCTTCTTGTGTTTTTCACTTCTTCAATTGGCATCAGAGCGTCTGGTTCTGAGCTAAAACACTTAACTGTGTCAGTACAAGATCCAGCGTCAGAAAAATACAATGGCAGGAACTTATCAACACACCAGCAATGACAACAATGAAGACAGAGACAGATTCAGCGGCAAACCTCCAGTCTTTGATGGAGAAAATTTTGATTACTGGAAAGACAGAATTGAAAGCTTCTTTCTGGCACATGATGCTGATCTGTGGGACATGGTGACAGATGGATACACGCACCCAGTGAATGCAAGCGGTCAGAAGATTGACAGGAAAGCAATGTCTGACCAACAAAAGGGTGACTTCAAAAATCACCACAAGGCCAGAAACATTCTTCTCAGCGCCATCTCTTCTGTTGAATATGAAAAGATCTCTAACAGAGACACAACAAAGAACATGTTTGACTCACTCAGAATGAAGCATGAAGGCAACATTGAGGTCAAAGAAACTAAAGCTCTTGCGCTCATTCAGAAGTATGAGGCATTCAAAATGGAAGAAAGTGAATCCATTGAAACAATGTTCTCAAGATTCCATATTCTGGTGGCGGGTCTCAAGGTTATGGAAAAAGGATACTCTACTGCTGATCACGTCAAGAAGATCATCAGAAGCTTACCAAAGCAGTGGAGGCCAATGGTTACAGCTCTGAAGCTAGCTAAAGATCTCAACAAAATTTCTCTGGAGGAACTTATCAGCTCCCTCAGAAGTTACGAGATAGAGCTGGAAGCTGATGAACCTCAGAAGCAAGGTAAGCCTTTAGCATTAAAATCTAACAAAAAATCTGAGTCTAAAGTTTTGCAGGCAGTTGAAGAAACATCTGATGGATCCTCATCAGAAGAAGACGAACTTTCCCTCCTCTCTAGAAGAGTGAACCAACTATGGAAGCAGAGGCAAAGGAAGTTCAGGAATCCCAGAAGATCTGATCAGAATGAGTCTTCTTCCAGATACAGAAGGACAGATTCTTCCTCTGGATACAGAAGATCTGAAGGCTCCTCAGGAAGCAGAAAGCCAAACACCAAGAACATCATCTGCTATGAATGCAATGAGCAAGGACACTACAAGAGTGAATGCCCAAAGCTTCAGAGGGAAAAGCCCAAAAAGAAGTTTGGAAGAGAAAAGAAGAAAAGTATCATGGCTACATTAGATGACTCTGACTCGTCTGAAGCTGACTCAGAATCAGATGATGAGAGAGCAAACATAGCTCTCATGGCCAACATTTCAGAAGACAGTGAAGCTTCTGAATCAGACTCAGAATCAGATACTGAAGAGGTATTTCCTGACTTTGCAATTAATTTTACTAAGGCTGAACTTGCTGAAAGCCTTAACGAAATTCTGGAAAGGTACCAGCAGATTAGAGTTAAATTCAGAAACCTGAAAAGGAATCTTGAATCTGACTCTGATAAGACTGAGAGTCTTAAATTGGAAAATTCTGATTTGAGAAATAAAATTTCAAAATTAGAAAATGTTTTACAAAACTCTCAGAAGGAACCAATTTTTGAAACTCCCAGCAGCGCTGATGAGATCATCAAGGAGTATGATCATAGTTTCCAGAAGTTCCTTGCTAAAAGCATAGATAGAAGCAAAATGGCTTCAATGATCTATGGAGTTAGCAGAAACGGCAGAAAGGGAATAGGATACCAAGGTAAGGTCCCTACACCAAAGAATGCCATGGATTTAACCATTAAACACACTCCTCTGAACTCACATTTTGTGTATGGTCACACACATGATATTAAATACACTAACAGTAAGTATTCTGTGAAACCAAAATTCAACCAGAGTTTTGGTAAATCTAACAAATCAGGACCCAAGAAAATCTGGGTACCTAAGGATAAAATAATACATGTTGCAGATATCTTTAGCAGCAAATCAGAAACACCAGTCATGGTACCTGGACTCTGGCTGCTCGCGACACATGACGGGGAGAAGGCATATGTTCCAAAGCCTGGAACTTAATCCTGGAGGCCACGTTGGCTTTGGAGGAAATCAGAGGGGAAAGATCATTGGCTCTGGAACTGTAGGTAATGGAAATCTTCCCTCTATAAATAATGTTCTGCTAGTAGATGGATTAATGCATAATCTGTTATCCATAAGTCAATTAAGTGATAACTTTTATGATATAATCTTTAATCAAAAATCATGTAAAGCTGTTAGTCAGAAAGATGGGACTATCCTGTTTAATGGAAAGAGGAAAAACAACATCTATAAAATCAAACTTTCTGAACTGAAAAGTCAGAATGTAAAGTGTCTTCTGTCTGTTAACAACGAGCAGTGGATCTGGCACAGAAGATTGAGGCATGTTAGTATGAGAAGAATATCTCAGATTAACAACTCAATCTGGTCAGAGGACTTCCTAATCTGAAGTTCAATTCAGATGCTCTGTGTGAAGCATGTCAGAAAGGCAAGTTTGCAAAACCTTCTTTCAAATCTAAAAATGTTGTTTCTACCTCTAAGACATTAGAACTTCTGCACATTGACTTATTTGGACCAGTTAAAACTGCTTCAGTCAGTGGCAAGAAGTATGGGTTAGTAATCGTAGATGACTATAGCAGATGGACATGGGTAAAGTTCTTAAGACACAAGGACGAGTCACACTATGTGTTTGTTACCTTCTGTAACCAAGTTCAGAATGAAAAGGATCTTAGAATCATTAACGTCAAAAGTGATCATGGTGGAGAGTTTGAAAACAAAGATTTTGAGTCATTCTTTAATGACATAGGCATTCTGCATGATTTCTCTTGTCCTAGAACTCCCCAACAAAATGGAGTTGTAGAACGAAAGAACAGAACATTGCAAGAAATGGCCAGAACCATGATCAATGAGACAAACGTTGCTAAGATCTTCTGGGCAGAGGCAATAAACACAACGTGCTACATTCAGAATAGAATCTCAATAAGACCTATTCTGGAAAAGACTCCATATGAATTATGGAAGAACAGAAAGCCCAACATTTCATATTTTCATCCATTTGGATGTACTTGTTTTATGTTAAATACAAAAAATTATTTGAACAAGTTTGACTCTAAAGCACATAAGTGTATTATGTTAGGATACTCTGAACGCTCAAGAGGGTACAGAGTATACAATACAGAAACACAGATTGTGGAAGAATCAATCAGTGTTCGTTTTGATGATAAGCTTGACTCTGAAAAGTCAAAGCAGAATGAAGTTTTTGCAGGTATGGAAGTTGAATTTACAGGTTCTGAAGACAAGTCATCAGAAGCTCTCAACAAAGACACTCCTTCAACGTCTGAAAGAAGCATTGCTAGCAATCCTACAACAACTGCTGATCAACCTCAGAAGAGACTACCCAGAAGCAGCTTGGATCACCCAGAAGAAACTATCTTAGGAAGAAAGGAAGATCCAATTAGAACAAGAGCAAGCTTCAGAAACTCTGAAGAATCCCTCGGGGGACTTGTGTCTCTGATTGAACCTTCTTATATTGATGAAGCACTTCTGGACAACGACTAGATTCTAGCAATGCAAGAAGAGCTGAATCAATTCACCAGAAATGACGTATGGGATCTTGTTCCCAGACCAAAAGGATTCAACGTCATTGGAACAAGATGGGTGTTCAGAAACAAGCTGAACGAACAAGGTGAAGTTATCAAAAACAAAGCACGACTGGTAGTACAAGGTTATAGTCAGCAAGAGGGGATAGACTATATAGTAACCTTTGCTCCAGTCGCCAGGTTAGAATCTATCAGACTTTTAATTTCATTTGCTGTTAATAAATGCATCACTCTGTATCAGATGGATGTCAAGAGTGCATTCCTAAATGTCTATATAGAAGAAGAGGTTTATGTGCACCAACCCCCTGGTTTTGAAAGTACAAAACATCCAGAACATGTTTTCAAACTAAAGAAGTCACTATATGGTCTGAAACAAGCTCCCAGAGCTTGGTATGAAAGACTAAGTAACTTTCTGTTAGAAAATGAATTCACCAGAGGGAAGGTGGACACTAACTTATTCTGTAAGTCAGTTAAGAATGACATCTTAGTCTGTCAAATTTACGTAGATGATATTATTTTTGGATCTACTAATCCTTCTCTTGGAAGAAAATTTGCTAAGTGTATGCAGGCAGAATTTGAGATGAGCCTCATGGGAGAACTGAAATTCTTTCTGGGAATTCAGATCAATCAAAATCTAGAGGGAACTTACATTCATCAGAGCAAATATGTCAGAGATCTTCTGAAGAAATTTGACCTCTCAGAATGTAAGCCATCAAAGATTCCAATGCATCCCACGTGCATTCTGGAAAGAGAAGAGGTAAGCAAAAAGGTAGAATAGAAGGTCTACAGAGGTATGATTGGTTCTCTCCTTTATCTGACGGCTTCAAGGCCTGACATTTTATTCAGCGTATGTATTTGTGCTAGATTCCAATCAGATCCTAGAGAATCTCACTTAACATTTGTTAAGCGAATTTTCAAGTATCTGAAAGGTACTACTAATCTGGGTTTATTTTATAGAAAAACTAGTGATTACAGCTTAGTAGGCTACTGCGATGCTGACTTTGCTGGAGACAGAGTAGAGCGTAAAAGTACTTCTGGAAGCTGCCAGTTTCTGGGAGAAAATCTGATCTCCTGGTCCAGCAAAAGGTAATCCACAATTGCGCTATCAACAGCAGAAGCTGAGTACATAGCAGCAGCAGGATGTAGCACACAAATGATCTGGATGAAAAGTCAGCTTGAAGACTTCCAGATTTTTGAGAGTAACATCCCTATACTCTGACAATACTTCTGCCATTTGCTTAAGTAAAAATCCTATTTTGCATTCTAGGGCTAAGCATTAGAAATAAAACATCATTTCATTAGGGACTATATTCAGAAAGGAATTTTGAACTTAAAATTTATTTATACAGACCATCAATGGGTTGATATCTTCACTAAACCTCTTTCTGAAGATAGGTTCAATTTCATTCTGAAACATCTCAGCATGAAACTCAGCCCAGAGTGAAAATGTTTTAATTCTATATATTAACCTTCAGAATGTGTTTTCTGTTTACTGTGAACCTCTGATCAATCTCCTTTCAGAAAGATAGACATGCAGATTGTATCAGATTCTATTCTTAAAGATCTGAGCGTTTCAGCTCAAGGATAGACGTGCTGCTCACTAAATCAAACAAGTGTCATCCAATCATCAGCAAATCTCTGAAGCAAAACACGCGTGCACGCTTCTGAGAAGGCAAAACGCTGATTGGGTGCATTGAGACACATGTCTGGTAAACGTTTCAAGTATCTTTCTCAAATCCCCCAAAATCAGCAAGCATTAAATGCACGTAATCATGTTTTAAAATGTAATCATGAATTATTTCTCTTTCTTAAAACCGTTTACGTTTTCAAAAATCATTTTGAAATCTATTTAAGCACATTAACATCATTCATTAAACTTTTACCGTTTCTTACAATCATCCAAAGATTTTCTGCATTTTTACTTGTGCAATCATCCTTCTCAAAAGAAACCCTTTTTCTCAAAAAATTTCTCAGAAAACCCTAAGTGTGAACATGGAAACCTCTAGCGATGTTTCTGCAGGTTCTCAGAAGGAGGCTTCATCTGAACAATACCAAATTCCCTTCAGAACGCTCCTTACACCAGTGAAGAATTTGGAAGTGTTGTCTGAACTGATTGTTGACTTCTCCAGTCTGAAAGAAAATGGATTCGATTTGACAGAAGAAGTTAGGGCACAAGGATGGGAGAGATACTTTGATAGGTTGGTAGGACCAACGTTTCCAGTATTGGTCAAGGAATTCTGGATTCATGCGTCTTCATCAACACATCAAGTTACTTCCTACATAATGGGAAAGAAGATTGTGATCACTGAGGATCACATTGCAAGATTGATTGGATACAGTGGTGGTGGTATCCGCTGTATCGACATGGCAGAAAGATGCTCTGACGCTGGTGTCATTGCAAGAGAGATTTTCACCCAAGGGGTTCCCAGCAGCAAAATCAGAGACTTAAAGGATCAGCACAGAATATGGGCGAAGATTATTCTGGGGTGCTTCAATCACAAGAAGCCCACCAGCTCTCCTGATTATATAAACATAGATCAGCAGTTTCTGATCTATTTTATTAATCAGAAGGTAAAGATTAACTTGGCTCATCTTCTGTTTAATCACCTCAGGACCAGCGTCAAGGAGACAAGGGAAGAAGAAAGGACAAAAAGGGACTGGATACCCTTTGGCAGGTTAATATCAGATATTCTGACTGAGAATAGGCTGATAGAACACCTTACAGAAGCTCAGGAATTAAGTTCTATTGAACCTACTGTTGGCAAGCCTCTGAACGCCAAGAATCCGAAGAAAATGAAACTGATAGAGAATATCAGAAAGGAGCCCAGCGTCACTCCTCTTGCTGACATCACCAGCAGAAGAGTCCCTCTGGACGACTTTCCAATATTTTCTGAGATTGACTCTAAACCAGTCATTGTTCTCAGATACTTGGACGCTTGCAAGGCTGATGGCATAGATCCCACTCTGAACATAAAAGATCTGCACCAGCAAAATCCAGAAGTTACTGTGAAGAAGACGAAGAAAAGAAAGGCTACTTTAGAAGGACCATCCCAGCAGACCCCTAAGAAGAGAGGTAATCTATCTGCTGCTAATGTTTTAAATTCTTCTGCTATTCCAACATCAATCCCAACCCCAGCTTCATTTGACCTTCCAATCCCCATACCAACCATTGATGAAACCGAACCAGAGGCTGACCCTTCTGAGTCACTGACTCTCGGGAGATCCCGCACCAAATCCCAAAATCCAAAACTCACAACATCAACAAAATCAGAACTTGACAAAGTTCTGCCTGAAATTGATCAACGTGCTTCCGCTCCCCTCTCAGAAAATCCAAACACTCAACCAGAAATTGCCCACTCTCCTCAACCAGAACATACTCTCTCACCCATACCAGAACAACCAGAAATTCCACCTCCTTCTTAACAACCAGAAATTCCACCTCCTTCTCCACAACCAGAAATTCCACCTCCCTCTCCTCAACCAGAACTTCATCCACTTTCACCTCAACCATCACTTCCACACCCTGAGTTTCAACACTCTGAAACTCCATCACCTGAACATCAAACTCTTGAACCGCATTCTCCTCAATCCTCTAAGCCACAACCCTTGGCAATTCATCTTCCATGTGGTACAACTGTAAACATGGCCCAACTGCCATCCTCACCAGAAACTACCCCTCCAAATACTCCAAACAGTCCAATAATCATTTCTGATTCTCCCACTCCATCTCCCAAACAAAATACTGAAGACCACAGCAGGACCTTTATTGATTTAACAAGCCTTAATCGTCTTGCTGACCTTAAACACAAAATAGCCATCCCCAAACCCAAACAACTAGATGTTGGTGCTGGCATTTTGAATTTTGAAACAGGCTTGCAGAATTGGTTTGCTTCTCTAAAGCAGGTTTGTCCTGGAATGATTGACCCTGCCGCTTCATACCATATCTAGACTCAATTCAAAAAGTGGGTACGCGCTGAAGCCCTTAAGCTGCAAGACATCAATTATGAACATGCACAACATAACTTCAGCAAGCTGCTGAAGGAAGTTGAAAGTCAGCTGCCACAGGATGAAGTGCTCTTTCTGGATAGTGAGTCATGGTCTGAGAAGCATCCAGCTTCAAAAGTTCAGCAAGAAGAAGATCAGACTATTCAAGCTGAAGAGGTTAGTCAAGCTGAAGATGTTGCAGAAAGCTCTCAGAAGCATCCTGCTTCTGATGTCTCTCAAGCTGCCTTGGACAGGCAGACTCTGGAAGAGCTGAAGCAGAATGATATTCGTCTGCAGCAAAGAATGGATGAGAATGATCAGAAGATGAAGGAAAGGATGGATGTGCAAGACAGCAAGATAGATACAGTAGTCAGCATGGTACACAAGCAGAATGAAACTGCTGATCAGATTAAGACAATGCTAGAGACTTTGTTCACACGCCTTCCACCCCAACCTTAGATTTTCATTCATGATATTTTCATTATTTTCTTTGCATATCATCTGTACTGTTTGTCTGGCTCTGAATTAAATATAACAGTTTTCTGCTCTGATCGTTTTAGCTTATATTACTTACACTTTTTGATTGCTAACAAAAAGGGGGAGAACAAGAATGATATTTTTCAATAACGGATTACTGAGACAAAAAGTCTCAAACATTCTAACACTCTGATATACTTGAATGTTTTCTGTTTTTGCATAAGCCTACAGGTACAAGAAGTTAATCATCTCTGATACTCTGAAACTCTGATATTCTGATCTGAAGCTCTGATATTCTGATGTTCAAAGAAAGTCAATAAAGATATGATCCTGAAGAACTCTTGGAATTAAAAAGGGAAGTAATAAATTCAGGGGGAGTATCTCCGATCTAAACTCTGATATCTCTTTATCCCTTATCCTCTTATCTTTTGATAACTTCCTATTTAATTCTGATACAACTTATTATTTAGTTATCTCTGATACTTTTCACGTTAATTTTCATTTAAAAAATATCTAGTTTTTGTCATCATCAAAAAGGGGGAGATTGTTAGAACAAAGTTTGAATCTACTACCCTAAGTTTAAGTTTTGATGATAACAAAATGCTAAGATATATTAATTGTATGATTCATATAAGACACATATGCTATCTAAAAATTACATTCTGTTTTACAGAAACTCTGATGGATATCAGCAAGAGAACATCAACATCAGCATCAGAAGATGTTAGATCAGATGCCAGAATAAGAAGATCAACTTGTGCTTACGCTGAAGCTTGATGAACAGATCTGCGCTTAACCATCTGAACTCTGATCAAGACAACAACACTTCATCAGCATCTAGCAGCGTCAGAATGAGCCAAAGCCAGAACAAGCTTAAGTGGCAACGGTACTGTGCATTCAAGATGCTTTATTACCAACGGCATCATTCCAGACAAGATCTTCTTAATAAGGAAAGAATGTTATTGATATTGAAACGGAATTACTACTCCAACGTACCTTATTTCCAATGCTATATAAACAAGTCAATGAAGATTGAATTGACTAATACTCTACAACCTTCTACACGCCTAAAGTTATTCATCATCTTCCTCACTCTCAGTTTGCTAAAAGCTCTCAAATTCTTTATTCAATTACTTTAGCACTCTAGCTCTCATAAGCTCAAATTGTGTAGTATCACAGTTGTGATAAACAGTTTTTGTAGAAAACATTCACACACCTAGATTTCAATTCTTTGTAAGAAAGTATTTCCTTGAGAAACCGGTTTGTGGTTTGACTCAAGAAGGCTTTAGCAGTTGTTAAAGCAGTTGTAATATTCAGTTGAATATAGTGGATTAAGACCTCGTTGGAGAGAGGCGAAATCACCTTGACGGGTGGACTGGAGTAGTTTGAGATCAAACGAACCAGGATAAAAATACCGTGTTGACTGCAATTGATTTCCAATTTTTACAATTCAACCCCCCTTCTTGTGTTTTTCACTTCTGCAAAATGGACTCCTACCTATGAAGGACCATTTGTAATCAAGAACATCTTTTCCGGTGGGGCAATGATCTTAACCACCATGGACGGCGACGACCTGCCACACCCTGCGAACGCGGACATAGTCAAAAGATGCTACGCATAAGAGACCCGCTAGGTTGACACACCTAGACAAAACAAGGGCATCCCGGCGAACCAAAAGGTTCTGGAAAAAATTAGGGATAAAATAATAAAAAATTGTACACCGGGAAAGTTGAAAACCCGAAAGGGCGACTTGGGCAAAAAAGGGTTTCCTGGTGGACTGAAAACCCGAAAGGAAGGTCCAGGCAAAAGTTAGGGATATAAAGTGTATGACTATGTCTTGTCAGATCACTTTGAGGACAATCTCTTCACTAACAAACCCGGAGCTTCTGATCAATTCAATCATCTTCGGACGAAGCAACAAATGGACAAGATATTCGGAGATACGGAGGCTATAGCAGAATGGGAACCCCATGGGAGTATTACACATAGCTATTTTTCCTTGTATAAATATTTTCTTATGACACCATCCTCTTACTAGGATGTTTTTCCCTTTTGTACAAAATACTTATTCAAAGTAAATACAAAGATATCTCTTTAAAGTACAAAAAACTATTTTTCCTTTTCTTTTTTACACTTGTGTTTTATTTTCAAAAACGTCCAATGATTTATTAATGAACATATGCATTTGAACATAATTACTGTTTACAAATAAACAAAATGAAAAAGAACAGTTACTGACAGGTTGAAAGAATAGGAAAACGTCTTTAGGCTTTTCCATGAGCAATCCCTATAGTATGTCATCAAGATCCCCAGCGGAGCCAAAACTTCAAACTATTAATCCCCAGCAGAAACCATTCAGTTTCTCCAAATTCCCCAGCAAGTTGCCTTGAAGCCTGAAAAGCAACCAGATAACAGTTAACTTTTGTTTCTCCCCAACCTAGGATAACTCCCCTGTAGGGTGACAGACGGCCGAAACTCCTGAACCTTTTTCCAAACAGGAATAAGCTTTTTCCCATAGAGTTTTCTTTTCAGGATAAGATTAATGTTTTACCCTTTTCAGGATAAGATTAACAAGCTACCATTAAAAATATGCAATCTAGATACAGTTCAGATACGCACCAGATACGGATGCCATCCTGATACTCATTCAGATTCAGCTTTCAGATACAGTTTAGATACACACCAGACACGGATGCCATCCTGATACTCATTCAGATTCAGCTTTCAGATACAATTCAGATACGCACCAGACAAGGATGCCATTCAGATACTCATTCAGAACTCAACTTCAAGATACAGTCCAGATATGCCCCATACACAGTGGCCATTCTGTCACTTATTCAGATTCATCTTTCAGATATAGTACAGATACGCTCCATACACAGTTGCCATTCTGTTACTCATTCAGATTTCCAAAGTCCAGATACGCTCCAGACACGGAAGCCATTCTGTTACTCATTCAGATTTCCAAAGTCCAGATACGCTCCAGACATGGAAGCCATTCTGTTACTCATTCAGATTCAAGTTCAGATACAGCTCGGATATGCTCCAGACACGAATGATATTCTTTTGCTCATACAGATTCAGTCTCCAGATACGGCTCAGATACGTTCCAGATACGGACACCGTTCTGATACTTATTCTTTTAAATTACAACTTACAATTCGACAAGCATTCTTAGATGGCATCTACAAGCCCATCTCCTAAAAGATTCTATCACCTCTCCAAATGGCATCTTTAAGCCCATTCCCTCAACTACACTTTGTCGAGTGCAAATTTATGGGCACTCTAGTGTCCAATCATCTTTTACCTTTGAGTCACAAATGGCAAAGCTCGCCAATCTAACTCTTCAGGTTCAAGAATATTGAACAGGGGCAGCTGTTGTACTCCAAAATTTTCCCTATCATTTATCAAGACTTTTCTCACAAGACTTCTTGGACTCAAGACAAGATTAGGGTTTGGTTAGCTCAAGACATCTCATCTTGCACTGATAACCTAAAATTAGGGTTTGAGTTTACACAAGGATTTTTGGTCCACCAATGCTTCATGTGACTTTCATACATCATTTTGGACCCTTAAGATTGCTCATGATAAGTTTCAAGCCTTGAACCACATTTTTGATCAGTCAATTGGACAGTTGACCTAAAAATCAGTTGTATTGGGGAAAAAGTCAACCATGGCTAATTTACAGTCAAACTTCATAATTTTTGGTCCACATCAACATTTTATACTCATATGTACCATTTGATCAAGTTTGGATCACAACTCCTCAAGAAATTTGATCAAATCATCAAAAGGGCAAAATGGTCAAAATTAAGGTTTTGACCGAGAAACGGCAATTTCTGATTTTTAACCTAGCCAATGACCAATTGAGTTCAAGCATTATTTCAAGGGATCAATGGCATCATCTTTACCTAATTACATGGTTCAAAAGATCTCAAGTTCATTGGATTGACAGATGAAATTTGCAGTCAACTGATCAAAAGTCAACTGTATACTAAAAAGTCAAACTTTGACTTTTTGGTCAAAATCAAGTACCAAGGGTCATAATTCATCAAGATATTCCAAAATATGAAACTTGTTCACCAAGAAAACCAAATTTGAAAATTAGGGTTTGAATTTGAAAATTTTCATAACTTAGAATTTTTCTAAGTATAAAAATTTTCTTATTTTTTCTCAACTTTTCACCACTTTTCACCACTTTTCCACCATGATGCATTTTGATTCAAGAAAAGTTCCCAACATGAAAGTTGTACTCCTCCATGAAATCTAAAACTTTTCGTCACAAACTTTTCCCTAAAGATGCTTGGATCTCAAGTTATAAATTTGTGAATACATGCTCATGAACTAAATAACTTAGTGAAATTTTGCCCTAATTTAGGCAGGTTTTGGACCCAACTTCATGGAAACTTTTCACCTAGTTCCAAGAGGTATCTCAAATTTCATTTCAAATATGGATTATAAATCACATTTCAAGCTTTCCAAAATGTCCAATAACTCTCCAAGATCATTTTTGAGTAGGGAGAATCGAAGAGAGGAAGTTGGCATTTTCTCACTTTTTGTTCAAGCCATTTTCACATAGAATCAAGTTGCAAACCAAACCTATGTTGATTGTTTCTTGCTTTGCAGGTTCTAAGCTTGCTATACACTCCTTAATTAAATGCATACTCAGTTGACAAAGCCTTTATCCTTGCTTTTGAAACTTTACACAAGTTGTAATTCCATTTTGGGCAAAAAGGCTTCATTGCCATTTTCATAAAGATGCACTTTTGCAACTTTGTCAACTTGGAGCATTGGACATGTCCCCTTGATACAAGCAAACTACACTGATCTCAAGCAATTTGTACAAACTCATATCAGCCCTAAAGCAAGCTGGTACAAGCATGTGGGACTGGTCTTGTCAACTTTACTTCAAGTACAAGAAAAGTGGCAAAAAGGCTAAGGCTTGCACAGCTAGTAGGAAGTTGACTTTGGATCACTTCTATATGAATATGAAAACATTGTACAAGGCATCACATGCTTGGCTTGAACCTAGAACTCTCTCAAACTGAAAAACACCAAAAATCTGCCTAAGCACACAATTTCTGCAAAATCTCAGCCAACTCTCATTTGGCTCGTGTGTTTTGTGTTTAACTGATCAAAACATCTTATACACTTGATACCTAGCCAATCCAAGCCATCACCCTGGTTCTGTATCCTCTGTTTCACCATCTGCCATTTTCAACTTGGAAGCTTGCAGTTGGACTTGGTCAAGGAGTTCCAGCCATCCTCAGAGCAAGATAAAGATTGGAATAGGTTTAGGGAAGTTCAAGGAAGCTCAAACAACCACCAGGCCTCCATTAAAGTCCCTACATTGCCATACACGATTCCAGCTGAAAGAGGTATTTTATTAAACTCTATCTCTTTATACAGGCAACTTCAAGCCACGATTTGTGAAGAAAAAATGTAGTTCTCATCATAACGAAGTTGTACATATCATTACTTTGCGTTTATATTACTTGTGCTAAGAGAATTTGAAGCTTGAAATCTCTAAAAATTTTAGGTCACGATTTAGGGATTCCAAAATTATCTTTGATCTTTGATAGTTAGGTTACATAATTTATATGATTGGAATCGTGAGCTCAAATGCCACATTTTTCATGTTATGAGTTTTCATTTTTATGCAAGCATGAGGAAGATACAGGTTGCACTGAAATGGCGTGAAGATGATGAACGAAGGACAGGGATGAAGTTCTGGGCTTTTTGTTGCTTGGGCCTTTTTTGTTATTGCTAAACACCCCCCCCCCCCCCTGACTTGCTATTACACCCCCCTGGCTAACTATTTTATATTTTATATTTTTCATATTTTTATATTTAATACTTTTGTTTATTTTTTCTGAATGATAAAAATATCCTAAAAAATGATTTATTTATTTTCACACTTTTATTTTATTTTTTTATTATTTCTCACATAAAAAATTAATTTATTTTGATAGAATATAATTTATTTTCTTAAATAACTTATAAATATAATTAAAAATACTTAATATTTTTATTATACATTTTATACTTACAAATACCAATTTTTACACATATTTAATTTTTAATATTCATATACAATATTATTTATTATTTGTTATACAAAAAATGTACAAAATAATAAAATAGAACATTATTTTCTTTTGAATAAAAACTAGGGTTTAACCCCTTTCAAAAAGAATTAATATATTTTTTCCTTATATTTTTAGGTTTAAATTAAATATTTTTCATACAAAAAAACAAGACATAAAACATTTTTTCTAACATGAACATTGCATTGCATTTTAAATATTTGTATTATATTTATTTAATTCGCGCATATTCGATTTGGTTGTAATAATATATTTAGCTTTATATTTGTGCAAATCCCCATTCAAACTTGTACTCCCCTCTCCCATAAAAATTGTTGTAATAGTTTAGTACATTTACATTACGCAATTTATCGCTTTATATACCATGATTAGTAATTAGGGTTTGCATGACAAGAACAAAACAAAGCAAAATAGAAAACCCTAAATACAAGACAAAATCAAAAGCATGAAAATGATACACTTTGCACACAAACACTCTTAGGGTTTCTCCCACTTGGTTGCCTAAAACAAAATGGCCATGTTACGCATGCGAAGTATCTTGGCAAAACAAAACAAGTATAAGATCATAGTCCCTCGATGACGCTATTCAAAAGTTGCCTAAACAAAATGATCTTGGTCCCTCAAAAATGCTAAGATACTTTGCAACATTGCTATCATGGCTATACGATGACCCACGCCTGTCCCGTTTACATCCAAAGATAGGGTTGCTTACCAAATCAATGGTAAGTCAACAATGTGAAAGGAATAGAAAATGCACAAGAAATCCATTTGAGTAGGTAGATAGCTTCTAAGTTACTTGCTCCTTTTCAAACAATCCATGCTCTTTTAAAAAACAAACACACACACATTTCAAAACATCTTGCAAAACATTGAAAACATTTTCAAAAGACAAACATCTTTATATACATTCTTACGAACGAGAATCATTACAAAGATTGCCTAAACGAATGGTCTCTTTTCAAAATACTTTCAAAATCAGACCAAACACCATTTCAAACAAAACAAACAAGTGATATAAGCAAGTAACTAAGAGCCCATGGAAAACCATGGATGAAAAGGGTGCTAGCACCTTCCCTTTTCATAATCTACCCCCCGAACTCAAGAAAACATCTCAAAGGTCTTTCCTGTGCTTTTTTTACCTTTCCTTTTGGATAAAAGAAAAGTCGGTGGCGACTCTTGCTAACCGCGACATTTGCGATAAAACGCAAAACCTCAAGTCAGTTCTCCCACCGTATCACACCAAGCATGCGCGCGTACCTGATTATGTAAAAGAAAATAACATTGACAAATATGGGGACCTGGGGATCGAACCCAGGCCCTTTGGTTTTTCCACATGCTTCCTGACCAACTGAGCTAGCGTGCATATTTGTATATGGAATAACAAACAGATATTATATTAGAAAAGAAAATTAATTCATCAAAATCATGCGAAATCCAAATGGGTCAGTCAGGGGGTGCCACGCCACCCTTCTTCTTCCTCCCTTCGTTGGCAAAAGTCCGAGACTTTTACCTACGGTTTTCTGGACCTAGGTATAAGCCTGCGTTTCTCCAAAATCCACTGCACGCATGATAAATCAATTCCAGTGGTACCAATCAACTCATGGCAAACTCACGAGCATCATTGTACCACTCTTCATGGCCAATTGTCCCTGCAATCAAAACCCCTAAAAATGAAACCTAAACCCTAATCATGGCAAATCTCTGTATGGCTAACAAAAACATAATTGAACATTATCTTTAGCTTGCAAATGTTTCACTGAACAAGAATATGTAAAAAATTTATGCTATAAATGCCAGAATCTTGATATTGGATTTCAGAAAGTATCAATGTCGTGAGATACTTACAGTTCATTTTTGGGCACGAAAACGCTTGCTAATGATTGGGACAGAGTCCTTAGATGTCCAGCAAGTGAAAGGTGTGCTTGAAATGGCTTGAAAGCGCCTGGAACTATGAAATCAGATTGCCATTTTTCTTGAGTTTTTGCAAGTTTTCTCTCAGCTTCTCACGCCTCCAATCCTTGTTCTTTTTGTCTGACAATGTTCTATATGTATCCTTGAGTGAATTAGGTTTACAAATTTGCTTCAAATCTTCTCCAATAATGATCATTGATCATGATTTGATTCTCATGTAAATCTTTCCAAATCAAGCCAAAATCCAATCTTTTTGTGTACAAACAAGCCTTGCACGATTTGATCTCATTGCCAGCTATTCATGGACCTGAAATATGCACAAAATCTCAAGATTTAAATTATTTTTGATATTATAATTATTTATTATTGATTTTATTTTATTTAAATGAAATAAAATTAATACAAATGATAAAAACAAAAGAATGACAAGTGGAAAGGCTCATGGGTCGTGGACCATGTTACAAACTCAATGCAAGCACAAAAGGTTGGGCCCATTTGACAAAAATTTCAATTTTGGCCACTTTTGACAATTTTTGCAAAAAAAGGTCAACTTTGCCAATGCATAACTCCTTCAATTTTGACCCTAGAGGTGTTTTCTTGGACTTTTTAGAAAGCTCAAGATGTCCTCTAAGCAACCCTTTTAATATCATCTCAATTGAGTCTTCCATTTTCATGTATGAAGGTTTTACAAAAAAGGTGTTTTTGTTGACTTTTCAAAGTGACCTATAATGTCCAAATTCATAACTTCTTGTGAGTGTATACTTTGAACTTGGGAGATGGAGATTAATTGTAGGGAATTTCATCCTATTCAAAATGAGCTTTGTATGGGTCATTCTTGATAAAGTATGAGAAAGTTATGCTTGGTCAAAGTTTGAGTTGACTTTTCCTACAAAACCCTAATTTAGCAACTTTTGGGTTTTGATGAATTATGGGCAATCTTTGAGGAATCATGATCAACCCTTGATAAAATGATGAATAATACTTCAAAATGAGTATGTTGACCAAAAATCTTGAAGTTTAACTGTATGTGGGCCACAGTTGACTTTTGCCCTAGTACATTCGATTTTCAGGCCTTTGAGCAATTGATTGAGCAAACTTCCTCTGCAAGGCTTGAAACTTGACATGGATGATCTTGAGAACATATTAGGACAATGGTGAGAATTTGGGATCCCTTGGACTCAAGCACCTTGATGCAAACTGAAACCCTAATTTGAGGTAGAGTGCCTTAGGAGAGAGTTTGTCTAGTCAACCCTTAGACTTCCTTGAGCAATTTGAGGATCTCACTTGAAATGTATTTAGAAATATGGGAGGGCAAATTTTTGGGTACAACAGTGGCCATTGATTATTTTACAAAGTGGGTGAGGGAAGCTTCCTTCGCTTCTGTTACCAAGAATGTTGTTGCCCGTTTCATCAAGCAAAATCTCATTTGCCGGTACGGTATCCCGGAAAGGATCATCACTGACAATGGTACAAATCTCAACAACACTATGATCACCTCCTTGTGCGAGAAATTTAAGATCCAGCATCACAATTCTTCCCCTTACCGGCCAAAGATGAATGGTGTTGTCGAAGCTGCAAATAAAAACATTAAAAAGATCATACAAAAAATGACAGTCACATACAAAGACTGGCATGAGATATTACCATTCGCTCTCCACGGGTATCGTACCATAGCTCGCACATCAACCGAGGCAACACCCTATTCTCTAGTTTACAGCATGGAAGTTGTCTTACCTATCGAGGTCCAGATCCCCTCTCTGAGGATTATGAAGGATGCAGGGCTGAACGAAGATGATTGGATCCAGACTCGACTTGATAAATTGAACTTGATTGATGAGAAAAGACTTACTTCTGCTTTCCATGGTCAAATGTATCAAAAATGGATGATCAAGGCTTTCAATAAGAAGGTCAGACGCCAAGTGTATCAAGTTGGAGATCTGGTGATCAAACGCATCATACTTCCACAACGTGATCCTAGGGGTAAATGGACTCCTACCTATGAAGGATCATTTATAATCAAAAAAAAAATTCTCGGGTGGGGAAATGATCTTAACCACCATGGAAGGTGACGACCTGCCGCATCATGCAAACACGGACATAGTCAAAAGATACTACGCATAAGAGACCCGCTAGGTTGACATACCTAGGCAAAACAAGGGCATCCCGGCGAACCAAAAAGGTTCGGGAAAAATTTAGGGATAAACAAAAAAATCTATACACCCGGCAAGTTGAAAACCCGAAAGGGTGACTTGGGCAAAAAAGGGTTTCCCGGTGGACTGAAAACCCGAAAGGGAGGTCCAGGAAAAAGTTAGGGAATTAAAGCATATGACTATGTCCCGTTGGATCACCTTACAGACAACCTTTGGCTTCAACTGACAAACTCAGAGGTCCCGATCAATTCAATCATCTTCGGGCGAGGCAACAAATAGACAAGATACTCAAAGATACAAAGGCTATAGGAGAATGGGAATCCCCTGGGATTATTACACATAGCTATCTTTTCTTTGTATTAAAATCTTCATTTTTTACGATGGTATTCTCTTACTAGAATGTTTATCTCCTTGTACAAATACTTACTCAAAGTCAATACAAAGATACCTCTTTGAAAGTGCAAAAACTATCTTTTTTCTTTACTCTTGTGTTTTGTTTACAAAAATGTCCAATGATTCATTGTTGAACATATGCATTTGAACATAATTATTGTTTACAAATAAGCAAAATAAAAGACAATTACTAATGGCTTTAAGAGGTAGGGAAATCTCTCTAAGCTATTTCCATAAATCCCCCACAGTTTGCAGTTTAAATTTTAGCAGAATGAGTTTCCAATTATCAATCCCCGGTAGAAGTTGTTCATTTTCTAAAGATTTCACAACGAGATTTTACAAGCAGTACATGGCATTTCCTTTACAACAGAATTTATTTCTCTAAACAGACATACATCAACACTTAGAATTCACAACATGAAGACTTATATCCTCATCAGCAGTCAGGGATTTATTTTCCCCAACCCAACAGTAGTGCAGCAAACTAGCTCACATACGCATACATTGCATCCATATATCATAAACATTGATAACATGAATGCATTATACTATGCATTTCATACAACATAAACATTGCATTTTAGCTAACATTTTACCCTTTTTAGGATAAGGTTAACATCTGCCATTAAAAATATTCAAAGTTTTCAGATACAATTCAGATATGCTCCAGACACGGACGCCACTCTGATACTCATTCAGATTCAACTTTTAGATACAGTTCGGATACGCTCCAGACACGGATGGCATTCTGACACTCATTCAAAACTAACTTTCAGATACAGTTCAGATACGCTCCAGACACGGATGCCATTCTGATACTCATTCAGATTCAACTTTCAGATAAAGTATAGATACGCTCCATACGCGGATGCCATTCTGATACTCAGTCAAAGCCTCTTCCTGATACAGCTCAAATACGCTCCAGACACGGATGCCATTCTGATAATCATTCAAATTCAACTCTCAGATACAGTTCGGATACACTCTAGACATGGATGCCATTCTTACACTCATTCAAAGCTTGCTTTCAGATACATTTTAGATACGCTCCAGACACGGATGCTAATCTGATAATCAGTCAAAATCAGCTCCCAAATACAGTTTAGATACACTCCAGACACGGACGACATTCTGATACTCATTCTTTCAGCTTATAAATTAAAATCCAGCAATAACTTTTGGATGGAATCTTTAAGCCCATCTCCTATAACTTTTTATCACCTCTCTAAATGGCATCTTTAAGCCCATTCCCTCCACAATCACATCACCGAGTATAAATTTTTGGGCACTCTAGTGTCCAATCATCTTCCACCTTCGAGTCACGACTAGAGAAACATGTCAATCTAACTCTTCAGGCTTAAGAAGATTGAACAGGGGCAGTTGTTGTACCCCAAAATTTTCCCTCTCACTTATCAATAATTTTCTCACAAGATCTCATTGGGCTCAAGACTGCACTAGGGTTTGATCAGCTCAAAACACCCCCTTATGCACTGATGACCAAAATTAGGGTTTGAGTTTGCACAAGGATTTTTGAAATATCAATGCTTCATATGACTTTCATGAATCATTATGGACCCCCAAGATCACTCATGTCAAGTTTCAAGCCTTGGATCACACTTTTGATCAGTCAATTGAATAGTTGACCTAAAAATTAGTTGTATTGGGGAAAAGTCAACCATGGCCAATTTACAGTCAAACTTCATAATTTTTTATCCACATCAACATTTTAGACTCATATGTATAATTTGATCAAGTTTGGACCATAATTCCTCAAGAAATTTGATCAAATCTCCAAAAGGGCAAAATGGTCAAAATTAGGGTTTTGATTAGGAAAGGGTAATTTCTGATTTTTGACCTAGAAAATGGTCAATTGGTTTAAGGCTTGATATCAAGATTCCAATTTCATCATTTTTACCTAATGATATGATTCAAAACATTGCAAGTCCGTTGGATTGACAGATGAATTTTGCAGTCAACTGATCAAAAGTTAATTGTATACTGAAAAGTCAAACTTTGACTTTTTAGTCAAATTCCAGTGCCAAAGATCACAATTCATTAAAACATGTCAAAATAGGAAATTTATTCATCAAGAAATAAAGAAATCAAGATTTCATTTTGAAAAGTCAAAATTTCTAAACTTAGAAATTTTTCTAAGTGTTGAAAATTTCTTATTTTTTCATAAATTTGAAAAAAAAATTCATTATGATACAAGATGATTCAAAGGAAACTTCCAACATGAAAGTTGTAGATCTCCATGAAATATACAACTTTTATTCATACAACTTTTCCTAAAAGTGCTTGGATCTCAAGTTATAATTTTGTGAGTACATGCTCATGAACTAAAAAAGACTTAGTGAAATTTTGCCCTAGTTAGGCAGATTTTTGACCTAACTTCATGGAAATTTTTCACATAGTTCCAAGAGGAATCTTCAAAATCAATTCAAAGATGAGTTGAAGAGAGCATTGCAAGATTTCCAAAATTTCCAAGAACTCCTTGAGATCATTCTTGAGCAAGGAGAACCGAAGGCAAGAAGTTAGGGTTTTCAAACTTGAATTACAAGCCTTTTTTTGAAGAACACTAGATCCAATCTTCAAGCATGTTGTACAAATCTTGCTTTGCCGGCTTCAAACATGATAATCACTCAATAATTTAATGTTTACACAACTGATAGAGCCATTTTCCAAGCATTTGAGCCATTATTCAAGTTGCATTTCCATTTTGGGAAGAAAGTCACCACTTCCATTTTGGAAAAGTGACTTTAATCACAATGTCAACTCTTCTTGAGCCCATACATTATTGTTTATGACTCAAAACATTTAAAAGCAAGAAGTAACATATCTAAAACTTTCTAACCACCCTACAAATCCTTATACTTCACATTGAAACCATGTTTGTCAACTTTACTTCAAAAACAAGTAACCAAGCCATAACATGTGATTTCATTTTTCTGAGTTGTTTCAAGCCTCAAAACCTCTTGCCTATAAGTACATACACTATTTGCAAGATGACACACGAATGCTAGTGCCCTGAAACTATCTCAAACACTCAAAACCATAAATATGCTCAAAAACACCATTGATATACAATTTTGAACCAAAACTCATCATCTTCATTTCCACTTGTGCATTTTGAAAACCAATCATTCAAACACCCTCTATACATCATACCAAAGCAATCCAGGCCCCTGTTTCAAGACTGTAACTCCTCCACCACTATCAACCATTTTCAAACATCAAGCTTGCAGGTTGACTTGAGTAGAGAGATTCAGGAACTTTCAAGGCAAAGTAGGAGTTGGAATACACTCAAGGAGGTCCAGGCAAGCTAAACAGATCCTCAGGCCATCTCAAAAGTTGCTCAAAATCCATTCACGACTCCAGTTGGAAGGGGTAAGTTTTTAAACTTCTATCTCTTCATACAAGCATCTTTTGATCCTGATTTGTGAAGACAAAATGTAGATATATTTGCTTTAAAGCTGACCATGTTCATAGTTCCCATTTATATTGACTGTGTATAGAGAATTTTGAATTTGAAATTTCTGAGAAAATTAGGTTTCAATTTAGGGCCAGCAAAATTAGTTTTCAGCTTTGACTTTTAGCTTACATAAGTTATATAGTTGGATTCGTGAAAAAAAAAACACCACAACTTTCATGTTTGAACTTTCCATTTTTATGGAGAGATGAAGAAGATACAAGTGGTACGACTAGGCGCGAGGTTGAAGATGAAGTGGTCTTCAGGTAGCAGTTTCTAATATATATTTATGGTTTGGTTATATGACCGGATGAAACAGCCACCCCAGTGGCAAGCACGCGCGTACTAAGTCACTTCTTACGTAAAGGGCGAGGGTTCGAACCAATGTGAACCCCCTTTTTGTATTTTTTCATATTTTCTGATCCTCTAATGTTTTTTTTGCAGGCGCTGGGCCCTTTGAGCCTGGCATTTTTTTTTTATATTTGCTAACTCACCTCCCTTCCTTCTTTTGGCACCCCCTGGTCCATTTATTTTTATTTACTTATTTATTTCATTTTTCCTTTTAAATATATTTTCTAAAATACTAAAAATCATGAAAAATACAAAAAAAATGATACATTTTATATTTTGACTTATTTTATTTTGTTTTCCCATGAAAAAAATACTTTATTTACTATACTTTATTTATTTTTCTTATAAATTTAATTAATGTTATATTATTTGTTTTTCTTTATACCATTTAAAAATATATTATTTAAATAGCAAAAAAAAGACTAAAAATATTTTTAAAGCTATAAATATTTTTAAGAAAAAAATGCCAAAAATACTTTCCTTAAAAATTATTTTCTTTTGGTTAATTAATAGAATTAGGGTTTTCTTTTAAAAATCTTTTTCTTAATAAATTCAAACTTAATTAATTATTTTCTTTATTTAAATTAGGTTAAGACAAAAAAGTCTTTCTTTATGAAAATCAAACAAAATTCATCTTCTTTACATTTTTTATCCTTATACATTTATCCATCATTATACTTTGCATTTATCAATTATTTGTACATATTCAATTTGGTTGTAATAGATTAATTAGGTTTATATTATTGCAATCCCCATTCATATATTGTATACCCCCCTCCCACAAGTATTGTAATAGCGTAGTAATTTTAAATTTCGCAATTTATCGCTTTCATATTTACAATGCCAGTAATTATATTTTGTATGGAAAGATTAAAACCAACCAAATAGCAAACCCTAATCCAATACAAAATCAAGCATGAAAATAATACACTTTCACACAAGCACCCCTAGGGTTATCCCACTTGGTTTCCGTATACAAAATGGCCATATTACGCATGTAAGGTATCTTAACAAAAACAAATAAATACAATATCATAGTCCCTCGATGATGCTATCTAAGTTGCTTTACAAATGATCTTAGTCCCTCAAAAATAATGCTAAGATACCTTGCAACATTTCTAATCATGGCTATACGATGACCCACGCCCGTCCCGTTTACATCCAAAGATAGAGTTTCTTACCAAATCAATGGTAAGAAAACAATGTCAAAGGAAAAGAAAATGAATAAGAAAGACATTTGAGTAGGTAGATACTCCTAATTACTTGCTCAACTTCAAACAAACATCCTTGCTATTTTCAAAAACAAATCACACACACATTTTTCAAACATCTTATAAACATTGAAAACATTTTCAAAAGATCAACATCTTTGTATACATTCTTACGAACAAGAATCATTACAAAGATTGCCTAAACAATGGCATCTTTACAAAATACTTTCAAAAAACCACACTAAGCATAATTTAAAACAAAAGCAAGTGATCTGGAAAGTAACTAAGAGCCCATGGAAAACCATGGATGAAAAGGGTGATATTTCCTTCCCTTTTCATAATCTACCTGCCGAACTCAAGAAACAATCTCAAAGGTCTTTCCTGTGCTTTTTCACCTTTCCTTTTGGATAAAAGAAAAGTCGGTGGCGACTCTTGCTAACCACAACATTTTCAATCAAACGCAAAACGCTCAAGTCAGTTATCCCACTGTATCACACTATGGAATTGTGTTGTTTCTATTTTGACATTCTTATTGTGTCGCATACATAGCATATCAAGTTAGAGTTGATGCTCGGTAAGTTGGCTTGGATTGGCAAATTAAGTTGAAGGCTTATGCCTTGTTGATGCCTCTATTAATTGGAAGATTTCTTAGTTGTGAGTTTTTCTCCATTGGTACCACATGCATGTGAATCGTATAAGTCACATTCCATGTTGCATAATTATGTTGTTGTGTAGCTGACTTGTGATGATTGATGTTGGTTGAAAGTTGTGAAGTGGTGATTTTATATAATCTGATCTAATATATTGTTTATCATACACTCAATTATATAGTTCGATATCTCATCCCTTTTGTTTGAATGTTGCCCTCTGTTGGTAACGTGCAGGTAATCAAGAAGGATATGTGTTACCTCCGTTAGTTCGAGTCAGTGTTTTCGCTCTAATACTTAGCACTCGGGGGGATGAACACATGTTTTCTTTATTGATGGTTTTCATTATGTTGCTGAATTTTTAAGTTGTTTTCGTCAAATACGTTTTGTCTTAAAGTCGTTTTGAGTTGGACAAGATGTTATGGTGTTTTCAGTTGAATTTGTTAATCCGCTGCGTAGCAACAAAAGTTGTTTTATTTTTAAAGACTAAGCAGGTTGTTATCGGTTCATCCGAGTTAAGTGTTGTGTAATTGTTTTATATGTGATTAAATGAAGTTTGATTTTAAGTTGTAAATGTAGCATCCTATTTATGTTGAACTCTGATTTTATTATTATCCGTCGGATAGAATTGGGGTGTTACAACCACTCCTGGAGAAAGAATTGGTTGATATGTTCATGGGTACTTTACAAGGGTTATATTATGATAAGATGGTAGGAAGTGTCTCTTTCGAATTTTCTGATTTGGTAATCATTTGTGAAAGGATTGAAGCAGGTATAAAGAGTGGAAAGATACAAGAGGCGTCATTCAACACCCCTTACAATTCAAAGAGATATGTTCCTAACTTTTTGGGAGAAAAGGAAGGAGAAATTAATGTTGTGGCATCACATCCAAGAGCACAGCAACCATTGGTAATCCCACGGTAACATCAATAATAGAACAGGTTTAAAAGACCTCTGAGAAGATTTGATCCTTTCCCCATGTTGTATAGTCAATTATTGCAACACTTAATCAAAACATAGTTGGTAGAGCTAAAGCCTCTAGCTCCTCCAATTGGGGCACTCCCACCGAAGTATGATGCAAAGGCCAAGTGTGAATATCATGCCAACTCTACAGGGCTTACCATAGAAAAATGTTGGGCCTTCATACATAAGGTTCAAGATTTATTGGATTCCCAAGATATCACTTTTGACAAACTGAACATCAAGACGAACCTCATGCCTCCACATGGTAGGCCAACTGTGAATGCAATTGAGGTGATGACTGACTTTGGGTTAGTCAGACGAGTAAAAGCCTCGATAGATCTCTTGAAAGAATATTTGTTTGAATGTGGGTTCGTCTAGGAACACAATGAAGCTTTTGAAGACGTTACAAAAACTGATGAGTTTAGGGATAGTCCAATTCGAGAATTATTCTAAAGAAGAATATGTAGTTGCGATTGATGAAAAGACAAAGAAGTCATTGGTAGTTTATTTCCAAGGGCCTAGTCCTAATAAGAAAACACTTGTGATTCCATAGGGAGAGTCAACAGAAGCACCAGTGATGATACCACACCAGACTCTGAGAATACCGGTAACTCCAAAGACTACAATGGTGATTAGGGGGCCATCTCCCACTCCTTATGAAAGTAATAAAGCGGTATCATGGAGTTATGATTCTACTATCTATGTCAATGGTTTAAAGCAATAATGTGAGACATCGGCAAGTCAAGGACCTACAGTCATAAATATAGCTGGAACAGGGGGCATGACTCGCAGTGGACGAATCTATGGTCCCGAACCATAAAAAGGGAATGATTATATGGTTAAGGATAAAGGGTAAGTTATGGTGGAGGCAAGTCAAGAACAATAATTTTACAGACCAAGAGTGGAGGAGTTCCTGAAAATAATCAAGAAAAGTGATTATAGGGTGGTGGATCAGCTACACCAAACCCCGGCCAAGATTTCAATACTCTCGTTGCTCCTAAATTCTGAAGCGCATCGAGACTCTCTAATGAAAATTCTAAGTTATGCTTATGTTACGAAGGAGATTACAGTGAATCATTTTGATAACGTAGAAGCAAACCTAACATATGGGTCATATCTAGTCTTTAATAACAATGGTTGCCTCCACAAGGTAGAGCTCGCAACAAGGCGTTGCACATTTCCATTCAGATAGGTACAACTAACATGTCTAGGGTACTCACTGGTACTGGTCATGCCCTTAATGTGTTACCAAAATCCAGATTGATGAAGTTAACACTAGATGATGTTGTTATAAGGCCAAGTTCTATGATAGTTAAAGCTTTCGATGGTTCTCAAAGTTCAGTATTTGGAGAAGTGGATCTTCCTGTCCAAATCGGCCCGTACATGTTTTATATCACTTTTCAAGTAATGGATATAGAACCAGCATATACATGTTTGTTCGGACGACCTTGGATTCATGCAGCGGGGGCTGTTACTTTAACTCTACATCAGAAATTGAAGTTCTTTGTTGAAGGGAGATTAGTTATAATCAACGGTGAAGAGGACATCTTTGTAAGTCAAATAGAGTCCTATAGATATATCAGTGTGGATGAAGATTGCATAGCAACACCATTCCAAGTCTTAGAAGTTGCTTCAATGCTAACCCTACCCAATGGAGAAAATCAAGAAACCTATTGTGACTTCATGGAGTGATTTACAAGTAGTTGTGGAAGATGGTACCTCAAAAGGTTGGGGTAAACTTATGGAGATATCTAAGAAGAAAGATCATTTTTGTTTGGGCTACGAATCATCAAAGGCTACCCTGAAAGGCAAGATGCAGTTTCCTCCCTTTCAGTAAACCTTCATTAACAAAGGGGTAGAGCATGGTGGACAAGTGGAGATGATATCTAATAAGAGAAGCACCAAAAGAGCATCTAACTTCATCTGTGAGTGTGCTCTAGGAAAAGAGCTCAAGAATTGGACAACTATAGAGATTCCAGAGATCTTTTTCTTTGCAAAGTAATTTTTCTTGTTTTAAAGAACCTATGTCAAGCCCGAGGCATAGGGGTAGCTTGTAAGGGTCCCCCGATTTGTTTTGAACAGTATTTTCAATTAATAAGAGTTATATTTAGCATTCAATTAAGATCCATGTCTTTCTCTTGCATTTATCTCTTATGTTTTAAAATGTCAATACTTTTCTTCATATGCATTTTCAAATTCACATACTAAAATTGCACTAAATCATGATAAATGTGCAGATCCATTCCTAAACCCACTGATAATGTTACTTCTGCTATCAAATATTACTTTGATGCACCCATCAATCAAGCGGAAGAGGAACATGATGAAGATCTTAAACTCTATAAAGAATTGGCAAGAGAATTAGAGAAAAAAGCTGAGAGTATACAACCATACCAAGAATCCATTGAGACCATCAACCTTGGCACAAAGAAGGATTGAAAGAGATCAAGCTACGGGAAACATTGGAGGAAAGCATAAAAAAAGACTGATCAAGTTATTACATGAATATGTGGATATATTTTCCTGGTCTTACAGAGATATGCCAGGATTGGGTATAGATATTGTGGTGTGTAGACTACCTATCAAAGAAGGTTGTTCTCCAGTTAGGCAGAAACTCAGAAGAACTCATCCATAGATGTCAAGCAAGATTCGAGAAGAGGTCCTTAAACAATTTGATGCAGGGTTCTTAGCGGTGGTAGTTTATCCACCTTGGATAGGTAACTACGTGCCAGTGCCCAAGAAGGACGGCAGAGTATGCATGTGTGTAGATTATCGGGTTCTAAACAAAGAAAGTCCCAAAGACGATTTCCTGTTACCTCACATAGATGTTTTGGTGGATAATACAACTCAAGATTCAGTATTTTCATTCATAGATGGTTTCTTAAGTTATAATCAGATCAAAATAGCACCCGAGGATTTGGAAAACACTACTATCATGACTCCTTGGGGAACTTTCTGTTACAAGGTCGTGCCTTTCAGTCTAAAGAATGAAGGTCCAGCCTATCAAGGAGCCATGGTTACATTATTTCATGACATAATCCATAAAGAAACCAAGGTCTACATAGATGATATGAATTCCAAATCTCACATAGAGAAGGATCACACTATACACTTGTAGGAATTATCCGAACGTCTACGAAAGCTCAAATTGAGACTGAATTCGAACAAATGTATATTTGGTGTCAGGTCAGGAAAATTATTGGTTATTCATTGATCAGATCAATCACATTGAAGAAAAACGCTTGACAGCCCTGTGCCACGGCCAAATATACCAAAATCGGATGAAGAAGGCATTTGACAAGAAGGTTCGTCCTTGAGTGTTCAAAGAATGACATTTGGTGCTCAATAAGATTATAATACCTTGCTTTGATTCATGTGGTAAATGGACACCCAACTACGAAGGTCCATATGTAGTTAAGACAGTATTTTCGGGTGGTGGTCTTATCCTTAAAACAATGGATGGGGAAGAACTTCCACATCCAACAAACTCTGAGTTCGAAACCTGAATTGGAGACTAGGGAAAAAAGGGGCGTCACAGTGGATTGAAAACCCAAAAGGGAGATCCAGGAAAAAATTAGGGACATAAACAAAAAAAATTATCTCGGTGGATTGAAAACCCGAAAGGGCGGTCCAAGAAAATGTTTGGGATCTTACTTAGAAATAAAGAACAAAAATACTGCAACTAAGAACCACGACCACGACTACGAAGGAGAGGGATTAATACAAATCATTTGACTCAGAAGAAAAGGAGATTGGAGTTATCAAAAGGACATTTGAGAAACAACAGTAGCAATTATCATTTTCGTTGCCATTTTACAGTTTTTTTTAAAACTTTCTGTGATTACCTATTTCTAGATATTGCATATTGTACACTTGCTCATTCAAAGTCATGTTTATCAATAAAACATTTACTTTTTCAATCTTTTCAATTTGTGTTTTTCTTTTCTTTTCGCAAAATACTACGATTATTTCTTGTGAATACTATGTTGAAATCATTTTGGGATTTGACAAACAAATAGAAGCATTTGATAAAACATCAAAGGGCATTTTTGTTATAAAAACATTGAATGAAAACTTGCGCCTACATCCACGCTTGCGTCCACGTCTACATCCATGCCTACGCCTAAGTCTGTGATACAATTATCAAAATCTTGCTGAACTATTCATCTTGCTCAAATAAACTTGAAGATACCACGAAAAAGAAACATATAACATTGGGGAGTAGGTGACACAAAATAAAATGGAGCCAATGGTTTAAAAGGAGAAAAATGTTAAAACATTTACCAAAAAAAAAACATTTGGTGCATATACAAACATTTGGGTTGCACACAAAATACTCAGTGCATATACATTTTGGCTCCATGTCAATTTAGGACATTATGCATATACACCGTGTATGGCATTTTCAAATTCATTTTGGTTAAACTACGAACTTTTCTTGGGGCCCATTGAACTATCTTATCCGCAAAACAAATAAACACCTTGGTTGAGAACAGACACAACCAGTAAACTTTGATCTTATCTTTGGTTTAGTTATCTAAGATTTGATTATAAAAGAACTTTTCAAAAACCTAACTCGTATTTTGAGTTTGGAAAAAAAGACCGTTTACCTTGGGCATGAAAAATTTGTAAAACCCGGTCATCCTTTTCGTAGATTGCGGAAGGCTTTTAATGGAGAGAAAGAGGTTGATGAGGCTCCTGAACTTTTAACTGGGGATGAATTTTATCAATGGCAGAAACACATTAATTTTGTCTTCGGGAATAGATAAAAAGAAAAAGGGGTAGTTGCAAAAAATATATGGAAAAATAGGTCCATCTTCTTTGATCTTTCATATTGGTCAAGTCTTGATGTTAGACATTGTCTTGATGTGATGCACGTGGAGAAAAATGTGTGTGATAGTTTGATTGGCACACTTATAAATATTCTAGGCAAGAGTAAATATAGTAAGGCTTCCCTTCCTGATATGGAGGAGATGGGTATACAAAAACAGTTGGCTCCAATAGATAAAGGAAAAAGAAATTATTTGCATCCAGCATGTCACACTCTATCTAAAAAGGAAAAGAAAATTTTCTGCGAGTGTTTGTAAGGTATTAAAGTTCTGCAAGGTTACTCATCAAACATCAAGAAACTTGTATAAATGAAAGATCTCAAGTTAATTGGTTTAAAATTACATGATTTCCATGTATTGATGCAACAACTTCTATAAGTGGCTATCTGTGGGATCTTACGAAAGAATGTGAGAGTAACTATAACGAGATTGTGCTTATTTTTCAATGCCATATGTAATAAAGTTCTTAAATTCAAAAAATTAGATGAATTATAAGATGAATCTGCCATAATCTTGTGTCAATTGGAGATGTATTTTCCTCCATCATTTTCTGACATTATGGTTCACTTACTTGTTCATCTAGTCAGAGAAATATAATATTTATGGTCTAGTTTATTTAAGGTGGATGTATCCAATATAGCGATATATGAAGATTTTTAAAGGATATACGAAGAATCATCACCAAGCGGAATCTTCCATTGTTGAAAGGTACGTCACTGAAGAAGTTATTGAGTTTTGTACAAACTATTTTTCGGAAGCATATTCTATAGGCATTCCAAAGTCTCGTCACGGTGATCACACAGACGGAAGAGGTATTTAAGGTCTAAATGTTAAGTCAATGGCTCAGGATGTGGTTATTCAAGCACATTTCTATATATTGAATAATATAAATGAAGTTCAACCTTTCATTGATACTCACAAAAGAATTTTGAGGAAAAAAATTCCTCGAATGAGTGACAAGTTATTGTTGATAGAGTATAACAATAGATTCATATATTCGTTTAATAAAAGTGTATTTAATGATCGTAGTGCATCTGAGATACTTAAATGATTCTCGTACGAGCCAAAAAAAATTCATTACTTGGACTGCATACGACATTGGTCATTATACCTTTTATACAAAATCAAAAGATGATCGTAGTATAATGCAAAACAGTGGGGTTATGATTGAAGTTGAATCGATGTATTTCTCTAGTTCAAAAGATAAGAATCATGTATTGGCAACTACCGCATTTTATGGTGTCATTGATGATATTTGGGAGATTGATTATGTTATTTTTAAAGTGGATTTATTTAAATGCAAGTGGATTCCCAATAACAGTAACGGTGTACACATTGATAACTTAGGATTCACCCGGGTCGACCTTGGCAAGGCATCTCTTATAACCGAACCATTCACCATGGTTTCTCAAGCAAAACAAGTTTTCTATGTTACCGACCCAACAGACATATCAGGGAAATGGTCAATTATTCTCCAAGAAAAACACATTCCTCTTATTGATGAAAGTCTTGATATTCCATCCACACCTTCTTACATAGCACAAGTTCCTACCTCATATGATGAAGTTGATGGAGATGTTGTCCATGCTATTCAAATCGATCATGAAGAAGGCATTTGGGAAAATTAACATGTACCATTTATTTTTTATTCATAATATATTCATGTATGTTATAGTTTCCAAGTATTTTTACTAACAAGTATAATTATTTAAAATTATAGGTCTTTAGAGTCAAGACACCAAAACACTAAGTTACAATTATGTGATGTGATGTTATGTGTAAACTGTAGATTAATTGTTCTGATAAATTGTAGGATGCTTGTTATGGTACAATTGAATATGATACAATTATGTGATATTATGAATATGATACGATTAATATTATTCAGATAACTTTATCATAAATGTGAGTTTTATTTTCTGCTATGATATGGTGAACAATAATACAGGTTAAAAAATGGGATGAATTATAAAAGCAGGATAATATCTGTTAATTATGTAGAATGTTTAACAACGGTTATAGTTATAACCGTTATAATATCTCGCTCGCTTTCCAGAAAAAAATAAATATCAAAACGGCACATCTGGGAATCGAACCCCAGGACCATTAATTTATCACAACGGTCGTTTGGAAAAATTATTGTGATAAGGAGCGCGCTTCCCAGTTTATTACAATGACTACAGGGCCGTGATTGTAAGTATCATATGTTCAATGACACTCTACATTACAACACTTGGGCCTGCGTTGTTATATATCTTTTTCAACCATTGTTAATTGGATTTTTTGTAGTAGTGGTGGTTAACCCTATTTAGTTTTTTTTTTCTCCATAGATATTATATTTCTGAATCCTCTTTAAATTTGTCTTGGACATCAATTTAAACTCATATAGCAAAGTTGATACCTCAATAAAATTAGACAATTTTTACACTTGAAATCACCAGTTCCATTTGTTTATTGAGATAATGATGCAAAAATATTGGATATTGATGCAAAAATATTGAACTTGGTCACCACACTTCCCCTTCTCTACAATTGTTTTTTTTAAAATAAAAACAATGCTTCTTTTATGTGTAAATATAGAATCTTGTAGATTAAATCACTATAATATAGGACCCATATGATGTTTTCTTACAAGATTGCTGATAAGAAAAGAGAATTAGACTATGTTTTCATCATAAAATTATTTATAGGTTGTAGAGTCCAGCATAAACCTATTTGAAAATATGAAATTTTATAATAGTGTCTAAGAAAATAATCAGGGTCATATTTGTAAGTTTTACTAACTCCTGTTAATTTTATCATTGAAACTCATTATTTTTACGGGTCACTATCACAACAATACCCTTTTTTATTTTAATCAACATAATATTTGTAAATATTAATAGTTATTAGTGATATCTGTAAACATTTTTAGTTATTAGACATATTGATTTTATCATGTTGGGGATTTGTTACCTATTTATTTTTAAATATTTTCAGTTATTAATGATTTTATAATAAAAATTATATATCAATGACAAACAAACTTTATCGAATGATCCAAGATATGAATGAACTTATCTGTGCGGGCGCACGGATCTTCTACTAACCTTTTTCAAAAATTTCCTCTTAATGAAGTTTATTGGGCTATGTTCTCATGGATCCCTTCCATCCGGCCTTCTAAATCTCTTCTTGCTTCGAGACACTACACCGAATAAGGCATTCAATAACACTTTTATGCCTTGAGAATTTCTTAATGCACCCTATATGTTTCTTAGGCACCAGCGTGAATTTTAAAATATACCCCCAGAAAGCGGAAATGTATTTCTGGGACGCAGCAACATCTAATTAAAAATAACCAAAACCGGAAATACATTTCTGGTATATAACCGAAAGTGTATTTCTGGTATTATTCATTATAGAATGCATGAAAGAATCACTTACACATTACATCAATATTCTCAAACAAAACATGAAATTACATAAAGTAAGCAATACATATGAGATTTAAACATATATGCGACATTACACTTCAACATCCGAGTGGACATTGCAACAACTTCAAAATTTCATCGACGTTCTTTTAATCATCACATCAAGCTCGATTTGAACTTTTTATTGTCGTGACCGAAAAAGGTTTCCCACATAACCCATAAGTCAGTGCATGTCTGTATTTCTTTGTTGATGAACTCAAGCTTTTCGTCATTATTAATGGATGGAGAGCAGTACACAATCTTAAAATTTTTCCAATTGTCGCCAAATGGTAATAGTCCCTGTATTGTGTAATGAAGATCTTCAAGCAATTTGTATAAGTTGGTCTTGAATTCCTTTGATGGTAGATCCCCTGTGATAAAGTGAACCTTTCCAACATGTCAAATGATATTCATTTTTTGTTTTAGTGTTTAGACATGAGATAACATGAGGGAGAGGGATGAGTTTCTTATATAGTAGTTTGAGGATGTTATGGACCACACACATCCTATATTCTAACAGAATGAAAAATAGAAATACATTTTTGGTTACACCTTAACTTGAAAACTGGAAGTACATTGTCGGTAAAGTCCCTGGAACTAAAAACCAGAAACAGAGAAATAACAGAAATAGCAGATTGAATGAATAGATTTCATAACTACCAAAATAGGAATATTCCATGTCATAATTCATTAATAAAATTACATATACATCAAAGTCATATTTAACTACTTAAAAGATCTGAAGTAATTGTCTCCCGACAAATCCACAAGTGGTACACCCTTTGACTTTTCCTTGTTTTTTGCAATTTCAATGTTCTTCAACTTGGTGTACTCTTACATCCTTTCAATAAACTTGTTCGGCCAAGTATCAGATTGGTCTATATAATTATTCACCCACTCTGATGATGTAGTTTGAATAGGGCATCCCAGTTTCAAATACACTTGAACAAAATATCGGGGATTTGAAACCCATGCAACACAAATGATACGATTAGTGGAATTAGATATTGGATCAGTGCGCAATGGGAAAAAGGTTTTCGAGAAACCGTATCTTGTAAGATTAATACGCACCCTCTCATACTCACTTTCAATGAGATGACCCATCTCAGGGAAACGCATCCATTTATTCTCTGGTGCAAAAGCTTCCATGGATGGTACAAGAGCGTTATAGATTTATTCAAACTTATTCTTATTCCCGTACACCCGTGTGGACAAATCTCTATGGCTCCACATATCTTGGATAAGAGATTGGCATACAAGTGTGTAACCTTTTACCGAGTTAAGAAGAAATAGCCTAAAAACCACAATTATTGTCACCGTCAACATTGACGAACGGATCAATGTGATTGTGTATAAAAATTGGCATCTCCTCAATGAACAATATTTTTGGTGGAGGCGGTGGAGTTGAAGGTTTGCTTATGTGAGCACCTTTGAAGACCTTTTTTTGAGATTTTGGTGTCGGTGAATCGGGAAAAAGTTTGTCAACATGTTCAAAATACGATGGACTCTTCATAGTAGAATTTTCACTTGGTGTAGGTTTGACCTTTTTTACTTCTCCTTTTGTTTTAACCGGTTGAGACGATGGTTTCAAGTCGGTTGTCTCCAGAAATTCGATTTTCCTCAATTACTCTTTGATGTGGAGTTTTATGTTGTCATTACCTTTCCTAAATCTTTCTTGTATTGCTTCCCATTCTGTCAAGATTGTGATACTTGACTTTCCCTCTTCCATTGTACTGTCGTCTTCAAAACTCAACCTCTTCCAATGACTATATACCTCGTCCATTTGTATCGGGCTATCAAGTTTCACCTTCTTAAATATGACACAAGCACACAGGATACCATGTGTTTTCACAATTATGCAACCACACTTAGACGTATTGGAGCCCAATTCAGAGGCTCGTTTGGCTTCATAAAAAATGAAATTAAAAGTTGATCGTGGATATGTTTGCCAACCAATTGAAAATAGAGAAAGTTGTCTTTGAACATGTGTTCCAACACTGTGATACTAAAACCAAATGATGTTTGAACTTCATTATGCTAGTTAAGTATCATTTGGTTCAAGTATTCCCAACCCATACACAAATCACCCTTGCTATTTCTCAACCAATTCTTCAGACATGCATGAGCCGACTCAACTCGGTTTATTATTGTATTTACAAGATACATAACCCGATATGTTCATACACAAACAATATTCCCTTTCACTTGATATAAAACTGTAGTCTCAACGTATTTCAACAAATTGGGATATTTATGGCACACCTTCCTGAAATGTATAACAACATCAGCATATAAATCTTTGATAGATGCATTTATGATAACATTCCAAGCAGCCATAATTTTCTCCATAATAACGCCCGACTTAACTAGTTTACCCTCTTCAATTTCAATTTGACCCGTCCCTACCGCGGGTTTATCTGGCTTCTCACATTTCTAGTAATGTGATACTTACAAAGTAATGCAGAAGAACTCGAAAACACCTTCGCAACAGAATTCATCAGTGATGTATCGCGGTCGATAATAATGACTTTCGACATGTTTTCTTAGTCCTTTAACATTGACTGACAAACCTCTAAAGCCCATGAAAAATTGTCCTCTTTTTCTCACTCTAGAAATGCAAAACTAATAGAATATGTCATTTCAGTCGACGTAACACCAACAGTTTCCAACAATGGAAACCTATACTTGTTGGTCTTGTATGTCGAATCAATTATAATCACGGTAGGAAACATATTAAATAATTAAATGGAATCAATATGAATCCAATATATATCTCTTGTCGTTACTCCATCCTCACATCTATGGTACCTACAAACATAGTTATTATCAATTAAAAGCTTCAAGAGTTGTTGCATTTCAGGTTCGATCCCCTCTAAGCACCAATTTTGTTTAGTAGCGTTGATTGTAAACTTGCCTGGTGTTTGAAATATTATCGGGTCTTTTGCGCTTCAACGTGCCAAGTATGTTTTTTTGAGCGACCAAATTTAGTGTCATGTCGAACACACATTCCTTCTCTTCCACCAAGAGGCGACATGCACTTAGATGACCGACTAACTTTGCACTTAAATCATGATTATGTAAACCACTTATGACACTGAACCTCCAATTATTATTTGTCAATCGATACCCATGTAACTTAAATGGACACTGGAATTTTCTTGAACCAGTATCATCTCTTTTGAATTTCTTGATAGGCCGCCTATATATCCCACTTCTTTCGCATGTCAATGTCATAAATGCAGGTCGTCTATCCGAGCCACTATCGGACCTTCCTATCACAATACCAAAGCCTTGTTTGGTGGCCTCTGTATGAATCCACTACATCATGAAATCTCGAGATTCATATTCTTGTTCATTTTTAAAATCCTTCTGTATATCGACCACCTTGATAACAATAGGCGAAACACCTTGAGAAACAATAGATTTGGGAAAATTATTGGGATGCACCATACCTAATATGTAAAAACAAATTAAACTAACAAATAAGAAAATTGAAGTTGCTGGAAATAACTATTACAGGAACCGGGAGTACATTTCCGGTTAAGTTCATCTGTAAATCGGAAATATATTTCTGGTATTAACGTGACATTTTTTCCACATAAAGAATAGATTAATGTGGTTAATTTAGATTGAAAAGGGGAAGCTTTACCTTAAATTAAGTTTTCTTTAGCTCCTTTTGATATAATGCACCGCAAGAATGTTGATTTTGAGTGAAAAATGGTATTGAGAATGTGAGGGTTTTTTAGGAATATTTTGGCCACCTTTTGAAATGAGTGTGATCAATACCCCCATTGACCGTGCTATTTTAAGCTTTTGGTTTCTCAGAATAAATCGAAAATGTATATCCAGTTTAAAGGTGGAAATTTTTTTTGTTTTTCCCGCACAAATTTCCTGGATATGTATCTCTGGTTTCTACCGGTGTTATATTTCCGATATGTTTCTTATATTAAAAAAGAGTGTAATGAAATTTTTCTTGATTTTATGAGGGTAGCGTGCATCCCAAAAATACATTTCCGGGAAGCATTTTTAGTTTTATCTAATATGTTTTTCCCCTATATAGGATGTCATAAGAAATTCTCTTATACCTTCTACGGTGCTCTTGAAGTTATTGCTCTAAAATATTTCAGCAAAGGAAAACATTTTTAAAACACATTATATAGGTAGAAAAAAATAGTGTTTAATAGAAAAATAACTCGTAATTTTTTTGTTTCATAGGAAAATGAGAGTACTTTTTATAAATCACTCTTAAATTTATAATTATTAAGAGCGCATTTATAAATAAATAAATAAGTATTATTCTCCTTTTTAATGCTTGAATATATTAATGCACTCATGGAACATGTACTCATCACAATTATTGCAGATCATTTACGATAAATAAAAAATATACATTACATAAAAAATATCATTATTCTGGTCTGGCCAAATGTCTAGGCATGGTCCAATTCACTTTTACATCTAAGATGGTCTAATAGTTTTTGTCCAGTTAATTAGAGCGGATAAAAGAAACTTTCCCCTCTACCCCTCACTCGAGGATACATGGTGGGTTGTCCCCCAGGACCAACGAGGCCACCATTTTCGTCAGCAACACCTTCACCCGCAACAGCATTTTTGCCCCCTCAGTCGGGGACACGTGGTCGTTTGTCCCCCCAGGACCAACGAGACCATTGTTGCCCTCAGTCGGGGACACATGGTCGGTTGTCCCTCCAAGACCAACAAGATCATATCTACCCGTTCAAACAAGCTTATTCTTATTTTGTTATCTAGACGAGGACAGCCACCCAGGAATGGCTAGAATCATCTTTGCCCGTGAGCACCTCTCTGCTCGTCATAACGACCAGCTTCCTCTCTGTTCTTCTCGAAAAACATAGAGCAAACACCCAGGAAATGCTCATAAACGCTTATGTCTGTCATCTCATCCTTGCTCGACGAAACAGCTAGTTACAGGCACGACTGCTTGTTTTGACCAAGTCCTGGAAGTTACCTATTTTTGCGGACCCGTATATCTAGGCCCAAAAATAAGGATTAATGGCCAAGCGTCGGGGGCATTATATAAACCCTCAAACATGTGAGGGTCAGGTATCTAATATTCATCACTAAAAACCTAAACTCTCTCTTGTATCTCTTTGTGCTTCTACTGACTTTAGCATCATAGTGTCTTGCAGGTACACCCCCTCCTCCTCCATTCCAACATTGAAGTCAAAGTCTTTGGTCCACTTCAAGTTCTGGTCAATCGATAAGATCAGTGGCGCCATCTGTGGGAAATCTTCTCTCCCCATCTTTCTTCCCCCGGAAACCAAAGGTCAAAGCACATATTCACGATTCTGATCATGGCCATTCATGATGATGACAATGCTCACAAACCCATTATCTCCCCTATCAGCAAGTCAGTTGACTATGGCATGATGCCCTTTCTTGAAGATGCCTTCCCATTTAGGGACGGTCGTACCGCCTCCCTATCTTTTGACGAGGCTGAAGACTTCGATGTTGAAGCTCACAAGATCAAGAAGGCTCAAGAAGGAGGACCAGAGAACACACAGGCAATCTCTGCTCTACCAAATGCTGACCCTGCTATGGCTGATCTGCTCGCAGCTTTCAACCAGACCAACTCCCTAATCTGCCAACAAAGCGAGATGATTGGGGAGTTTGAAATTTCTCCACGGTCAAAGTCTCCCCATCGAAGGCACCAACAACAAAGATCACATAGTCTGTCTCCCCAACGACATGATCATCACCGGGGCAAGAAAGATCTCATATTCTGGCCATGAAAAAACGCGAGCAAACCCCTCCTCAGAGAGACCAGATCTCTTCGGTGGCCAAGAAACTGGAGGGTAGATCGAGAAGCACATCTCCTCAATGAGACAATTGTCTCGAACGAGGAAAGCATAACTTTTCTCCACCATCATCACCGAGATAGAGTGACGAGGAAGACCCTCGTGGTCTATTGTCTCAGGCTATCATGGATGCTCCCTTCCCTGTCAGACTAGAGAAACCTCCAAACTTGGGAACGTATGATGAGACAACTAACCCACACGATTGCCCCTCAGTCAGGGACACGTGGACGGTTGTCCCCCCAGGACCAACGAGACCACTGTTGCCCTCAGTCGGGGACACGTGGTCGATTGTCCCCCCAGGACCAACAAGACCATATTTTCCCGCTCAAACAAGCTAGTTCTCATCCTGCTAGCCACACGAGAACAACCACCGAGGAATGACCATAATCATCTTTACCCGTGAGCACCTCTCTGCTCGTCATAACGGTCAGCTTCCTCTCCGGTCTGCTCGATAAACATAGAGAAAACACCCAGTAAACGCTTATAAACGCTTCTGCTTGTCATCTCATCCTTACTCGACGAAACGGCTAGTTACGGGAATGACTGTCCGTTTTGACCAAGTCCTGGCTGTTACCTATTTTTGCGGACTCGCATATCTAGGCTCAAAAATAAGGACCAATGGCCAATCGTCGGAGGCATTATATAAATCCTCGCACATGTGAGGGTCAAGTATCTAATATTCATCACTAAAACCCTAAATTCTATCTTATATCTCTATGTGCTCCTACTGACTTTAGCATTGGAGTACCTTGCAGGTACACCCCCTTCTCCTCCACTCCAACATTTAAATTAAAGTCTTTAGCCCACTTCGGATTCTAGTCAACCAGTAAGATCAATCACATACCAGAAATAACATATCATTATCCATAACATATATGTCCTTGACTCAACTATCTAACTATTAAAAGAATATGCATAAACTATCAATAATATTTTTTAATTAGTTTTTTTATAAAAGATTAAAATATTAAAAACCTAATCTCTCATTAATTCACTTTACTTCAACTAAATATTACCTAGTATCAAATTCTCATTTAATATTTTTTTACTTTAATGTTTTCCTCCACTTCTCACTCTTTCTCATAATCTCATTCTTAATTCTCTTTTTATTTTATTATTTTTCTTTTCAACCAAATTATTTTATTTTCTTCTAATTATTTTTAATACATTAAAATGTTTAATTATAATTTATAATTTATAATTTATATTAAATATTTATTGGTTTACGAATGTATACAATGTTTATATTTAATTTTGTTTTTACGATAAATTTAATTAATTTTATTTATTTATTACTATTAAAAATATTAATTTATGTATTTTTAAATTTTAATAAAATTAAGAATTTATTTTACGAAATTGGGTAATACTTAATATTCATACACACAATTAATTTTCCATCTAATAGATCACTATCAAAAAAATATCTTTTCTATTTTCGTTAATAATTTTTCATTATTTGAGATACAAAATTCTTATTTTTTATCAAAATACCTTTTTTCTTACGGATCACTATCAGCAAAATATCTATTTTATTTTAATTAATAATTATCTTTATTTGAAGCGCAAAATTCTTATTTTCATATGTCAAAATTTCTCTTTTTCTCTCGGGAATTTCTTATGTCACCCTATATCGGTAAAACGAACCACATGAAAACCCCAAACTGCCCCTGGGTTACCGGAAGTCTATTTTCAAATGCACCATTCACATCACACAGGTGAAACCAAATGTGGTGTCACCCTATTCTGAAATTAAAAACCATATCGGAGATATATCTCTAGTTAATTGGTGTGGGAAATTGGAAATTCTGGCACCTTTGCATTTCAGATATTACTGGAAAAATATTTCCAAAAAAATCAAAAGTCAAATTGCTTAAAATAGAAACTACCATGAACCAGCATGATCATCTTCATTTCCAAAAGTTTCCATAAACCCTCTCCAAAAGCCTTCCATTTTCAATCAAGTTTTTCACTCCAAATCTTTATTCTTGTGGATCATCATATCAAAAGGAGTTAAAGGAAGTCGGATTTAAGGTAAAGTTCATTCATTTCAACCTCATTCATCATATTAATCTGTTTTTCATGGTAAAAGGTCACGTTAATACCAGAAATGTACTTCCAGTTTTGCAATGTACTGGATCGAATATACAATTATGATATTTGTCTGTGCTTATTTTTCAGCAATTTCTTCCTCGCTATAGATATTTCTTAGTTAAATGTTTTTTACATTAGGTATGGTTCATCCTGATACTATTCTTAAACCTATTGTGTCTCAATTTGTTTCACCTCTCTTAGTTAAGGCATTAGATATTCGGAATCATTTTAAAAATGAACAGGAGTGTGAATTTTGTGATGGCATGTCGCAGTGGATTCATACAAAGGCCACCAAACTAGGGTTTGGTATTGTGATTGGAAGATTCGATAATGGTTTGGATAGAATATTTTCATTTGTGACATTGACATGTGAAGGAAGTGGGAAATATAGAGGTCTTCTCTAAAATTTGAAATGAGATGATACCGGTTTAAAAAAATGTGAATGTTCGTTAAAGTTGTGTGGTTATCTGTTGGCGAATAATAAATGGATATTTAATGTGATATGTGGTTTACATAATCAGGATTTATGTGCAAAATTATTCGGTCATCACATTTCATGTCGTCTCTTTCCGGAAAAGAAGGAATGTGTTTCCGACATGACATTGAATTTGGTACCTCCCAAAAACATACTTGCAACCTTGAAGCGCAAAAGACCTGGGAATATCTCAAAATCAAGCAAGTGCATAATAGGCTCTATCAACCCAAATTAGGGCTTAAGAGGGAACGAACTGAAATGTAACACCTCTTGAAACTTCTAGATGATGAAACTTATGTTTCTAGGCACCGGAGATGTGAGGATGAAGTATCAGTAAGAGATATATATTGGACTCATCATGATTCCATTAAATTGTTCAATATATTTCAACTGTGCTTATAATTAATATAATACCAACAAATACAAGCTTCCTTTGTTTAAAGTTGTTGGTGTTACGTTGACTAAGAAGACGTATTCTGTTGGTTTTGCTTTTCTAGAGTGCGAAAGAAAGAAAAAATTTACATGGGTTTTGAAGGTTTGTCGGTCAATGTTGAAGGACAAGGAAGATATTTCAAAAGTCATTGTTGTCGACCGAGATACCGCATTAATGAATTCAGTTGCAACGGTATTTCCCACTTCTTATGCATTACTTTGTAGGTATACATTACTTAGAATGTGAGAAGTCGGGTTAAACCCGCGGTAAGGAAAAAATAGATAGCAGGTGAAGATGGAAAATTGGTCAAGGCGGACGTTATTGTGGAGAAAATTATGGATGCGTGGAATGTTATAATAAATGCATCTACAAAAGAGCTATATGTTGCTGTTGTTATACATTTCAGGAAGGTGTGCATGAAATATCTCGATTTAGTGAAATATGTTGAAAGCATAATTTTAGACCAGGTAAAGGAGAAGATTATTTGTGCTTGAACCGATCAGGTTTTGCACCTTAGAAATATAATAACAAATCGAGTTGAGTCTGCTAATGCTTGTCTGAAGAATTGGTTGGAAAATAGCAAGGGTGATTTGTGTGCAGATTGGAAATCTGTGAACCAAATGATACTAAACCAGCATAATGAGATACAAAAATCATTTAGTCTATATTTTTAGTTGGTCAGTAAAATATCTCGATCAGCTCTAAATTATATTTTTTACGAAGCTAAACGAGCTTCTGATGTAGGTTCTAATAGCTCAAAGTTGTAAGAACAATATTTGGTTCTCCAATATGATCTATGAGTTTTGATGATAATAGATGAGTATGTTTGTATGAACATATTTGATACTCTAATGTTTGTTATTGTTGAGTACTTAACAGACAGGTTATGTTTCTCATGGATGGCGTGGCCAAGACATTGGAAGAGAATTAATTTTGTTTCTACGCTACACAAGTTATGTTGAATAGTAGCAAGATACTCTAGAAGTCCCTGAAGTATAAGCTCTAGTGTTTGTTTAAAGAAACCACTCAGAAGACCTGAAGACAGAAGGTATTACTTACGTTCAGATGTTAAAGACTCAAGCTTCTAAAGACAACGTGTTTTAAGGAAACAGTCAAAAAATCTGAAGATAGAAGTTGCCACTTAAGTCCAAATGTTGAAGACTCAAGTTTCTAAAGAAAATGTGTTCCAAAGAAACAAAGTTAGAAGATCTGAAGACAAAGTTTCTACTAAAGTCTAGATGCTGAAAACTTAGTTTCTAAAAGACAAATTGTTTCAAAGAAGGCAAAGTTAAAATATCTGAACACAAAGTTTCTACTGAAGTCCAGATGTTGAAGACTTTATGTTTCTAAAAGATCCAAGGTTCTCTACAATGCATTCACAAGACCAAGTTTTGAAGACTATAAAGACGCAGCTCTTAAGACTCTGAAGACTTGAAGCTCTTCTGATACAAAGTTCTCTATAAGGATTCTCATGACCAAGTGTTGAAGACTCTGAAGATACAATTCTAAAGGCTCTGAAGACTTGAAGTTCCGAAGACCTTATGTTATGTTCCCTCTTCTGAACTCATGATCGCACAAGCCTCTGATGTGCATAAGGAAAGAATATAATGGTAACATAGTACAATAGTACACTATCGAAAAGCCTTATTCCACTACCTCTCCACTAGCTTGAGTTGTGGAAGAGATAAGGGAGTAGAAGTACTATTTGTAACGACTCTTTTTCAAATAGCCAATGGCTCTAGTTTTCTTGGCTATATAAGAAAAGAATCGTATGTTAAAGGTTGTTGGTGTTCAATGTTAAAAATGAAAGTTGTCAATATTAGAACACAACTAAAAAGTTATCAACCACTATAACAAATAAAAGAATAACAATTATGCTGAATATGTTGAAGCTAATCAAATAATATGAAGATGAAGAGTTCTACAAGATGTTATTCAAACTATCAATCATATACATCTTGACAGAATTATGAAAAAGCAGGGAATTGTTGCTCATAGTTTGCTCAATGATGAAGATGAAGACAAGAAAACTACAAGATATTTCACTTGAATTAGATTATATTAATCTTTGTAGAAATATGTAAAACACAATAGTTGTTTCTCAGATTGTGTTATTGCTTAAGATCTTCATGTAAATTATTTTTACACAAGAGTTGTTGCTCAGAATTATGTAAAATAATATGTACATAAATTAGGAGTAATCTGCTTGATAAGAAGCACTTATGTAATCTCCAGAAAAACAATTATATTTGGAATTGGTTGGTTCCTCAAGTGATCGAGTGAAGATCGGAAGAATTGAGAAGACTTTGGTTGCGGTCATCGTAGATGAAATACTGGTAGTAGATTCTATTGGGTCAATGGTAGTCATATCTCAAAGGGGACTGGGTGAAGGTCAGCCTTCTGAGATCACTGATGGATTTATCATTGGAGGTAAATTCTGATAGGAGATTTTGAAGAGTCGAATTTAGTCTGGATCACTAAACGTGTCATTGGATGTTAGTCATTAGAGTTTGTCCGTGCAATTGTAATCAGATTGGTTATAGTTGATTAAGCCCTTAAGTTCAATGCGAAATCACCTTGGAAGGGTGGACTGGACTAGCTTGGGGGTTTTCTCAAGTGAACTAGAATATATCGTGTGTTATTTATGTTTTCTTATGCTTTAGAGTTTATGTTTTCTTAACTTACTTAGAAGCATTACTTAGAAGTAACACTCAGAAGCATTGTTCAACGAATAATGCTTAGAAGCGAAAGTTATTCAAGAAAGGAAAACCCAATCGAAGTCCATATAACGTTGTTACTCTCAATAGAAAATATCTTACAACATTAAAGAGAGAAAATGAAGATATGAAATGAATGAAGAAGCAAGGAGTTATTGCCCATAACTTGCTCAACAAAGAAAGAGTATGAAGATGAAGTATTCTACAAGATGATATTCAAACTCCCAATCAAATACATGTTGGTAGAAATATGAAGAAGCAAGGAGTTGTTACTCATATCTTGCTCAACAAAGAAGATGAAGAAGAATAACACTACAAGATTCTAATTTATGTAGATCAATGTAAAAACACAAGAGTTGTTGCTCAGATTATGTTATAGTCCATCATTTTTCATGTAAATTGTTTCAACACAAGAGTTGTTGCTCAGAATTATGTTAAACAATATGTACTTAAATTAGGAGTAATCTACTTGTCAAGAAGCACTCATGCAATCTCCAGAAAAACAATTTTGTTTAGAATTGGTTGTTGCCTCAAGTGATCGAGTGAAGATCAAAAGACTAGAGAAGACATTGGTTGAGGTCATCATGGTTGAAATCCTTTCAAAGAGACCATGTTGGTCAGATTCTATGTGGGTCAATGATCGTTATATCTTGTGGAGATCACTGAATGTATCATTGTAGTGTTCCTCAAGTGATCGAGTGAAGATCATGAGACTTAAGAAGACTTTGGCTGCGGTCATAGTAGATGAAATCCTTTCTTGGGACCATGTTGGTCTGAACCTTGAAGGGTCAATGGTTTTTTATCATTGTTGTTGTTAGTCACTGAAGGTTACCCGTGCAAGTGTAATCAGATTTGGTTATAATGGATTAAGTTCTTGTTGAAGGCAAAATCACATGAGGAGGGTGGACATGAGTAGCCTAGTTAAAGGTGAACCTGGATAACTGAATGTGTCTCTTTATATTTCTAGCATTCTATATTCCTTCATAGTTTTATCAAATAGCTTTAAAAAGGGGAAAGTTTTTAAAACCCAATTCACCCCCCCCCCCCCCCGTTTTTCTTGTGTATTTTCTCTACCTTCAGAACCAAGTCATGTAACCCTTAACATAGGCCCAATCAGATGTGACTGCATGTGCCTGATACTACTTCGAAACAATATGACTCACAAAATCCGCCATAATGGCCTCAAGGTCTTTGCGGACAATAGTAATGGGAGTAACCTAGAGGGTGTCCTGGGAATGATTTGTAAGTACCCAAACTTTCGCATGCACCACTCGGACAAATACCTTCACATGATATTGGTCCCACATGACAACCGTCCAGAGTATAACTAAATGGTGTCAAATGGAACTCTGTATCGTTGACCACTGTATGGCCTCTACTTTACATCGTGATGCTGATTCCTTTCGATATACACACAGTATGACAAAACACGATCATTCCCTCTGTTAGGGATAAACCAGAAAGCAAATGGATAATCATGAGTATAGTGCAGGTCACGGTTAAACTCGTGGATGAGGTGATAGAGAGCAAGGATCCATCCTTGAAAATGAATAAGAAAAAAGTATTAGTAACAATTATGAAAAAAATTAGTTGGTAACTTAATAGTGGGATTTGGAAATTACCATAAGCAGGGTGCATGAGCCTGTCATCTGCTTCATCATCCATTTGAAACATGGTTCGGATAGGTATATCCAAAAAAAAAGCTTCGACGGCTTCAATGGAAACACCATTTCTGCAAGTTCCCTAAGTCAACCAAACTCAACCAAACTCATCAATATCATAAAAACAGAGTCTCAAAACGTGTACACTAACCTATTTGAGCTATTTAATGCATTAAAACTAGTACATTTAAGCTAATACATTAATCAAAAATCAAAATAAGTTTAAAAAGAAACTTACTCTTAAATGTGTTGGTGAGGGTGTCGAGTGCTCTGATGTTGAATGCAGTAGGTTGAAGGAGTTGTGAAAGATAAGAACCACATGAATGTATCTTCAAAACTTGATTATATAGTGAAAATGGCTTGAGAGGTAGAGATACTTCTTTTGCTTGGTATAATGAAAATGCAGAAGAGGGAAGGTTTTGGCACGATGTTTTTATATGTCCATCTCGTTTAGAGTGGCATATCCGAACGTGTTTTTTTAATTAAAAAAGGTGTGTTTGGACTTATATGTCCGAACACACCCTTAAAATACTTAGGTTAGGCATATCTGAAGTTTATTTTGCAACAAATTGGTATAGGGTGTGTTCAGAGAGACATTTCTGAAAACATGAGGATATTTTGGTAATTTCGCACAGGACCTGAGAGAAGTAATAAGGTTGGAAAGAGAATTTTCCTTTTTAGTGGGGGGTACTTTATCCACCCTTATGTCTTCTTAAGGGACCCTGGTGAAATTCCAGTAATATCCCATGAATTTGGATATGCATATCCGAACAAACCAAATTTTTTATTTTGAGTTTTCAGATATTCATATCCGAAATAACCCAATATTTAATTTTTAGAGGCCATTCAAATATGCATATCTGAATAAACCCTTAAAATGAAATATAGGGGGGTTTTGGATATGCATATCCGAATTATATTAATATACACAAAATGACGAAACAAAATATGTCTTTCTCATTTCTATCTATATGTCAACTCTCTCTATTCCAACTCTTTTTTTGTAATCTTTAAGCAACACTTTCAACTCCTTTCAAGAACAGACTACATATTCAAGAGGCAAAGCACATTTTCAACCCATTTCAACACTTCAAGGCTTCGAATTTGAGTAAGTTTTTCTGAATCCATTGTTCTAAATTACAAATGTAAAATATGTTATTTATAATTACGAAAATTGAGTTGGTTGAAGTATAACTTGTGAAATGTGGTTGTTTTGGTGTAAAATTAAGTTTTTCAGGGATTTAGGGCAAGAAACATCAGTTGTTTGAAAATGACTGTCGTAGGTTGTTTCGGATTTGCATATCTGAAAACCCCTCTTATTGGTTTCGGATATGCACATCTAAAATTAAGCCTTGGTTGTTTTTTTAAGTTTTTCAAAGTTGTTCAAATTTTTTCCTTCCTTGATTAATTGTTATTTTTTCCAGGAAAATGGCTGAAAACTCGAACGCTAGATTGAGACTTGGTAGACCAAGCCAGACTTCCTTCACTTGGCCTGAAAGAGTTGAGCAGGCTACTAGGAATCAATGTCAGGGTCAGATATCGCGGGAGGAAGTGGAGAAAGGATCCACTTCAGCTTCGAGGATTCTCCTTTCTCATGTGTCCTCGTCATGGGATAATGAGAAGGTATCTGAGTAGGTTGATGTTCCAGCACAGGAGCCTGAGGAGGTTGATACGACGGCTTCCCGACTACGTGCAACAATGGGGCATCAAAACCCAGGGTATCTATGAGGGTCCTTGTAACACAGTGGGAGAACTAACTTTTGGTTTTATCCAAATGTGCGGATAGCAAGAGTCGCCACCGACTTTTCTTTTATCCAATATTTAGGAAAGGATGAAAAGAACAGGAAAGACCTTGATAGATTTTGAGTTCGGGGGGTAAGTTATAAAAAGGGAAAGTGTTAGCACCATTTTCATCTGTAGTTATCTACGGGCTCTTAATCGCTTAGTTCACTTTTGAAAACTTGCTTTGTGTGTGTGATTTGTTTGAAAATATTTTGAATGCCAATGTAAGGCTAACTTTGTAATGATTCTTGTATCAGTCCTCAAGAATGAGTACAAAGTGTTTTGAAAATGTTTGTTTGAAAGTGTGATGTGCAAAAAATGTTTTTTTACAAAAGTTGTGAGCAAGCGATTAAGAGTTCCTTACCCACTAAAGGTCGTTCTTATTCTTTTCCTTCTTCTTTTAGAGATAGTACTATCCATAACATCAGTTTGTAGGTAGCCCTGTGTTGTAACCCAAAATTTGTCCTCCCATATTTCTCAACACATGGCAAGTGAGGTCCTCAAATTGCTCAAGGAAGTTCAAGAGTTGACCAGACAAACTCTCTCCTAAGGCAGCATACCCCAAATTAGGGTTTCCATTTTCATCAACATGTGTGAACCACAAAGGAATAATATTCTCACCATTGTCCTAATATGTTCTCAAGATCATCCATGTCAAGTTTCAAGCCTTGCAGAAGAGGTTTGCTTAGTCAATTGCTCAAATGCCTGAAAATCAATTGTGTTAGGTCAAAAGTCAATTGTGGCCCACATATAGTCAAACTTCAAGATTTTTGGTCAACATCCTCATTTTTAAGTATTATCCATCATTTGATCAAGGGTGGATCATGATTCCTCAGGTATTGCTCACAATTCATCAAAATCCAAAAGTTGTTAAATTAGGGTTTTGCAGGAAAAGTCAACTCAACTTTAACCAAGCATAACTTTCTCATACTTTATCAGAAATGACCCATCCAAAGCTCATTTTGAAGAGGGTGAAATTACCTACAATTCATCCTCATCACCCAAGTTCATAATATGCACTCACAAAAAGATGTGAATTTTGACATTATAGGTCCTTTTGAAAAGTCAACAAAAACACCTTTTGGGTCAAAGCTTCATACATAAACATGGAAGACTCAATTGAGATTAGACCAAAAGGGATGATTAGAGGACATCCTAAGCTTTCCAAAAAGTCCAAGAACACCTTTATAGGGTCAAAATTGAGAGAGTTATGCATTAGCCAAGTTGACCATTTTTGCAAAATTGCCAAAAGTCAAAAGTGCTCAAATTTGCATTTTTTGCTAAATGGACCCAACTTTTTATGCTTTCACCTCAATTATAATGTGGTCCACGACTCAAATGTTCACTCACTTATTATGTGCATCATTTTTCAATTTATTTTGATTTTTTATTAATTAAAAAGTGCATTAAATCAAAAAAAATAATGAAAATTATCAAAGATATGATTTGATTTGTTTTTTTTACAGATTGGAAATCAAGATATGTTGAGCTTACATGATCAAATCGAATCAAGGGCAATTGGTACAAAAAGAGCATGATTGGCATGAAAATAGAAAGATATCATATGGCTTAAAAATCAAATATTCCATTCATGAATTCTCAAGATTGGATCCAAAATTGTTAACCTAATTGGATTCAATACATATACAGAAGTTTGTGGAACCCTAAAGACAAGAATTTTCGTGCACAACCTGCCTCCAAGAACCAGAACAAAACTGGAAAAATTCCAAGAAAAGTGTGATATGAATCTCCTTCCACGGGCCAACTCAAGGTGTGTTGAGGTTCCCAATCGCTTGCTAGACATCCCAGGAAGCTATTCCAATCACTCACATGTCTTGAAACGCCCAGAATCGCACCCTACAGGCACCACAGTTTGCCTAAAAACTTGATTATGATTTCATTAATTTACTCATCATAAGCATGTTTAAATTATATATTCTTGTTTATCATCATGTTTTCAAGCTAACCATGCTATTTAATTGCATTTTTTATGCATGTACGTGATATTTCCATGGTTAGGGTTTTGTGTTCTTGTTTAGGGTTTTTTTGTACAGGAAAAATTAGGCCTTGATTCTGGTACCATGATGCTCGTGAGGATGAGACAAGTTGATTGGTACCAGTACTTGTCATTTATCTTGATCATATGCAATTTTGGAGATGAACAGGGTTATACCTACAGTAAACGTCTGTAGGTAAAAGTCTTGTTTGCTAAAGTGACGGTTCAAGGAAGGAGACGATGGCGTGGCAGCGTGTGACTCATCCATTTGAATTTAGCGCGTTTTGAAATCAGATCTTTTCCTTTTCTCATATTATATTTTGTTATTGTTATAATCACAACTAAACATCACAGCTCAGCTGGCAGCGTGGTATTGGAAGCAAGCATAAGGACCTGGGTTAGATCCCCAAGTCCCAGCATTCATTTATTTTATTTTCAGATAAGTGATCCAGCGTATCTTTCATCATGAGGCTCACCATGCTCCATCCAACCATCAGATTCATCAGCAAGCCAGATCCAACATGCCAGCAAGGAAGGACCATGATATGCACTCAAGTCAACACCCCACCAAATTAAGCGTGGCCAAACAGGCTGGGATTATTTGGGCCAAGAAAATCAGATTTACACCCCCTGCAGTTGCTAACACACAGGCCCATTCTCATTATTTTTTATATTTTTTTATTTCCTTATTTAATTATTTTTGCTTAATTTATTTTTCTCATAAAAATTAATCATTTTTTTATTTAATCAAAAAAATCAACAAATCCCTAAATACCAAAAAAAAGCATTTTTAAATAAATTATTTAATTTAATTAGGAATCTAGGTTAATTTAATTTCTTTTCTTACAATTAAAATCAATTAGAACAAACTAGGTTTAAATTCTTGATTTAATTATTTTCCTTTTTAAAGAATAAAAATAGAAAAAATAGGTTGTTTAGAATTAATTAATTTATTTTCAAAAATTAATATTAATTAGCACTTAGGATTTTCTTTTTAATTCAATTATTTCATTATTTTCTTAAATAACAAAGATGACAAAAAAACATTTTTTTTCAATCAATCGCAAGTAGGATTAGTCAAAGGGTCAAAACCCTAATCGCTTCGCATTTAATTTGTCGTGCGCTTGTTATTTATTTTGTCAATATTTTGTAACTGCTCACTGGTTTTTAATAGTTAATGTAGGGCTTTTACTTATCGCTTTTCCCCAATTTTTTGACTATGTAATTAATCCCCCTCCCCGAAGCCTTGTAATAGCGTAGGTTTATTTTCTCGTGTTTTTAATTCCTGCAAATATTTAACTGTCTAGATGTATGCTAATAGGATTGTATGGCAAGAATGCATGACAAAATTAAAATGGTTAGTGTTGTACCCCAAAATTTGCCCTCTCATTTCATCAACATTTCTCATCACAAGACTCTTGGAACTCAGGATCAAGCTAGGGTTTGCTCTGCTCAAGATACGTCCTTGCACTGTTGACCTAAATTAGGGTTTGAGTTTGCACTGTGATTTTTTGACCTACAATACCCAAATTGACTTTCATACTTCATATTGGCCTCACAAGTTTGTCCATACCAAGTTTCAAGCCTTGATTCAAATTTTTGCCCAGTCAATTGGACAGTTGACCTAGAAATCAGTTGTATTGGGGAAAAAAGTCAATTGTGGCCAATTGACAGTCAAACCTCATGAATTTTGACCCACATCAACATTATGAACTCATATGAACCATTTGATCAAGTTTGGATCATAATTCCACAAGAAATTTGATCAGATCACCAAAAGGGCAAAATGGTCATTTTTAGAGTTTTGACTGTACAAAGGCAATTTTTGACTGTTTGACCTAGCCAATGGAAAATCAAGCTCCACCATGGACTCAAGGACTCAATGACATTGTCTTGACCCATTCAACAAGTTCAAAAGATTTCAAATGCATAGGATTGACAGATGAATTTTTCAGTCAACTGATCAAAATTTAACTATATACTGAAAAGTCAAACTTTGACTTTTTGGTCAAAATCAAGTGCCAAAGGTCATTTTTCATCAAGACATGTCAAATTATGAAACTTTTTCATCAAGAAACCCAAAAATGCAAATTAGGGTTTAAAATGGAAATTTTTCATAACTTAGAAATTTTCTAAGTTATAAAATTTTCTCATTTTTTCCTAACTTTGTCCCACTTTTACACATCTGTTATATTGAACTAAAGCAAAGTTTTAAAACAAGTTTCATACATCCTCACAAGTCAGAAGCACGATCCTTTCACCCCTAAAGCATCCTCATACTCCAAAACCCCATTTTCTTGCAAAATAGGGCCAGTTCTGCATTTTGCACGCCATCATCAAATTCCATCGTGCGTTTTGCCCAAAGCTACTTCAAACACCTTCCAACCAACATACCTGAGCTATCCAGACCATCCACAAGTTGTTGTAACTCCATTAACACACATTGCCATTTTTGTTTGGAATATTTACAGGTTGAGTTCTGTAGCACGATTCAGGCTACTTCAAAACAAGCCAAGCATTGGGAAAGCTTCATTGGACATCAGGCAAGCTCAAAAGAACCTCAAGCACTCTTGGAAGTTGCTGCATTGTCCAGCTCGAAGTCAACTGAAACAGGTATTTCATGAACTTTTATCTCTCTATTTAGGAATAGTTAGACTTAGGTTTGTGAATGAAAGATGTTGTACTCATAGCCCTGAAACCATACATGTGCTTAGTTTTCATTTATATTAATCGTGCTAGGAGAGTTTTGTTCAGGAACTTTCTGAAAAAACTAGGTTAAGAATTAGGGCCAGATAAATTCTCTCTGGTCTTTGAGAGTTAGCTTAAGTTTTTTATATGGTTAGATTCGTTGTTTGATGCTCTACAAGTTTCATGTTTTGAGGTTTGTCAAAGGATAAATGAAACAGGAGATACAGGTTTGTATGGAAAACGCGCGTTTTTCAAACTTCTGGAGGTTGAAGATGAAGTCTGGGCTGGGCCTGGATTTCTTTACTTTTGACACCTCCCAATTCACTTTCAACACCCCCTAGCCCATTGTTTTGTATTTTCATTATTTTTGCATTTTTATTTTTTCTCTGATCTTGATATTTTATTTTCAAATATAAAAATACTTTAAAAATATTTTCATAAATTTTTATATTTATTTGGCATTTATTTTAATTATTTCTAGTATTAATATATTAAATATATATATTTTTTTTTGTTTAAATGTATAAATAATGTAAAAAAATACTTTTATTTTTATTTATTATTTTTATACACACTTGAAAATATTTTCTTAAAAAATTATATATATATATATATATATATATATATATATATATATATATATATATATATATATATATTATTATTGAATAATAAGAACAAAAAACACAAAAATAATACATTTTTATTGTTATTAATATTTTATACTAAAAATACCTTTTTTTTAATATACTTTTACTTTTTGTACAAATTAATACATTATTGTATATAAATAACAAATAATATTATTTATTTAAGAAATTAGGGTTTTTGCCCTAAAGAACAAAATAATTAAAATTGACCTTTTTTTTTATTATTTACACTTCATATTTAAAAATACTTTTTACATACATAAAAATCTTTTTTTGCATAACACATTTTATCTAACATTTATTTATTGTATTTTATTTATTTATTGTACATTTAAATATTGTATCTTATGCATTAAATTTGGTTGTAATAATTTAGGATTTAATTTCTTGCAAAATAATCCCCATTTCAAATTTGTACCCCCCTCCCTATATCATGTTGTAATAGTGTAGAATTTAAATTCTCGCACCTTTAAATGCTTTCAATTATGCCATGATTAGACCTAGGGTTTGTATGCAAAATAAAATCAATAACTAGTTTGACCTAATCCAAGATAACAATGCATGAAAATAAACACAGTGCACACTTGTACCCCTAGGGTTTCAATCCACTTGTTGCCTTCAAAAATGGGCCATGGTTGCATGTCAAGTACTTTGGCAAAACAAAAACAAAACAAAAGATCATAGTCCCTCGATGACGCTATCTGAGTTGCCTAAACAAAATGATCAAGCCCCTCAATAAAATTGCCAAAAATACTTGACACAATTGCTATCATGGTCTATACGATGACCCGCGCCTGTCCCGTTTAACATCCTAACACAAGGTTGTTCACCAAATACAATGGTGAAACAACACTGTTAAAAGGGTTAAAAAAACATAAGAAAGATCTTTGAGTAAAATAGAGTAGACAACTCTTAGTTACTTGATCAACACTTGTAAAAACATCCTTGCTATCTTCAAAATACACTTCACAACACAATTTCAAAACCCTACTTTCAAACATTGAAAACTTTTCAAAAGATAAAAACACCTTTGTATACATTCAAACAAGAATCATTACAAAGGTTGCCACAACGATGGCCTCTTTTCAAAACATCTTTCAAAATCACACACAAAGCACCATTTCAAACAATTGAAGAGCACCATTTCAAACAATTGAAAACCAAAGCAAGTGATCTAAGCAAGTAACTAAGAGCCCATGGATAACCATGGATAGAAAGGGTGCTAATACCTTCCCTTTCTATAATCTACTCCCCGAACCCAAGAAAACATGTCAAAGGTCTTTCCTGTGCTTTTTGACCTTTCCTTAGGATAAAATAAAAAGTCGGTGGCAACTCTTGCTAAACCGAAACATTTGGGAACACAAACGCGAAACCTCAAGTCAGTTCCTCCCACTGTATCACAGAACTGGCGACTCTACTGGGGAAATGCTTTAAAAGTGGAGTAACCTTAGGGCTTAGATCACCCTTTGCATGATTATATTGTTTGCTTTGATTGCTTTACATTTGGTTCTCTTGTTTGGGCTTGAAATCCTCCACCCGGATTTGGGAAACATTCATAGGTAAATAGTAATACGTTGTGGAAACTGTGCGGGGTATACCGACATGGTTGAATCAATAGTTATATTAGTGCGACATATTTGTGAGTACCGGTAGCCTTTGAGTCAATCAAAGAGAATACGGGGCCGCTGAGTGATGTCATGAAGCACTAATGAACTCTTAGAACCTTACTTGACCATCTTGGCCTTTTATTAGGGGTAGTGAGATGACCGGCTTTCGTGCAGTCCGAAGTTGGTAGATACTCGATACTACACTCATTGAGGGTTATTTTTTTGGGATATTTTGGTCGCTAGTTAAGTGGCTAAACCAAAACAATGAACATGGAAAACAATCCAGTGATATTGAGCTCCTTAGAACCCGGTTACTACTTATAGGACAGGTTTGAGCCAACTAAACTCAAGAGGGTACTTACCTATGAAACCTCATGCAAGCCTGAAACTAGGTTTTTGTGTGACTTGCTTGTACATGTGCTTGTGCATACATCATAAACATCATAAAGCATCATATGCATCCACCAACCATTTCAAGGGTTTGGATCTTCATCTTTGTTCTTGTTTTGTAGGTCATGGAATCTCTTCGCAGGAAAACAATTCAAGTCAACCTTGTGAGAATCCCTCCTCAACTGAAGGAGCTTACTTCTAGGATTCCAGAGAACTCTCTCTTCAGTGAAAGACATGGTAGACTCCTCAGCTTAGTCAACACCAACATTGAAGAAGACATGGTGAAAGTCCTCTTCCAGTTATTTGACCCCCTACACCACTGTTTCACATTCCCTGATTACCAGTTGGTGCCTACTTTGGAGGAATTTTCTAAACTCCTGAGAATTCCTATTCTTCATCAACTACCCTACAACGGTATGGAAAAAGAACCAAAGCTTGAAGATGTTGCTCAAGCATTACACTTGCAACCATCAGATATCGAGGGTCATTGGGAAACCAGAAGTGGTGTCAAGGGTTTCTTGGCAAAGTTTCTGTTTGAGAAGGCACAAGACTGCTGGAATTCTCTAGATCTACAAGCTTTTGAGGAGATTGTAGCACTTCTCATCTATGGGTTGGTCCTGTTCCCAAATCCGGATCAGCTTATAGATGTGAATGCTGTCAAGATTTTCATATCCGGGAATCCTATACCTATATTGCTTGGGGACATCCTACACTCATTTTACACACGAACAATGAGGAAAAGAGGTGTTCTCATGTACTGCACTCCTCTCCAGCAAGGTGGTTTATTTCTCACCTTCCACAATCAGTTCTGAAGAATGAGCAGGGTTTAAGGTGGTCACAATGATTGATGACCCTCACACATTATGATGTACATTGGTGTTCTCGGTCCAGAGAAAATGTCATCATCATTGATCGTTGTGGGGAATTCCCTAATGTCCCACTACTTGGCATTAGGGGGGCATTACCTACAATCCTTGTCTAGCTTTGAGACAATTTGGATATGCTCGGAGGGATGGCCCTTATTACATGCTGATTCCTGACCTAGTTTTGACTTCGACAATGATGCGCAAGGACTTTGACAAAGGTTCATCAGATCTTGGTGGATGCCCAACAAGGTGGATAGTAAGACACTGGGGCACAAAAATTCCATCCCCCTTGAGCCTTATCTCAAGTGGGTACGAACCCGCGCCGAGAATCTTATGATGCCATATCCTCACATTCTCCCCGTGATCAAAGAGCCTGTTATGGAAGGAGAGGTTCCATACACCATCCTACATCCTGACATGCCAACATCATGGGAAGAAATGCAAAAAAGTTGGATCCAACTCAAAGAAGAACGGAATACTTTTGAAGCCAGCTTCTATGCCAGTGAGAAGAAGGTTTTGGAGCTTACCCGCCGACTTCATGAGGAGGAAACTCTGAACACTTATATCGCACCAAAGAGGATGCGCAATGTCTTTCTACATTAAGAATTTTGTAATATTTTGCCCATGGGGCACTTATGTACTAACAATTTCTTCTTAATATGACGTGTGTTCTTTTTGTTTGCAACAAATTTGAATTTCTAAATCCTTGAATGCATTACATGAATAACATACCATTCATCATATGCATAAACAGGTCTTCACACCAGGTTTCCTTATCTTTCGGCTGTTTATTTCAGCAAGATGGATTTGGAGCAGACGGTAAAGGATCTGCAGGCACAAAATTCACAATTCCAGCAACTCCTCATGACCTTGGAAAAGGGTCAAGAGGACCTCAAAGCTCTGTTGGAGAATAATAAAGAGAAAAAGAAAAAGAGACCTGGAGTAGCCACTTTTGGAAGAAGGTTTGAGAGAAATGCTAGGAAGGTTCTTGAGTTCGCCTCAACGTCTGACGAAGGGGCCGGTAAAGGGAAAGGGACTGTTGTACCTTCTGAATCTGAGGTTGAAGAGGAGGAAGAGGAAGAAGACGAAGACTACTCCGAACAACAGTATCCACCAGCGGATGATAAATATAAGAATCTTGAGGTTAGACTGGCAGCCATGGAGTTGCAGATGGTACCCGGTTTAGATTTTGAAGAACTAGGGCTGGTAGTTGGGATTGTTATCCCTCCCAAGTTCAAGGTGCCAACATTTGCTAAGTACGGCGGTCTGTCTTGCCCAAAGATGCACCTGAGATCGTATGTCAGAAAAATCCAACCCCATTCATCTGATAAAGACCTCTGGGTACACTTTTTCCAAGACAGTTTGTCTGGCACGCAGTTGGATTGGTTCTATCAGCTCGAGAGATCAGAGGTTCATAATTGGGAAGACTTAGTTGCCGCTTTTTATCGCCAATATCAATACAATTCTGATTTGGTGCTCACCCGTACTCAGTTACAAAGTATGGGGATGGCTTCCAATGAAGGGTTTAAAGAGTACGCTCAGAAGTGGTGTGATCTGGCTGGAACGGTGCAGCCACCGTTGTCAGATAGGGAGTTAGTTGACATGTTTCTGGGGACCCTGTCTGGCCCCTTCTTCAATCATCTAATAGGGAGTTCTTCCACGGGATTTACTGAGCTAATTTTGACCGGCGAAAGGGTTGAGGCCGGGATTAAAAGTGCAAAGATTCAAAAGGATGCTTCCGCATCCAGAGCTGTTAAGAAACCTTTCCCAGCTAAGAAGGAAGCATCTGTTGTGTATTCTCAGAAGAGTCAGGGGAGAACCAAGCGTCGGCCGACTGTAGGGGATGTGATGATTCAAAATTCTTCAAATGATCAACCTCGTAACAATCAGTCAAGACCAAATCAACAACGGGTAGAAAGGCTACAACGGCAGTTCACCCGAATCAACATGACGCTAGCTCAGGTACTCCCCCATTTGTTGAAGCTGAATCTTACCAGTTTGAAGGAAGCGCCAAAGAACCCTAACACCTCCTCTCCATACTACCACTCCAATGCCAAATGTGCTTACCATTTTGATAGTGTTGGGCACGATACCAATAATTGTTGGGCGCTTAAGAACAAAATTCAGGACCTGATTGATGCCAAAGAAGTAGAATTTGATGCTCCTGAGAAGCCTAATGTTATATCTGCTCCGATGCCCAAGCACGGTGTGATACGGTGGGAGAACTGACTTGGGATTTGCGTTCGTGTTCGCAAATGTTCCAGTTTAGCAAGAGTCTCCACCGACTTTTTATTTTATCCTAAGGAAAGGTCAAAAAGCACAGGAAAGACCTTTGAGATGTTTTCGTGGGTTCGGGGAGTAGATTATAGAAAGGGAAGGTATTAGCACCCTTTCTATCCATGGTTATCCATGGACTCTTAGTTACTTGCTTAGATCACTTGCTTTGCATTTTCAATTGTTTGAAATGGTGCTTTGTGTGTGGTTTTGAAAGATGTTTTGAAAAGAGGCCATCATTGTGGAAACCTTTGTAATGATTCTTGTTTGAATGTATACAAAGGTGTTTTTGTCTTTTGAAAAGTTTTCAATGTTTGAAGGTTGGATTTTGAAATTGTGTTGTGAAGTGTGTTTTGAAAAGTAGCAAGGATGTTTTTGCAAGTTTGATCAAGTAACTAAGAGTTATCTACACTATTTTACTCAAAGGTCTTTCTTATGTTTTTGACCCTTTTAACAGTGTTGCTTCACCATTGTATTTGGTGAACAACCTTGTGTTAGGATGTAAACGGGACAGGCGCGGGTCATTGTATAGACCATGATAGCAATAGTGTCAAGTGTCTTTGGCAATTTGAGGGACTTGATCATTTTTGTTTAGGCAACTCAGATAGCGTCATCGAGGGACTATGATCTTTTTGTTTGTTTTTGCCAAAGTACTTGACATGCAACCATGGCCCATTTTTGAAGGCAACAAGTGGATGAAACCCTAGGGGTGCAAGTGTGCATTGTGTTTATTTTTCATGCATGTTTATCTTAGATTAGGTCAAGCTACTTGTTGATTTTATTTGCATACAAACCCTAAGTCTAAGCATGGCATAATTAAAAGCTTTTTAAATGTGCGAGAATTTAAATGCTACACTATTACAACATGATATTGGGAGGGGGATACAACTTTGAATTGGGGATATTTGACAAGGAAATAAATTCTAAGTTATTACAACCATATCGAATGTACAAGTTCATATTTAACATTTAAATAAACACAATTAAATAAATATCAAATAAAAATGTATTATGCAAAAAAAAAGATTTTTTATGTATGTGAAAAGGGGATTTTTTAATAAGAAATAAAAAAAGTCAAATTTTAATTATTTTGGTTATTTAGGGCAAAACCCTAATTTTCAAATAAATAGTAATATTTATTAATTATATACAATATATATTAATTTATACAAAAATAAAAAGTATATTGTAAAAAATGTATTTTTGGTGTCAAATATTAATAAAAAATGAAAAATGTATTATATTATATTTTTCTCCTAATTATCTAATAAAATAAAAATATACAAGTATATATATATATATATATATATATATATATATATATATATATATATATATATATATATATATATATATATATATATATATATATATATATATATATATATATATATATATATATATATATATATATTTATCATTTTAAATATACAAAGATAAAAGTATTAATTATCTAAAAAAATGGATATTTTCCAAGAAAATGTTTTCAAATGTAAAAATAATAACAAATAAAAAATAAATATATTTTTTATATTATTTTTAAGTTTTATTAAAAGAAAAAAAAGGCTTATTTATACATATATGTCTAAATAAAATAAATAAATATCAAATAAATATGAAAAAATATGGAAAATTATTTTTGGCATTTTTTATATTTGAACCAAAAAATATAAAGTCAGAATAAAAAATAAAAACATAAAAAAGACAAATATTCAATCAAATGGGCCAGGGGGTGCAAATTGAACAAAGGGGTGCTAAAAGCAAGGATGACTCAGGCCCAGCCCAAGCCATCATCTTCAACCTCCAGACTGTTTGAAAATGCACGCGCCTCTTGTACAACATGTTATCTCCTGATTCTTTGATCTTTTGACAAAACTTAAAACATCAAACTTGTAGAGAATTGAAACACGAATCTAACCATATAAAGCATTAAATCTAACTCTCAAAGACAAGAGAGAATTTCTATGGCCCTAAAATCTGACCTAGCTTTTTTCAAATGTTCATGACTGAAATTCTCCCAGCACACTTAATGTAAATGAAAACGAATCATATGTATGGCTTCAGGGCTATGAGTACAACATATTTCATTCATAAACCTAAGCCTAACCATTCCTAAATAGAGAGATAGAAGTCCATGAAATACCTGTTTCAGCTTGAGTCGAGTAGGGCAATGCAGCAACCTTCAATGGTGTTTGAGCTTTTGTTGAGCTTGCCTGAGGTCCAAGGAAGCTTCTCCAATGCTTGGATTGCTTTGAAACACACTGAATAGTACTGTAGAACTCCACCTGAAAAGCTTGAAAATGAAAATGGCAAAGGGTGTTAGAGGTGTTACAGCTTGCAATGGATGACCATGATAGCTCAGGTGGATGGCATGGAAGGTGTTTGAACAGGTTTGGGCAAAAACGCACGAGCAAATTGTGTTGTGGAACTCAATCTGCAGGGAGTGCCCTGTTTTGCAGCAAAACAGGGATTTTGTGTATTAGGAGGTATGAGGGATGGAAGGGTCGTGCCTTAGGTCTGTTTTGATGTATGGAACTTGTGTGAAAAGTTTGTTTTGGCTCTTGTTCACAGATATGGGAGTTGGTGTGTGTTTTGCAATGTTTCTTCTACTTGAAGCAAGAAAATGCAAATGATGTTATAGACCTGTCCAAGCCTTCCTATCATGCTGCAACTTTAGATCTTGGTAACTGGAATTTGTGGACTCAATCTTTCCTCAAAGATCTGGCCCCATGTCTCAAGGATTCAGTTTTTGACATAAAGTGACTTTAAGCAAAAATGACAATTTGCCTTTTTCTGCTTAAGGCTTAAACTTGCATGTAATGTCCAAATGAACAAAATAACACCTTAACACAATGGTTAGGCATTAAATTATGAAGTGTAAGTTGGTTTTGAGGCCTGCAAGCTAGCATTACACAAGCTGATTTGAAAATGCAAGTTTGTATGAACATGCCTTGGCCATGAACAAAAGTGAGTTTTTGCCAACTTTGTGAATTCGATTCTCTCTAACCACAAGGGTGTTTGAGGAGTTCTTAGACAATTTGGAAAGCTTGGAACATGTAATACAATACATCTTTGTAATTCAACTTGAAACTCCAAGTGGAACTAAGTGAAAAATATCCAAGAAGATGGGTCAAAATCCTGCCTAGATTAGGGCAAATTTCTTCTAAGTTAAAAGTTTTTGGTACCCTTGTTCCAAAAATCATAACTTGAGATACAAGCTTCTTTTGAGAAAACTTTGTGAATAAAAGTTGTAGACTTTGTGATGGAATATAACTTTCATGTTGTAAGTTTTCTTTGAATCCATTTGCATCTTGGTGAAAAAATGGGACAAAGTTAGGAAAAAATAAGAAAATTTCATAACTTAGAAAATTTCTAAGTTATGAAAATTTTCCATTTTAAACCCTAATTTGCATTTTTGGGTTTCTGGATGGACAAGTTTCATAATTTGACATGTCTTGATGAAAAATGAATCTTGGCACTTGATTTTGATCAAAAAGTCAAAGTTTGACTTTTCAGTATACAGTCAAATTTTTATCAGTTGACTGAAAAATTCATCTGTCAATCCTATACATTTGAGATCTTTTGAACTTGTTGAATGGGTAAAGAAAATGTAATTGAGTCCTTGAGTCCATATGTGAGCTTGGTTTGCCATTGGTTAGGTCAAACTGTCAAAAATTGCCTTTGTGCAGTCAAAACCCTAAAAATGACCATTTTGCCCTTTTGGTGAACTGATCAAATTTCTTGTGGAATTATGATCCAAACTTGATCAAATGGTTCATATGAGTTCATAATGTTGATGTGGGTCAAATTTCATGAGGTTTGACTGTCAATTGGCCACAGTTGACTTTTTCCCTAATACAACTGATTTCTAGGTCAACTGTCCAATTGACTGGGCAAAGATTTGAAACAAGGCTTGAAACTTGGTATGGGCAAACTTGTGGACCCAACATGAAGTATGAAATTCAATTTGGACATTGTAGGTCAAATCAACCTTGTGCAAACTCAAACCCTAATTTGGGTCAACAGTGCAATGAGGGGTCTTGAGCAGAGCAAACCCTAACTTGATCTTGAGTTCCAAGAGTCTTGTGATGAGAAAATGTTGATGAAATGAGAGGGAAAATTTTGGGGTACAACACACGGCCACAATGTTCATGCCGTTTTAGAAGACCTCCATGTTACTGATGTCGCCAATCTTTTGACTCCTTTGTTAGTGATTAAAGAGAATTTGATGAGAGCCGAGATCTTTCCTGGTTGTGGTAAAGACTACTATTTTTGTTTGAACATACGAGGTGATTGCCCAATGTTGAAGTCAGGTGTCCAACGCCTGATGGATACCCAAGAGATACTTTTCCAGAAAACCCCTGTTGATACCTTCAATCCTGTTACTCCTGCTACTTTTGCTACTTCAACTAACGATATTGCAATCATAACTATTTCCGACAATCCTCCCAAGGCTTGTAAAAGGCCTGTTAGGATTACACCCAGCTCTAAATGTGTACCATTAAAGATCACCATGTCGGGACCTGTCCCATACCAATCCAGCAAAACAATACCATGGAACTATGGGGGAGAAATCTTCTACCATGGTATCAAACAAATTGACGCAGTCCAAGAAAATCCTGAAGAAGAAAACCCTGATATAGGGAACATTGCGGGTACAAGCAAGATAACCCGCAGCGGTCGGATCTTTTCTCCGGAGATTGCTCCCCCTCGAGCAGTTTTCGGATCCTTGAAAGCTTTTGTATCTGTTAGGCCATCTGTGCAAGGCCCAATGATTGAAGAATTGGATACTCCTGAAGTAAGACCATCTGCTGATACTACCAATAAGGGTAAGGGGATACTAGAAGTGCCTGTCAGGATGAAGGCTCATGTTGTGGTTATCCCCGAAACCACTAAAAAAGAAATGGATGAAATCTTGAAAATAATCAGAAAAAGTGACTACGACATTGTGGAACAGCTAGGGCAGACCCCTTCTAAAATTTTAATGTTGGCTCTTCTACTCTGTTCTGAGGCCCATGCTAAGGCCCTAATCAAATTCTTGAAGGCGGCACATGTACCCTAAGAGACTTCGGCTGACCAATTTCAGGAATGTGTGGCCAGTCTTACTGCTGATAATGGCTTGGTCTTTTCCGATGCTGACTTGACTCCCAAAGGAAGGAAACACAACGACGTGCTACATGTCTCAGTTGAATGCAGGGAAACCACCCTCGCCCATGTCTTAGTTGATACTGGTTCTTCCTTGAATGTGCTGCCGAAGAAAGCTTTAGACCGTCTGGATTGTGAAGGTTTGACCCTCAAACCTAGTAACATCGTTGTTAGGGCTTTTGATGGTTCCAAAATAATGGTTCATGGAGAGGTTGATATTCCCATCAAAGTAGGCACATAAGTTTTCAACTCCACCTTTTATGTGATGGACATCCGTCCGTCATACTCGTGTTTTTTAGGGAGGTCGTGGATCCATTATGTCGGGGCAGTTACCTCCTCTTTGCACCAAATGCTGAAATATCTTGTTAAGGGTAAGATTATAACAGTGCACGGCGAGGAAGAGTACATGATAAGTCATCTCAATTCCTTCCTCTATGTGGAGTTGGATGGCGAGTTCATCGAAACGCCTTTCCAACATTTTGAGGAAGTTTCTCCCGAGATAGCAAATGCGAAGACAATGGTTGAGGTGCCTGTCGTTCCCAAGCATGTATCTAGGATGGCATCTCTCAAGGACGCAGAGGCTGTAATTAAAGAAGGGAAGAGTACAGTGTGGGGGAAATTGCCTGATTTTCCCATAAGACGGATAAGTTTGGATTAGGGTTTACTGTTGCAGGATAAAAGGCTATGCGTCGCTCCAAGGCTGGAGGACCACCCGTCAAGATCTCTCACCATGGAATCAATGCTGTAGAAGATGAAGATGAAGAGAGCCACTTTGAAGACTGGATCTTTCCGACCGTCGAATGAGGTTTAAGCAACTAGGAAGCAAAGGATTTTGTTCCCATCACCTTTATCAACCAGTAATTTTATCTTTGAACAATTTCACATTTATGGTCTGTAATAACTAAAACAATTCGCACACTATTTTCACCTCATGCCTTGCCCGGGGCATGTAGGTCCATTTGTAAGGGTTTGATCTTCTTCATTATCATATGCCATGTTTTAATGAATCATTGGACGTTTTTCATCTATAAACTGATGTGTTCATTTTCTTTCCTTTTGCATTTTGTTTGTTTAAGGATGGCTATCCCTTACACACACCCACACTCACAAATGCAGGTACCCATCCACTCCGAATTCCATGGGTGACTATTCTGCTTTAGCCTTTGATAACTCTAAAGATTTGGTCAATCATGCTGAGTACGAAGTTGACGAAGACTGTGAAGTGCTGGGAGAATTAGCCAGACTTCTACAACAAGAAGAAAGGGCCATTCTGCTTCATGAAGAGTTGCTAGAAACCATCAACTTGGGGACAGAGGAAGACAAGAAAGAGGTAAAAGTGGGTGCCAACCTGGAACCAAATGTCAAAGAGCTCTTAGCGCAGTTGTTGAACGAATATGTTGAAATCTTTGCCTGGTCTTATGAAGACATGCCAGGGTTAGACACAGATATCGTGGTTCACTGTCTCCCTACAAGAGAAGATTGTCCATCGATCAAGCAAAAGGTCTGCCGAATGAGGCCTGACATGTCTGAGAAGATTAAAGCTGAAGTAATGAAGCAATTCAACGTTGGCTTTCTGGCCGTTACTTCCTATCCAGAGTGGGTTGCTAACATTGTGCCCGTGCCTAAGAAGGACGGCAAGGTCAGAATGTGCGTGGACTATTGGGATTTGAACAGGGCTAGCCCCAAAGATGATTTTCCACTGCCACATGTCGACATCTTGGTTGACAACACAACTCAACACAAGGTTTTTTCATTCATGGATGGATTCTCGGGATACAACCAGATTAAAATGGCCCCTGAGGACATGGAGAAAACAACCTTTGTCACGTAATGGGGTACCTTCTGCTACAAAGTGATGCCATTCGGACTGAAGAATGCAGGGGCAACCTATCAACGCGCCATGGTAGCTTTGTTTCATGATATGATACATCATGAGATCGAATTTTACATAGACGATATGATAGCTCAATCACAGACAGAAGAGGAACACCTTGATCATTTGCAAAAGCTGTTTTCCAGGTTGAAGGAGTATAAGCTCAGACTGAACCCAAGCAAGTCCACTTTTGGGGTTAGGTCTGGTAAACTTTTGGGATTTATTGTCAGCAACAAAGGCATTGAGGTTGATCTAGCTAAGGTAAAAGCTATAAAAGAAATGTCTGCTCCCCGTACTGAAAAGGAGGTTAGAGGATTCTTGGGACGCTTGAACTATATTGCGAGGTTCATCTCTCACTTGACATCTACCTGTGAGCCAATCTTCAAGCTGTTGAAGAAAGATTAGGTGGTTAAATGGAACAACAATTATCAAGTTGCTTTTGATAAGATCAACGTGTATTTACTAGAACCTCCTATTTTGATGCCACCCGTCGAAGGAAGGCCGTTAATCATGTATCTGACTGTTTTGGATAACTCAATGGGGTGCGTGTTGGGCCAACATGACGAGTCTGGCCGAAAAGAGCATGCCATTTATTACCTTAGCAAAAAGTTTACCGACTGTGAGACTCGCTACTCACTGCTCGAGAAAACTTGCTGCGCTTTGGTATGGGTTGCTCGCCGGCTAAGGCAGTATATGTTGACTCATACCACTTTGCTGATTTCCAAAATGGATCTGATCAAGTATATCTTCGAGAAGCCTGCTTTATCTGGAAGAATCGCTAGCTGGAAAATGATCCTGACAGAGTATGATATCCAGTATATTACCCAAAAAGTTATAAAGGGGAGTGTACTAGCTGACCATCTAGCTCATCAAGCCGTCGAAGATTACCAATCTATGAGATTTGACTTCCCTGACGAGGACATCATGACATTGGACAACATTAAAAGTAACGGACCGTATGACGGACCTAAACAAGGATCCCGATGGACCCTGTACTTCGATGGTGCTTCAAATGCGCTTGGCAACGGTATCGGTGCGGTACTCAATTCTCTAGAAGGTTGCCATACACCCTTCACTTCCCGACTTTGCTTCAGCTGTACCAACAACATGGCTGAATATGAAGCTTGCATCTTTGGTCTCAAGGCTGCTATAGACTTTGGAATCAAATCTTTGGTCGTATTTGGAGACTCGGCTTTGGTTATCAGTCAAGTCAAAGGAGAGTGGGATACCAAACATCCTAATCTTATCCCATACAAAGAACATGTCTTAACATTGTTGCCTCATTTCGAGCAGATTACCTTCGAGCACTTCTCGCGAGAAGAAAATCAGCTAGCAGATGCTCTGGCTACAATGTCTTCCATGTTTAAACTCAACTGGGATAACGAGGCTACCGAAATTACCATCGAGCGAATGGACAAACCTGCGCATTATCATGAGATTAATACCGAAGAAGTAGTGGAACAACCATGGTTTCATGAAATCAAAAGGTATCTCCAGACTAGAGAATACCCTGAAGGAGCTTCCGTTAATGACAAAATGTTCTTAAGGAGATTTGTTGCCAAGTTCTTCCTAAGCAATGGCGTCCTTTATAAGCGCAGCCATGATTGTATTCTACTTCGTTGTGTGGACAAGGTTGAAGCAGAGTTAATCATGACTGAAATACATAGTGGCACATTTGGCACCCACTTGAGCGGACATACGATGGCTAAGAAGATTCTAAGGGCAGGCTACTACTGGTCTACTATAGAAGCTGATTGCCATCAACATTCCCGCACCTGCCACAAATGCCAAGTCTACACCGACAAGGTACATATTCCTCCTGTTCCTCTCAATGTTCTAACAGCTCCTTGGCCATTCGCAATGTGGGGCATTGACATGATTGGAGAGATCAAGCCTACGGCATACACCAGCAGTTTGATTCTCCTCAGTGCAGTCGTCACGGAAGTCACTTTGTCATTTATTCAGATCCCAGTTACAGTCTCAGATACACTCCAGACACGGAAGTCATTCTGCTACTCATACAGATCTCAACTTCAGATACAGTCCAGATACGCTCCAAACACGGTTGCCATTCTGTCACTCATTCGGAATTTATCCCCAGCCCAGAGATGCTCCATACACTGATATTTCTCTGTCGCTCATTCAGAATTCAGATACAATACAGATACACTCCAGACACGGCAGTCATTCTGATATTCATTCAAACCTCAAATACAGCTACAGCTCAGATACGCTCCAGACACGGACGCCATTCTTTCGCTCATACAGACTCAGTCTCCAGATACAGTTCAAAATGCATTCCAGACACGGATACCATTTTGATGCTCATTCTTCTGACCTACCACAGCGCAATTCAACAAACATTCTTGGATGGAATCTTTAAGCCCATCTCCAGCAAGATTCTACCATCTCCAAATGGCATCTTCAAGGAAGGAGACGATGGCGTGGCAGCGTGTGACTCGTCCATTTGAATTTCGCGCGTTTTGAAATCAGATCTTTCGCTTTTCTCATATTATATTTTGTTATTGTTATAATCACAACTAAACATCACAGCTCAGCTGGCAGCATGGTATTGTAAGCAAGCATAAGGACCTGGGTTAGATCCCCAGGTCCCAGCGTTCATTTATTTTATTTTCAGATAAGTGATCCAGTGTATCTTTCATCATGAGGCTCACCATGCTCCATCCAACCATCAGATTCATCAGCAAGCCAGATCCAACGTGCAAGCAAGGAAGGACCATGATATGCACTCAAGTCAACACCCCACCAAATCAAGCGTGGTCAAACAGGCTGGGATTATTTGGGCCAAGAAAATCAGATTTACACCCCCTGCATTTGCTAACACACAGGCCCATTCTCATTCTTTTTTATATTTTTTTTATTTCCTTATTTAATTATTTTTGCTTAATTTATTTTTCTCATAAAAATTAATCATTTTTTTATTTAATCAAAAAAATCAACAAATCCCTAAATACCAAAAAAAAGCATTTTTAAATAAATTATTTAATTTAATTAGGAATCTAGGTTAATTTAATTTCTTTTCTTACAATTAAAATCAATTAGAACAAACTAGGTTTAAATTCTTGATTTAATTATTTTTCTTTTTAAACAATAAAAATACAAAAAATAGGTTGTTTAGAATTAATTAATTTATTTTCAAAAATTAATATTAATTAGCACTTAGGATTTTATTTTTAATTCAATTATTTCATTATTTTCTTAAATAACAAAGATGACAAAAAAACATTTTTTTTCAATCAATCGCAAGTAGGATTAGTCAAAGGGTCAAAACCCTAATCACTTCGCATTTAATTCGCCGTGCGCTTGTTATTTATTTTGTCAATATTTTGTAACTGCTCACTGGTTTGTAATAGTTAATATAGGGCTTTTACTTATCGCTTTTCCCCGACTTTTTGGCTATGTAATTAATCCCCCTCCCCGAAGCCTTGTAATAGCATAGGTTTATTTTCTCGTGTTTTTAATTCCTGCAAATATTTAACTGTCTAGATGTATGCTAATAGGATTGTATGGCAAGAATGCATGACAAAATTAAAATGGTTACTGTTATACCCCAAAATTTGCCCTCTCATTTCATCAACATTTCTCATCACAGGACTCTTGGAACTCAGGATCAAGCTAGGGTTTGCTCTGCTCAAGATACCTCCTTGCACTGTTGACCTAAATTAGGGTTTGAGTTTGCACAGTGATGTTTTGACCTACAATACCCAAATTGACTTTCATACTTCATATTGGACTCACAAGTTTGTCCATACCAAGTTTCAAGCCTTGATTCAAATTTTTGCCCAGTCAATTGGACAGTTGACCTAGAAATCAGCTGTATTGGGGAAAAAAGTCAACTGTGGCCAATTGACAGTTAAACCTCATGAATTTTGACCCACATCAACATTATGAACTCATATGAACCATTTGATCAAGTTTGGATCAAATTCCACAAGAAATTTGATCAGATCACCAAAAGGGCAAAATGGTCATTTTTAGAGTTTTGACTGTACAAAGGCAATTTTTGACTGTTTGACCTAGCCAATGGCGAATCAAGCTCAACCATGGACTCAAGGACTCAATGAAATTGTCTTGACCCATTCAACAAGTTCAAAAGATCTCAAATGCATAGGATTGACAGATGAATTTTTCAGTCAACTGATCAAAATTTAACTATATACTGAAAAGTCAAACTTTGACTTTTTGGTCAAAATTAAGTGCCAAAGGTCATTTTTCATCAAGACATGTCAAATTATGAAACTTGTTCATCAAGAAACCCAAAAATGCAAATTAGGGTTTAAATGGAAAATTTTCATAACTTAGAAATTTTCTAAGTTATAAAATTTTCTCATTTTTTCCTAACTTTGTCCCACTTTTTCACCAAGATACAAATGTATTCAAACCAAACTTGCAACATGAAATTTGTAGTCCATCACAAAGTCTACAACTTCGATTCACAACGTTTTCTCAAAATAAGCTTGTATCTCAAGTTATGATTTTTGGAACAAGGGTACCTAAAACTTTTAACTTAGAGAAATTTTGCACTAGTTTAGGCAGGATTTAGACCCATCTTCTTGGCCATTTTTCACATAGTTCCACTTGGAGTTTCAAGTTGAATTTCAAATATGGATTATGGTACATGTTGCAAGCTTTCCAAATTTTCCAAGAACTCCTCAAACACCTTTGTGGTTAGGGAGAATCGAATGCTTGAAGTTGGCAAAAACTCACTTTGAAACCATGGCCAATACATGTTCATACCAAGTTGCAAATCTGACCAAACTAGCTTAGTACATGATTACAGGCCTCTAAACCAATTTACACTCCAAAATTGAATGCAAATACATTGGATATTGGCATTGTTCTGATCAAGAGAGCTTTGTACATTGAACTTTTCCATTTTGAGCATAAAGGTCATACTTCCATTTTCATAAAGGCCACTTTATGTCAATTTCCATTTTCTTGAGCCTTGGACTTTTTTCCTTGCAGCAAACAACTTCCCTAATCTCAGGCATAGTACACCAAGTTGAGCATGCTTGTAACTAGCCTGTACAGGCCCTAGCTTGGACAGTTCACAACTTTGCTTTCAAAACAAGTCAAATGGCCAAAAGCTCAGAACTTACACATATGTTATATTGAACTAAAGCAAAGTTTTAAAAAAAGTTTCATACATCCTCACAAGTCATAAGCACGAGCCTTTCACCCCTAAAGCATCCCCATACTAGAAAAACCCCATTTCCTTGCAAAACAGGTCCAGTTCTGCATTTTGCAAGCCATCATCAAATTCCATCGTGCGTTTTGCCCAAAGCTACTTAAAACACCTTCCAACCAACATACCTGAGCTATCCAGACCATCTACAAGTTGTTGTAACTCCATTAACACACATTGACATTTTTGTTTGGAAGCTTTGCAGGTTGAGTTTTGTAGCACGATTCAGGCTACTTCAAAATAAGCCAAGCATTGGGAAAGCTTCATTGGACATCAGGCAAGCTCAAAAGAACCTCAAGCACTCTTGGAAGTTGCTGCATTGTCCAGCTCGAAGTCAACTGAAACAGGTATTTCATGAACTTCTATCTCTCTATTTAGGAATAGTTAGACTTAGGTTTGTGAATGAAAGATGATGTACTCATGGCCCTGAAACCATACATGTGCTTAATTTTCATTTATATTAAACGTGCTAGGAGAATTTTGTTCATGAACTTTCCGAAAAAAATAGGTTAAGAATTAGGGCCAGAGAAATTCTCTCTGGTCTTTGAGAGTTAGCTTAAGTTTTTTATATGGTTAGATTCGTTGTTTGATGCTCTACAAGTTTCATGTTTTGAGTTTTGTCAAAGGATCACTAAAACAGGAGATACAGGTTTGTATGGAAAACGCGCGTTTTTCAAACTTCTGGAGGTTGAAGATAAAGTCTGGGCTGGGCCTGGATTTCTTTACTTTTGACACCTCCCAATTCACTTTCAGCACCCCCTGGCCCATTGTTTTGTATTTTCATTATTTTTGCATTTTTATTTTTTATCTGACCTTGATATTTTATTTTCAAATATAAAAAATACTTTCAAAATATTTTCATAAATTTTATATTTATTTGGCATTTATTTTAATTATTTCTAGTATTAATATATTAAATACTTTATATTTATTTTTGTTTAAATGTATAAATAATGTAAAAAAATACTTTTATTTTTATTTATTATTTTTATACACACCTGAAAATATTTTCTTGAAATATATACATTTTTTAAATAATTAATTTTTGTTTTTCATACACTTCATATATATATATATATATATATATATATATATATATATATATATATATATATATATATATATATATATATATATATATATATATATATATATATATATATATATATATATATATATATATATATATATATATATATATATATATATATATATATATTTTATTGAATAATAAGAACAAAAAACACAAAAATAATACATTTTTATTGTTATTAATATTTTATAGTAAAAATACCGTTTTTTTAATATACTTTTACTTTTTGTACAAATTAATACATTATTGTATATAAATAACAAATAATATTATTTATTTAAGAAATTAGGGTTTTTGCCCTAAAGAACAAAATAATTAAAATTGACTTTTTTTTTTATTATTTACACTTCATATTTAAAAATATTTTTTACATACATAAAAATCTTTTTTTGCATAACACATTTTATCTAACATTTATTTATTGTATTTTATTTATTTATTGTACATTTAAATATTGTATCTTATGCATTCAATTTGGTTGTAATAATTTAGGATTTAATTTCTTGCAAAATAATCCCCATTTCAAATTTGTACCCCCCTCCCTATATCATGTTGTAATAGTGTAGAATTTAAATTCTCGCACCTTTAAATGCTTTCAATTATGCCATGATTAGACCTAGGGTTTGTATGCAAAATAAAATCAACAACTAGTTTGACCTAATCCAAGATAACAATGCACACTTGTACCCCTAGGGTTTCAATCCACTTGTTGCCTTCAAAAATGGGCCATGGTTGCATGTCAAGTACTTTGGCAAAACAAAAACAAAACAAAAGATCATAGTCCCTCGATGATGCTATCTGAGTTGCCTAAACAAAATGATCAAGCCCCTCAAGAAAATTGCCAAAAATACTTGACACAATTGCTATCATGGTCTATACGATGACCTGCGCCTGTCCCGTTTAACATCCTAACACAAAGTTGTTCACCAAATACAATGGTGAAACAACACTGTTAAAAGGGTTAAAAAAACATAAGAAAGATCTTTGAGTAAAATAGGGTAGACAACTCTTAGTTACTTGATCAAGACTTGCAAAAACATCCTTGCTATCTTCAAAATACACTTCACAACACAATTTCAAAACCCTACTTTCAAACATTGAAAACTTTTCAAAAGATAAAAACACCTTTGTATACATTCAAACAAGAATCATTACAAAGGTTGCCACAATGATGGCCTCTTTTCAAAACATCTTTCAAAATCACACACAAAGCACCATTTCAAACAATTTAAGAGCACCATTTCAAACAATTGAAAAGAAAAGCAAGTGATCTAAGCAAGTAACTAAGAGCCCATGGATAACCATGGATAGAAAGGCTGCTAATACCTTCCCTTTCTATAATCTACTCCCCGAACCCAAGAAAACATCTCAAAGGTCTTTCCTGTGCTTTTTGACTTTTCCTTAGGATAAAATAAAAAGTCGGTGGCGACTCTTGCTAAACCGAAACATTTGCGAACACAAACGCGAAACCTCAAGTCAGTTCTCCCACCGTATCACAGAACTGGCGACTCTGCTGGGGAAATGCTTTAAAAGTGGAGTAACCTTAGGGCTTAGATCACCCTTTGCATGATTATATTGTTTGCTTTGATTGCTTTACATTTGGTTCTCTTGTTTGGGCTTGAAATCCTCCACCCGGATTTGGGAAACATTCATAGGTAAATAGCAATACATTGTGGAAACTGTGCGGGGTATACCGACATGGTTGAAGCAATAGCTATGTTAGTGAGACATATTTGTGAGTACCGGTAGCCTTTGAGTCAATCAAAGAGAATACGGGGCCGCTGAGTGATGTCATGAAGCACTAGTGAACTCTTAGAACCTTACTTGACCATCTTGGCCTTTTATTAGGGGTAGTGAGATGACCGGCTTTGGTGCAGTCCGAAGTTGGTAGATACTCGATACTACACTCATTGAGGGTTATTTTCTTGGGATATTTTGGTCGCTAGTTAAGTGGCTAAACCAAAACAATGAACATGGAAAACAATCCAGTGATATTGAGCTCCTTAGAACCCGGTTACTACTTATAGGACAGGTTTGAGCCAACTAAACTCAAGAGGGTACTTACCTATGAAACCTCATGCAAGCCTGAAACTAGGGTTTTGTGTGGCTTGCTTGTACATGTGCTTGTGCATACATCATAAACATCATAAAGCATCATATGCATCCACTAACCATTTCAAGGGTTTGGATCTTCATCTTTGTTCTTGTTTTATAGGTCATGGAATCTCTTCGCAGGAAAACAATTCAAGTCAACCTTGTGAGAATCCCTCCTCAACTGAAGGAGCTTACTTCTAGGATTCCAGAGAATTCTCTCTTCAGTGAAAGACATGGTAGACTCCTCAGCTTAGTCAACACCAACATTGAAGAAGACATGGTGAAAGTCCTCTTCCAGTTCTTTGACCCCCTACACCACTGTTTCACATTCCCTGATTACCAGTTGGTCCCTACTTTGGAGGAATTTTCTCAATTCCTGAGAATTCCTATTCTTCATTAACTACCCTACAATGGTATGGAAAAAAAACCAAAGCCTGAAGATGTTGCTCAAGCATTACACTTGCAACCATATGATATCAAGGGTCATTGGGAAACCAGAAGTGGTGTCAAGGGTTTCTTGGCAAAGTTTCTGTTTGAGAAGGCACAAGACTACTGGAATTCTCTAGACCTACAAGCTTTTCAAGAGATTGTAGCACTTCTTATCTATGGGTTGGTCCTGTTCCCAAATCCAGATCAGCTTATAGATCTGAATGCTGTCAAGATTTTCATATCCAGGAATCCTATACCTACATTGCTTAGGGACATCCTACACTCATTTTACACACGAACAATGAGGAAAAGAGGTGTTCTCACGTGCTGCACTCCTCTCCTAGCAAGGTGGTTTATTTCTCACCTTCCACAATCAGTTCTGAAGAATGAGCAGGGTTTAAGGTGGTCACAACGATTGATGACCCTCACACATTCTGATGTATATTGGTGTTCTCGGTCCAGAGAAAATGTCATCATCATTGATCATTGTGGGGAATTCCTTAATGTCCCACTACTTGGAATTAGGGGGGCATTACCTACAATCCCTGTCTAGCTTTGAGACAATTTGGATATGCTCGGAGGGATGGCCCTCATGACATGCTGATTCCTGGCCTAGTTTTTGACTTCGACAATGATGTGCAAGGACTTCGACAAAGGTTCATCAGAGCTTAGAGAATGCCCAACAAGGTGGATAGTAAGACACTGGGGCACAAAAATTCCACCCCCCTTGAGCCTTATCTCAAGTGGGTACCCTCGCCCAGAATCTTATGATGCCATATCCTCACATTCTCCCCGTGATCAAAGAGCCTGTTATGGAAGGAGAGGTTCCATACACCATCCTACATCCTGGCATGCCAACATCATGGGAAGAAATGCAAAAAATTTGGATCCAACTCAAAGAAGAACGGAATAGTTTTGAAGCCAGCTTCTATGCCAGTGAGAAGAAGGTTTTGGAGCTTACCCGCCGACTTCATAAGGAGGAAACTCTGAACACTTATATCGCACCAAAGAGGATGTGCAATGTCTTTCTACATTAAGAATTTTGTAATATTTTTCCAATGGGGCACTTATGTACTAACAATTTCTTCTTAATATGACGTGCGTTCTTTTTGTTTGCAACAAATTTGAATTTCTGAATCCTTGAATGCATTACATGAATAACATACCATTCATCATATGCATAAACAGGTCTTCACACCAGGTTTCCTTATCTTTCTGCTGTTTATTTCAGCAAGATGGATTTGGAGCAGAAGGTAAAGGATCTGCAGGCACAAAATTCATAATTCCAGCAACTCCTCATGACCTTGGCAAAGGGTCAAGAGGACCTCAAAGCTCTGTCAGAGAAGAATAAAGAGAAAAAGAAAAAGAGACCTGGAGTAGCCACTTTTGGAAGAAGGTTTGAGAGTAATGCTAGGAAGGTTCTTGAGTTCCCCTCAACGTCTGACGAAGGGGCCGGTAAAGGGAAAGGGACTGCTGTACCTTCTGAATCTGAGGTTGAAGAGGAGGAAGAGGAAGAAGACGAAGACTACTCCGAACAACAGTATCCACCAGCGGATGATAAATATAAGAATCTTGAGGATAGACTGGAAGCCATGGAGTTGCAGAGGGTACCCGGTTTGGATTTTGAAGAACTAGGACTGGTAGCTGGAATTGTTATCCCTCCCAAGTTCAAGGTGCTAACATTTTCTAAGTACGACGGTCTGTCTTGCCCAAAGATGCACCTGAGATCGTATGTCAGAAAAATCCAACCCCACTCATCTGATAAAGACCTCTGGGTACACTTTTTCCAAGACAGTTTGTCTGGCACGCAGTTGGATTGGTTCTATCAGCTCGAGAGATCAGAGGTTCATAATTTGGAAAACTTAGCTGCCGCTTTTTATCGCCAATATCAATACAATGTTGATTTGGCGCCCACCCGTACTCAGTTACAAAGTATGGGGATGGCTTCCAATGAAGGGTTTAAAGAGTACGCCCAGAAGTGGCGTGATCTGGCTGGAAGGGTGCAGCCACCATTGTCAGATAGGGAGTTAGTTGACATGTTTCTGGGGACCCTGTTTGGCCCCTTCTTCAATCATCTAATCGGGAGTTCTTTCGTGGGATTTACTGAGCTAATTTTGACCGGCGAAAGGGTTGAGGTCGGGATTAAAAGTGGAAAGATTCAAAAGGATGCTTCCGCATCCACAGCTGTTAAGAAACATTTCCCAGCTAAGAAGGAAGCATTTGCTGTGTATTCTTAGAAGAGTCAGGGAAGAACCGAGCGCCGGCCGACTGTAGGGGTTGTGATGATTCAAAATTCTTAAAATAATCAACCTCGTAACAATCAGTCAAGACCAAATCAACAACGGGTAGAAAGGCCACAACGGCAGTTCACCTGAATCAACATGACGCCAGCTCAGGTACTCCCCCATTTATTGAAGCTGAATCTTACCAGTTTGAAGGAAGCGCCAAAGAACCCTAACACCTCCTCTCCATACTACCACTCCAATGCCAAACGTGCTTACCATTCTGACAGTGTTGGGCATGATACCAATAATTGTTGGGCGCTTAAGAATAAAATTCAGGACCTGATTGATGCCAAAGAAGTAGAATTTGATGCTCCTGAGAAGCCCAATGTTATATCTGCTTCGATGCCCAAGCACGGCCACAATGTTCATGCCATTTTAGAAGACCTCCATGTTACTGATGTCGCCAATCTTTTGACTCCTTTGTTAGTGATTAAAGAGAATTTGATGAGAGCCGGGATCTTTCCTGGTTGTGGTAAAGACTGCTATTTTTGTTTGAACATACGAGGTGATTGCCCAATGTTGAAGTCAGGTGTCCAACGCCTTATGGATACCCAAGAGATACTTTTCCAGAAAACCCCCTTTGATACCTTCAATCCTGTTACTCCTGCTACTTTTGCTACTTCAACCAACGATATTGCAATCATAACCATTTCCGACAATCCTCCCAAGGCTTGCAAAAGGCCTGTCAGGATTACACCCAGCTCTAAATGTGTACCATTAAAGATCACCATGTCGGGACCTGTCCCTTACCAATCCAGCAAAACAATACCATGGAACTATGGGGGAGAAATCTTCTACCATGGTATCAAACAAATTGAGGCAGTCCAAGAAAATTCTGAAGAAGAAAACCCTGATATAGGGAACATTGCGGGTACAAGCAAGATAACCCACAGCGGCCGGATCTTTTCTCCGGAGATTGCTCCCCCTCGAGCAGTTTTCGGACACTTGAAAGCTTTTGTACCTGTTAGGCCATATGTGCAAGGCCCAATGATTGAAGAATTGGATACTCCTGAAGTAAGACCATCTACTGATACTACCAATAAGGGTAAGGGGATACTATAAGTGTCTGTCAGGATGAAGGCTCATGTTGTGGTTATCCCCGAAACCACTAAGAAAGAAATGGATGAAATCTTGAAAATAATCAGAAAAAGTGACTACGATGTTGTGGAACAGCTAGGGCAGACCCCTTCTAAAATTTCAATGTTGGCTCTTCTACTCTGTTCTGAGGCCCATGCTAAGGCCCTAATCAAGTTCTTGAAGGCGGCACATGTACCCCAAGAGACTTCGGCTGACCAGTTTCAGGAATGTGTGGCCAGTCTTACTGCTGATAATGGCTTGGGCTTTTCCGATGCTGACTTGACTCCCAAAGGAAGGAAACACAACGACGTGCTACATGTCTCAGTTGAATGCTGGGGAACCACCCTCGCCCATGTCTTAGTTGATACTGGTTCTTCCTTGAATGTGCTGCCAAAGAAAGCTTTAGACCGCCTGGATTGCGAAGGGTTGACCCTCAAACCTAGTAACATCGTTGTTAGGGCTTTTGATGGTTCCTAAAGAATGGTTCATGGAGAGGTTGATATTCCCATCAAAGTAGGCACAGAAGTTTTCAACTCCACCTTTTATGTGATGGACATCCGTCAGTCATACTCGTGTTTTTTAGGGAGGTCGTGGATCCATTATATTGGGGCAGTTACCTCCTCTTTGCACCAAATGCTGAAATATCCTGTTAAGGGTAAGATTATAACAGTGCACGGCGAGGAAGAGTACATGATAAGTCATCTCAATTCCTTCCGCTATGTGGAGTTGGATGGCGAGTTCATCGAAACGCCTTTCCAACATTTTGAGGAAGTTTCTCCCAAGAAAGCAGTTGTGAAGACAATGGTTGAGGTGCCTGTCGTTCCCAAGCATGTATCTAGGATGGCATCTCTAAAGGACGCAGAGGCTGTAATTAAAGAAGGGAAGAGTACAGTGTGGGGGCAATTGCCTGATTTTCCCCATAAGACGGACAAGTTTAGATTAGGGTTTACTGCTGCAGGACAAAAGGCTATGCGTCGCTCCAAGGATGGAGGACCACCCGTCAAGATCTCTCACCATGGAATCAATGTTGTAGAAGATGAAGATGAAGAGAGCCACTTTGAAGACTGGATCTTTCCGACCGTCGAAGGGGGTTTAAGCAACTGGGAAGCAAAGGATTTTGTTCCCATCACCTTTATCAACCAGTAATTTTATCTTTGAACAATTTCCCATTTATGGTCTGTAATAACTAAAACAATTCGCACACTATTTTCACCTCATGCCTTGCCCGGGGCATGTAGGTCCATTTGTAAGGGTTTGATCTTCTTCATTATCATATGACATGTTTTAATGAATATTGGACGTTTTTCATCTATAAACTGATGTGTTCATTTTCTTTCCTTTTGCATTTTGTTTGTTTAAGGATGGCTATCCCTTACACACACCCACACTCACAAATGCAGGTACCCATCCACTCCGAATTCCATGGGTGACTATTCTGCTTTAGCCTTTTATAACTCTGAATATTTGGTCAATCATGCTAAGTACGAAGTTTACGAAGACTGTGAAGTGCCGGGAGAATTAGCCAGACTTCTACAACAAGAAGAAAGGGCCATTCTGCCTCATGAAAAGTTGCTAGAAACCATCAACTTGGGGACAGAGGAAGACAAGAAAGAGGTAAAAGTGGGTGCCAACCTGGAACCAAATGTCAAAGAGCGCTTAGTGCAGTTGTTGAACGAATATGTTGAAATCTTCGCCTGGTCTTATGAAGACATGCCAGGGTTAGACACAGATATTGTGGTTCACCGTCTCCCAACAAGAGAAGATTGTCCACTGATCAAGCAAAAGGTCCGCTGAATGAGGCCTGACATGTCTGAGAAGATTAAAGCTGAAGTAATGAAGCAATTCAACGCTGGCTTTCTGGCCGTTACTTCCTATCCACAGTGGGTTGCTAACATTGTGCCCTTGCCTAAGAAGGACGGCAAGGTCAGAATGTGCATGGACTATTGGGATTTGAACAGGGCTAGCCCCAAAGATGATTTTCCACTGCCACATATCGACATCTTGGTTGATAAAACAGCTCAACACAAGGTTTTTTCCTTCATGGATGGATTCTCGGGATACAACCAGATTAAAATGGCCCCCGAGGACATGGAGAAAACAACCTTTGTCACGCAATGGGGTACCTTCTGCTACAAAGTGATGTCATTCGGACTGAAGAATGCAGGGGCAACCTATCAACGCGCCATGGTAGCTTTGTTTCATGATATGATACATCATGAGATCGAATTTTACGTAGACGATATGATAGCTCGATCACAGACAGAAGAGGAACACCTTGATCATTTGCAAAAGCTGTTTGCCAGTTTGAAGGAGTATAAGCTCAGACTGAACCCAAGCAAGTCCACTTTTGGGGTTAGGTCTGGTAAACTTTTGGGATTTATTGTCAGCAACAAAGGCATTGAGGTTGATCCAGCTAAGGTAAAAGCTATACAAGAAATGCCTGCTCCCCGTACTGAAAAGGAGGTTAGAGGATTTTTGGGACGCTTGAACTATATTGCGAGGTTCATCTCTCACCTGACATCTACCTGTGAGTCAATCTTCAAGCTGTTGAAGAAAGATCAGGTGGTTGAATGGAACAACGATTGACAAGTTACTTTTGATAAGATCAAGGAGTATTTACTAGAACCTCCTATTTTGATGCCACCCGTCGAAGGAAGACCGTTAATCATGTATCTGACTGTTTTGGATAACTCAATGGGGTGCGTGCTGGGCCAACATGACGAGTCTGGCCGAAAAGAGCATGCCATTTATTACCTTAGCAAAAAGTTTACCGACTGTGAGACTCGCTACTCACTGCTCGAGAAAACTTGTTGCGCTTTGGTATGGGCTGCTCGCCGGCTAAGGCAGTATATGTTTACTCATACCACTTTGCTGATTTCCAAAATGGATCCGATCAAGTATATCTTCGAGAAGCCTGCTTTATCTGGAAGAATCGCTAGATGGAAAATGATCCTGACAGAGTATGATATCCAGTATACTACCCAAAAAGCTATAAAGGGGAGTGTATTAGCTGACCATCTAGCTCATCAAGCCGTCGAAGATTACCAATCTATGAGATTCGACTTCCCTGACGAGGACATCATGACATTGGACAACATTGAAGGTAACGGACCGTATGACGGACCTAAACAAGGATCCCGATGGACCCTGTACTTCGATGGTGCTTCAAATGCGCTTGGCAACGGTATCGGTGCAGTACTCATTTCTCTGGAAGGTTGCCATACACCTTTCACTGCCCAACTTTGCTTCAGCTGTACCAACAACATGGCTGAATATGAAGCTTGCATCTTTGGTCTCAAGGCTGCTATAGACTTGGGAATCAAATCTTTGGTCGTATTTGGGGACTCGACTTTGGTTATCAGTCAAGTCAAAGGAGAGTGGGATACAAAAATCCTAATATTATCCCATACAAAGAACATGTCTTAACATTGTTGCCTCATTTCGAGCATATTACCTTTGAGCACTTCCCGCGAGAAGAAAATCAGCTAGAAGATGCTCTGGCTACAATGTCTTCCATGTTTAATCTCAACTGGGATAACGAGGCTCCCCAAATTACCATCGAGCGAATGGACAAACCTGCGCACTGTCATGAGATTAATACCGAAGAAGTAGTGGAACAACCCTGGTTTCATGAAATCAAAAGGTATCTCCAGACTAGAGAATACCCTGAAGGAGCTTCCGTCAATGACAAAAAGTTCTTAAGGAGATTTGCTGCCAAGTTCTTCCTAAGCAATGGCATCCTTTATAAGCGCAGCCATGATTGTGTTCTACTTCGTTGTGTGTACAAGGTTGAAGCATAGTTAATCATGACCGAAATACATAGTGGCACATTTGGCACCCACTTGAGTGGATATACGATGGCTAAGAAGATTCTAAGGGCAGGCTACTACTGGTCTACTATGGAAGCTGATTGCCATCAACATTCTCGCACCTGCCACAAATGCCAAGTCTACGCCGACAAGGTACATATTCCTCCTGTTCCTCTCAACGTTCTAACATCTCCTTGGCCATTCGCAATGTGGGGCATTGACATGATTGGAGAGATCAAGCCTACGGCATCCAATGGACATTGTTTCATCCTGGTGGCTATTGACTATTTTACCAAGTGGGTTGAGGCAGCTTCCTATGCCTTAGTTACAAAGAATGTGGTTGCCCGCTTTATCAAGCAGAACCTCATATGCTGGTATGGTGTCCCTGACAGGATCATCACAAACAACGGTACAAATTTGAACAACACCATGATCACCGCTCTATGCGAACAGTTCAAGATTTATCATCACAATTCATCTCCCTATCAACCGAAGATGAATGGTGTTGTTGAAGCCGCGAACAAAAATATTAAGAAGATCATTCAGAAGATGACAGTCACCTACAAAGATTGGCATGAGATGTTACTGTTTGCTCTGCATGGATATCGTACCACAGCACGTACTTCAACAGGGGCAACCCCATTTTCTTTGGTATATAGCATGGAAGTTGTTCTACCCATGGAAGTTCAGATTCCTTCCTTGAGGATTATGAAGGACGCTGGTTTGAGTGAAGACGATTGGATTCAGACCCTGCTTGACCAACTCAACTTGATCGACGAGAAGCGACTTACTGCTATTTTTCATAGTCAAACGTATCAAAAATGGATGATCAAGGCTTTCAACAAGAAAGTCAGGCGTCAGATATATCAAGTCGGAGATCTTGTAATCAAGTGGATCATCTTGCCGCAAAGTGATCCCAAGGGCAAGTGGACTCCTACCTACGAAGGACCATTTGTGATCAAAAGCATCTTTTCTGGTGGGGCAATGATTCTGACCACCATGGACGGTGACGACTTACCGCACCCTGCGAACGCATACATAGTCAAAAGATACTACGCATAGAACGACCCGACAAGTTGAAAACCGAAAGGGCGACTTGGGCAAAAATGGGCATCCCGGTGAATCGAAAACCCGAAAGGGAGGTTCAGGCAAAAATTAGGGATAAAACAAAAAAATCTGTACACCCGGCAAGTTGAAAACCCGAAAGGGCGACTTGGGCAAAAAAGGGTTTCCCGTTGGATCGAAAACCCGAAAAGGCGGTCCAGGCAAAAGTTAGGGAATTAAAGCGTATGACTATGTCTCGTCGGATCACGTTAAGAACAATCTCTTCACCAACAAGCTCCAAGCTTCTGATCAATCCAGTCATCGGCGGACGAAGCAGCGAATGGACAAGATATTCAGAGTTGTGAAGGCTATAGCAGAATGGGAATCCCATGGAATTGATACACATAGCCATCTTTCTTTTGTATAAAATTTTTCAATTTTTACGACAACATTCTCTTACTAGGATTTCTGTCTCCTTTGTACAAAGATACTCACGAAAGTTAAATACAAAGATACTTCAAAGTACAAAAATTTGCTTGCCTTTCTTTTCTTTTTACACTTATGTTTTATTTGAAAACGTCCAATGTTTTGTTAAATAGGCATATGCATTTGAATATAATCACTGCTTACAAATAAAACGAAATTCAAAAAAGGCTAATTACTGGTAGGTTAAAGGTGTAGGAAGATATCTTTGTGCCATTTCAGAGGAAATCCCCTATGATACACCATTCAGATCCTCAACAAAGCTAAAATTTGGAGTATATTTCCCCAGCGGAGTTAAGCTTCAAGATCCTCAGCGGAGCCAGTTCATTCTAAAACTTGATTCCCCAACTGAGTTAAGTTTCAAAATTCCCATCAGATTTAAGCTTCAAGATCCCCAGTGGAACCCGAAAACCTTGAAAATCCTATCCCCAGCGGAGCCAGAATAGTGAACATTTCCCCCACAGAGTTATCTCCCAGCAAGATCGAAGATTCTTGGTCTCATTTCTCCAAGCAGAAGCCTCCTAGGTTTTAGCTCCCCTGTAGAGATTTTCAGAGTTTTCCTTATTTCCCAGGAAAGTCATAAAGGATTCTCGTTCCCTGCAGAAATTATCAAAGACCTTGTTAATCCCCACAAATCGCCGAGGACTTTCAATCTCTAGCAGTGGTCCCAGGATTTCCCCTTCTCAGCAATCAGAGATCTTTAATCCCTAAGCGGTCAGCAGTCAGCAAGGATTTCTCGACTTCAATAATCAAAGATTTTTGGAATCCCCAACATCGGTCAAAGATTTACTTTCCCCAACAGCAATCAAAGATTTCATTATCTCCAGTTATCAAGGATTGATTTTCCTCAACAAGACGGCTACCCAGCTTACATGCACACCCATTACATTCATATATCATAGACATTGATGAAACACGGTTCATTGCATCATACATATCATGCAACATAACTTTGTGTTTTAGCTAACATTTTACCCTTTTCAGGATAAGATTAAAAGGCTATTGTTAACAATTATTCAGATACATTATGGATGCACCCCAGACACGGCAGTCATTCTATTACTCATTCAGAATTTCAAGTCAAAATACAGTACAGATACACCCCAGACACGGCGGTCATTCTACTACTCATTCAGACTTCGGCAATCCGATACAGACTAGATACGCTCCAGACACAGCGGCCATTCTATCTCTCATTCAGATTCAACTATCAATTTCAAGTTCAGATACGCTCCAAGCATGGACGCCATACTAGCCTTTACACCAGCAGTTTGATTCTCCCCAGTGCAGTCGTCACGGAAGTCACTCTGTCATTTATTCAGATCCCAGTTATAGTCTCAGATACACTCCAGACACGGAAGTCATTCTGCTACTCATACAGATCTCAACTTCAGTTACAGTCCAGATACGCTCCAGACACGGTTTCCATTCTGTCACTTATTCGGAATTTATCCCCAGCCCAGAGATGCTCCATACATTGATGTTTCTCTGTCTCTCATTCAGAATTCAGATACAATACAGATACACTCCAGACACGGCAGTCATTTTGATATTCATTCAAAACTCAAATACAGCTACAGCTCAGATACGCTCCAGACACGGACGCCATTCTTTCGCTCATACAGACTCAGTCTCCAGATACAGTTCAAAATGCATTCCAGACACGGATACCATTTTGATGTTCATTCTTCTGACCTACCACAGCGCAATTCAACAAACATTCTTGGATGGCATCTTTAAGCCCATCTCCAGCAAGATTCTACCATCTCCAAATGGCATCTTCAAGGAAGGAGACGATGGCGTGGCAGTGTGTGACTCGTCCATTTGAATTTTGCGCGTTTTGAAATCAGATCTTTTGCTTTTCTCATATTATATTTTGTTATTGTTATAATCACAACTAAACATCATAGCTCAGCTGGCAGCGGGGTATAGGAAGCAAGCATAAGGACCTGGGTTAGATCCCCAGGTCCCAGCGTTCATTTATTTTATTTTCAGATAAGTGATCCAGCGTATCTTTCATCATGAGGCTCACCATGCTCCATCCAACCATCAGATTCATCAGCAAGCCAGATCCAACGTGCCAGCAAGGAAGGACCATGATATGCACTCAAGTTAACACCCCCACCAAATCAAGCATGGTCAAACAGGCTGGGATTATTTGGGCCAAGAAAATCAGATTTACACCCCCTGCATTTGCTAACACACAGGCCCATTCTCATTCTTTTTTATATTTTTTTATTTCCTTATTTAATTATTTTTGCTTAATTTATTTTTCTCATAAAAATTAATCATTTTTTTATTTAATCAAAAAAATCAACAAATCCCTAAATACCAAAAAAAAGCATTTTTAAATAAATTATTTGATTTAATTAGGAATCTAGGTTAATTTAATTTCTTTTCTTACAATTAAAATCAATTAGAACAAACTAGGTTTAAATTCTTGATTTAATTATTTTTCTTTTTAAACAATAAAAATACAAAAAATAGGTTGTTTAGAATTAATTAATTTATTTTCAAAAATTAATATTAATTAGCACTTAGGATTTTATTTTTAATTCAATTATTTCATTATTTTCTTAAATAACAAAGATGACAAAAAAACATTTTTTTCAATCAATCGCAAGTAGGATTAGTCAAAGGGTCAAAACCCTAATCGCTTCGCATTTAATTCGCCGTGCGCTTGTTATTTATTTTGTCAATATTTTGTAACTGCTCACTGGTTTGTAATAGTTAATGTAGGGCTTTTACTTATCGCTTTTCCCCGACTTTTTGGCTATGTAATTAATCCCCCTCCCCGAAGCCTTGTAATAGTGTAGGTTTATTTTCTCGTGTTTTTAATTCCTGCAAATATTTAACTGTCTAGATGTATGCTAATAGGATTGTATGGCAAGAATGCATGACAAAATTAAAATGGTTACTGTTGTACCCCAAAATTTTCCCTCTCATTTCATCAACATTTCTCATCACAAGACTCTTGGAACTCAGGATCAAGCTAGGGTTTGCTCTGCTCAAGATACCTTTTTGCACTGTTGACCTAAATTAGGGTTTGAGTTTGCACAGTGATGTTTTGACCTACAATACCCAAATTGACTTTCATACTTCATATTGGACTCACAAGTTTGTCCATACCAAGTTTCAATCCTTGATTCAAATTTTTGCCCAGTCAATTGGACAGTTGACCTATAAATCAACTGTATTGGGGAAAAAAGTCAACTGTGGCCAATTGACAGTCAAACCTCATGAATTTTGACCCACATCAACATTATGAACTCATATGAACCATTTGATCAAGTTTGGATCACAATTCCACAAGAAATTTGATCAGATCACCAAAAGGGCAAAATGGTCATTTTTAGAGTTTTGACTGTACAAAGGCAATTTTTGACTGTTTGACCTAGCCAATGGCAAATCAAGCTCAACCATGGACTCAAGGACTCAATTACATTGTCTTGACCCATTCAACAAGTTCAAAAGATCTCAAATGCATAGGATTGACAGATGAATTTTTCAGTCAACTGATCAAAATTTAACTATATACTGAAAAGTCAAACTTTGACTTTTTGGTCAAAATCAAGTGCCAAAGGTCATTTTTCATCAAGACATGTCAAATTATGAAAATTGTTCATCAAGAAACCCAAAAATGTAAATTAGGGTTTAAAATGGAAAATTTTCATAACTTAGAAATTTTCTAAGTTATAAAATTTTCTCATTTTTTCCTAACTTTGTCCCACTTTTTCACAAAGATACAAATGGATTAAAACAAAACTTGCAACATGAAATTTGTATTCCATCACAAAGTCTACAACTTTGATTCACAAAGTTTTCTCAAAATAAGCTTGTATCTCAAGTTATGATTTTTGGAACAAGGGTACCTAAAACTTTTAACTTAGAGAAATTTTGCACTAGTTTAGGCAGGATTTAGACCCATCTTCTTGGCCATTTTTCACATAGTTCCACTTGGAGTTTCAAGTTGAATTTCAAATATGGATTATGGTACATGTTGCAAGCTTTCCAAATTGTCCAAGAACTCCTCAAACACCTTTGTGGTTAGGGGGAATCGAATGCTTGAAGTTGGCAAAAACTCACTTTGAAACCATGGCCATACATGTTCACACCAAGTTACAAATCTGACCAAACTAGCTTAGTACATGATTACAGGCCTCTAAACCAATTTACACTCCAAAGTTGAATGCAAATACATTGGATATTGGCATTGTTCTGATCAAGAGAGCTTTGTACATTGAACTTTTCCATTTTAGGCATAAAGGTCATACTTCCATTTTCATAAAGGCCACTTTATGTCAATTTCCATTTTTTTGATCCTTGGACTTTTTTCCTTGCAGAAAACAACTTCCCTAATCTCAGGCATAGTACACCAAGTTGAGCATGCTTGTAACTAGCTTGTACAGGCCCTAGCTTGGACAGTTCACAACTTTGCTTTCAAAACAAGTCAAATGGCCAAAAGCTCAGAACTTACACATATGTTATATTGAACTAAAGCAAAGTTTTAAAAAAAATTTCATACATCCTCACAAGTCAGAAGCACGAGCCTTTCACCCCTAAAGCATCCTCATACTCCAAAACCCCATTTTCTTGCAAAACAGGGCCAGTTCTGCATTTTGCAAGCCATCATCAAATTCCATCGTGCGTTTTGCCCAAAGCTACTTAAAACACCTTCCAACCAACATACCTGAGCTATCCAGACCATCCACAAGTTGTTGTAAATCCATTAATACACATTTCCATTTTTGTTTGGAAGCTTTGCAGGTTGAGTTCTGTAGCACGATTCAGGCTACTTCAAAACAAGCCAAGCATTGGGAAAGCTTCATTGGACATCAGGCAAGCTCAAAAGAACCTCAAGCACTCTTGGAAGTTGCTGCATTGTCCAGCTCGAAGTCAACTGAAACAGGTATTTCATGAACTTCTATCTCTTTATTTAGGAATAGTTAGACTTAGGTTTGTGAATGAAAGATGTTGTACTCATATCCCTGAAACCATACATGTGCTTAGTTTTCATTTATATTAATCGTGCTAGGAGAATTTTGTTCATGAACTTTCTGAAAAAACTAGGTTAAGAATTAGGTCCAGAGAAATTCTATCTAGTCTTTGAGAGTTAGCTTAAGTTTTTTATATGGTTAGATTCATTGTTTGATGCTCTACAAGTTTCATGCTTTGAGTTTTGCCAAAGGATCACTGAAACAGGAGATACATGTTTGTGTGGAAAACGCGCGTTTTTCAAACTTCTGGAGGTTGAAGATGAAGTCTGGGCTGGGCCTGGATTTCTTTACTTTTGACACCTCCCAATTCACTTTCAGCACCCCCTGGCCCATTGTTTTGTATTTTCATTATTTTTGCATTTTTATTTTTTCTCTGACCTTGATATTTTATTTTCAAATATAAAAAATACTTAAAAAATATTTTCATAAATTTTTATATTTATTTGGCATTTATTTTAATTATTTCTAGTATTAATATATTAAATACTTTATATTTATTTTTGTTTAAATGTATAAGGAATGTAAAAAAAATACTTTTATTTTTATTTATTATTTTTATACACACTTGAAAATATTTTCTTGAAATATATACATTTTTTAAATAATTAATTTTTATTGAATAATAAGAACAAAAAACCCAAAAATAATACATTTTTATTGTTATTAATATTTTATACTAAAAATACCTTCTTTTTTTTTAATATACTTTTACTTTTTGTAGAAATTAATACATTATTGTATATAAATAAAAAATAATATTATTTATTTAAGAAATTAGGGTTTTTGCCCTAAAGAACAAAATAATTAAAATTGACTTTTTTTTATTATTTACACTTCATATTTAAAAATACTTTTTACATACATAAAAATCTTTTTTTGCATAACACATTTTATCTAACATTTATTTATTGTATTTTATTTATTTATTATACATTTAAATGTTGTATCTTATGCATTCAATTTGGTTGTAATAATTTAGGATTTAATTTCTTGCAAAATAATCCCCATTTCAAATTTGTACCCCCCTCCCTATATCATGTTGTAATAGTGTAGAATTTAAATTCTCGCACCTTTAAATGCTTTCAATTATGCCATGATTAGACCTAGGGTTTGTATGCAAAATAAAATCAATAACTAGTTTGACCTAATCCAAGATAACAATGCATGAAAATAAACACAATGCACACTTGTACCCCTAGGGTTTCAATCCACTTGTTATCTTCAAAAATGGGCCATGGTTGCATGTCAAGTACTTTGGCAAAACAAAAACAAAAGATCATAGTCCCTCGATGACGCTATCTGAGTTGCCTAAACAAAATGATCAAGCCCCTCAAGAAAATTGCCAAAAATACTTGACACAATTTCTATCATGGTCTATACGATGACCCGCGCCTGTCCCGTTTAACATCCTAACACAAGGTTGTTCACCAAATACAATGGTGAAACAACACTGTTAAAAGGGTTAAAAAACATAAGAAAGATCTTTGAGTAAAATAGGATAGACAACTCTTAGTTACTTGATCAATACTTGCAAAAACATCCTTGCTATCTTCAAAATACACTTCACAACACAATTTCAAAACCCTACTTTCAAACATTGAAAACTTTTCAAAAGATAAAAACACCTTTGTATACATTCAAACAAGAATCATTACAAAGGTTGCCAAAACGATGGCCTCTTTTCAAAATATCTTTCAAAATCACACACAAAGCACCATTTCAAACAATTGAAGAGCACCATTTCAAACAATTGAAAAGCAAAGCAATTGATCTAAGCAAGTAACTAAGAGCCCATGGATAACCATGGATAGAAAGGGTGCTAATACCTTCCCTTTCTATAATTTACTCCCCGAACCCAAGAAAACATCTCAAAGGTCTTTCCTGTGCTTTTTAACCTTTCCTTAGGATAAAATAAAAAGTCGGTGGCGACTCTTGCTAAACCGAAACATTTGCAAACACAAACGCGAAACCTCAAGTCAGTTCTCCCACCGTATCACAGTTAGAAAACCCTAATGTGCAAAGATAAATAACTGAAACAAATCACTCGCACATATAACTCTTAGGGTATACTCTCACTTCCGTTACCTTCGGTAAACGATCATTAAGCATAGGGTGTCTTAGTGGTTTCCCTCCTGTCTAAAAAGATCTAAAGACCCATTCAAATGTTGCCTCGGAAATGTTGCCTCAGAAATGTTGCCTCGGAAGTGTTGCCTCAAATAAGATCTTAAGACTCTAGGTTTACTACTAAGGCGTCCTAATATTGCTTTAGTGATCGTACGTCCCTTTCGAATTGAACCTTACAAACTCCAACGACGGTGCTACCTATTTCTCAATAGTAGGATAGCGCTATCAAAAGGAAACAAGAGTAGAAACGATCTTTTTTCGAGTAGGTAGATGCTAGTAGGTACTTTCTCAAATCAAAACTTTTCACACTTACACTTTTCAAACAAATTTTCAAAACAACTTCGTCACACCTTTGAGGACTGATACAAGGGTTATCACGAAGTAAAACTTTTCAAAAACAAAGCACACACACAAGCAATTTAAAAATGAGTAAGTACCTAAGAGCCCATGGAAAACCATGGATAGAAAGGGTGTTAACACCTTCCCTTTCTATAATCTACCCCCCGTACTCAGAAACATCTCAAAAAAGGTTTTTTCTGTTCTTTTTCCATTTCCTTGTTGGATAAAATAAAAGTCGGTGGCGACTCTTGCTTACCACGACATTTTGCAAACACAAAACATAAAACGCAAACTAATATTAACAGTCGGTTCTGCGACCGTATCACAGAACTGGAGACTCTGCTGGGGAGAGTTATGTAGGGTATACCTTATGATATAGGTCATTAAAATTGCTTCTCTTGATTGCTTTGTTTGCTTTATTTTTTAGGGTTTTGTTTGGAGTTACTATAGATCCTACATCTGGATCTGGGGAACACCTTTTAGGTAAGTAGAAATAGACTATGAGGGAACTGTGCGTCATAGACCGATACGGTTGAAGCAGTAGCTACGTTGGTGTGGCACTTTGGTTGATATCGATATCCCTTGTGGTGAAATGAGGAGAATACGGGGCCGTTGTGTGGTGTCGTGAAGCATCAACTAACCTTAGAACCTTTAATTGCCCAACTTGGCCATTAGAAAGTAGAGAGATAGCCGGCCTCGGTCTAGAGCTGAGAACTGGTTGATACTCGATGCTACACTCATTGAGACCAGACTTTCGGAATATTTTGGCTGCAAGAAAAGATTGTGTGAGCTGAAACCATGATCGATAAAGGATGGTCAGTGATATTGAGATCCTCTAGTGAAGGGGTAAGAAAACACTTAGAAGGGGGGGTTGAATAAGTGGCTCTTTTCATTTTCAAAACAAAGCTCAAACAATAATGGAAGAACACATTTATTTTTATCCTAGTTCGTTTGAACTCAAACTACTCCAGTCCACCCGCCAAGGTGATTTCGCCTTTCTCAACAAAGACTTAATTCACTATAATCAATTGATTACAAACACACAACAACTGTTGTGACTAACAACGCACAAGTAATCTTACAAGTGACTAACACCACTAAGACTTAAATCTAGTCCTAGTCTGCTTGAGAAATCTGAACAAACTTGGTCTCTCAAGGAACAAATACAGGAGTTTAATCTTTACAGATAATGAAATAGAGTTTTCTTCTAATCAAGATATATCACAACTATGATTTTTCACTTAGAGGATAATGCACAAATTATATGAACAATGAGTTTGTGAGCTTAGAATCTTTCATGTAGTTTCTTGCTTCTAATTTGAAAATTGATTGGTTCACTTAGTTGTTGGCTTGCAATAAATGTCCTTCTATTTATAATAGGAACAATAAGATCATTGTTGCCTTCAGAAAAGATGGAGAGCATTAAATGCTTACGTGTTTCCTTGCAAAATTCCATTTTCCAAGAAACTAGTTGTAGGCACTTGAGTGCTTTCATCCGTCTTTGCATTAATGAGCAAACGTCAGAATGTAAGAACATGTTTCCTTTGCTTTGACAAGACAAGTTGGTTTTAACATTGTTTCAGAATTTTCTCCAATGTCTTTAAGTCAGAACAGCTTCACTTATCTTTTGGGCAGTGCGTTGCTTGCTAAGAACTTGGTCAGCGCTTGCTTTCAAGTAATCTTCTGAGCAAGGAACCTACTAAAAGTTAGAAGATATATTTAACACATAAAGAGTCTTACCAGAGTCAGCAGATGCGCTTGAAGAAAAGGTTCTTTCATCAAAGAACTTCTTCATACTTTTTGCTTAGCACTTCAGAATGTTTTCTGTCAGAACATTAACTGAAACATTCAAACACATTCATCAGAGTATAAATTATCTTAAATATAATTTACTGTTATCATCAAAACTCTGAGATAGGTCAGAAATAATCTTGTTCTTACATCTAGAACCCGGTTACTTTTCTAGGACAGGTTGAAACCAACTTAAATTCAAGAGGGTATTACCTTTGACCTCATGCAAGCCTTAACCCTAAGGGTTTTGTGTGATTTGACTGTGTTTGCAATACCTGTGTTTGCAATACCTGTGCTTGCTATACCTGTGGTTTATCATGACATCATGCATCATAACATGGCATTCATGCTTCATTACACTAACCATTTCAAAGACCATGGAAATTTATATTTGTTCTGTTGTGCAGATCATGGCTTCCGTGCATAGAAATACCATCTGAATCAGCTTTGTGCAGATGCCTGCCCAACTTAAAGAGCTAGCATCAAGAGTTTCTGAAACTTCTACTTTCATTAAGAGACACGATCAACTTCTCAGCCTGGTTACTTCAAACCTTGATGAACAGATGATGAGCGTACTTTTTCAATTCTTCGATCCCAAGCATCACTACTTCACCTTTCCAGATTATTAGTTGGTACCCACCTTGGAATAATTCTCTCAGCTATTGGGCATATCCATTCTTGAACAGGTACCCTTCACAGGTATAGAAGAAGTTCCTAAGCCAGAAGTCATTGCCTCAGCTTTACATCTGAAACGGGCCGACGTGGTATCCAATTAGGAAACTCGAAGCAGAGTCGAGGGTTTTCTAACCAAATTTCTGATAGACAGGGCTCGGCTGTTTTGGGATGATTTGGATTTTCAGGCTTTTGAGGATGTCTTGGATCTTCTTATCTATGGTTTAGTTCTCTTCCCTAATCCGGACTCCTTCATAGATGTGAATGCTATCAAGATCCTTTCTCGCAACCATGTGCCTACCTTGCTTGGAGATATTTTACACGCTCTCCATACTCGTACCATGAAGAGAAGAGGGACTCTTATGTGCTGCATGTCGTTGTTGTCGAGGTGGTTTATTTCTCACCTCCCTAGGTCTGTATTGAAGAACGAAGAAGGTTTGGGTTGGTCGCACAGAATAATGTCGCTCGCTCATACGGATATTCTTTGGTGTTCTCAACCTATGGAAGACATTGCTATTATTGACCGTTGTGGGGTGTACCATAATGTCCCATTACTTGGCATCAGAGGGGGGTATAACTTACAATCCTTGTCTAGCTCTGCGACAATTTGGTCATTCTCGAAGGGATGGTCCCCATGAGTTACTTATTGAGAGATTGTATTCAACTATGAGGACGATGTTAAGGAGTATCGCCGGAGGTTCATACGAGCTTGGGGCATGGTAAACAGATCTGACCCCAATGATTTGGGACCAAAGACTTCCATTCCTATGCAGCCTTACCTCCAATGGGTACGAGCTCGTGCCTAGCAGCTTATGATGCCTTATGTGGCCATATTACCAGTGATTGTGGAGCCCACTACTGAAGACGACATTCCTTACACGGTTCTCTATCCTTACATGCCCATTGATCTTGGGGAGTTACAGAGGTCTTGGATTCAGCTGAAGAAGGAGTCAGATACTTACAAGGAACAATTCCATGATCAAGAGAGGAAGGTTTTAAAGCTCACCAGGCAGCTCGAGGAAGAAATAGTGCTCAATGAATATATCAGCACAAAGAGAAAGCGTCCATGGGACTTTTTATTTTTCTTTTCTAGTTTTAGATTTGTTTTATTTACTTATCTGTAACGCCTTAAAGGCATTTTGAACCTTCAAATTTAAGCTAATAAAGTTTTGTTTATTTTTGGTTTGCAAATTTAAATTTCCCAAAGTCTTTGAAATCATTACATGCGCATCCCATTATCATACACCTCATTACAGGTACCACTACAGGTTTCTCATCTTCTCCGCTGTTTATTTCAGCAGAAATGTCTTCCGATCAAGCCATCAAGGATCTTCAGGCACAGAATGCCCAGTTCCAACAGATGTTCAACAGTTTGGCAAAGGGGAAGGAAGATCTGAAAGCCCTTATTCTGAAAGAGAAGAAGAAGAAGACTGGTATTCTGAATATGGGTAGAAGGTTTGGAGAAAGTTTGAAGCATCAAACTGATCTGACCTCTTTATCCAAGGAAGGGGAGAACCAAGAAGGGGAAAAGGACCCTAGTCCTGCAGTTTCTGACGATGATACTGATTACAACGATGAGCAATATCCTCCTGCTGAGGATAGGTACAAGAAACTAGAGGACCGTCTGAGTGCTATGGAAGTTCAAAAGATACCTGGCTTGGATTTCGGAGAATTGGGATGGGTATCGGGAGTGGTTATCCCTCATAAGTTCAAAGCTCCGATTTTTTCCAAGTATGATTGGGTGTCCTGCCCAAAGCTCCATCTCCGCTCGTATGTCAGGAATATCCAGCCCCACACCACTGATAGAAATTTGTGGGTGCATTTCCTTCAAGATAGTCTGTCAGGGGCTCAACTTAAATGGTTCTACCAGTTGGAGGGAGCCAGTGTCCGAAACTGGGAAGATCTTGCTGCTGCTTTCTACAAGCAGTATCAGTATAATATCGACCTTGCTCCCACTCGTACTCAACTCTAGAGCATGTCCATGAGTGCAGGTGAAGGTTTTAAAGATTATGCTCAAAAATGGAGAGACTTGGCTGGAAGAGTTCAACCCTCGTTGTTTGATAGGGAGTTGGTTGATATGTTTCTGGGGACGCTGTCTGGTCCATTTTTCAATCACTTGATCGGTAGTTCATCAGCTGGATTCACTGAGCTGATTTTAACTGGAGAAAGAGTAGAAGCTAAAATTCGGAGTGGTAAAATATAGAAGGATGCCTCCTCGAGTTCAGCAAAAAGCCTTTCGCTGGGAAGAAGGAAGCAAGTGCGATCTATAGCCCGAGGGGCCAAAATAGATCTGAACACCGTCAAACGGTAAATGTGGTAGTTATACCAAGTCCCTCAGTTTCTCCACAATGCAACAATCAACAAATGGTGGAGAGGCCACAACGGCAGTTTACCCGCATCAACATGACTTTGGCTGAAGTCCCACCTCATTTATTAAAATCCAACTTGGCAACCTTGAGAGAGGCCCCCAAGAATACAAACACTACCTCTCCCAGATACAATCCCAACGCGCGGTGCGCCTACCATTCTGAGAGTCCTAGCCACAATACAAATGATTGATGGGCTCTGAGAAACAAAGTACAAGACTTGTTTGAAGCCAAGGAGATTGAGTTTGACACTCCAGAGAAGCCCAACGTTATAACTGCACCCATGCCCAAGCATGGCTCGGGAATCAATGCTATTGAGGTTGTCTCTGCCACAGAGGATGCTCATGATGAGAACTCGGATGTTGACAGCTGGATCTACCCAAGACTAACGGTGGACCGAATAACTGAACGGTTAGGAACTTCATACCTGTTTCTTTTATTCCGCAGTAATTGACTCATTTGTTTTAAGATTTGTAATAAACAGTTTGAAACTTTACGGCTGGGTGCCTTGCCCGAGGCACCTTGGCTTTGCTTGTGAGGGATATTATTTGTCATTTCATATATCATTAATAAAGCATTGGACGTTTCTTGCATACAAATTTTGCGCTCCTTGTTTTTATTTTCTGTCTCTCACTTTATCAAAACAGCTATTCTCTTACACACACTCACGTATCATACTGCAGATCCATATCCACTTTGGGTCCCATTGATAACAACTCTACTACTGCCAGTTATGACTTCAAAAATCCGATCAACCAAGCCGAGGATAAAGGTGAGGATGATTGTGAGGTGCCTGGAGAACTTTCTAGACTACTACAGCAGGAAGAAAGGGCCATACAGCCGCATGAAGAGCCAGTTGAGGTAGTGAATTTGGATACAGAGGAAGACAGGAAAGAGGTTAAAATAGGTGCGAATCTGGAGCCTAGTGTCAAACAACGGTTAATACAGATACTACACGACTATGTTGAGATCTTCGCTTGGTCCTACAAAGACATGCCTAGTTTGGACACTGATATCGTGGTACATCGCCTGCCGACTAAAAAAGACTGTCCTCCGGTAAATCTGAAAGGTCTGTCGTATGCGTCCTTAAATGTCAAAGAAAATCAAGGCAGAGGTCATGAAACAATTTGACGTCGGATTCTTAGCTGTCACTTCTAATCCGCAGTGGGTTGCCAAATTTGTTTCGGTACCTAAGAAGGACGGTAAGGTACGGATGTGTGTGGACTACAGAGATCTGAACAGGGCAAGCCCCAAGGATGACTTCCCACTTTCTCACATTGATGTTCTAGTCGACAACACCGCGTAGCACAAGATCTTCTCCTTCATGGATGGTTTTTCTAGCTACAACCAGATCAAGATGGCTCCTGAGGACATGGAGAAGACAACCTTCGTTACACAGTGGGGCACCTTCTGTTACAAGGTAATGCCTTTTGGGTTGAAGAATGTTGGGGAAACTTATTAGCACGCCATGGTCACTTTGTTCCACCATATGATTCACCACGAGATCGAGGTTCATGTTGATGACATGATAGCCAGGTCCCAGACTGAGGAAGAGCACCTTGATCATCTCCAGAAACTGTTTGACAGGTTGAAGACGTACAAGCTAAGGTTGAATCCGAACAAGTGTACCTTCAGGGTAAGGTCTGGTAAGCTTCTGGATTTTGTTGTCAGTGACAAATGTATTCAGGTATACCCTGCAAAAGTAAAAGCCATACAAGATATGCCGGCTCCCCGCACAGAGAAGGAAGTTAGAGGTTTCTTAGGACGTCTGAATTACATCGCCAGGTTCATTTCACATATGACTGCTACTTGTGAGCCAATCTTCAAGCTACTAAATAAAGATCAAGTGGTAAAGTGGAATGATGAATGTCAGACCGCTTTTGAAAGAATCAAGGAATACCTTCAAGAACCACCAATTTTGATGCCTCCAGTTGAAGGAAGACCTTTGATATTATACTTGACAGTGCTAGACAATTCAATGGGGTGTGTGTTGGGGCAGCATGATGAGTCTGGTCGAAAAGAGCACGCCATTTATTACCTTAGCAAAAAATGTACCGACTGTGAGACCCGATACTCATTGCTCGAGAAAACTAGATACGCTTTGGCATGGGCTGCTTGCCGACTGAGACAGTATATGCTGACTCACACTACTCTGTTGATATCAAAGATGGATCCGATCAAATATATTTTCGAGAAGCCCGCTCTCTCTGGAAGGATAGCAAGATGGAAGATGATCTTAACCGAGTACGACATACAATACACAACCTAAAAAGCAATCAAGGGGAGTGTATTTGCAGATCATTTGGCGCATCAGGCCGTGGATGACTAACAGTCCATGAATTTCAAGTTCTCGGATGAGAATATCATGTTGGTAACCGACTACAAAGAACCTGGACCGGATGAAGGACCCGAGGAGGGATCCCGATGGTCTATGTACTTTGATGGAGCCTCGAACGCATTGGGTAACAGCATTGGCATTGTAATCATATCTCCTGAGGGATGTCATACTCCATTCACCGCCCGATTATGTTTTAACTGCACCAACAACATGGCGGAGTATGAAGCGTGTATCATGGGTCTTCGAGCTGCTATTGACATGAGGATTAAGTTCTTGAGTGTATTCATAGATTCTGCTCTAGCGATAAGTCAGATCAAAGGCGAGTGGGATACGAAGCACCCGAATCTTATTCCTTACAAAGAGTATGTACTGGCATTGCTCCCACACTTTGAGGAGGTAACCTTTGAATATTTCCCAAGGGAGGAGAATCAGTTAGAGGACGCGCTAGCTACCATGTCTTCTATGTTCAAAGTCAGGTGGGACAATGAAGCTCCCCAGATTACCATTGAGAGGTTGGATGAACCTGCACACTGCTGTGAGATCGACATTGAAGAAGTGGTAGACAAACCCTGGTTTCACAAAATCAAAAGGTATCTCGAGGTTCAGGAGTATCCCGAAGGGGCATCTGTCAATGATAAGAAGTTTCTGAGAAGATTCACTGCGAAGTTCTTCATCAGTAATGGAATCCTCTATAAGCGTAACCATGATTCAACCTTATTGTGGTGTATGGACAAGAGCGAGGCAGAAAGGATCATGGCAGAGTTACATGAGGGTACCTTCGGAACTCATTCCAGTGGATATACCATGGCAAAGAAAATCCTATGGGTAGGATATTACTGTTCCACTATGGAAGCCAATTTTTATCAGCGCTCTCGAACCTATCATAAGTTCCAAGTCTATGTTGATAAGGTGCATGTACCTCTGGTTCCCCTGAATTTTTTGACAGCTCCTTGGCCCTTTGCAATATGGGGCATCGACATGATCGGCGAGATCAGACCTACTGTGTCTAACGGGCATCGCTTCATTCTGGTCGCAATTGATTACTTCATAAAGTGGATTGAGGCAGCTTCCTTTGATATGACCAAGAACATCGTGGCGCGGTTTATCCAACACAATCTGATCTGTCGATATGGTGTACCAGAGAGGATTATTACAGACAATGGTACAAATCTCAATAAAATAATGATCACCGAGCTCTGCAAACAGTTCAAGATTCAGCATTATAACTCTTCTCCCTACCGGACGAAGATGAATGGCGTTGTTGAAGCAGCTAACAAGAACATCAAAAAGATTATACAAAAGATGACGGTAACATACAAAGATTGGCACGAGATGTTACCATTCGATCTTCATGGGTATCGTACCTCGGCACGGACGTCGACGGGGGCAACACCCTAATTTTTGGTGTATGGCATGGAGGAAGTCCTACCCATCGAAGTCTAGATACCCTCTCTCAGGATTATGAAGGATGCGGGTTTGAACAAAGACGACTGGATCCAAACCCGACTTGATCAGCTGAATCTAATCGATGAAAAGAGACTTACTGCTATCTGTCATGGTCAGACGTATCAAAAGCGAATGATCAAGGCTTTTAACAAGAAAGTCAGACGTCAAGAATATCAAGTCGGCGATCTAGTAATCAAATGCATCATACTACCGCAAGGTGATCCCAGGGGAAAAATGGACCCCCATATATGAAGGGCCATTTATGGTTAAGAACATTTTCTCGGGAGGAGCTGTGATTCTAACCACCATGGATGGTGACGACCTTCCTCACCCCGTCAATGTAGACATAGTGAAAAGATACTATGCATAATCAAAGACCCGCTGGGTTGACTGGCCTAGGCAAAAATAAGGGCTTCCGGCGAACCAAAAGGGTTCGGGCAAAAGTAAGAGATGAAAATGAAAAAACTTTACACCCGGCAAGTCGAAAACCTGAAAAGGCGACTTGGGTAAAAAAGGGTATCCCGGTGGACTGAAAACCCGAAAGGGCGGTCCAGGCAAAAATTAGGGATCGAAGCGTAACATTATGTCTCATTGGATTATCTTGCAACCAGACTTCGGTATCGACTATCAAGCTCAAACGGCGCCAATCAATCTGATCCACCTTCGACCAAGCAGCAAAGTGATGAGACACTTGAAGATATAAAGGCAATAGCAGAGTTGGAACCCAATGGGGTCGTTTCACATAGCTGTTTTTCTTTCTTTTACACATATTGTATAATTTCTGACTTTCGGCGGCGTTCTCTTACTAGGACGTCAGCCTTTTTGTACAAAAACGCCTATTACAGGCCAATTTCCAAAAATCAATACAATTCATTTTCACAATAAATACCAATTTGTTTTTCTTTTTCTGTTTTGTTTTGCAAGAACGTCCAATGATTCATTTTTGATATATGCATTTGAAAATAATTGCTGCTCATAAATATTTACATGAAAAAAAAAAGACAATTACTCGTAACTCCAGGAACAGGGAAAAAAAGAAGTGCCCAAACCTTGCAGTTACTCTGCCCATCAGGAACAGGGATAGAGCCAGCTTGAGAATATGAGTAGTGGTACATACACTCCCCACAGAGTAAAAAGTATCCAAAGACAGTGATGTTAGCTTTCCCGAACAGGACATAACTCTCCCCAGCTGAGGTTCACAATCGCGAGCGAGTCAGTAAATTTTTCCCCAAGCAGAGTTTATTTCTCTCACAAGCAGAAATTCAATCTCCAACAGAATTCATTATTACCAGCAACAAAAATTCATCCCCAGTGGAGTTTATTTCTCCAAATCAGCATATCTATCAACAAAGTATCTCCTCTCCAACAGAGTTATTCCCTGCAGGGTTGTTCTCAAGTAGAGTCTCTCCTCGGTAGAATATCTGTAAAGAAGGGGCAAATCCCCAGCATAGTCATCTTTGTTCACCATTCCCATCAGAAGTAGAGAAGCTATGGTTTTTACAGCAATCAAGAATACCATTTCACATACTCTCTAAATAGCAGTCAGGGATTTATTTTCCCGGACTCAAATTATTACGTCAGCATTTCATGTTCACGCGTCATGACATGTGCATACATTACATATAACATAGTCTGATTTATTTTAAGAACGTCATCATACAATGCATCTCATGCATCGCACATAACTAACCCTGTATTTATTTCAGGAAAGACAGTTATTATCAACAATTTCTAGCAGGTCCAGGATCAACACTTGAAGCTAAATAGAGTAATCATCGATGGGACAAAAGCAACCTTACTCAAGTTCCTTCTCAAGCCCTACTATCCCGGCTTTCATACCGAAGTAACCCTACTATCCAGGTTCCTTCTCAAGCCCTACTATCCAGGCTTTAATCTCGAAGTGACCCTACCATCTAAGTTCCTTCTCACAGCCCTACTATCCAGGCTTTCATATCGAAGTGACCCTACCATCCAGGTTCCTTCTCACAGCCCTACTATCCAGGCTTTCATATCGAAGTGACCCTACCATCCAGGTTCATTCTCACAGCCCTACAATCCCGGATTTCATGTCGAAGTAACCCTACTATCCAGGTTCCTTCTTACAGCCCTACAATCCCGACTTTCATGTCGAAGTAACCCTACTATCCAGGTTCCTTCTCGCAACCCTATAATCCCGGATTTCATACCGAAGTAACCCTACTATCCAGGTTCCATCTCACGGCCCTACTATCCAGGCTTTCATATCGAAGTAACCCTACTATCCAGGTTACTTCTCGCAACCCTACTATCCAGGCTTTCATATCGAAGTAACCCTACTATCCAGGTTCCTTCTTGCAGCCCTACTATCCAGGCTTTCATATCGAAGTAACCCTACTATCCAGGTTCCTTCTCGCAGCCCTACTATCCAGGCTTTCATATCAAAGTAACCCTACTATCTAGGTTCCTTCTCGCAGCCCTACTATCCAGGCTTTCATATCGAAGTAACCCTACTATCCAGGTTCCTTCTCGCAGCCCTACTATCCAGGATTTCATATCGAAGTAACCCTACTATCCAGGTTCCTTCTCGCAGCCCTACTATCCAGGCTTTCATGTCGAAGTAACCCTACTATCCAGGTTCCTTCTCACAGCCCTACTATCCAGGCTTTCATCTCAAAGTAACCCTACTATCCAGGCTTTCATCTCAAAATAACCCTACTATCCAGGTTCCTTCTCACAACCCTACTATCCAAGCTTTCATCTCGAAGTAACCCTACTGTCCAGGTTCCTTCACATAACCTTACTATCCAGGTTCTGCCTCTCTTATCCCCAGACAGCAGTCCATAACACTGTAAGACCGGGACCCGATCAAACACAATTGATTTCACATTTCCTCAAAAATTTGTGGTGCAGCATATACCCCAACCAGATACGCAGTTCACTTCCGCTTCCCAAACCGGAGTTATTCCCCAGTAGAGTAACGGACAACTGAAGCTCCTAAAACTTTATTTCTCCCAAGACAGAGACCAGCATTCCCCAGCATAGTCCTCCTCAACAACAGGTATACGGGTTCTCGTAAAGGAATCTCTTATGTGATCGACACCTCTTCAGATGGCATCTTTAAGCCCATCTCTGACAATTATCTAGAAACTTCCGAATGGAATCTTTAAGCCCATTCCCGATATCACAAACCAGGTATCACTTCATGCGAGCGCAAATTTCTAGGAACTCTAGTGTTAAATCATCTTCCACCTTCAGATCACGAAAGGCAGACGAGCCAATCTACATCCTCGGGTTTAAGAAGATTGAACAGGGGCAGCTGTTGTACCCTAAAATTTTCCCTCCCATATTTCTCAACACATGGCAAGTGAGGTCCTCAAATTGCTCAAGGAAGTTCAAGAGTTGACCAGACAAACTCTCTCTTAAGGAATCATACCCCAAATTAGGGTTTCCCCTTTCATCAAGATGTGTGAACCATAAAAGACTCAAATGCTCACAATTGTCCTAATATGTTCCCAAAATCATCCATGTCAAGTTTCAAGCCTTGCAGAAGAAGTTTGGTCAGTCAATTGCTCAAATGCCTGAAAATCAACTATGTTAGGTCAAAAGTCAATTGTGGCCCACATAGAGTCAAACTTCAAGATTTTTGGTCAACATCCTCATTTTTAAGTATTATCCATCATGTTATCAAGGGTTGATCATGATTCCTCAAGGATTGCTCACAATTCATCAAAACCCAAAAGTTGCTAAATTAGGGTTTTGTAGGAAAAGTCAACTCAACTTTGACCAAGCATGACTTTCTCATACTTTATCAGAAATGACCCATCCAAATCTCATTTTGAAGAGGATTCAATTCCCTACAATTCATCTTCAGCACCCAAGTTCAGAATGTGCACTCACAAAAAGATATGAATTTTGACATTATAGGTCCTTTTAAAAAGTCAACAAAAACACCTTTTGGGTCAAAGCTTCATACATGAACATGGAAGACTCAATTGAGATGAGACCAAAAGGGATGATTATAGAACATCCTAAGCTTTCTAAAAAGTCCAAGAACACCTCTCTAGGGTCAAAATTGAGAGAGTTATGCATTAGCCAAGTTGACCATTTTTGCAAAATTGCCAAAAGTCAAATGTGCTCAAATTTGCATTTTTTGCTAAATGGACCTAACTTTTTAAGCTTGCACCTCAATTATAATGCGGTACACGACTCAAATGTTCACTCACTCATTATGTGCATCATTTTTCAATTTATTTTGATTTTTTATTAATTAAAAAGTGCATTAAATAAAAAAAATAATGAAAATTATCAAAGATATGATTTGATTTGTTTTTTTTTTACAGATTAGCAATCAAGATATGCTGAGATTACATGATCAGATCGAATCAAGGGCAATTGGTACAAAAAGAGCATGATTGGCATGAAAATAGAAAGATATCATATGGCTTAAAAATTAAATATTCCATTCATGATTTCTCAAGATTGGATCCAAAATTGTTAACCTAATTGGATTTAATACATATACTGAAGTTTGTGGAACCCTAAAGACAAGAATTTTCGTGCACAACCTACCTCCAAGAACCATAACAAAACTTGAAAAATTCCAAGAAAAGTGTGAGACGGATCACCTTCCACAGGCCAATTCAAGGTGTGTTGAGGTTCCCAATCGCTTGCTAGACATCCCAGGAAACTATTCCAATCACTCCCAGGTCTTGAAATGCCCAGAATCGCACCCTACAAGCACCACGGTTTTCCTAAAAACTTGATTATGATTTCATTGATTTGCTCATCATAAGCATGTTTCAATTATATATTCTTGTTTATCATCATGTGTGAAAGCTAACCATGCCATTTAATTGCATTTTTAATGCTTGTACGTGATAATGCAATGGTTAGGGTTTTGTGTTCTTGTTTAGGGTTTTTTTGTACAGGAAAAATTAGGCCTTGATTCTGGTACCATGATGCTCGTGAGGATGAGACGAGTTGATTGGTACCAGTACTTGTCATTTATCTTGATCATATGCAATTTTGGAGACGAACAGGGTTATACCTACAGTAAACGTCTGTAGGTAAAAGTCTTGTTTGCTAAAACAACGGTTCAAGGAAGGAGATGATGGCGTGGCAGCGTGTGACTTATCCATTTGAATTCTGCGCATTTTGAAATCAGATCTTTTGCTTTTCACATATTATATTGTGTTATTGTTATAATCACAACTAAACATCACAGCTCAGCTGGCAGTGTGGTATTGGAAGCAAGCATAAGGACCTGGGTTCGATCCCCAAGTCCCAGCATTCATTTATTTTATTTTCATATAAGTGATTCAGCGCATCTTTCATCATGAGACTCACCATGCTCCATCCACATCCAAGCATCAGATTCATCAGCAAGCCAGATCCAACGTGCCAGCAAGGAAGGACCATGATATGCACTCAAGTCAACACCCCACCAAATCAAGCATGGTCAAACAGGCTGGGATTATTTGGGCCAAGAAAATCATATTTGCACCCCCTGCATTTGCTAACACACAGGCCCATTCTCATTCTTTTTTATATTTTTTTTTATTTCCTTATTTAATTATTTTTCTTAATTTATTTTTCTCATAAAAATTAATCATTTTTTTATTTAATCAAAAAAATCAACAAATCCCTAAATACCAAAAAAAAGCATTTTTAAATAAATTATTTAATTTAATTAGGAATCTAGGTTAATTTAATTTCTTTTCTTACAATTAAAATCAATTAGAACAAACTAGGTTTAAATTCTTGATTTAATTATTTTTCTTTTTAAACAATAAAAATACAAAAAATAGGTTGTTTAGAATTAATTAATTAATTTTCAAAAATTAATATTAATTAGCACTTAGGATTTTCTTTTTAATTCAATTATTTCAGTACTTTCTTAAATAACAAAGATGACAAAAAAACATTTTTTTCAATCAATCGCAAGTAGGATTAGTCAAAGGGTCAAAACCCTAATCGCTTCGCATTTAATTCGCCGCGCGCTTGTTATTTATTTTGTCAATATTTTGTAACTGCTCACTCGTTTGTAATAGTTAATTTAGGGCTTTTACTTATCACTTTTCCCAGATTTTTTGGCTATGTAATTAATCCCCCTCCCCGAAGCCTTGTAATAGCGTAGGTTTATTTTCTCGCATTTTTAATTCCTGCAAATATTTAACTATCTAGATGTATGCTAGTAGGATTGTATGGCAAGAATGCATGACAAAATTAAAATGGTTAGAAAACCAAAATGTGCAAAGATAAATAACTGAAACAAATCACTCGCCCATATCACTCTTAGGGTATACTCTCACTTTGGTTGCCTTCGGTAAACGATCATTAAGCATAGGTTGTCTTAGTGGTTGCCCTCCTGTCTAAAAAGATCAAAAGACCCATTCAAATGTTGCCTCGAAAATGTTGCCTCAGAAATGTTACCTCGAATAAGATCTTAAGACTCTAGGTTTACTACTAAGGCGTCCTAATACTGCTTTAGTGATCGTACATCCCTTTCGAATTGACCCTTACAAACTCCAACGACGGTGCTACCTATTTATCAATAGTAGGATAGCGTTGTCTAAAGGAAACAAGAATATAAACGATCTTTTTTCAAGTAGGTAGATGCTAGTAGGTACTTGCTCAAATCAAAACTTTTCACACTTACATTTTTCAAATAAATTTTCAAAACAACTTCGTCACATCTTTGAGGACTGATACAAGGGTTATCACGAAGTAAAACTTTTCAAAAACAAAGCACACACACAAGCAATTTAAAAATGAGTAAGTACCTAAGAGCCCATGGAAAACCATGGATATAAAGGGTGTTAACACCTTCCCTTTCTATAATCTACCCCTCGTACTCACAAACATCTCGAAAAAGGTTTTTTATGTTCTTTTTCCTTTTCCTTGTTGGATAAAATAAAAGTCGGTGGCGACTCTTGCTTACCACGACATTTTGCAAACACAAAATGCAAAATGCAAACCAGTATTAACAGTCGGTTCTGCCACCGTATCACACCCTGTCTAGATGTGAAGGGACAGACGTATGGTCATCGTATAGTCATCGAAGGCAACATGTAAGGATACTTTAACAATTTGTATCAGAGGGGCTAGATCATTTTCATAGGCAACTTCGAAGGGTCATCGAGGGACTATGATCTTTTATTCGAGAGGGTCTTTTGCTAAAGTATCCCTACTTTTGAGGGACATGACCATGTATTCGTAAGGCAGCAAGGGAGGATACCCTAGAGGTGCAAGTGTGAAGAGTGTATTGATTTTTGTTATTTAGTCTTAAGAATTAGGGTTCTCTAGATTGTTTTAAATCTTTCCATACAAACCCTAGTTACTAGCAATTGAAAATATAATATGCGGAATGAAAAGTGCAGAAAATTAAACTTAAGTTATTACATCCTGTGAGAAGTTACATCATAGGAAAAAAATGCGGAAAGTAAATCTACGCTATTACAATAGAGAGTGTGTCCTATACACTTGATTTATGAAGATAAATAAAAGAAATAGGAAAATGCTTTGAGAAAAGTTTGAAAGACCTAAAATTCTAAGTATTGGTATTTTGGTATTTTATGGAAAAACAATTTAAAGGATAATAATTAATAAATACCTAAATTCTAATTGATTTTAATATTTAAGAAAAGGTTGATTAATTAAAAAAAATCAAGAAAGTTAAATGTTAGTTAAAAGCCCTAAACATAATTTATTAGTATTAGAAAAAATTAGGTTTGTTTAATCATTGATTAAATAAACAATTAGGGTTAGAAAAGAAAAAGAAAAGAAATTAGATTAAAAGAAAATATGAAAAAGGATTTGCATGGGGTGGGTGTTGAACCCACGCCCTCCTAGCTTCACACTAAATTGCTTGCCACTAAGCCAAGTGCTTATTGATGTCTGGAAACAGAAATTGAACAATACATAGGAAACATGCACGTTAGTTTGAAAATAAAAAAAAAAGATTACAAAACGCATGGATCAAACCCACGCCCTTCATGTTACGCGCCTTTGCCTTAACCAACTATGCTACACTTCCATTTGGTTATACAAAAACAAATCAATAAATATAAGATGAACAAGTGGACCGGAGAGGCGTCGGAGCCCTAGCTCCAGTCGTCTTCTCCGGTGAGATCGTTTTGTAACTTGCAAAAATAGCACGCATTAGGAATAAAAAAGAACCCTATCCCCCTAAATCTATCCTTGTAAATCCAATGGTGGAATTATTTTTGGCTAGGAAACATGCACTCTAGCGTCATGGGCCTCATGCAAGGGATCAAACCTGCACTATTTTGTCTCAGGAACATGTTAAAGTTGTTAGTTTACATCAAAGAATCATAAAAATAAAAACATGAATTTCACAAAATATGTAAATCGACGATGCATCAAATACATGTTTCAGGCATCTTCGATCATCAAGAATGATCAAAACTTACCTTATGATACCTCAGGAATTGATTTGAATTGTTGACTGTCCTTGAGGATGGATGAATCTTTGTTTTCGATTTAAAACTTTTTCTTGCTAACTTCAAACTCCAACCCTTGTTTCTTGAGAAATTTTTCCGTGTATCCTTTGGTCTGAGTATGAAGGGTATATATAGATGAAGAGATTAGGTCAAAAACATGGGCTTGGACTTTATGCAAAACATGTCTTTGATTTGTTTTGGAAATAGGTTGGAAAGTGAAAAAACCATGGAGATTTGGTTGGAAATAAGTATACACGGTTTCTATCGTGATCTTGGGCCTCCAAAACAATCAAATCACAAGCCTTTTATGCCTTGCATATTTATCTAATATTTATTTGATTTAATTTTGAATTTAAATGAATAAAATTCAAAATAAATAAAATTAAAAAATTAAAATAATGCATGAAGGGACTTATAGATCCTCTAACGTTTCATGAATATATTTAGACCTTAAAAGATAGGTCCATTAGCCCAATACTCAAGTTTGCTTCAAATTGAATTTGATGCATTTTCTCAAAATTGTCCAACTTACACGAATCATATCTCACTCAAATTTCATCATATGATGGTGATCTTGGACTTTTTGGAAACCTCAAGATGTCTCCTAAAACTTTTATGTTGGTCATTTTTCTATTTGAATATTTTAACTTGATGTAAATTTCTTTGACAAAAAGTGTCTTTTTGTTGACTTTTAAAATGACTTGTAATGTTTTGGCCCATATCTCTTAAATGAAGTATTTTTGGCCTTGAACTTACAGAGAAAAAGTTGTATAGAATTGAATTTCCATCAAAATGGGGTTTGGTAGAGAATTTTTTGATGAAGTGTGGGAAAGTTATGTTTGGTCAAAGTTTGGTTGACTTCTCCTAAAGAAAACTCTAATTTAGCAACTTTTGACTTTTGATGAATCTTGGGGTTTCTTGATGAATCATGATCAACTCTTGATCAAATGATTAATGTGAGTTTAAAATATTTACGTTGACCAAAAAATCTTGAAGTTTGACTATTAATTGGTAAAAGTTGACTTTTTGTCCAATATAGTTGATTTTCAATCATCTGGCTATTAACTGGGCAACCTTGTGCTGCAAGGCTTGAAATTTGGCATGAGGATGCTTTGATGAATATGAGAAACCATGAAATCCACTTGAGGCATTAGAAGTCCAATTTTCCTTGATAAAACCAAAACCCCAGTTGTAGGCCACTGCTTAGGAGGAGGATTCATCTGATCAATTCTTGAATAGTCTTGAGTACTTGAGAACCTTAGGAGCATGAGCAGATATCTTGAACCAATTTGTTTTGAAAAATGGGAGGAATATTTTGGGGTACAACAGCCCTCTAACATCTCCATATTGATTTATTATACTGATCATGTTGGTTCACATGATTGGAATGAAGATGTATATATTTTATTACACTTTTCATGTAAATGATTTACGCACAAATATCTTAACGACTCACAATGACTTTAATATACTTTTTAATAGGGACGTATGCCCTTAAAGTATATGAACCACGCATAGAAAATATTTGAGCTACAACATCCCAATGCGGATTGGTTCAGGCGGGCCGCTCTAGGCTACAGACTTACCGGACTTTGTTGTTGTGGTTACGGTACTATTAGACATGGCATGCAAGGGGCATTTGTCGAGAGATGGCACAAGGAGACATCATTTTTCCATTTTCCTGTTGAGGAGATGACGGTCACACTTGACGATGGTGCATGCCTGTTACACCTTCATATCAGATGGAGGTTACTTAACCACTCCCTGATTACTCGTGGTGAAGCAATTGAATGGATGGTCGAGTATTTTGAAGCTCAACCGGAAAAGGAATTTGAACTGTGTGACTTAACTAATGGGGCTCATGCCAAGTTCTCATTCCTGGATGACCTATATGGTGAGCACCTGGATGCGGCCACAACTTCCGAGAGTGATTAATGAGTTCTTTGTTTAGTACCATTGTGAGTCTGCTTTGCGGTGTTACTTTTTGTTCTTGGTGGGCACGTTCATTTTTATGTATAAAAGTGTAACATATGTGGATGTGGCATATCTCCAATACTTCATGGATTTGGATAGAGTTGGAGAGTGTAACTAGGGGGCTGACTGTTTGGTATACCTATACCAAAAGCTGAATGAGCTTATAAATGAAGGACGAGGTAGCTGACAGGCTGTTGCAGACTACTCACTGTACCTTTCATTCTAACTATTACATTTCATTTGCTATTAATAATTTTTTTCTTACATAGCTCTTATTCGTTTTTCAGGGATGGATCATTTCTCACTTCCATCGCATTCATGGTTTTGATTATGATACGGATTATACTAAGGACATGCCGAGGGCTGCCAGGTATAGCCCCCATAGAGGGAATCATTTTGTGTCGCCGTTCTAGGTGTGTCTTGATCGAAATGTTCATGATGACATCATTAGGACTCCTTTTAAGGATCACAAGGAGATTGTCTCATTCGAATTCGTCTCATTATACTCGGTCAGGCTTGATTGTGGGATTAATACTATGGTTAAATATCTTCTAAAACGATGCATCCGGCAGTTGGCTAAATGCAAATCATACTTGGATCTCCCTTTTAGGCTGCTCCTGACACTATTGTTCGTCGGAAGCTCGATGGTATCTTCCAGGATTGTGATAATCATATGGTGCTAAAGGAGGGTCGAATGATTTACGCATCCTGTGATACGGTGGCAGAGCCGACTGTTATACTAGTTTTGCGTTTGTGTTTGCAAATTTTGCGGTAAGCAAGAGTCACCATCGACTTTTCTTTTATCCAAATTAAGGAAAGGGTGAAAAGAACAGAAAAAGACATTTTTTCGAGATTATTCTGAGTAAGGAGGTAGATTATGGAAAGGGAAGGTGTTAGCACCCTTTCCATCTGTAGTTATCTACGGGCTCTTAGAGGTTTGCTCATTTTGAAATAACTTTGTGCTTTATGTGTTATAAAAAAATGTTTTGAAATTCCTTAGTGCGGCGATTTTCTTTACGCTTAACTCTTGTATCAGTCCTCAAGAGTGTTAACAAAGCAAATGTTTTGAAAATTACTTTTGAAAAGTAGTATTTGTGTAAGTGCAAAATGTTTTTTTGAGCAAACTTCTAACAACTATCTACTTTTCTACTCAAAAAGGGTAGTTATTTTCCTCCTATCCTTTAGATAGTGCTATCCTACTACTAGAGAGTATATAGCCCTATCGTTGGATGTATGAGGGACATGAAAGGGACGTTACAGTCATGAAAGAAACTTGTGGAGACGCTTTAGCAATTTTGTTTAGGGACTAGATCGTTTATCAAAAGGCAACCATAGGGTCATCGAGGGGCTATGATCTTTTGATTTATGGGTCTTTGCTAAAGCGTTCCTGCCTCATGACTGTTTTATTTCTAAAGGCTACCAAAGTGGGGTACCCTAGAGGTGTATATGTACAAGTGTGATATCTTCAATTATTTTGTCTTTTTGTTTAGTTTGATAACGTTTGATTTCAGTCTTTTCATACACGCCTAGTTACTAGCAGTTAATATATATTGCAAAATATAAAATGCAGAAGGTAAAAATCTAGACTATTACATGGCTTTGGGGGGGGGGGTATTTACAATATACAAAACTGGAGGGAAAGATAAAATAAGGAAAGCGATAAAGAAGTCTTACTTAGTCTATTACATACCAATATACAATTACATTATTATAAAAAATGCGAGAACGAAATAATGCGCGTGAAACGAATATTATGTCTAAAATAAACCTAGGGAATTGTAAGTAAAAATATTTTTGATTGTTTTTGTTTATTTAAGAAAATAATTAAAATTAAAATAAAGATAATAGTCTAAGTTATTTTTGGTTTTTGTATTATGAAAAGAGAATAGTTAAAGTTAAGTTAAAACCTAAATTCTAATTTATTTTAAATTAAGAAAATAGTTAACATTATTTATTATTTTACTTACAAAATTAGTTTAATAAACAAAACCTAAAACTAATATTTTTGTGATTTTTGATTATTTGTGTAATTAACTAAATAAAGAAAAAACAAAATAAAAAAAAAGTTTAAACAATACAAAAAAAGATAAATGGGCCTAAGTATGTAAAAGAAACAAGAGAGTGTTGATTTGAATTTGCGCTAGGCCCAGATTGTGAAGCCCAGACTTATGTTTGATCTAGTGAGATGAATCCTTGAGGGCATATGTTGGACCTGTGCATTAAGGCCCTTTGATATAGATCGCCCATGATTTATTGGTTGCAAACTGAAGGCACATAATAGGCTCCTGGCCATTGAAGCATGGGATTTGCATGAATATATTAGAAAAAATACAAAACGCTGGACTTGGGACTTGAACCCAGGTCTTCTCCTTATACACACACCTTGACTGCCATCTGAGTTTCCATTTCATTTGTTTATATATATGAAACAATAATATAATATAAGAAAAATAGCCAGATTGTCAAATTTCAAATGCGCGCCAGCAAGGGGAACGAAGCCCAATGACCAAGGATGCCCCTAACAATGGCATTTTATGTTTTACGCATTAAAGCTTGCATACAATATATCAAACATGTTCTAATTAATCCCATGAACATGAATCAAGCACTGAAAGATATTTATTCATCGCAAAATCATAAATTCGAATTCAACAAAATATACCAATAATGAGTGATCCGGTTTAGTCCTTCCAGGCGTGGGACGGCTTGAACACTGACTAGGTCGAATTCCTGGAAGTCTCAGGAAGGTGTTTGAACCTTTGGTTTGGACAGATGATGGCTAGAATTTTGTTTTTGAATTTTGACAATCTTGCTTTTTCTTGTAAGTTTAGTCTGATTTCCTTTGGGGCTCTGTATATGTGTAAGCGTGTAAGCGTCCATTTGGCTTGCAAGCATGCTGCTTATATAGAGTAGAAAGGAGGGGACAAGAAGGCAATCGTTTTAAACAACCTTGATTAGGTGTTTGAAAGCCATGAATGAGAATTTGTAACATTGGCCAAAAACATGGAATCTTGTCCTTTTTGAAATTTGAATATATGTGGACATTTTGGCTCCTTCGAATGCCTCTAATTCCTGCCATTCGATTAGACTTCTTGTATAGCCTTCGAATGGGTCCTTAGAATGGACCATTTTTGTTCCCTTCGAATGGGCCTTTGGTTGCCTCCTCGAATGGACCATTTGTGTACCTTTCGACTGGCTCATGTTCTCATCACTAGGGCTTCTTTGTTTGAACCCCTATTCAGCTAGACCAAATGAAAACTCTTTCTTGGCCAATCGAAGCTTCTTTTGGCATGAATGTACTTGTGTACGTTGGCTTGCAACTGTAGTATGTTGGCTTTTGGGCCAGCAGGCCTCTTTGAACATTTTTCTTTCGTTTTTCACCAACTAGATCCATCCTACGACCAGACCCCATTTTTAGACAATAATATGTGTTTCCCATCAAAGTGTCCTTCGAATGGGCCTTTTGTGTATTCTTCGTTTTGAACCAAATGTGTGTGTTCTTTTGAAGGGGTCACATGCATGCTTTGTGCCTTCTTCTAATGACTCTCCCATGTGTTTCCTTTGACTGGACCTTTGGAATGCTCTTTCGAAGGGGACATATTATGCTATAGTGCAGAAACTGAGCTAAGGAGTCTTGGCCTTGTGCATTGAAGGCAAGCACGAAGGAAGTCCTTGCCTTATACTTCCAACACAAGCATGGAGGGACTTTTGGCCTAGTGAATCAAAGGCATGCTGATGAGTCTTTGCCTTGTGAAACCAAGGCAAGTTGATGGGTCTTTGCCTTGTGAAACCAAGGCAGGCATGAAGAGGCATATGTGCGCAGGTGACAAGCTGATGGGCCTTTTGCCCAGTGGGAACTTTGTGAATCGATGGTCAGCTTGACAAAGTTCTTGCTTTGTACGCTTAAGGCACGCACAGAGGGATAATTTACCTAGTCGAAGCAGGATTCAAGCTTGCTACAAAGACATCAAATGCCCAATCGAAGTAGGAATCCAGCTTGCATGCAAGTAGCCATTGCATTTGTGAATCAAGCCAGCATGTAAAGCCAAAGATGCAATCGAAGGAGGACCAACATGAGGCCCTTCCTTTTTGAACCGAAGGAAGCTGTTTCAAAGGAAACACATACCCAGTCGAAGCTTGTATACATCAAGCAAGCAACAGGCCAAGGCTTCAATCGAAGCTTACAAATTTGAGGCAAGTGTGGAGGAGGTTAGGCGCTCAATCGAATCCTTTCCAAATGCCAATCGAAAGACACCTTGTTCATGCCAATCAAAATACCTTGTTTATCTTCAAAAAAATTATTTTTTCCTTTAATCAAGTGCTTGTGATCACCCATATAAGAAGAAATCTTGGAAAACATGAGAGGGAAAATTTTGGGGTACAACAGCTGCCCCTGTTCAATCTTCTTAAACCTGAGGATTTAGATTGGCTTGTCTTCCTTTTGTGATCTGAAGGTGGAAGATGATTGAACACTAGAGTGCCCATAAATTTGTACTCACATGAAATAACACTGATGATTGATGATGTAGGGAATGGGCTTACATATTCCATTTGGAGGAGATGACAGAGAGTCATCAGAGATGGGCTTAAAGATGCCATCCAAAGTAGATGCTAATTTCACACATGGTCCTTTGGGGGTTCATGTTCCTGTTGTATGAGGAGGAGTCCGTTGGGGAATTTGGGTTTCCGTTTTTCTCCTGTTTGAGGAGAACTCTGGGAAATGGAGTCTGGGAACTTTAGTTGTCCAAGGCTCTATTGAAGAGCTATCTCTGGAGAGATGACAGTTTGCTGTATTCTGGTTGAAGTCCAGGTTTCCAGTGATTTGTTGGGGTAATGGAATTAAACGTTATCTAGAAATGTATTAAAAAAGCCTGTGTAGGGCTGCTTCAACATGAGTCTGTGTTAGACTGTATGAGAAGAAACCCGTGTAAGATTGCTTCGTATGGTCATGTAGATAGCTTTCTTGTCTGGTTTCAGGTGTTAATCTACAATCAATCATTCACAGATAGTTGTCCTGTCTGGTTTCAGGTATTAATCTGGAATTTGAAAATTGTCGGTTGTTGAGATAGTTGTCCTGGCTGGTTTCAGGTATTAATCTCTAACCCAAGAAATAAAGATAGTTTTCCCGTCTGGTTTCGGGTGTTAATCTTTAATCTTCTTATGTAGATAGTTTTCCTGGCTTGTTACAGGTATTAATCCATAGTCGGTCGTCCACAGATAGTTGTCCTGGCTTATTACAGGTATTAATCTGGAACTTGGGAAATAAAGATAGCTTTCCTAGCTTGTTGCAGGTATTAATCTTCAATCTCTTCACGTAGATAGTTCTCCTGGCTTATTACAGGTATTAACCCACAGTCGGTCGTCCACAGATAGTTCTCCTGGCTTGTTACAGGTATTAATCTAGAACTTGTTTTTCCAATCACATAGATAGTTTTCCCGTCTGGTTTCGAGCATTAATCTTTCACCTATTGAATTTGTTGGTAAACCCGTCTTGTTTCGCGAGTTCATACCACTTGGTCGTGCCGATAGTTTCCCCATCTGGTTTTGGGCATTAATCTTTGACCTACTGTAAAAGTTGATAGTATTTGTTTGTTTGCTAATTTAACTTGAAAAGGTAAAATCAGTTTCATGTGATGTCATGATGTATGAATTGCATGATGATCCCAAAATAAATAAGATTATGATATATGTATTTGTATACACATTCCATGATGTATGAACATGTAATGCTGTTGTGCAGTATCTTTGTCTGGGAAAATAAATCCCTGAATGCTGCTGAAGAGTGCCAGGGAGCTTAATCCTAGACTGTTGTTGGTGAGTTAAGAAAGTGATTCTTCAATTTCTGCTGGGGATAGTGAATGGATATAGTTTTGTTGGGGATTCTCTTTCTCTGCTGAGGATCTTCGACTTTTGTTTGAGAATGATTTTGCCGAGAGGAAGAGTTCTGTTGGAATGTTTCACCAATTTGGAGAAATAAACTCTGTTGCGACATGAACTTTCGTAGCTAGAGAAATAAACTCTATTAGGGATAAGTCTTTATAAACTACTTGAGTTTTATAAAACTTTGTTGTGGAAGGTGAACTCCGTAAACTGCTTGGGGACTTTATTGAAATCCTGTTGAGGAATCCTGAGAAGCTTGGCGACTTCACTAGGGATTTTGGAGCAGTAATTGGAGATTTCTGCTTCTACCGAGGATGCGATAACAACTGACATCAATAGGTTACCTGCTGAGAATATGGCAGTGACCTTGTAGTAGAATTCCCTTGCCTTTGTACCTGTTGGAGAAGGTATCTGTCGGGGAAGACATTTGTGGGGATCTTGTGGGTGGCCCTTAGATATTGTCCCATTTCTTAAAGTCATTAGCAATTGCCTTTCTATTTTTAGGTGTATATTTGTAAGTAGTAATCATATTCAAATGCATATGTTCAAGAATAATCATTAGACGTTTTCGCACACAAAACAGGAAAATAAAAACAGAAGTTTTGCACTTTCAAAGGAATAGTTTTGTATTAACTTGAAATAAGCCTTTTTGTACAAGGAGACAGACATCCTAGTAAGAGAATATCGTCGTAGGAATGAAAATAATACAAAAGAGTATACAAATTGTGACCGGTGGAAATAGAAATGACTGTTTTTGTAAGCTGGTTTCGCGAAATGTCGCGGTAAGCAAGAGTCTCCACCGTCTTTTATGTTCTCCAACATGGAAAGGACAAAAGCACAGCAAAATTCCTTATTCGAGAATGTTTCTCGGTTTGGGAGGTAGATTTATAGAAAGGGAAGGTGTTAGCACCCTTTCTATCCGTGGTTATCCACGGGCTCTTAGGTACTTGCTCTTATGTTTTCAAAATGCTTGCTTTTCAAATGTGAGTGGGTTTGAAAAAGTTTCTTGAAATATTTCTGAATGACTCTTGTATCTGTCCTCAAGAGTGTTTGAAAAATTTGTTTTGAAAACTTTTAGAAAGTGTGAGGTGTGAAAACATATTTTTGTTTTATTTTGAAAAGAGCAAGTACTTAAGAGAATCTACCTACCTTAAGGAATTAGGCTGTGTAAGAGTCCTTTAGATAGTGCTATCCCACCATTGAGAGGTAGGTAGCACCATCGTTGGAGGTGTTCGGGTCAATTCGATTATCGGGACATGTGTGGTCACCTAAGCAATAGTAGGACACCTTAGAAGTAACCCTAATGTCCTAGATCCTTTTATCTGAGGCAACCGTTTCGAGGCAACTGGATCTTTAGACAAAGAGTGACCTCTAAGACGTCCTATACTTGATGACCACGTTTCGAGGCAACGAGTGAAGCGTACCCTAAGAGTGGCATGTGCATTGTGTGTTGTTTTTCAGTTAATGTTTGTCTTTGCATGTTATTTGTGAGCTACGGATTAATTTTAATTTACATACATTCTTTCATGCATTTAACGGTTAGGGGGGCAGAAAATTAAAGTGCGGGAATGTAAAGCTACGCTATTACAAGGCGCGGGTCTATACATCGCCAAAAAAACAAAGACCCGTTTTGATAAAGTGCGGAAAGTAAAGAAAGCGGTAAACCTAATTACTATTACATTCTTGGAAGCAGTTACATAATAATCAAAATATAAAAATAACGCGCGAATAGAAATTAAATTGGAACGTCATGAGGGTTTTGACCCTTTTTTGAATAAGAATTGAATTTTGTCTTTTTTTTGTAATTAATGAAACTAAAATTAATAACTAATTAATTAATTCATTAAGAAAATATTTTTTGTGTTTTTATGTTTTTAATGAAAATAAAACAAAAGGGATTAAGATTAAAAGAAGAAAAAAAAACTAGTTCTAAATTTATTTTAGTTGTTAAGAAAAAGATTAAAGTTGCCTATTTAAACTAATTAATTAATTATAGTTTATTTACAAGATAAGTTAATAAATAATAAAATGTTTTCTTTTTTTGATTTTTTTATGAAAAATATTAATTATGTTAGGTTAATTAACAATAATGATAGTAATTAAAGAAATTAGTTAAAAGAAAATAAAAAAGGAAAAGAAAACAAAAGAAAATAAAATAGAACCATAGGGGTGTTGGGCCAAAATTGAGGGTTTGTTTAGCATTGCTGTGGCCCATTTGCACAAAGTCACGTTGAATCTTGGAATCACGTACGTATGGTTGACTGAAAAGCATGGTGCTCATCATTTCCTGGCCACTGGATTGTTGTTTGTAGACACTTGGCATACTGAAGCGTCAGGGTACATGGTGTACCACTTTTAGAAACCTGCACAGGAATACATTGAGAAAAAATGAAAACAAGGAAATTGGGGGACCTGGGAATACTTACAGTGCTTGATAATGGACCTTAGGACGTGGCAAGGGTTGCTTTAGCTTCAGGGTATGGCAAAGAAGAGAGTCACGTTCTCCTCTTGGCCTGAAAATGCTTGCAAAAACTCCTTTTGATCTCACACTTTTTTGACAAATTTTGAACTTTGCTCTGGCCGTTTGTGCACTTTTATAGGTTGTGAATGAGGCTTGCAAGGCTTGTATATGTAGTAATGAGGGAGAATAAGTCACATTTAGGAGCCTTTAACCATTGCAATTAAACTTTGGATTTCTCAATAACCACCATTAAAGCAACTTGCCAATTTTGTTCAAATTTGAATTTTTATGCTTAAGATGGACTTGGCACGGTTTTGGTATGTGTATTATGCTTCATCAAGGTCATTCAAACCACAAGATATCAATTAATTAATTTTTTTGATTTTTATTTGAATTTTAAGGATTTAAAATGAATTAAATCAATAAAATTAAATAAAAATAGAAAAATTAATGTTTAATCTTGAAATTAATCATGGGACACGTGGGTGGCATGACAAGGCTGAACCAAGTGGAAAAAAGTGGGGCCTTTTGTCAAAAAATGAAGTTTCAAGGATAGTTGACTTTTGCCATTTCACAAAAATTTCCCAACTTCTCCAATGCATATCTTGCTCAATTTTGATCTTATGAACATGTTCTTGGACATTTTGGAAAGGTCTTGAAGTCCTCTAACCAATGCCTTTGGTCCCATGTCATTTTGATTTACCAATCTCAAGTTATGGTCTTTGACTTAAAGTGCCTTTTTGTTGACTTTTGAAAATGACCTATAATGTTGAAATTGATAACTTTTTGTGAGAGCATTTCTTGGACTTGGAATGTGAAGATGAGTTGTAGGAAATGTCCTCCCCTTAAAAATGAGCATTGGATGGGATTTTTCTGATGAACCATGAAAAAGTTATGCCTTGGTCAAGTTACAGTTGACTTTTCAACTGTCCAAAAATAGAAACTTTTGCATCTTGATGATTTTTGAGCCATTCTTGTAGAATCATGATCAAGACTTGATAAAATGATGATTGTGGCTTCAAAATAAGATGTTGACCAAATTTTTTGACTTTTGACTGCCAAATGACCATTTTGCCCCTACAGTTGATTGTGAGGCAATTAGGGTTTTTGACTGTGCAACTTGATGTTGTGAGCCTTGAAACTTGGCATGTAGATGCTTGACAATGTATATGAGCATATGGGACTTGATTGAGCCCTTGAAAACCTCAACTTCCTTGCAAGAACCAAAACCCTAATTTGACTGGCTTAGGAGGATGCTTGACTGTGTAACCCTTGAGTGGACTTAAGCAATTTGGGGTGATGCTTGTCAAAACTTTGAAGAATATGGGAGGGCAAATTTTGGGGTACAACACAAATAAAGACAGCTATGTGAGATAATCCCATTGGATTCCCATTCTGCTATTGCCTTTATGTTTTTGAGCGTCTCATCCCTTTTGTTACTTGCCCAAAGTTGATTGGATTGATTAGTACCGCTTGAGCTTAATAGTTGATACTGAAGATTGGTTGTAAGGTGATCCAACAGGACATAGTTATACGCTTTAAATTCCTAACTTTTTCCTAGACCTACCTTTCGGGTTTTCAGTCCACCGGGATACCCTTTTTTTCCCAAGCCGCCTTTTCAGGTTTTCGACTTACCGGGTGTACAGATTTTTTTTATTTATATCCCTAACTTTTTCCCGAACCCTTTTGGTTCGCCAGGATGCCCTAATTTTTTCCTAGGACAGTCAACCTAGTGGGTCTTTGTTTATGCGTAGTATCTTTTAACTATGTTTGCGTTTACAGGGTGCAGAAGGTCATCACTGTCCATAGTGGTTAAGATCATGGCTCCACCAGAGAATATGTCCTTGATCACAAATGGTCCTTCATATGTGGGAGTCCATTAGAAGTCGTAGGTCTGATTTCTCCAATCATGTCGATGCCCCACATTATGAATGGCCAATGAGCATTCAAGACGTTCAGAGGGACCGAAGGTACATGTACCTTGTCATCATAGATTTGGCATTTATGACAAGTCCGTGAACGCTGATAACAGTCTGCCTCTATGGTGGACCAGTAGTATCCTACCCGTAGGATCTTTTTAGCCATTGAATGTCCACTGGAATGAGTGCCAAAGGTAGCTTCGTGTAATTCATCCATAATCCTTTCTGCCTCACTCTTATCTACACCCCGAAGCAAGGTATAGTCGTGGTTGCGCTTGTAGAGGATCCCGTTACTGAGGAAGAACTTGGTAGAGAATCTTCTTAAGAACTTCTTGTCATTGACTGAAGCTCCCTCAGGATACTCTTAGGCTTCGAGATATCTTTTGACTTCATGGTACCAAGGCTTTTCCACTACATCTTCAGTACCAATCTCGTGAAAGTATGTTGGTTCGTCCATCCTCTCAATGGTGATCTGAGGAGCCTCATTATCCCACCTGACCTTGAACATGGATGACATCGTAGCTAGCGCGTCCGCTAGTTGATTTTCTTCTTGTGGAAAATGCTCAAAAGTAATTTCTTCAAAGTATGGGATTAGTGTCAACACATGTTCTTTGTACGGGATGAGATTAGGATTCTTCGTTTCTCATTCTCCTTTGATCTAGCTGATTACCAAAGCCGATTTTCTAAACACATTTAAGAACTTGATCCTTAAATCGATTGCAGCTTTGAGACCCATGATACATGCTTCATACTCAGCCATATTGTTGGTACAGTTGAAACACAGTCTGGCAGTGAAAGGAGTATGACAGGCTTCAGGAGATATGATCACAACGATGATGCCATTGCGAAGAGCGATGGAAGGTCCATCAAAAACCATAGTCCACCGGGATCCTTTTTCATATCCTTCATCCGGTCTAGGTTCTTCACAATCAGTTACTAACATGATGTTCTCGTCCGGGAACTCAAAATTCATGGATTGGTAATCATCCACAGCTTGATGAGCCAAATGATCAGCTAATACACTTCCATTAATTGCTTTTTGGGTTGTATATTGAATGTCGTATTCGGTCAGGATCATTTTCCATCTTGATATTCTTCCGGAGAGAGCGGGCTTCTCAAAGATGTATTTGATAGGATCCATTTTGGATATCAACAAAGTAGTGTGTGTCAACATATACTGTCTTAGTCGGCGAGCAGCCCATGCCAAAGCGCAGCGAGTTTTCTCGAGCAATGAGTATCTTATTTCACAGTCGGTAAACTTTTTTCTAAGGTAGTATATTGCATGCTCTTTTCGACCATACTCGTCATGCTGCCCCAGCACACACCCCATTGAATTATCTAATACTGTTAAGTACATTATCAAAGGTCTTCCTTCAATCGGAGGCATCAGAATTGGAGGCTTTTGGAGATATTCCTTGATTTTGTCAAAGGTATACTGGCAGTCGTCATTTCACTTCACTGCTTGGTTCAATAATTTAAAGATTGGCTCACAAGTAGCGGTCAGATGTGAAATGAACTTGGCAATGTAGCTTAGGTGTCCCAGGAATCCTTTAACTTCCTTCTCAGTGTGAGGAGACGGCATTTCTTGTATAGCTTTGACTTTTGCAGGATCCACTTCAATGCCTTTGTTGCTGACAATGAAACCCAAGAGCTTACCAGATCTTACTCCAAAGGTGCATTTATTCGGATTCAGCCTCAGTTTGTATTTCTTTAGCCTGTCAAATAGTTTTTGCAGGTGATCAAGGTGCTCCTCTTCAGTCTGAGACTCGGCTATCATGTCATCAACGTAGACCTCTATCTCGTGATGGATCATATCATGAAACAAAGCTACCATGGACCGTTGATAGGTTTCCCCAGCATTCTTCAACCCAAATGGCATAACTTTGTAGCAGAAAGTGCCTCACTGTGTGAAGAAGGTCGTCTTCTCCATGTCCTCGGGTGCCATTTTAATCTGATTATATTTGAAGAAACCATTCATGAAGGAGAATACTTTATGTTGTGTCGTGTTGTCAACCAGAACATCAATATGGGGAAGCGGAAATTCATCCTTGGGGCTTACCCTTTTTAGGTCTCTGTAATCCACACACATATGTACCTTACCATCCTTCTTAGGTACTGGAACAACATTGGCGACCAATTATGGATAAGACGTGACAGCTAAGAAACCGGCATTGAACTGTTTCATGACTTCAGCCTTGATATTTTCTAACATATCCGGCCGCATACTACGAACCTTCTGTTTCACTGGAGGGAAGTCCTCTTTTACAGGTAGGCGATGAACCACAATATCGGTGTCAAGTCCCGGCATGTCTTTGTATGACCAGGCAAAAACCTCAACATAGTCATGTAGCATCTGTATTAACCGTTGTTTGACACTGGGCTCCAAGTTAGTGTAAGTCTTAGAGTGCCTAAGAAGGGGGGTGAATTAGGTATATAAAAATTTATTCGGTTTTATGAGAATACTTGTAGTAATTTGTGGTTAAGTGTTTGAAGGTTTTTGACTATATCTTATCTTTTCTTGATTATGGTGATGAAAACGATAAAAGCGGAAAAGTAAAGAACACGGCGATATATCCTGGTTCCCCTCACAATCCGAGAGTACTCCAGTCCCCTTTCCAACACGAAAGAGATTTCACTATAGTTTAGAATGATTGTACAGCCTATGCTTACTATCTAACCTATAGGGTGACCAAAGGTTCTTAACTCCTTTAAGGTCAAACAAACACTAATGTGAATGAAGAACAATCCTCTTCAAATCACAACACTTACTTCCAACAACCTGGATAGTAAGGGAATACTTTCTTTTTGTAATACAATGATTTATTTGAAAGAGATGGAGAGCACTATCAATCTTTGATTGATCTTATTCTTCAAGAAAGAAACAATTCCCAAGCAATGATTATAAATGTTCACAATGAATGTATGAAACTTGTAATGATTTCTTAATGAAAATGTATATGGCAAGTTTCACAAAATTTATGATTTGTAAGAACACTTGAAAGTTTGTAAGAATATGCAAATTTGAATGATGAAAATTGTTAATTGAAGAAGGTTATTTGAATTTGAAAATCTGCACAATTTATAATGTCACAAATACCTCTTCATTCATGCCATTTGATATGAAAAGATGCAATGCAATCATGAAAGAATACCATTTGAATTATGTTCAAAAAACAAAAGAAAATTTGTACTGGTTCGCTGGGAACCGGTTCCGACCCAGGCAGAACCCGATTCCTAGTGAATGTTATAACCCAGAATTCAAAAAATAACATGCAGGAACCGGTTCCCCTATAGGTACAACCCGGTTCCTGGTACAAATTCCAGGGAAGTGTTTTTTGAACAAGTTTGGAACTCGGTTCCCTGTTAGGTAGGAACCGATTCCTGAAAGTTTATTTTCAAAAAAATCCTTTTGAAAAAGATTTCAAACATAGTTTTTCTTATTGTTAAAAATGTGGGATATGTATATGATTATGAATGCATATTTGTGAACATCTATATTCAAGTTTAAGAATTATTTATACCTTTTGACACTTGTTGTTTCTTTAATAATTCGTCTTCTAATCTTCAAGACTTGTAACAAGGTTTTATATGATATTGATAAACTTTTTGCACATCCTTTGAATATTGATATCCATGTTGTCTTCATCAAAACCAATGCTTTAAACATGACTTAAGAAGCTTGCAATTACATTCTCCCCCTTTTTGATGATGACAACCAAGTCTTGAAAACAATTCTTGAAATGTTTATGTTGTTTTGTGTAGCAAAAATGTTAAGCAAATGCAAGGCTCCCCCTAAATTGTATGCTCCCCCTAAGTCCATGATTCTTTGAATTTTGGAGTGAGTTTTATGATAGTTATTTTGGCCTGCAATTTCTTTGAAACAAAACAACACATATGCATATTCTTCTCCCCCTTTGTTAACATCAAAAAGGATGGGGAAAAAGAGTGAAATAAATTCATTTAAAAGACACAACAATATATACACACATATTTTATCAAATAAAAACATATAAAAGAAGGAGTAGAAGCAGAGTGTACTGAAACATAAATATTTTTTTTTGAAGAAAAATTAAGACGTGCACCTTATGAGAAACATTTAGAGATAACCTTCATCCAAAATACCAATTTCTCTTCGGATTTTGAAGAATGGTTCTCGAGCAAGTGGTTTTGTGAAGATATCTGCGAGTTGGTTATGAGTATCCATAAAAGTGACTTCGACATCTCCTTGAAGTACATGATCACGGAGAAAATGATGTCGAATATCTATATGTTTGGTTCTTGAATGCATGACCGGATTCTTTGTAATATTGATAGCACTTGTATTATTGCATCGAAGAGGAATGCATCTGAGATCAAGCCCGTAATCACGGAGTTGTTGCTCGAGCCAAAGAATTTGTGCACAACAACTACCCGCTGCTATATATTCTGCTTCGGTCGTGCTAAGAGCAACACATGATTTCTTTTTACAAGCCCATGATACTAATGCATTTCAAATAATGTGACAAGTACCACTTGTGCTTTTACGATCAGTTTTACAACCTGCATAATCCGCGTCAGAATAACCAATTAAAGTGCAAATACTACCTTTAGGATACCATAAGCCGACATTGGTTGTTCCTTTGAGATACTTCATGATCCTTTTAACTGCCATGAGGTGTGATTCCTTTGGATTTGCTTGAAAGCGATCACAAAGACAAACACTTCGTCGGATTTCTCGTCAAACTTATCGAGATTGTCTTTGTCATTGTTAAGAACAAAACACTTGCATCCAAAAATGTGGAAGTGAGCAATATTTGGCTTTCTTCCTTTGAAGAGTTCATATGGAGTCTTCTTTATTATAGGTCTAATGATAACTCGATTTCCAACATAACATGCCGTACTAACCGCATCCGCCCAAAAATATTTAGGAAGATTTGCATCACTAAGCATTGTTCTTGCAAGTTCCACTAGAAACCTATTCTTTCTTTCAACTACTCCATTTTGTTGTGGAGTTCTAGGTGCTGAAAAATCATGAGAGATACCATGTTCTTCACAAAATTCTTCAAATTGTGCATTTTGGAATTCTCCACCATGATCACTTCTTATGGATACAATCTTTAGTGATTTTTCATTTTGGATTTGCTTAGCATACTTCTTAAAAGCTTTAAAGGCATCACTTTTCTGCACAAGAAACAAAGTCCAAGAATATCTAGAAAAATCATCAACAATAACCAAAGCGTATACATTACCTCCGAAGCTTTTTGTTCTTGATGGACCAAAGAGATCCATGTGTAACAATTGAAGTGGTCTTGTTGTTGAAACCACATTCTTTGGTTTGAAAGTTGATTTGGTCTGTTTGCCCTTTTGGCATGCACTACATAATTTGTCTTTGATGAACTTCATCTTTGGTAGACCAATAACTAAGTCATGCTTAACCAATTTGTTCAAGTGCTCCATGTGAATGTGAGCAATCCTCTTGTGCCATAACCAAGCGTCATTGTTGTTTACCATAAGACATTGTACCTTCATAGACAAATCATCTAAAGTAATCATAAAAATATTGTTAGATCTTATACCTTTGAGTTTTACCTCATTGGTTGCCTCATCCATAATAAGGCATTCTTCTTTGTTGAATTTGATCTTGAACCCTCTATCGCAAAGTTGACTTATGCTAAGAAGGTTGTGCTTTAATCCTTCAACATAGAGAACATCCTCAATTTGAATGGATGGAGGTGTGCCAACTATTCCAACGCCAAGTATCTTTCCTTTGGTGTTGTCTCCATAGGTGACATACCCTTTGGCTTTATGTACTAGATATGAAAATTGGTGTACATCTCCTGTCATATGCTTTGAACATCCACTATCAAGATACCAAACATTTGATGTGGATTTCAAGCATACCTACAAAAACAAATTATTTCTTGTTAGGTACCCAAGTTGCCTTGGGTCCTTCATAGTTAGTTCCCTTTTTCACCCATGCATAATGTCCACTAGCCATACTGAAATTTCTAATATAGCATGCATTGGGTGTGTGTCCAATAATACCACAGTAAAAACAGTTTGGAACAAATTTGCTCTTGTATCTAGGAATTTGTTTTCTTTTAGATACATTAGCCTTTTTCTTTTGATGATTATGAACAACTTGCTTCTTTTCTACTTTCTTGGGATTGGAACTATTACTATCCTTTACAAAAACAGTGGGATTGTTACTTGGTTTCTTAGTATTCACATAACCAAGACCTCTTTTATCATTTGGATAACGTTGTTGGCTTAGTAATCCTTCCAATCCTATTTATCCTTTTTCATATCGTTCAATGACTCTTTTCAATTGAACAATTTGAAAGACATTTGATTCACACTTGGAGCATGCAAAGTTTTCCTTTTCTTTAATAAAAATTTTTTTTTGAAGATCAAAATCTTTAGTCATGGTGTCAATTTTTTCTAGACAAATTAGAAGTTCTTTTTCTTGTTTTGACACCTTTTTGTATAAACTTTTGCATTCTTTCAAGAGTTCATCAATTGCACCTTGAACATCATCATCAAAAAGATTAAATTCATTACTAACCTCTTCTTCATCGTCGGAGTGATGTGAAGCCATCAATGCTAGATTTGCACTTTCGTCACTATCCGAATCGGATGAAGAACTTATCTCATTATCTTCCCATGCAACATAAGCCCTTTTGTTCTTGAACTCCTTTTTGCCTTTGAATCCATTTTTCTTGGAGAGTTTTGGACAATCCGGCTTTATGTGACCTTGCTTTCCACATTCATAGCATGTGACATCTTGTGTTGATGTGGAGGCTTCTTTATCTTTATGCTTATAAAATTTCTTTCTTTTGACAAATTTAGCATTATGAAGATTATTTTTATGACCAAAATATTTTCCTAACCTTTTTACAAGAAGCAAGAAGTTTTCATCTTCCTCCGATGCATCTTTATCTTGACTTTCTTTTGAATCAACTTTCAAGGCAATGCCTTTGGATTTCTTCTCATGATTCTCATGTTTTTCAAGCCTTCCAAGTTCCGTCTCATATTCTTGAAGCTTTCCGAAAAGTGTTGCGGAAGTCATAGTTGCTAGGCTTTTCTTTTCGGATATTTCCGTCACTTTTGGTTGCCATTCCCTAGTTAAAGACCTAAGCACTTTAAGATTTAATTTATCATTAGTTAAAGTCTTACCGAGTGCCTTCAAATGGTTTGTCAAGTGAACGAATCTCTTTTGCAAGTCAAGGATGGATTCTCCGGGCAGCATTCTGAATAATTCATATTCTTGACTCAAAGTGTTTAATCTAGACCTTTTGACTTTGGCGGTTCCTTCATGAGTTTCTACAAGAGTATCCCAAATTTCCTTTGCTGTTGTACATGCCGATACTCGGAAAAATTCATCCATACTAAGAGCACTTTGGAGAATATTGATTGCCTTTTTGTCAAAGAGAACTTTTTTCTTGTCATCGTCATCCCATGATGCTTTAGGCTTTGATGACCCAAAACCATTGACAACACACAACGGAGTAAATGGACCATTCTCAACAGCATTCCATATTTCTTCTCCTTGCGCTTCAAGATGTGCCTTCATGCGAATTTTCCAAAAGTCAAAGTATTCACCACAAAACAATGGAGGCTTGTTGTTACTACCACCATCTTTGAAAATCGGATTTTGATTTGCGGACGCCATTCTGGATCTTTAGGAACAAGTTACCTATAACTTTCTCTGATGCCAATTGTAAGTCTAAGAGTGCCTAAGAGGGGGGGTGAATTAGGTATATAAAAATTTATTTGGTTTTATGAGAATACTTGTAATAATTTGTGGTTAAGTGTTTGAAGGTTTTTGACTATATCTTATTTTTTCTTGATTATGGTGATGAAAACGATAAAAGCGGAAAAGTAAAGAACACGGCGATATATCCTGGTTCCCCTCACAATCCGAGAGTACTCCAGTCCCCTTTCCAACACGAAAGAGATTTCACTATAGTTTAAAATGATTGTACAGCCTATGCTTACTATCTAACCTATAGGGTGACCAAAGGTTCTTAACACCTTTAAGGTCAAACAAACACTAATGTGAATGAAGAACAATCCTCTTCAAATCACAACACTTACTTCCAACAATTCTGGATAGTAAGGGAATACTTTCTTTTTGTAATACAATGATTTATTTGAAAGAGATGGAGAGCACTATCAATCTTTGATTGATATTCTTCTTCAAGAAAGAAACAATTCTCAAGCAATGATTATAAATGTTCACAATGAATGTATGAAACTTGTAATGATTTCTTAATGAAAATGTATATGGCAAGTTTCACAAAATTTATGATTTGTAAGAACACTTGAAAGTTTGTAAGAATATGCAAATTTGAATGATGAAAATTGTTAATTGAAGAAGGTTATTTGAATTTGAAAATCTGCACAATTTATAATGTCACAAATACCTCTTCATTCATGCCATTTGATATGAAAAGATGCAATGCAATCATGAAAGAATACCATTTGAATTATGTTCAAAAAACAAAAGAAAATTTGTAGTGGTTCGCTGGGAACCGGTTCCGACCCAGGCAGAACCCGATTCCTAGTGAACGTTATAACCCAGAATTCAAAAAATAACACGCAGGAATCGGTTCCCCTATAGGTACAACCCGGTTCCTGGTACAAATTTCAGGGAAGTGTTTTTTGAACAAGTTTGGAACCCGGTTCCCTGTTAGGTAGGAATCGGTTCCTGAAAGTTTATTTTCAAAAAAATCCTTTTGAAAAAGATTTCAAACATAGTTTTTCTTATTGTTAAAAATGTGGGATATGTATATGATTATGAATGCATATTTGTGAACATCTATATTCAAGTTTAAGAATTATTTATACCTTTTGACATTTGTTGTTTCTTTAATAATTCTTCTTCTAATCTTCAAGACTTGTAACAAGGTTTTATATGATATTGATAAACTTTTTGCACATCCTTTGAATGTTGATATCCATGTTGTCTTCATCAAAACCAATGCTTTAAACATGACTTGAGAAGCTTGCAATTACAGTTAGTACCTACCTTGACTTCTTTTCTGTCCTCTTCAGTACCCAAGTTCACTATCTCAACTGGCTCCTCATGAGGCTGTATTGCCCTTTCTTCCTATTGTAACAGTTTGGTAAGCTCTCCGGGTACCTCACAATCTTCCTCACCTTCGTCATCGGCTTGGTAGATCAGATTTTCAAAGTCATAATAAGCAATAGCATAATCGTTATCAATGGGATCCATAGTGGATGCGGATCTGTAGTTTGATATGTGAGTGTGTGTAAGAGCATAGTTGTTTTGATAAAGTAAAAAGCTGAAAAGAAAGGCAGAGAGCGTAAAATTTGTATGTAAAAACGTCCAATGCTTTATTAATGACATGTGAAAATGAAACATGATAACCCTCACAAATAAACCATTGTGCCTCGGGTAAGACACAAGGTTTTAATGTTTCAATTGTTCAAATATTACATTTTTTTAAAACAAAAGACAAATTACTCTTGAATAAAAGCGATGGGAATAAAATCCTTAGCCTCTCAATTGTTGAGTCCATTGCTGATGGTTGGGAAGATCCACTTGTCCAAGTCATAGCTACCGTCAGGATCTTCTGTGGCAGAGACAACATCAATAGCATTGATTCCCGAGCCATGTTTGTGCATAGGTGCAGTTATGACGTTGGGAGTCTCAGGGGGATCAAATTCAACCTCCTTTGCATCAATAAGGTCTTGCAACTTGTTCTTCAAAGCCCAACAATCGTTTGTATCATGCCCAGGAGTTTTAGAATGGTAGGCACATCGAGCATTGGGATTGTAGCGAGGAGATGTAGTGTTGGGATTTTTGGGAGCCTATTTCAGGGTAACCCAATCGGATTTCAGTAGGTGTGGTAAAACCTGAGATAGGGTCATGTTGATCCGGGTAAACTGTCTCCTTGGCTTATCTATTCTGGACTGATTATTCTGTTGCCGGTTTGATGCAGGATTGGAAATCATAACAGCCTCTATCGTCGGACGGTGCTCAGTTTTGTTAAGATTTATTTGGCCATAAGCAGTACTAACCTCCTTCTTCCCAGTGAATGGTTTCTTTGCAGTACTGGAGGATGAATCTCTCTATATTTTACCACTTTTAATGTCGGCTTCTACCCGTTTGCCAATCAAGATTAATTCAGTAAACCCGTAAAAGAACTACCAATCAAATGGTTAAATAATGGCCATGATAACATGCCCAAGAACATGTCCACCAGCTCCCTATCAGACAACGGAGGCTGGACTCTTCCCGCAAGGTCTCTCCATTTTTGGGCATAGTCCTTAAAACCCTCGCCGGAACCCATAGACATGCTTTGCAACTGTGTACGAGTTGGGGCAAGGTTAGCATTATATTGGTACTGCTTATAGAAAGTAGCTTCCAGATCTTCCCAACTACGCATATTGGTTCTTTCTAGTTGATAGAACCATTCCAACTGAGTTCCTGTCAAACTTTCCTGGAAGAGGTGTACCCACAAATCCCTATCAGTAGTGTGGGGTTGAATTTTCCTGACATACGACCTTAAGTACAGCTTAGGACAGGAGACATTGTCGTATTTAGCAAATGTAGGGACCTTGAACTTTTAAGGGATGACCACCCCTGAGACCGGTCCTAGCTCTTCAAAGTCCAACCCGGGCACCCTTTGGATATCCATGGCATTGAGCCGATCCTCCAGTTGTTTGTATTTATCATCAGTAGGAGGATACTGCTCCTTAGAATAGTCAGACTCAACTTCTTCAGACTCCCTTGTGTTCTGGTCTTCTTCTCTTGGCTCTCCTTCCTGATTGTCTCTCTCTCTTGACGGAGTTGTGAGCTCTAAAACTTGCTTCACCGGTCCTTTGAACCTTCTTCCCAAATTCAGAACACCCACTGGCCTCTTTCTCTTCTTCTTGTCCTTGAGAATCAGAGTTTTCAAGTCTTCATGTCCCTTGGCCAGATTCAGGAACATTTCTTGGAATTGGGCATTTTGTGTTTGAAGCTCCTTAACTGTTTGTTCAAGAGCCATTGCTGAAATAAACAGCGAAGAAAATAAGAAACCTATCTTGAAACCTGTTTATGCAATAATGTGTATGGTATATGTATGCAATGTTTTCAAGGACTCCGGGAAATTTAAATTTGTGAACCAAAATGAAATAAAGATTTTATTAGTAGAATTCAAAATACAATTTCCCTTTTAGGCTTACAATTGAAAAATTCTAAAATCTAAGACATCAGGTTTCCCATGGGCGCTTCCTCTTCGTGCCGAGATAGACATTAAGACTTTTCTCTTCGTGAAGTTGCTTCGTGAGCTCCAAGACATTCTTCTCATTGACATAGAAATGATCTCTAAAGGTATCCCGTTCTTTCTTCAACTGAATCCAGGATCTCTGCAGCTCTTCAAGATCAGTGGGCATGTCAGGATGGAGAACTGTGTAAGGAATATCCCCTTCGAAAATAGGCTCCACAACCACTGATAAGATGGCTATACACGGCATTATAAGTTTCTGAGCGCGAGCTCGTACCCATTTGAGATAAGGTTCCATTGGGATGGAAGTCTTAGGCCCCAAAGTCCTGGTACCAAATTTGTTTACCATGTCCCAAGCTCGTATAAACCTATAACGATACCCTTGAGAATCATCCTCGTAGTTAAACATAATGCCCTGGATAAACATATCGTGGGGACCATCCCTTTGAGCATAACCAAATTATCGTAAAGCCAGACAAGGATTATAAGTTATGCCTCCCCTAATGCCAAGTAGTGGGACATTAGGGAATTCCTTGCAGCGGTCAATAATAAAAATATCTCCCATAGATCGAGAATACTAGAGGATATCCGAGTGAGAAAGTGACATTATCCTTCGCGACCAACCCAAACCTTCTTCATTCTTCAATACTGATTTAGGGAGGTGAGAAATAAACCAACTTGACAACAATGGCACGCAACACATAAGAATCCCTTTTATCTTCAGGGTGCGAGTGTGGAGGGTATGCAAGATGTCTCTGAGTAGAGTAGGCACGGGGTTACGAGAGAGGAAAACATTGATAGCATTCACATCTATGAGAATGTCTAGATTAGGGAACAACACTAAACCATATATTAGAAGGGCCAGAACCTCCTCAAAATCTTGGAAATCCAAATCATCCCAAAATTGGTGAGCCTTCTCGTACATAAACTTGGCTAGAAAACCCTTAACATCACTTCTTGTTTCCCATTTGAATACAATGTCGGACCGTTTCAGATGCAAAGTTGTTGCAATGACTTCTGGCTTGGGAGCTTCTTCTAAACCGGTGAAAGGCGTTTGATCAAGAATAGTTATACCCAATATTTGAGAGAACTCTTCCATGGTGGGCACCAACTGATAATCTGGAAAGGTGAAGCAATGGTTCTTAGGATCAAAGAATTGAAAGAGTACACTCATTATCTTCTCATTAAAACCCGAGGTAACCAGATTGAGAAGTCGACCATAGTTCATGGTAAATGAGGAAGTCTCATGAACCCTTGATACTAGCTCTTTGAGTTGGAGAGGTATTCTTACAAACCTGATCCGAATAGTATTTCTATGAGCAGAAGCCATGATCTGTAAAACAGGATAAAGATAAATTCCCTCGGTCCTTGAAATGGTCAGTGTAATGAAAAATGGATGTTATGATGCATGATTTCATGTTTAAGCAAACTAATCATACACAAGCAAAACACACAAGATCTTAGGTTTAGGCTTGCAATGAGTTTATAGGTAATTACCCTATTTGAAGTTTAGTTGGTTCAACCTGTCCTAGAAATAGTAACCGGGTTCTAAGGAGTCTCAATATCACTGATCTTTCTTTATCGAGCATTATTTTAGCTTAAATCTTTTCTTGCGGCCGAAACATCTCGAAAGTCCGATCCAATGAGTGTAGCATTGAGTATCAACCAGTCCCCAGCTTTACACTAAGGCCGACTATCTCACTACTTTCTAATGGCCAAGTTTGTTCAACTAAGGTTCTAAGGTACGTTAGTGCTTCACGATATCACGCGGTGCACCCGTATTCTCCTCGATTCAACACAAGGGATACTGGTACCAACCAAAGTGTCACAACAACACAGATATTGCTTCAACCATATCGGTCTACGTCGTACAGTCTCTATGATCTATTGTTGTTTACCTAAAAAGATGCCCCCAGATCCGGGTGTAGGATCTTTACAAGAATACCCCCAACAAACCCTCAATGATAAAGCAAGCATACACACAATAAAGCATTTAAAATGATGAACTAAACTCTAAGGTAACCCCACTTTTTTCTCTACTCCCCAGCAGAGTCGCCAGTTCTGTGATACGGTGGCAGAACCGACTGTTATACTGGTTTTGCGTTTGTGTTCGCAAATGTTATGGTAAGCAAGATTCGCCACCGAATTTTCTTTTATCCAAATTAAGGAAAGGGTCAAAAGAACTGAAAAAGACATTTTTCGAGATTATTCTGAGTAAGGGGGTAGATTATGGAAAGGGAAGGTGTTAGCACCCTTTCCATCTGTAATTATCTACGGGCTCTTAGAGGTTTCCTCATTTTGAAATAACTTTGTGCTTTGTGTGTTTGAAAAAAAATGTTTTGAAATGTCTTAGTGTGGCGATTTGCTTTGCGTTTAACTCTTGTATCAGTCCTCAAGAGTGTTAACAAAGCAAATGTTTTAAAAATTACTTTTGAAAAGTAGTATTTGTGTAAGTGCAAAATGTTTTTTGAGCAAACTTCTAACAGCTATCTACTTTTATACTCGAATAGGGTAGTTCTTTTCCTCTTATCCTTTAGACAGTTCTATCCTACTATTAGAGAGTAGGTATCCCTATCGTTGGATGTATGAGAGACATCAAAGGGTCGTTATAGTCACGAAAGCAACTTGTGGAGACGCTTTAGCAATTTTGTTTAGGGACTAGATCATTTACCGAAAGGCAACTGTAGGGTCATCGAGGGACTATGATTTTTTTATTTATGGGTCTTTTCTAAAGCGTTCCTGCCTCATGATTATTTTATTTCTGCAGGCAACCAAAGTGGGGTACCCTAGAGGTGTATATGTGCAAGTGTGTTATGTTCAATTATTTTTGTCTTTTTGTTAAGTTTGCTAACATTTGATTTCAGTCTTTTCATACACGCCTAGTTACTAGCAGTTAATATATATTGCAGAATATAAAATACAAAAGGTAAAAACCTAGACTATTACATGGCTTCGGGGAGGGGGGTATTTACAATATACAAAACTGGGGGGAAAGATAAAATAAGGAAAGCGATAAAAAAGTCCTACTTAGTCTATTACATACCAATATACAATTACATTATTATAAAAAATGCGAGAACAAAATAATGTGCACGAAACGAATATTATGTCTAAAAGAAACCTAGGGAATTGCTAAGTAAAAATCTTTTTTATTGTTTTTGTTTATTTAAGAAAATAATTAAAATTAAAATAAAGATAATAGTCTAAGTTCTTTATGGTTTTTGTATTATGAAAATAAAATAATTAAAGTTAAGTTAAAACCTAAATTCTAATTTATTTTAAATTAAGAAAACAGTTAACATTATTTATTAATTTACTTACAAAATTAGTTTAATAAACAAAACTTAAAACTAATATTTTTGTGATTTTTGATTATTTGTGTAATTAAATAAATAAAGAAAAAACAAAATAATAAAAAAAAAGTTAAAACAATACAAAAAAAGATAAATGGGCCTAAGTATGTAAAAGAAACAAGAGAGTGCTGATTTGAATTTGCGCTAGGCCCAGATTGTGAAGCCCATACTTGTGTTTGATCTAGTGAGATGAATCCTTGAGGACATATGTTGGACCTGGGCATTGAGTCCCTTTGATCTAAATCACCCATGATTTATTGGTTGCAAACTGAAGGCGCATAATAGGCTCCTGGCCATTGAAGCATGGGATCTGCATGAATATATTAGAAAAAATACAAAACGTTAGACCTGGGACTTTAACCCAGGTCCTCTCCTTATACACACACCTTGCCTGCCATCTGAGCTGCCATTTCATTCGTTTATATATATATGAAACAATAATATAATCTAATAAAAATAGTCAGGTTGTCAAATTTCAAACGCGCGCCAGCAAAGGGAACGAAGCTCAACGACCAAGGATGCCCCTAATAATGGCATTTTATGTTTTACGCGTTAAAGCTTGCGTACAATATATCAAACATGTTCTAATGAATCCCCTGAACACGAATCAAGCACTGAAAGAGGTTAATTCATCACAAAATCATAAATTCGAATTCAACACAAATATACCAATAATGAGTGATTTGGTTTGGTGCTTCCAGGTGTGGGACGGCTTGAACACTGACTGGGTCAAATTCCTGGAAGTCTCAGGAAGGTGTTTGAACCTTTGGTTTGGATAGATGATGGCTAGAATTGTGTTTTTGAGTTTTGACAATCTTGCTTTTTCTTGTAAGTTTCGGCTGATTTCCTTTGGGGCTCTGTATGTGTGTAAGCGTGTAAGCGTCCATTTGGCTTGCAAGCATATTGCTTATATAGAGTAGAAAGGAGGGGACAAGAAGGCTATGGTTTTAAACAACCTTGATTAGGTGTTTGAAAGCCATGAATAAGAATTTGTAACGTTGGCCAAAAACATAGAATCTTGTCCTTTTTGAAATTTGAATGTATGTGGACATTTTGGCTCCTTCGAGTGCCTCTAATTCCTTCCCTTCGATTGGACTTCTTGTATAGCCTTCGAATGGGTCCTTAGAATGGACTATTTTTGTGCCCTTCGAATGAGATTTTGGTTGCCTCCTCGAATGGACCATTTGTGTACCTTTCGACTGGCTCATGTTCTCATCACTAGGGCTTCTTCGTTTGAACCCCTATTCAGCTAGCCCAAACGAAAACTCTTTCTTGGCCAAACGAAGCTTCTTTTGGCATGAATGTGCTTCTGTATGTTGGCTTGCAACTGTAGTATGTTGGCTTTTGGGCCAGCAGGCCTCTTTGAACATTTTTCTTTCATTTTGACCAAGTAGATCCATCCTTCAACCAGACCCCCTTTTTAGACAACAATATGTGTTTTCCATCAAAGTGTCCTTCGAATGGGCCTTTTGTGTATTCTTCGTTTTGAACCAAATGTGTGTGTTCTTTTGAAGGGGTCACATGCATGCTTTGTGCCTTCTTCGAATGACTCTCCAATGTGTGTCCTTCGACTGGACCTTTGGAATACTCTTTCGAAGGGCTCATGTTTTGCTATAGTGAAGAAACTGAGCTGAGGAGTCTTGGCCTCGTGCATTAAAGGCAAGTATGAAGGAAGTCATTGCCTTATGCTTCCAACACAAGCATGGAGGGACTTTTGGTCTAGTGAATCGAAGGCATGCTGATGAGTCTTTGCCTTGTGAAACCAAGGCAAGCTGATAGGTCTTTGCCTTGTGAAACCAAGGCAGGCATGAAGAGACATACATGCGCAGGTGAGAAGCTAGGGGGCCTTTTGCTCAGTGGGAACTTTGTGAATCGAAGGTCAGTTTAAAGAAGTTATTGCTTAGTGCACTGAAGACACACACAGAGGGATAATTTGCCTAGTTGAAGCAGGAATCAAACTTGCTCCAAAGACATCAAATGCCCAAATGAAGTAGGAATCCAGCTTGCATGATGGTAGCCATTGCATTTGTGAATCAAGCCAGCATCTAAAGCCAAAGATGCAATCGAAGGAGCACCAACATGAGGCCCTTCCCTTTTGAATCGAAGAAAGTTGTTTCAAAGGAAACACATACCCAATCGAAGCTTGTATACAACAAGCAAGCAACAGGCCAAGGCTTTAATCGAAGCTTGGAAATTTGTGGCAAGCTTGGAGGAGGTTAGGCGCTCAATCGAAGCTTGTCCAAATGCCAATCGAAAGACACCTTGTTCATGCCAATCGAAAGACCTTGTTTATCTTCAAAAAAAATTATTTTTTCCTTTAATTAAGTGCTTGTGATCACCCATATAAGAAGAAATCTTGGAAAACATGAGAGGGAAAATTTTTGGGTACAACACATCCATCAGTTGACATTATGTAGAGGGAAACATCACATGATTCTACACAGTGTCACACTTTATTATGACACCGGATGCTCCTAGACGTCCACCTAGGCCAGATTATGAGGAGATCTTGGAGAATCAGTAGGCCCAAGATGACTATGCAACTGATGTCTTGTCGATCTATAAGAAAATATAGTTGATTGGTCGGGAGGCTTTGGACTTAGGGATCATTGAGAGGGGCGGTCCTGAAGCGGTAGCCATTGTAGAGAGGATGGTTAGGGAGGCATCCCTTGCAGCGGGTTACAGGAGGCAGATGAGGAGCCATGGGATTAGGAATAGGCATACGCAATAGACTATGCGTTTCTTTTTTTTACTGATGTGTTTATTTCACATTCTAAACTTTCTAAACAATGTATGTACTAATTTCCGGTATTTATGAATAATTTATGTTCGTATCATTTTGGGTCTTTGATATTTCAATATTATTTAAATGAATTACGTGTTAAATATTTGACATTTATTAGGTACCACATCAATGTTTTAAAAAAATAGCATTCTGCCTAATATTTCGGAGAGGCACAACTGAACGAACCCTTAAATCAATTTTCAAGGTGTTTCGGATATGCATATCCGAAAATATCACTAAATGTTTATTAACGTGTAAACAGGGGATTTTCGAATATGTATATCTGAAAACCCCTTGAAATTGATTTAAGAATTCGTTCGAATATGCATATTCGAATGGTGTTTTAGGGTTTTCATATGTGTTTTTCACTCATATAAGAGGTGCACAAAGAAAGCCTATTTTTTAGACTCTAGATTGTAGGTCTGATTGTCCTAACCCAAGACCGACCCTACCCACAGTAAAATCACCAAACTTCATCCCCGCCAAAGAAGAAACTTCACTCAAATCCTCACAAACATGATTCCGTCTTATCCACATATTTAAAAAAAAAAAGGTTTTAAAGAACATGAATATTTTTTTAATAAATCACATCATTTCTTATTTTCTTTACAAATCTAAAATACTTATAATCTTATTTTACATTGCGTAAATATGAACAATATACACCAAGGGAAATTTTATTTAATCAATATGGCTTAATATTTTACGTAAAACCTAATGACCATGTATATCACAATTTCAAAAGTATACTCTCTGATTTAAATAATTTGGAAGTCATTGCTAAAATATGCTTAATTTGATTATAAATTTTTCTGTTATTATCTTCTCATCTTATTTAATTACTTATGATGTAAATATAATTTATTGAACATTTTATCTAAGTAAAATTATTTGTTCCTTCAAATAAATGGTAAAATTAAATGTGTGTGTTTATAAAATTTAATAAAAATCATATAATGTATAAATCTCATGGCAATTTATCGTATATACCAATCGTGTATACTGTGGTACTTGTAGAATACCTTAGTTAAGAAACAAAGATTGTAAAAGTTAGTTTTAACTCTAAATATTTGTTTGGCTCTAGATCATACTCCTATCATAATTTTAGAATTTCTCTTTATATTTAATAGTAGTGATTTTTATCATTGAATATTCAAAAATATTTTTCGGATATGTACATTTGAACGCATTTCTCAGCGTGTTTCGAATATGTATATTTGAAGACACTTTTTTTAAACATGTTTTGATATTTAAATGTTAGATGTAAAATTTTAAAAGTTGTTTCGGATATGCACATCTGAAACCGCCTGTATAAATGTTTCGCATATGCATATCTGAAACTTCTTTTGTTTGTGTCATTTTTGTTTAAAATTACATCAATGCAGATACCTTATAAACGGACAAATTTTTTATGATTTCTTCGAAAATATGAAACTAACATAACAATAAGGACATAACGATTAGATTAGATGTTCAAACATAGGAAACTTAATTTAGTACATAAGTTATTTGGAAAGTGCGTAATTTCAAAATATTACATCAGTAACAAAAAAAAATACATAAGATAGGATACTGCTACTGTGTATGCCTAATCCTAACCCCTCGTGACATCTTCTGCCTCTTATATTGTGCCGCACTGGATGTCTCCCTAACCATCATATCAACGATGGCAACCACCTCAGGACCACCCATCTCGATAATCCAGCATCCAATGCCTCCTGCTCAAGTAGGTGGATGCTCTGGCAGATTGGTAAAAGATCAGTGGCATGGTCATCCTCGGCTTGTTGGTTCTCTAAGAGCTCCTCATGAGTTGGATTAGGTGGACGCCCAGGACCATCCGGTGTCATGATATGATGTGACACGTTAAAGAATCATGTCACGTAACCCTCTACACAATATCAACTTTGGGATACCGGCACCATTCAATACTCCTGTGGCACCAAATAATTCTCCTAATCTTAGAAGATGCCATCAAAATCCCGCCGAACTATGGTGTCAGAAGCAGTCTGAAAATGAGATCTCGGTATCTTCTACACATAGTCAAAATGTCGGATACACCGTTCTGGAAGATAACTGACCATAAGATTCGACCCACATACTAGCCACCCTGAGTATAATGAGATGGGATCGAATGGGACAACATCCTTGTAATCCTCAAATGGTGTCCATTTGATATCATCATGATTAGTACGAACAAGATACACCTGGTCAGATGGTACTTTGTGATTTCCTCTATGGAGGAGATACTTTGTTGCTCTCAGCATGTCGTTAGTATAAATCGAATCTGGTTCGAATTCATAAATGTGGTGAAAGTGAGAGATTATTCAGCTCTGAACAACAATCAAATAATATGTAAGTATAAATTATAAATATTAAATTAAAGTTAATAGTTGAAATAAAAGGTAACGTGAGAAGTGTGCAAGAGCCAATGAGTTGTCTCTTCCTTCAGTTTGAAGCTTCATTCATCTTCTGGTAGAGGTATACCAAAATTGCGGCCCCTCGATTCCACTCACGAACTGTACTTAGATCTATAAAATATCAGAGGTGTGTCACATCTATGTAATAGGCACTTTTGTCCACAAAGAGGGACGTGTCAACCAAAAATATGAGGTAACACCGTATAGCACAACCTCAATAGTACTGGACAAAAACCTCGTCACCATCATCCTCGGCCCCTCCTACTGCAACCAGATCCTCCTCATATAGTTCCTTCAGGTAGGAGAACTTTACATGCGACCCATTTGTGGTTCTGTAGTCCTCAGCTGCCATATATGGATCAGCTCTCAGATACTCAATCATCCATTCAACCGCCTCAGCTCGTGGTACCTTATGATGGTTAAATAACCTACCTCTGATAGGTAGGTGGAGCAAGCAAGCAACATCATCAAGCGTGATCCTCATCTCCCACACAGGAAAGTGGAAAAACGACATCTCCTTGTGCCACATCTCGGCAAATGCATCCTGCAAGTCGTGGCTTATAGTATTGTAACCACTACAGCATAGTCCGGCAAACCCGGATGTAATCACGACCTCATGGAACCAAGCAAACGCTAGTATAAACAATTCAAATATTTTTCGCGAGTGATTCACGGACTTAATTGGCAACCGTTCCTGAAAAAAGTAATAACCGTTAAATTGATATATTTGAGTAAACCTTTAAAATGAAAAAAAATGTAACAAAAAATACACCTCATCATCCCAAACATGTCGAGCGGCATGATCATTATAGTAGATCAACATTCTCGGGTACCTCATCCCCCTCTGGTACCTCAAAATGCCCGGGTACATCATCCCTTCTGGTACCTCATCGAGTACCTGCGCATGCGCACGAGAGGGAGACGTATGAGACAGATGACTACTCGGTGTAGAAGAAGAAGAAGCTTCAGGAAAATCATCCATTTGTACCTGACCCCATCCTCGAGGCCTGTTAACCAGTTACTCAGCTCTCTCTCGCTTAACAGAGGCAGTCTGGCTTGGCCGACCTTGTCTCAAACGATTGGACGTTCTCTGGTTGTCAGCCATCTTCCTAAAAAATTAATTTTAATTGTTAATACCAAGGAGTTTTAAATAAAAAAAACAACTCAGGCAAGAATTTGCATGTGCACTTCTGAAACTAGTGCAGGGGGATTTCGGATGTGCACATGCGAAGCCACCTGCGAACAACCATTATCAAGAAGCAACAGCTTCTTACCCTAAATCATTCAAATACCTTTTTTTGTCACCCAAACACCAACATTAAACTATTCTAACAGCAATCTACACAATGTCATTTCTACTAACTAACCTAATACATTATTATAACATTGCATATTGAATCAAATGAAAATGTAGGAAACTTACACAAAGTTGGAGCCTTAGAGAAATGGATGAGTTAGAATCACTTGAAAAGAGTTGAAATGGAGAGATGATTGAAAATGACTGAGTTGTTCAACTTTGGATAGTAGAAATATAGGATTTGAAGTAGAAATATAAAGTTTTTGTGTTTGAATAAAAATGGGTATATTCTGTTCTTGGTTTTGAAAACAACATAGTGATTTCGAATGTGCATCTCCAAAATTATAAATTATGATAAATTCAGATATGCACATACAAAATCACTCTTTTTTTGACAAAATTAAATAACTTCAAATATACACATGCGAATTCATCTATTAATGTCAAATACGATACATTCAGATATACATATCTAAAGCTAGAGCATATTTTAAAATTTTGGTGATAGATCTAAAAGAATTGCAGTAGTTGTTAAAAGAATTTCTCATAATGATATGATATGAAATGAAATGACCATCGTACAAGCATCCCGTAATCCACGGCTAGCCTTTCAAATGCTATACAAAACAGTGTAAACAAGGACAATGAGGTTCCCTTCCTTTCTATGTTTCAACTCCACATATCTACTACCTGTCCTTTCTATGCTTCAACTCCACATATGTACTACCTGTCGGTAGAGCTGATACCCACCTTGATCATCGAGCCTACTCCCAATCTAGATCTACATATTTGTAATTTGGAACTATACCAATCAACTAACATCTTCAACCACTAACTAATTTTACCTATACTCCCACAATTATCTTCCATCTCCTACAAATTATATGAGTTCAGCACTACACCCTAAAATAAATAGTTTAAGTGCAAAATAACATAACGTTACCATTGTATCATTTCTCCATAATTTCTTTTCAATTCTCAATATATAAAATGTATTATATCATAACGTTTATGAATCATTATACCTTTTATTATTTTCAATTTATATAATACGTATTACATATACTTTTCATTCTAAATATTTAAATTTTATTTTTATTAATTATGACTTTTCAATTTTTAATATTTCGTTTCAATTATGATAGTAGTAAGTATTATTTATACAGTAAAGTTATTTTCTTTCCATTCTCATTATTTAAAATTTACTCATATTAATCTTGACTTATATTAATGGTAACTTTTCAATTCTCAATTTTATGAAAATGGTGATTTAATTAAATATTTAATTTTAATTTATATATGTATCTTAAATATATCGTATATGGTATTAATTAATAAGAATACGTATCGTATCTGATACTTGTATCCTATATATGCTTTATTAATGAGGTGTTATTGGAGTTTCTATAAAACTCGTTATAAGGTGCAGTTGCCACCAGATTTTTTTTTTAAAATCTCACTATTATTTGTTTTTTTAGTTAGACGAAGAGGAAGGCACACTAGCATTATTCTTGAATTTAGTGACATACGTTATCAGTGTTTTTGCTGAGAGATTTGCTAACGATGTAGGTGATGTTGGTGATGGTCATTTGCATATTATCTTCATTGAGAGAATGCAAGGACTGCTTATATTTCTGAGTTATGTCTCCTTCGGTTTGACTATGTGCATAGCATAATAAGTATTATTTATGAAGACGGTGATTTAATTAAATATTTAATTTTAATTTTTATATATATATATCTTAAATGTATCGTATATAGTATTAATTAATAAGTAATGTATCTATGTATCGAAAATTTATTGTATCTGATACTCGTATTGTATGCGTGTTTTATTTATGAGGTGTCATTGGACTTCCTATAAAACTTGTTATTGTAAGAATAAGATTTGAATCTATGTTTAATCTCTGAGTTTTGATGACAACAAATATATGTTTTATGAAGAACAATTTTAGTTCTAATAGTTTTATTGAATATGCAGATACATAATAAAAAGAAGAACCATTAAGTTCTGTTTCTAATGAAATATCATTAGTTCTATGGAATGTTGAATGATCAAAAAGAAAATAATCTTAATGTATCTCCAAGAAGGAAGGGTCTCTGATAAGATTCTACTACAAGATTAGAAGTCAAGTTTTACTCATCAGAAGGTGTGCTCTCCTGAAAGGAAGTCAAGTCAACATTCTGATGTATGCTCTCATACAGAGATGTTACTCAAAATATGTGCTCTGATATGTATGTTTCAGCAACGTACGCTCTATTCAGAAAATGTGAACTGTCTGAATATCTGATATAGTGGAGAATATCATATCAAACGGCGATGCTTGAGAAGCATAGTGTTTTGCTTGTGATATAAGAATCATGGTCTAGAAGCGTTGATACATAATGCGTGGTATTATTCAATCAGGTTCAAATCAAATTTTGATTCTTCATCAAGTGCTGATAGAAACCATGTTCTGAAATGAAGACCAGGCATTCTAGTCAGACTCTAATGAGTTGTTGTAGCGAAGTGTTACTTCTCCATTCTTATGTTCTGAATGCTCAAAATTTATTTTGTGAGTCTTGGGCTCAGGGGGAGACTCTGAACAAGCTTAAATGAAATTTTGGGTTTAACAGATTCAAGGGGAGCTGTGAGCTTAACTCTGAATTTGTCTGCTATGGTGATTATCCTGTATAAATTATTCTATCTTAGAGAACAATTATATACACTAATGGTTTCATCTAGTGTGTAGATGCTGCTATAATTTTCTGACTCTGATACAAGGCGCGTGACATCCTCAGGTTCTGAACATACACTATGGAAGAAAACGTGTGGTTACATGTTTCGGTAAAGTCAAGGTTCTGAACTGATCTTCTGCAACGTGTCTTAGGAACGTCAGTACAAGAATTTTTTATTGTGGCTTTATGGTTTATCTTTAGAGGCCTTCTAAAGCTTTACTTCTATGTTACAAGTTCTAAAGATTATGAAGACAAGGTTTTGCTGAACAAGTTCTGATGATCTGAAGAAAAGGAAGTTCTTACAACCAAGTTTTGAAGACTCTGAAGAACAAGGTTCTATGTGACAAGTTATGAAGACTCCAAGACTTAGGTTCTAAGGCTCATAAGAAAGATTCTTCTACAACAAGCTTCAACATTCAACATTCAAATATCTGAAGCCTCTCAAGATAAGAATAAAGTTCAAATGGTTAATGTGTGATGTTGTGCAAAAGGTCCATGAAGTGTCTGTGACCTCTACCCTCTAGGGTGGCGTAAGGACAGTCCTTTATACTGTATTGACAATCACTCTCATTGTGACCGTTGGAAACAGACGGCTGGATTTACATCTATATTTTTTTACTTAACGGATCTTTATTTACAAGCTTAATAGAAAAATATTATTCAGAGGAAAAGGTGAAAATCTTTCATTGAACAGTGACAGGATACAGAAATATTATTTTATACTGTCTAAACTCTTACACCTTATTTTATCCGTTGGAAATTAACCGTTGCAGGAAAATTATGTCATATCCTCACAACGTCTCTCTCTGTCAAAAGCTATAAAAGAAGATCAAAGCTTCAAAGGTAAATTATTGGTTAGCGGTTTAAGAGTTGCCATTAGCCAACAAGCTTCATCCTGTGGAAGGAAAGCATTGAAGATGTCAAAGCTGCAATGCTAAACATACTGAATACCACTAAAAGAAGAGAGAAAAGAAAGAATAAGACTACAAGATGTTATTCAACTTCCAATCACATACATCTTGGTAGATCTCGGAAGAAGAAAAGAGTGTTGCTCGTAGCTTGCTCAACAAGAAGATAAAGAAGAACACTACAAGATGATACTCAACTTCTGATCATATACATATTTGTATAAAATTGTAATGAACACTAGAGTTGTTGCTTGGATAGTGTTTTTGTTCATATCTCTTCATGTAAATTGTTTTAACACTTGAGTTGTTGCTCGAAGAAGTGTAAAACAATATGTGCTCAAAACACTTGTGTAATATACTTAGAAGAAGAATTCATGTAGACACAAGAAACCCTATCAATTATTGTTGATTAGTTCCTTAAGAGACTGAGTTAAGGTTTAATCTCAAGAAGACAATGGCTGTTGGTCATTGTGGGAAATCCTTATAGGAGATTTTATGGTATCGGATTCTATTGGGTCAATAGTTGTTATATCTGGTTGGATCACTGAACATATCATTGGAAGGTTCCTTGAGAGACTGAGTGAAGATCTGATCTCAAGAAGATAATGGTTGTCGGTCATTATGGGAAATCTTGATAGGAGATTCTGAGAAATCGGACTCTGTTGGATCAATGGTAGTCATACCTCAAAGAGGACCGAGTGAAGGTCAGACTATTGTGAGATCCCTGATGGATATCATTGCAAGGAAATTCTGGTAGGAAATCTTGAGGTATCGAATTTTATTGGGTCAATGAACGTTATATCCAAGTCGATCCCTGAACATGTCATTTTGTGTTAGTCATCGGCGATTACTTGTGCGATTATAATCAGTTTGGTTATAGTGGATTAAGTCCTTGGATAAGGAGAAATCATCCTTGCGGGGATGGACAGGAGTAACCTAGTTAACAGCAAACCTGGATAAAATACTTGTGTCTTTTATCTTCATTGTCTTTATTGCTATTATCATTTGAGTGCTTAGATTTTTAATGGAGAATGTTTTCTATGCACATTTTAAACCCATATTTCTTGTGTTTTCTCTATCTTCAATTATGAGGTGCAGTTGCCACCAGATTTTTTATAAATCTCACTATTTTTTTAGTGAGACGGTGAGGAAGAGACACTAGCATTATTCTTAGATTTAGTGACAGACATTACCATTACCAGTGCTCCTGCTGAGAGATTTGCTAACGATGCAGGTGATGTTGGTGATGGTCATTTGCTTATTATCTTCTTGAGAGAATGTAGTGACTGCTTACATTTCTGAGCTATGTCACCGTCAGTTTGGATATGTGTATAGCATACCACAACTAGTCCATGTCGTATCATCTAGTATTGATTGGTGGTTTTTGTGATAACATTGTGAGTTATGTCAATGTGATTAAAGGAAATGCAGTAGTTGTGACGTTCTTAGGCAATGGGTACTTACATTGGTACATATAAGCCAAAGGGGGGAAAACATAACTAAGCCTACCGAATTTATAAGTGTTGGAAAATCTAGCATACAAATTTATACTTTTTCATCCACACGCCACCCCACCCAACCTCACCCACTTTTATATCAGGCACCATCACAAATTTTGATAATGACAAATATATCATTCGCATTATTTACCCCTCAACAAATTATAATCTGTAAAATAATTTCATTTTGGAAAATTGATTAAAAACAAAAATATGGTAGTTATTGTGAAACATCTGATACAAAAAAATTTTGGTAAGATGAAAAATTTATGCATTCTTACCCCACTTTTAAAAAACAAGTATGAGTTTTTACTGGATTTGTTAAAAAATCTGGTACTTTCTTGCATTTCTATAAAAAAAATTGGAAATATCTACTGATTTGTTGAAATTTTACCGGTTTTTTCTAAAAACTCGGTAAAAAGACTGGGAATTTGTTATGTTTTTATCAAAGGTGTCAAAACGTTCGGTACATTTATAACATATTTTTTTAAATATCCAATAAACCTTGAAAAGTATCAAATTTTTGTAAAAGATAAGTATATCGGATTTTTTAACAGACTTTTAAAAATATGGTTGTTCATAATGCTTCAATTATGCGGTCCAGATTCTAATGGTTTCACTTGATAGAACTAGGTATAAGAGAGAGAATTGAAAGAGAATCTTATTGTTTTCTATCCTGAACAGTGATACAAGAGGCTGCTATATATAGCAATGTAACCCTAACAAATAGCTGATAGAGTGTAACAAACTAACAGCTCAGCATAACCAAGCTGACAGCTCAGCACAACAGAATATAAAGATAAAATAAGGGCATGAATTGTAAACTACTCTATTAGTCCCCTTTAGAAGCTGCTGGCAAGTTTGTCAAAGCAGTCTTATCCAACACACGCAGCTTGGAACGAAGAGGTACAAACTTGGCAGTAGACAGGGGCTTGGTGAGAATGTCAGCCCATTGGTCTTGAGCTGGAACATGAGCAACAGTCAGACTCTTGCTGAGTACTTTCTCTCGCAGAAAGAAGATATCAAGCTCCATATGCTTAGTCCTGTTGTGGAGAATAGGATTGTGAGCCAGACTGACAGTGTTCAAGTTATCACACAAGATCTTAGGAACTTGAGAGGAATAATGGAGTTCCTTAAGCAAGGACTGAATCCAAATGAGTTCAGCAGCTAGCTGAGCCATACTACGATATTCTGCTTCAGCACTGGACCTTGCCACCACTTGTTGTTTCTTGGACCACCAAGAAACAGCATTAGGACCAAGGTATATACAGGCCCCTGAAGTGGATCTCCTGTCATCAGGGTCTGATGCCCAGTCTGCATCACATAACCCTAGCAACTGCATTGGTTGCTGAATGTAAGCAGGCTGAATAAGCAGACCATGGTGTAGAGTACCACTTAGGTACCTTAAGATTCTTTTAACAGCCTTCCAATGATCCTCTAAAGGATTGGACAAAAACTGACAGACTTTGTTGACTGAAAAGGAAATCTCTGGCCTAGTTAAAGTAGCATATTGAAGGGCACCAACCACAGACCTAAACTGAGTAGGATCATCAACAGCAGCTGACCCAACCTTGGACAATTTGCTGCTAGAGACCATAGGAGTAGGCATGCCATTGGCATTCAACATATTAAGCCTGGAAAGCAAATTTGTGATGTACTTAGTCTGAGATAGGAGAAGGGAACCATTGGAGAGATGAGTCACTTGAATCCCTAGGAAATAATCAAGTTGTCCCAGCTGTTTGAGAGAGAAACTATCATTGAGATGCTTGATCAAGGAAGCTATAAAAGGAGCAGAACTACCTGTGATGATGATGTCATCAACATAAACCAGAATCATAATCTGAAGTTTACCTTGATGCAGCAAGAATAGGCTAGGATCACATCTACTAGCCTTAAAACCAAGTTGAACCAAGGCACTCTTGAGCTTATCAAACCAGGCCCTAGGAGCCTGTTTTAAACCATAAATAGCCTTGTTTAACTTGCAAACAAGAGTCCTGTCAGCAGCTTCAAACCCAGGAGGTTGTTGCATAAATACTTCCTCTTCAAGAATGCCATTTAGGAAGGCATTGTTAACATCAATCTGCTGCAAGGGCCACCTGTTTGTAACAGCAATAGAAAGGATAATTCTCACAGTGACAGGTTTAATGACAGGAGAAAAGGTCTCTTGAAAATCACTACCAGCCTTTTGATGGAACCCTTTAGCCACTAATCTGGCTTTATACCTGTTTATAGAACCATCAGAGTTCTCCTTAGTTCTGAAAACCCACTTGCATCCAATAGGCTTCCTACCAACATGAGCTTTCACCAAAGTCCAGGTCTGATTTCTCAGCAGTGCCTGATGTTCTTCCTTCATGGCCTGAAACCAGTTAGGAGCAGCCAAGGCTTGCTCAACAGAAGTAGGTTCTAGGTGGGCTAACAATAAAGTAGGGTGGAGTCTAGGGAGAGTAATGCCTCTTTTGGCTCTAGTTTGCATAGGGTGGATATTTTGAGGATGAATGGAAGGTAAAGCTGTGGCAGAAGGGTTGGAAATAGGACTAGGGCTGGGACTAGGATAAGGGCCAACTGAAGGAGAGGAATTGGAAGAAGAGGGAGAGAGAGTGCTAGCTTCAGCTAGATCAGAGAGAATGGGGGCAGGGAAGGAAGAAGCAGAAGTGGTAATGGGAATAGCAGTTAGGGGTTGAGGGATAATATGCTGACCAGAAGAAGAAGAGTTGTGAGAGGGAGCAGCAGAGGAAGAGGAAGGAGACATGTGAGATACATGAGGAACATTGTGACTGCCAGGCTGAGTAAAGGCAGAATTTGAGGGAGAGAAAGGAAGACAAGATAAACTGGGAGTAGAAGGAGCAGAGACAGAGGGAACATGTGGGAAGCTGAGAGAGGGAGAGGAGGAGGATGCTGAATTAGAATGAGGGGAAGATTTAGAAGAAGAAAACAATGTGGAATAAGGAAAATTTGCTTCATGAAAGACAACATCCTTGGAAATAAAAATACGGCCATCTGAAGCTAGACATTTATAGCCTTTATGAGAGGTAGAGTATCCAAGGAAGATGCATAATTGAGATCTAAAGTCAAGCTTATGAGAGTTATAGGGACGAAGGAAAGGATAACAAGCACATCCAAAGACTTTAATAGTAGAATAGTCAGGGGTTTTATGAAGTAATTTGTAATAAGGTGAGACATTGTCAAGGGTAGGAGTAGGAATTCTGTTGATGAGATATGCAGCTGTAATAAATGCATGATCCCAGAATTTTAAGGGAAGAGTGGACTGAGCAAGAAGTGTGAGACCAGTCTCAACAATGTGCCTATGCTTGCGTTCAACAAGACCATTTTGGTGATGTGTATGAGGACAAGTGAATCTATGGACAATCCCAAAATCTGTGAGATATTTAGTAAGAGGCCTAAACTCACCTCCCCCATCAGTTTGGACGCATTTAATGGGACAGTTGAATTGAAGCTCTACCATTTTCTTAAACTGAAGGAACTGAACCAAGGTGTCAGACTTAAGTTTGAGAGGAAAAACCCAAACAAACCTAGAGAAGGCATCAACACATGTTAGGAAATAGGTATAACCACTGGAAGATTGCATAGGGGCAGGACCCCAGAGATCACACACAACAAGCTCAAAAGGATGAGAGTAAACTGTGGTAGACAATGAAGAAGGAAGTCTATGAGACTTGCCAATGCAGCAAGCATGACACAACTCTGCAGGGGGTTTAGGTGGCATAGACAATTTACATAGTTTAAAAATTTCAACAAGAGCATGATGGTTAGGGTGTCCCAACCTAGTATGCCAAAGCACATATTTATTAGATGCAATAGAGGTTGCATTATTAGAGTGTGGTGAAGGTAAAACAGTACTAGCAGTAGCAGAATTAAGAGAAGGACTGAAAAAGGAACTTGTAATATTATTATTGCAAAAGTCATTACAAGGAGACAGATGATTTGTAGTATTACTATCAAAGGATTCAGTACAATGAGATATAGAATCTGTCAGATATGAAGTATTACAACTGTTTGTTGCAGGATAACTATAACTAGAACTACAAGAAGGGAGAGACTTGGACAATTGAGGAGCAGCAGGATTGGGAAACTTATAGAGGCCATCAGCACCAACAAGACCACTGAGTAAAACTTCAGAAGTAGCCTGAGATTTGACAACACAAAACTTAGGATGAAATTCAAAAAACACAGTATTATCTTGAGCAAATTTACTCACACTCATAAGATTTTTGGTGATGTGAGGGACATGTAAGAGATTTCTAAGGGTGAGAGATAGGTGAGGTTTGTGAGGTAAGGGAAAAGACATAGAACCTACAGAGTTGATAGACAAACCTTGGCCGTTACCTATGAAGACTTGTTCAGTTCCAGGCACAGAGGCAGAGTCAGACACATTAGAGGCATCAGGAGTAACATGATGAGAAGCTCCTGAGTCAGGATACCACCATTGATTTGCGCTACTAGCTTCAGTACCTGCATAAAAGGCTTGTGGTGCATAAGATCTAGGAGGTGCAGCTCTGGGAGAAGGATAAGCAAACTGCACAGGATAAACAGCACGGGGAGCCACAAGGAAAGGATTGAAGGGAGCACGTTGTTGTGGATAACTAGCACCACTGGAATTTGCATAACGATAGTAGCATACTGAAGCATCATGACCAGGTTTGTGACAAATCTGACATGTTGATTTTCCAAAACGACCTCCACCACGGCCAAAACGACCACCGCCGTGACCAGAACGACCACCACGTGCGCCATATGAATGATTTTCAGCATTAGCTGTGACATGACTCGTTCCTTGAGGAAATGCCTCCGAGACGACTTGATCGGAGGCGACCGGAGCAGGGGAAGGTGTTGCCTGAGTAAGATTGACCGTCACCGGTTCCGCAATCGCAGCTTTGCGATGCTTCTCCAATCGCGACTCATGAGCAAGCAAGGAAGACTCCAATTCTTCCAAGGAGCTTACGTCATCTTTGCTATTAACGGCGGCGACGATAGAATCATAATCCTCAGGTAGCGAATCAAGAACGATCTCAATTAGGTTACGAAGAGGAACAGGATCACCGATGGAGGTTAGCGACTCACTGATCTCACGTGAACGCGCCATAAGCTCAGCAATCGTCAGTGAACCCTTCGTAAGACGCCGGAGCTCTGATCGGAGTTGACGAGCCTTGGTGGAGAGAAGAACGTCAAAGTAACGATGAACTTCTGTCCAGACTTGCCACGCGTGCTTGCACTCAACAAGCTTTGGAAGAAGTGCATCGGAGATGGTAGAAAGAAGCCAGGTGCAGATGAGAGCATCCTGTTGCTCCCTGTGATCGGTGGATCTGGAACTGACTGTTTAACGCTGGTTCGCGAAATGTCGCGGAAGCAAGAGTCGCCACCGTCTTTTATTTTCTCCAAATGGAAAGGACAAAAGCACAGAAAAATTCCTTAAAGAGATTGCTCTCGGTTCGGGAGGTAGATTATAGAAAGGGAAGGTGTTAGCACCCTTTCTATCCATGGTTATCCATGGGCTCTTAGATACTTGCTCAATGTGTTTTCAAAATTGTTTGTTTGCTTTTCAATGTGGGTTTTAAAAAGTTTCTTTGAAAAATCTCAGTTCGACTCGTACGTCAGAGTGTTTGAAAAGTTTGCTTTGAAAGCTTTTGAAAATGTGTTGGTGTGAAAAGTATTTTTGTTTGAAATTAGAGAAAGTATCCTTGAGAACCTACCTACCCTAAGGAATTCGTCTGTGTAAATGTCCTTTAAAGTAGTGCCATCCCACCATTGAGAGGTAGGTAGCACCACCGTTGGAGGTGTTCGGGTCAATTCGAGTTTATGGGACATGGTGATCACCGGAGCAATGGGAAGACACCTTAGAAGCTACCCTCATGCCAGGTTCCCGGATCATGAGGACTTACTAAGACGTCCTCTACTCGACGATCACCTTTTCGAAAGGCAACAGTGAGGCGTACCCTAGGGGTGGTGTGTGCGGTTCGTGTGTTGTTTTCATTGATATTTGTCTTGTTCATATTATTGGTGTTCTACGCTTGATTTTATTTTTGGGGCCATACACTCTTTCATGCTTTTTGTTAACAGTTATATATTTGCGAGAAAATAAATCTAAACTATTACAAATGGCGCGGGTCCACATCGCCAAAATAAACCGGACCCGATTTGACTGAAAAATAAATAAAGCGAATAAAAGTGCGAGAAATAAAATGATTACAAGGCTTTGGGGCATGTACATAATTATAATAAGCGACAAAGTAAAATACGCGAAACAAAATAATTAAAGCGACGGGTGTTGGACCCTTTTACAAACAATTAAGATTAATGAGGAATTAAAATGAAAGTATTAAATGTTTTTGGTATTTTGTGTTTTTAAAGATTTAAAAGAAAAAGAAAAAGAAGGGATTGATTATAATGGACGAACCCTAATTCTATTGTTTTTTAAGTTTATTGTGAAAATGTTATATTAATCTAAATTAAACCCTAATTTATTTATGTGCAAATTTGATTATAAAAAATAAATAAATGAATAAATAATATTGTGATAAAAAAAGAAAATTAAAAAGGTATAAAAATTATTAATTAACTAATTCCATATTTTTGGATTTTTATTAAAAAGGAATTAAAGTTAAAAAACCTAATTAAACTAAATAATTTACATATTAATTATATACAAGAAAATAAATAAAATAAATATTTTTCATGTTTTTTATCCTTTTTCTGATTTTTTGTGATGTTTTTATATTTTGTAAAGAAAACAATTAATTAATTAAAACAATGAAAATAAATAAAAAATAATAAATTATGAAAAGCAAAGCAAACCAGGGGGGGTAGCCCCAAAATTGGAGGTCAAATTAGTGGAACCTGGCCCAATAAGCATGGCCTTTCTTGACTTTTTGCATAGTGTGTGGGTGCGTTGACCTGGGCATACGTGTTCTTCCATCCTCAGCCTTGTGATTATGGACGTTGGGCACGTGTACGGCTTGATGGTGAGGGAACATGGTGCTCCTCAATAGGCGTGCTGCATAAGAATTGTTAGTGCAAAATAATGTAGAAATTGTATAGACCTGGGGTTCGAACCCAGGTCACTAACATCACCAAGCGATACCTGCACCACTGAGCCAATTAACGCATTTGGTATATTAATAATAAACAAACGACAAAAGAATAGAATGAACGCATTAGTGGTTTACGCGCCAGTTTTCAAACCAGCCTATCACTAACGGACAGCACATCATCTCTTTCGTTTTTTCTGAAACATAAAGAACAAGGGCAACGGTTTTCGTTGTGTTTTCTTAGGCTACCTTTGGAGAAATAGCGAATGGAGCTATAGGCTTCATAAATTGTTCGCGAATAGTGATTTATGTCCGTCTCAATGCACTGAACTCAATGGCCATGGTCTGAAGCTTTGATTTTTCTTCTTTGCAAAAGCCCTAATTTTAAAAACCTGTAACCCTAATATCCAAAAATGGTAGAATCGCATATGGCTTATGAAAACTCAATTAAACGCATCAGTTAGCTTAGAAACTTCACATTAAACAAGAATTCACAAATAAAAATGCAAAAGAATATATGAATTATGATATAGGATTTCAAAAGTTTCTCTGTACAGGGGAGGTCCTTGCTGCCGATTCCTGGAGATTGGCTTGTTGTTTGTGACTGATACACGTTCAGAATTTGTCCAGGAAGCTATTAGAATCAGTCTTAGGGCTTAAAACTCTCTTGAACCTTGATTTCAGAATCGAGTTATATGGCCAATTTTTCAAGTTGTCAATAGGCTTTTCAGCGCAGCATATGGTGTGTTATGGTTAGGGTTTGACTTAGTGCTTATGATGGAAGAGAATTGGCTTGCTAACTGACCTAGATTCATGCTCATGAGAGAACTAGTCCTAGGGTTTTTTCATTAACAAATTTTTCCTTCTTTTAAGCCAAGACTAAGACTTAGTGTGCAATTTAACCCTAGCCTGAGTTTTTGAGTTGGCCCATGATATATGGAAGTTGTCCAACTTCAAATGACACTATTCTATTGGTTTTTGAATTTTATTTGAATTTTCAAAGATTTAAAATGAATTAAATTATCAAAAATTAAATAAAACAGAAAAATCAATATTTGGTCTTGAAATTAATCATGGGACACGTGTGTGGCATGACAAGGCTGAATCAAGTGGAAGAAAGTGGGCCCTTTTGTCAAAAATTGGAGTCTCAAGGATAGTTGACTTTTGCCATTTCACAAAAATTTCCCAACTTCTATAAGGCATAACTTGCTCAATTTTTAAGCTTTTCACATGTTCTTGGACATTTTGGAAAGGTCTTTGAGTCCTCTAACCAATGCCTTTGGTCCCATGTCATTTTGATTTTCCAATCTCAAGTTATGGCCTTTGACTTAATGTCCCTTTTTGTTGACTTTTGAAAATGACCTATAATGTTGAAATTGATAACTTTTTGTGAGAGCATTTCTTGGACTTGAAGTATGAAGATGAGTTGTAGGAAATATCTTTCTCTTCAAAATGAGCTTTGGATGGGATTTTTCTAATAATCCATGTGAAAGTTATGCCCTGGTCAATTTCAGTTGACTTTTTCAGCTGTCCAAATATAGCAACCTTTGCATCTCTGATGATTTCTGAGCCAAATTTTGAGAATCATGATCAAGCATTGATCAAATGATGTTTGTGGCTTCAAAATGATATGTTGACCAAAAATTTGAACTTTTGACTGCCAAATGACCATTTTGCCCCTACAGTTGACTGTAGTGCAATTTAGGGTTTTGACTGTGCAATCTTGAGCTGAATGCCTTGAAACTTGATATGAGGATGCTTGGCCATGTTTGTAAGCATATGAGACTTGATTGGGCCTTTGAACACTTCCTTTTCTTGATCAGACTCAAAACCCTAATTTTGACTGTATGGGAGACTGTTGCACTGCACAACCCTTGGGGAATTTTCTAGCTTGGCTTGGCAATTTCTTGAGGAACATGGGAGGGCAAATTTTGGGGTATAACACTCCCACTCAAGAAACACACTGTGAGATGCAGGATCTAAGGGAGACGGTGGCGGAATCACTGGAACAGTAACAAAGCGTTGAAGACGATGGCCACGAACGACGCCATCAATCTGCTGCTTCCACTGTTTGAAATTCTTGTCGTCAAGCTTAACAGAAATTAGGTGAGAAAGCTTCACCTGAGAGGAAGGAAACAAAGGCTCCATGGATCGGAAAAAAAACTTAAGCTCTAGATACCATGATAGAACTAGGTATAAGAGAGAGAATTGAAAGAGAATCTTATTGTTTTCTATCCTGAACAGTGATACAAGAGGCTGCTATATATAGCAATGTAACCCTAACAAATAGCTGATAGAGTGTAACAAACTAACAGCTCAGCATAACCAAGCTGACAGCTCAGCACAACAGAATATAAAGATAAAATAAGGGCATGAATTGTAAACTACTCTATTATCACTGTAGATTTTACACAAATTTTCACCATTGACGCAATATGTGTTTTTCTTACATGTTTTACATGTATGTTTAATTTTTAACTTGATTAAAAATTAATAGCCTTATGACATCTCTGACAGATATTTTCCTCTTGAGTTGACGTTTTGGCATGGGATCTGAGGGAGGAAAGATAAATGGATTATGGATTGTGAGAAAGGAAGAAACTATAAAAGAAAGGATGAGTTTGAAAATAGTTATAGTATGAAAATTAAATGTTCATTTATGTTGATATTTGTGCCAACTGAAAGCAGTTGGAAGCAGTGTTTTAAAATCAGACCTAACTGTCATGTTCAATCGGTTAGACCGAAAATCAAAGGTGACTTCGGTCCGGTCAGTCTTGTAAAACTGGATTGAACCGGAGTTGGTAAACAATATGGTATTATTATTGTTATTATTTGTCCTAATATCGCAAATGGGATCTAAGGGAGGAAAGATAAATTGATTATGGATTGTGAGAAAGGAAGAAACTACAAAAGAAATGATGTGTTTGAAGACAGTTATAGTATAAAAGTTAAATGTCCATTTATACTGATATATGTGCCAAGTGGAAGCGGTTGGAAGCAATGTTTTAAAAACTGGACCAAACCGTCTGGTTCAACCAGTTGGACCGGGAACCGGAGGTGACATCAGTCCGATCAGTCTTGTAAAACCGGATTGAACCATCCAAAAATATTCAAACCAAAGAACCGGGACCGATTTTGTAAAATTGCACGATTTAAAGAAGTGCATTATTTGGCCAATTTTAGTATCTTCTATAAAAAAAATTGAAAATAATTATTATGTTCATCAATACTTAAAATATTTTCCCTTCACAAAAAAGAAATTCTACTTTAACACAAAAGAGTGACACAAATTTCTAAGTTATTACACTATATTATAGTTTTGTTTCTTTAAGCGTACTAGTATATTGTTGACATCTCAGGGTCGGCCCGACACATTTTGAGGCCTAAGACGAAATAATTTTCATATTTAAAAAAATAATATTTAATTAAAAATTAAACTAACTTCTTAAATACTATATATATATATTTATCATTTATTTTAATTTTGTGTAAAGAAATTTAGAATTTGTTTTGAACAAGTTTTATAAAAAAATTAAAAAATTAGACTAATTTCACAAAATTATGTATTTGAGAAAAATGACAAAATATTATGTACTTGGAGAAATTAATTCAAAAATAGAAAATTTTGCATCACTAAGAATTGAACCCTAGTCCAATTGCATGTTTGAAGAAGAGTGTGATGAGTTCAAGAGATATTTTAGTATATTGAATATTATAGGTTAGAGGGTGATAAAGAAAGAAGTTTGTGAATTAACGCATCCATCCACAACTTTCATGTGTCCACCACCAGTGAAGTACAAGTTAAAGAAGAGAATTAAGAAAAGTAAAAAGGATGAATAGAGTGATGTGCATTGTGATCCTTCGCAATAAGAGCGTGTTGAGGGCTTGCAGAAAGTCAGAGTACGAAGATATCGTGTACAAAACTAATTGAAAGTCAATTGTGTAGCCAGTCTTCAAAACATCTTTACTTGTTTCAGTTTCATGTTTTCTTATATCAATACATTTATGACATTGTTGATATGGGCAAAGATAGAAATTGTGGTTTCCGTGCTATCGTAAATTTATTTGGATGGGACAAAGAGTCTTGGTCTTTGGTTCAGACACAGTTAGATACTGAAGTTTATCAACACTATCAAATGCATTCCAATGTGTTCTATTACACGGTACATAAAGTTAGGAGTGTGTTATAGGTCGCTAGCTTGCGTGTACATGGTCATGAGAAGTGGATGATTATTCTTGATATGGATTACCTTTCTTTTAGATAGTGTCATATTGATCTCGTTGTCCATGAAACTTAACATCACATTCTTCCTGTTAGTGACTATTCCATGCATAGCTTCGACTAGACAATTATTTCAGTTAATTTTGTTGACAACAATCATTGAATTCATGTAAAGTTGAAACTCAATTGTCCTTTGCCTCTCGTCAAAGGCCGATGGAGACGGTACTATAGTAAAAGTATAAAAGCTTTATTATGTTTTTGACAAATATCCGATATTTTTTTAGAAAAAACAATATTTCTACATTCATACGGAAAAAATTGACAATATAAAATAGTTTCACTTTATCATCCAATAAAAAGCCATCAATCGGCCATATCATTAAAAACAAATTAATAAAAAAGTGATTTTATTTGATACATGGAAGTGGTTGGTTGGCAGTGTAAAAATATTTTACACTATCAGTACATCACGCCTTTTCTCACTCGAATAATCTAGTAATTTTATGAACTTTCAAAAAATCCAAAAATTTTCACTATGGACATAACTGTAAAAACAACCCTTATATGGGGTGCCAGATATAAGTGAGGGGTTGGTAGGAAGATTTTTCCACTTTCCTCAATGGTGGTGCCTGAATCGTGTTTATACGTAGGAATTTTTGGGTTTTACAAAATGCATAATAAAGCCTTTTACACCCCTCCAAATCTATTTGTCAACTCTACACATGGAAATATGTATGGAAATACATATCATGAATCCTCAGGCGAACAAAGTGTTAGATTTACAATATTTATTCTTTAATATTTATTTGTTTTATGTTTGACAGTCTGTTAAGTAATGTCCTATTCTTTAGGGAAGTGGCAGCACTTGAATAGGAATTATAATCTTTCTCTCAGTGACTCATTCCACGTTCTAGGCAGTAAAACGTGGACTGTTGCAACTGTGTTTCAGTTTTCAATTTGTAAGGCTGTATAGCCAACAGTTTGCTTTCAATTCAATAAGCGATTACTCTCCAAATTTTATATCAGTGTTCAGTTTCAACAATTGGTATCAGAGCTCCATTATTGGGGCTTGATCCTTAGTGTGTGAGTGTGAGAGAAACACAGTGAGTGTGAGAGAAACACAGTGAGTGTGAGAAGAGAAACTCCCATTTTCTTCCAAGTAGAAGAATGACAGAAAATGGTAGCAGTAGCTTCATGCAGCCGACGGTTCCCATGTTTGATGGTCACTATGATCATTGGGCGATATTGATGGAAAATTTTCTCCGATCTAAAGATTATTGGGGTCTCATTGAGAATGGAATATTGGTCGTGGCAGGTGGAGTACAACCGACAGAGACACAAAGTAAATTGATTGAAGAGCAGAAACTGAAGGATTTGAAGGAAAAAAATTACCTCTTTCAAGCAATCCCACGTGATGTGCTTGAAACAATCCTTAACAAAGACACGTCTAAGGGTATATGGGATTCAATGAAGCAAAAATTCCAGGGCTCAACTCGGGTTAAAAGGGCCCAATTACAAGCTTTACGAAGGGATTTTGAGATTCTTCACATGAAAGAAGGGGAAACAGTGAATGCTTATTTCTCTCATACTCTAACCATTGCTAACAAAATGAAAGCTCTTGGTGAAAGTATGACTGAAACAATCATTACTGGAAAAAATTTGAGATCAATGATCTCAAAATTTGATTATGTGGTATGCTCAATTGAAGAATCCAACAACCTAGACACGATGACAATTGACGAGTTGCAGAGCAGTCTTCTCGTTCACGAGCAAAGGATGAGAAGCCATGGAGAAGAAGAGCAAGTTCTAAAAATATCACATGAAGATAGAGCAAGAAGAGGAGGAGGTAGAGGTGTATTTAGAGGTGGTCGAGGTATAGGAAGGGGAAGACAACCCATCAACAAAGTTGTCATTGAGTGTTTTAGATGTCACGGTTTAGGACACTATCAATATGAGTGTCCAGACTGGGAGAGAAGGGCCAACTATGCTGAATTGGAAGGGGAAGAAGAAGAGGAGCTTTTATTAATGTCCTATGTTGAACTCAAACATACCAAAAAGGAAGAGGTGTGGTTTCTCGACTCCGGATGTAGCAATCATATGAGTGGAATCAAGGAGTGGTTCACAAACTTGGATGAAAGCTTCAGACAATCTGTAAGACTCAGCAATGACACTAGAATGGCGGTTATGGGAAAAGGAAGTGTTCACATGCAAGTTAATGGAGTTACTCAGGTAATTTCTGATGTTTACTACATTCCTGAGTTGAAAAATAACTTATTGAGCATAAGGCAGCTTCAAGAAAAAGGCTTAGCTATTCTGATTCAAAATGGGAAGTGTAGGGTATATCACCCTACAAAAGGGTTAATTATGCAGACAAATATGAGTGGAAATAGAATGTTCTTCTTGCTAGTTGGTATGATACCAAAGGAGTCTATGTGTTTCAAAACTGAGTCAGAAAATGAATCTTACCTTTGGCATTGTCGGTATGGTCACTTGAGCTACAAGGGACTTAGGACACTTTTTTATAAGAAGATGGTTAATGGGTTGCCTTCACTCAAGATTCCAAAAAGGTTGTGCACAGAGTGTTTAACCGGCAAGCAACATAGAGACTCTATGCCCAAAAAGAGTTTATGGAGAGCATCAAACAAGCTGCAACTCGTGCATGCAGACATATGTGGACCCATTAAACCAAATTCAAATAGCAACAAGAGGTACATTCTAAGTTGTATCGATGATTTCACTCGTAAAACTTGGATTTACTTCTTACATGAAAAATCTGAGGCTTTTGCTATGTTTAGGAATTTTAAAGCTTGTGTTGAAAAGGAGTCTGGTGAATATATCACCTCTCTAAGGACAGATAGAGGCGGTGAATTTACCTTAAATGAGTTTGAAGAATTTTGCAAAGTTCAAGGCATATCCCGACAACTGACAGCAGCCTATACTCCACAACAAAACAGAGTTGCTGAGAGAAAAAACAGGACAATCATGAACATGGTGCGCTCTATGTTAGCCGAGAAACAGGTTCCTAAAATGTTTTGGCCGGAAGCTGTAAAATGGAGTGTGCATATCCTCAATAGATGTCCTACTGTGGCAGTGCAAAACAAAACTCCAGAAGAGGCATGGAGTGGTGTGAAGTCAACAATTGGCTACTTTCGAGTGTTTGGGTGTGTAGCTCATGCACACGTTCCAGACCAAAAAAGAAGTAAACTAGATGACAAGAGTAAGAAATGTGTTTTGTTGGGAGTAAGTGATGAATCAAAGGCCTATAAATTATATGATCCAACTTCAAAGAAGATAATCATTAGCAAGGATGTGATTTTTGAGGAAAATGAATGCTGGAATTGGGACAAAAGCAAAGATGAATGCAAGCTGGATGCCTTAGAGTGCAAAGATGATTTTGAGAATGACATTGAACGAGTAGAGAGCAATGAAGTCGAAGACGGTGGCGCTGTTACTAATACAAGAAACTCAAGTGAATCTAGTTCAACATCTAGTGAATCACATGAGGAGGAACCACTAATTACTAATGAAGGGAGGGTAAGAAAACCACCGTTTTGGATGGAAGATTATGAAACTGGTGAAGGTTTTTCAGATGAAGATGGTTTGAATGCAATGATAATGCTCACTGAAAATGACCCACTTTCATTTGAAGAGGCTGTCAAGAGCAAGAAGTGGAGGGACGCAATGACGGCAGAGATTGAGTCAATAGAAAAGAACAAGACATGGGAACTAACAGTTCTGCCCCAAGGAGTAAATTTCATTGGAGTTAAATGGGTTTTCAAGACTAAACTTAACGAGAACGGTGAAATAGATAAATACAAAGCAAGGCTAGTGGCAAAGGGATATGCACAGCAATACGGAGTTGATTATACTGAAGTTTTTGCTCCGGTGGCCAGACTTGACACTATTCGGTTGATACTTGCTTTAGCAGCTCAAAATAGTTGGAATGTTCTTCAGCTTGACGTAAAGAGTGCGTTCCTTCACGGTGAACTAAATGAAGAAGTGTTTGTGCAACAACCGCTGGGATATGAGAAGAAAGGTGAAGAAGCAAAGTCTACAAGTTAAGAAAGGCGTTGTATGGCTTGAAGCAAGCACCAAGAGCATGATATAGCAAGATAGAGGCTTTCTTTGTTCGAGAAGGCTTTGAAAGGTGTTTTTGTGAACACACTTTGTTCACAAAGTCAAAAGACAGAGGTAAAATTTTAATAGTAAGCCTTTATGTTGATGATTTAATATATACCGGAAATGATAAAAGTATGTGTGAAGAATTTAAGAATTCGATGATGTTGGAATTTGACATGTCGGATTTGGGGAAGATGAGATGCTTTCTTGGTATTGAAGTGCTGCAGAGTTCTCGTGGAATTTTTATTTGTCAAAGAAAGTATGCTCGTGAAATTTTATCAAGGTTTGGAATGGAAGAGAGTAATTCAGTAAAGAATCCTATAGTTCCAGGCACAAAGTTGTCAAAAGATGAAGCTGGAACCAAATTTGATGAAACTTTGTTCAAACAAGTTGTTGGCAGTCTAATGTACTTGACTGCTACACGACCTGATTTGACGTATGGGGTGAGTCTTATTAGTAGATTCATGTCTTGTCCAACTGAATCTCATTGGCTTGCAGCAAAAAGAATACTAAGGTATTTAAAAGGTACCACTGAGCTTGGAATTTTCTACAAGAAGGAAGGTTGCACAAATTTGTTGACTTATGCTGATAGTGATTTTGCTGGTGATTTAGATGATCGAAGAAGTACTTCGGGCTCTATTTTTTTACTTGGTTCGAGAGCAGTTTCGTGGTCTTCTAAAAAACAGCTTGTTGTGACACTGTCGACTACAGAGCCTGAGTACATAGCCGCTGCATCTTGTGCTTGTCAGTGTGTTTGGATGAGAAAGGTGTTAGAGAAACTTGGTCACAAAGAGGAGAAGAGTACTCTAATTCAGTGTGACAATAACTCTACTATAAAGCTGTCAAAGAATCCAGTTTTTCATGGTAGAAGTAAACACATTGACATAAGGTTTCATTTCCTTAGAGATTTGACAAGGGATAATGTTGTGGAGTTGAGCTACTGTAAATCTCAAGAACAAGTTGCAGATATCATGACAAAACCTCTCAAATTAGCACAATTTCTAAAACTTCGAAATATGATGGGAATGGTTGAAGCTTCAGCGGTAAACTAAATGCTTGTTACATATAGTTTAAGGGAGGGAATGTTAGATTTACAATATTTATTCTTTAATATTTATTTGTTTTATGTTTGACAGTCTGTTAAGTAATGTCCTATTCTTTAGGGAAGTGGCAGCACTTGAATAGGAATTAGAATCTTTCTCTCAGTGACTCATTCCACGTTCTAGGCAGTAAAACGTGGACTGTTGCAACTGTGTTTCAGTTTTCAATTTGTAAGGCTATATAGCCAACAGTTTGCTTTCAATTCAATAAGCGATTACTCTCCAAATTTTATATCAGTGTTCTGTTTCAACACAAAGAACTACACGTATATGAAAGGATCTTGATTCATACGTTTGAGTGTCAAACTGCTGTACACATTGATGTGTAAAGAGCTTTTTAACATAATAAGAGGGGGAGAACCAAATAATAAGATGCAGGCATATATGATTATTACAACCGAGATTGGAAAAATGGAATAAATAACTCATTTAGCATTTCGATATTGTCAAGAATCAAATTTCCAATAACCTTAAGTTTGCACAAGCTTAGAAATGGTTCAAATATCTCTATATAACAGATCTGAACATATTGTTTGCTTGTGCAATAGAGCATAAATATGAAGGAGTGTGGAAAAACATACACTCGTTTCAGACTGAGGAAAATATACATCTCCCCAAAATGCAGTTTCAAGAAAATAATTTCACTTGAAAACCACTTGGTCACTAAACTGCTACTCGGATCTTCAGATACGTTTTATGCTTTTCTCAAGTCTATGACTAACCGATGAAAAGCTTTTGCATACAACCTGGGTGATCAGTCAATCCAAGATAGAAGACCCATTGTAGCATTAGATAGGACTTGAGTGTTCTATGCAACTTCAAAAACACTTTCTGCCTCTATTTCTTCTCCAGCGGCTGGTTCATCGAGTGAAGTCAGCTCTTCTTTTGAAGCTTTTATACAATATATGTCACATAATTATTCACACAGTCTTTAAAAATCCACGAACTTCAACAAGGAAGCTATTCAGATTTTTCCTAAATCTCTGGTAATTTATTCGATCAAGGGAGAAGGAAAGCTGATTTGCACTAGTTAGTGACTGCAACGCGTTTACCAGCCTTGATCTGAGATTTGGATCTGCTTGTCTCTCTATCAATTCATTTCCCAATCTCTGAAAAGAAAAAAAGACCTCTGGAATCATTCATCATTCAATATATGGAGTCAAAATCATAGTAGGAGGATTTTGGTACGTGTTAGACTAGTGCATAGTTATTATTTACAAACTACATAACAAAGAAAGGGATTTAGATTGAAATTGAGCAAAAACAACTAGAAGAAAAACCTAATACGAAAAGTAACTTGCATATTTAGCATTGAATTTTGATTTTGGCTTAAATAACTTTTTAGTCCCCGTATAATATACATCAACTTCGGTTTCAGATTCTAGAAAAAATGTTGCCAGTTTAAACAGTTCTCATTTTGGTTTAGTTACTAAAATATTTTGTACATATTAAAGTTAATCCTTATTTTGTGTTGATGATTAAGATCTACCATCGACTCGTGATATGGTCAAAGTATTCCTTATAAGCCTTGGCTTGGACAATCATCACCTCTTGAGCTCACCTGTGACACAATTCAAATTTTCGAATAGTGTCGAAGCATGTTGTAGATTTGTTATTGGGCCATCCAAATTTGTCCACATACTTCAAACGTGTAGTCCTAGGTGTGATGAGTTTGTTGATTGGGCCACTTGTTCTAGTTCATGTCCGAAATGTCCCGTTCTAAGCTTGAGAGGATGTGTTGAGGTCCCACTTCGATTAGAGATATGACCTAAGTAGTCCCCTGGGAAGGTTTGGGTGGTCCTTACCTCTTAAACTAACTATAAAATGAGTTTAGTCTAGCCCGAATTCTAAAACAGTATTTAAGTTCATCCAATATATGTTATTGAGTTAATCCCCTTGTATTTTAATTTGACTCAGGTCAGATGTGACAATAATTTTTGTAAGGGATACCGGAAAAGGTGTATATTACATGGATTAAAAATTTATTTGCGGTTTGGAAGTTTTACCAAATGCAAGTTAAAGCAACATACCTGATACAGGCCTTTTTCACAAAGGATTAGTGGAAAGAGAGCATCTGCTGCAACGCTGATTAGATCAGAACTATAACAAGGCAATGTTATTAGTTAGAATGTGGATTTCCAGTAGCATTTTTTACAACATAATATATAGCCTACTTAGAGATTTAAACTAGAAAAAAAGGCACTTGAACCAGTTTGCAACTCTAAATCATCTGGCATATATTATAAATTCATATAAAGTAATGATAAGAAATAGAGCTGTCAAATAAGCCCCAAACTCCCAAGCCCTTAAGGCCGTGTTTAGATAAACAGTTTATTTGAGGCTTTTAGCACAAGCGCTTGTCATGATAAACGCTTATGTATAAGCTCTTTCTATAGCAAAAGGTATCAAGTCACATCAACTAAATTATAACCCTAAACAGAGATAACACCATTGGCAGACCAAAACAATGACAGGGCTGGGTAAAAGAAAGAATACAGAAAGAAAACGAAACTCATTTTGCATCCTCACCTGTAATCCTCAAAAAAGAGTAACTGCAGCAATGAACGGAGAAAACGGCTCAAAAGACCTTCCTGAGTCTCCCCACTTGAATGTGCCCCCAAGCCTATATTACCATTACCAGTCTCTTTGTAGTGGTAAGAAGCAAGAGCTTGCAGAGCTCTCAGACACTTACTAACCACATCTACATCCTACAAAAATCAATAAGGAAATAATTATTTAGATTTGAGAAGTGTAGTATATAGTGAAGAAGTTTTCTCCTTTTTCTAACTCATAAAGAAGAAATTTATTAAGGGCATTCGAAGAGAAAGCTTAATTAGTGAAAAATTCTCTCAGCTTAGAACTTTCTCAATATCAATCTTTGTAAACTCTTACTGTCTACATAGACATAAATATGCTTTGAGTCTTTGAAAATATAATACTTTTTGAAATTAATCGCGATTTGAATTTTTTTTATTTTAGTCTAAACTTGTCAAAAAATATTGTCTTTAGTCCTCACCAAGAATTGCTTTTAAGGATTGAAAAATATTTTTGTTCTATGTAGGGACTAAAAAATTCCATATTTAAACCCATCATCAAACGATATCGTTTATTAAAGAATAAAAGCCACATCTACAAGTATATTACAACCTGATGGTGTAGACCAAAATCAAGAGTTCCGAGTATATGAGTAAAGGCTTCACTATTTAGTTGTGCGAATGTTTCTGGATAAACCTCCAACAAATGTGACAAGAGAGAAAAATACTGCACATAAATAATATTGTATCAGCTCTTGGAAAACGAATTCAGTATCATATCTACATTGTAAATCATTTTCTTACATCATGGCAAAGTTTGGGATATTTCAAAAGGTCCATAGAAATCAGCGGCGTGACTATGTGAAGACCAAAGTAAACCACCTGCAAAATCAATGCTATAGAGATTCATTATCCAAGTTTCCATGAAACAGAGAAATGTAATAATGATACCACCTGAGATATGTTAGTGCCTTGGGCCTCAATTGAATCTGACGAGAAATCAATCTGCCAAATCAGTTATTTTTCAGTTAAATTGCTCTAATATTAAAAAGTATGAGGTACAGGTAGATTTCTTTCCAATTGCCAATCTGAAATTTACAAAAGGAAAAAAACCCTTACCATGTCTTTAGAACAAAGACTTGAAAGAAGTTGAAGAAGAGCACGCAAATCTTTATACTTGTCTGTTTGTGCCTCACTAAGTAAGTTGCTTGAAAGACTTAGTGATATCTGAAAAGAGAGTGAAAAGGGATTTGATGGATCTTTGTTTAAAATAAAGAAAAAGATAAGGCAAATTAGCAATGACTGTTTTTTTTTAGTAATACTGATACCAATATCATGTTGACTTCACATATTTTAATCAAAATAATTATATGGTAGGATTATACGGATTAAAATGAAAGCAAAAGCAAAAATAAAGGACTCAAAATAAACATGGTTCTTTGTATCTGTTAAATATGCTTGGATCTCAACCCAAAAAGCTAACTCAAAGGTGAGGGTTGTCCTCACATATTTATACCATCAACAGCCCAAGAACCTAAACAATGTGGGACTTCAAACAAACTTGAACACAAATATCAACTTCAACACTAACTCATAGTATATATGCCTCATTCTAAAGAATGTCTTTCTTGTCGATCTAATTTCTCAAGATTAGTTTAATGGTTCAACAAGATTGAAACTTCATTAGTACAATTTGAAATTTTTACGAGGGATTAGATTCCAAGTTGAAGAGGTAGCTTGAGTAGGGGTGGACAAGAATCCGAGATCGGCTCTATCCGATCCAAAATTTGTTGGGACGGGCGGATATAAATGGGTGTCGGATTTAAAAAGTGAAAAATTCGAATTCTAGTGGATTACAATGGTCGGCCTCGGATGAAAAAAATTGATTCAGTGAAGTCCATATCCGACCGAAACAGTCATATTCTTCAATTCTCAATTCTTAATAGTGCGGTAGGTATGAGTAGGCTAGACCAAATTATTCAAATCCTAATATTAGTCTGAATACTAGTCTGATAAGTAGGTATGGGTTTACTTTACAAATTATTTTTCCTTTCGAAAACCAAAACCATTGTATATTCACGTGTTCCTTCTTAATTGTTTTTTTTCATTACTAAACACTATTTTCATTTACTTCTTTCTCTCTCTCTCTCTCTTAATTGTTTTCCTCTCTCCTTTATCTCTCAAGACACCACACAGCATTTTACACCCAAACACCATTTTTAATCTGATGTTCTTAAAACACCACACAACATTTTACACCCAAACACCAATCTCTTTGAGAGCTCTTTTCCACCACACCATTTTTATGACCCCATTAACATCTTTATGTTCAAGTTTACTGCAACTATGTTACTACAAGAAGAAACACACGTTGCTATTCTATATTATTCTATATTTTAAGCATTCTAGATGTTGCTTCAAAAGGAAAAGTAGTATTTAACAAATGTTAAAAAAAATTATTGTGTTGTTTGATTTTAGTTAATTTTTTATTGCTTCTCATTTTATGTATGACTTCTTCTCTTTTGGTTGTGTTTTTTAGTTTTTGGTTTTGATATTTTCACTATCTGTTTCAGTGATGATACCCGCGTGAAACCACCCATCAAACCTGTTATCCGAGTAAACCGCCATCCGCCAAAACCGATATGTTAAACGGACGGAAATGGATTAATATATTTCATCCATCAGTCTTGAACGATGGACAATTTTTTACCCAGAACCGTCTGTGACCGACCGTTGTCCACCCCTAAGCTTGAGGATACAACTTAGATATCCTTATTTCCCGTTCCCCCAGACAATAAAAATCTCTAAATAAAATAAGATTCCTTTTAAAAGAGACAGTTGAAAACCCTTTCATACAGGTATTATTTTATTTAAATCAATTTTATGATAGCAACAGAATGTGCCCAAACAATTTAAAACATGGAAGCGAAAAATAAGTCTCTGCAACCTTTCAAGCACCATAAAGAAAGTTTCAGCCATTTCAGGCAAGATTGCCATTCAGAGCAACATTCAAACGAGTATATCTTCAACTAGTCACAAATATGAAGCACGGACTCCGGCACGGACACCGAGACACGAACACTACAACACCGATAATGTCAAATATATAGGATACCAACGCTGCTAAATATATGATAGTATTTGAGTGTCATTTATCCATCTATTATTTAAAGAGTTAAAAATATTCTAATCAGAATTAATAATTTTAATTTTTCATTGATAATATTACTTCAATCGTTTTAGACGTGTGACATTTGTTCAAGAAATGTATAAGGTGTGTTGAAGCAAAGAAAAAAAAACAAATTTTTGGAGGGACACTTGTCTGACTTTTCTGACACTTGTTTGACTTTTCCAACATGTGTTGTACGAGTGTCATATAAGTATCGAACATCGCGACACGCCTACTCCTAGAGGTGTCCGTGCTTCATAATGTTGCTCCAGGGATGAAGTATTTGCCCATATAAAACATCATAACTGATAAAAGAAATTTACCTTGCCAATATTGTGAGATGAATACAGCTGAAGCAAACGCGTGCAAAAACTGACAACGGCAGCAGTTTCTTGGGCCTCCAAGTAAGTAATTTGTCCATCAACCCAATCGACTACAAATTTTAGTAGCAGGTACACAACTGCAGACTAAGCAATAATAACATTCAATTACAGAATAGCAAGTTTAGACATGTGTCAAACTGAAAAAGAAGATAAAATGGAGAGGAATATAAATTATAAGTAATCTAGTAAAGGGACATATTTTAAGGATAATATGAATATGTTCACCGAAAGTATAAGATAGTCCTGGAAATCACACATGTGTCCCAAGAGCATCGAGGATACATTAAACAAATTAATACAAAAGAATGTGAATGCTACCTCGTGTTTATATACTTCAAGTAAAACTAGTATGGGATTCATTACAGAGAATCCTAGCTCATATAGAGCTTTCTGTGTTCGAGGTTCAGAAGCACTCGCAGCTCCGCGTAGCCGTTCTAACATGCAGCTGACCAACAGAAGGATATCTGGTTGTTGGGCAATGTTTTTAAGATTACTCTTACTGGACATCTCCACTATGTATGTTGCGATATGACCCATGAGATTCCTTACATACCTTGTATACAGATAGACAAAATTTTACAGGGTGTCATCCTTATATACAGATAGACAAAATTTTACAGGGTGTCATGAAATTTTTTAAACAATAGACAAAGAAAGCTGAGGTGAATACTCACTGACTTGACTCTTCAGAATTTTTCACACCTGAAGCTGAACGAACAAGTGTTTGTGCAAGAGACCGCTGAAGCAAAAATAAAATGAATGACATTTAGGCAACAGCAGACAGCAACAAAGTACCCGGTAGTAGAAGTTGATCTGTTCTTACCTGATGCGAAGTGTCCAACAAGAACAAAGTCTTTTCAGTGGAAAATGCAGTTGCAAGTTCATGCCATGAATTCTGCATAAGAAAACAGAAATTCAAGACAGTGATGCTACAAAAATATTACTGTTGTTTAAGCAATCACAAGCATAAAAAATGAAAGGTTACTGACTGTAATATAGTACAAAGGTCTTGGAGACATAAGTAATGGAACAAAAACCATTATTTTTAGGCAAGTGAAGTGTCCTAAACTAAATCACTTTGTTACAGAAACAAAAGCAGAAAGTATGCAATGAAAAGAAGCCTTTTTTTATATTGAAATTGGGAAATGCAAATACTATTTGATTTTTTGAGCATTTAGTAAAATTTGTTTTTTGAAAAATTACAGGCATTTAATAAAGTGAATCTAATGCCCTTACACCATTTCCCTCAAGGCACTCACCAACAAACCATTAATTATGACTTATTCTTATATAGTTTCAATTTTCCCTGTAACTCTTTAATTAGGAGAGAGATAGAACTTATATATTTGAATCAATCCCTGTAATTTTACAAGACAACAAATTTTTCAGAGTTCCTTCTTCACCTTTTTAACCTTAAGAGTAAGCAACTACTACTATACTTGTATCACCCATTAACAAATAATTATATCATTTTAAAACATACAGTTTCTTATGTTTGCATCAAGATAAAATTGCAGATTTTGATGTTTTGTCAAAATAAAAGTACAGGTACTAACTCACCAGAGCAACAAGGTGAACACATATATGCCTTTGCTGAACCAGTGAATGGAGTAACATATAACATGTGAGGCCCTGGAAAATAAATAGCAACCACACAGCAAACATTACGTTAAGAACAACTAGGTAATCAGGTGGTTTTCTATTTATTCCTGTACTTCCCACAGCAACATTTCCAAATTAGAAATACCTAACTGAACATGTGGTCAGTCTCATTAATTTATGAATAAGTTTTTCGTTTTGATATAAAAAACTATTTATGGTGAATATATTAAAGGATTGTCAGGTTAATTGATCCAAACCTAGAATTATCATTACCAGTACTCAGTAGTCCTGTTTTAAGATTTTTTTTATTCCTAAAAATGTTCTAGCTTATTTTTCTAAACATCCCTTCAGTCCTCCAAATTTCCATGAACTGTGATGTTAATATAAATTACATTGACCAATACGAAATTTTGGATGGAAAAACATACATGATATTTTCTTTTTTTGATCATGGAAATCTTGCACGAGCATTAGAATTTGATAATCTACAAATAGATCTCTAGTGTAGAATCAGATTGATCATCAATTTTCACAGCACCTATAATATATGTACAAAATATATTTCATATTGACAATTTCAAATACATAAGCATGTATAGACTGTAGCTGTGAACATCTAATTTGAGTGTGCTTTTTTTCAATGTTAGTAGGTTAAATGTTAAATTTGTTAGTTTATGCTGGAGGTGGGATCAAATCCGAGACCACCCTTATCACTACACTCCTTAACTCTCCTTGAATGTGTATTTACATTAGTAAATACAGATGGAAACTAGGTAACAACTATGTCAAATGCTTGATTTAAACGAGAACATCTAAAATATGGAAAAATAATAGGAGTTTAAAACACAAACCTGCAAATCCTTTTCCCCTGGATATGATGTAAGTGTGATCAAAGATATACGGACAATAATATCAAGAACAATTCTCCCTTGGTTATGCTCTCCAAAGAAACTAAGTAACACCTTTTTCGAACTATGTTCATAATGATGACCTGAATCTAATATTTTCTCTCCAATCCCATCAGAAGACATTAGATATGTGCTAGACCACCTTGCAAGGAACCATACAATTGACTGCATAGAACATAAACTTAAAAGAGTGAGAAGGTAAAACAATGCCTTGTCAGAAATGGTATATATGCTAGACCACCTTACACAACCAAGATTAGTTTCTTTGTAGTTTAAAAAAATTGCAAGTTGTTTAAAAAAAAGAAAAATAGTTCTTATAGAAAAAATGGTGCAGTAGATCATGGGTATAGTATAATAATGTTCTGTACATGCAAAAACTTATAGACTATCATATGTATCCGTTTCTCAGGGACTTCATCTGCTGCTAAAAAAAGACCAGAAGACAACAAAAGCAAAACATCCAGGTTTTATGTCTAACGAAGACATAAAAAGAAAACTGGGGACGTAGAAGCATATGCAAGATAAATGAATAAAATAAAATGCATTACCTCCATAAGCCGGGGACTAAAAGCCGATGCTCTCATATCTGGATTTAGGCATTGCTCAGCAAATTTTATGATTGAGCTGCATTAATTAATAAAATGAAAAGCGAGTTTTTAGGGATTCACTTCAATTGGATCAGGCATTACATCCAATGCAATAATGAAATGTATCCAAGTGTTATCTTGATTTCAAGATTCAACTCTTAAAGATCCAAGGGAGAACCCATACCTTAGCGGTTCATTTATTCAGAACTAAAAAGTTAAAAAGATAACAGATTACAAACACATGCATGTGCATACAAATAGAAAGACCAAGTGGACACAGATGTGAATTGAAATAAACATTGCGAATTTAATCTTGTAGAGGATATCAATCTCAGAAAATCCACCACTCTATTATTTTTCAGTTGTAGCTTTTGTGAGAGTGAGAGAGTGAGAGAGTGAGAGAGAGAGAGAGAGAGAGAGAGAGAGAGAGAGAGTGAGTGTGAGTGTGAGTGTGAGTGTGAGTGTGAGTGTGAGTGTGAGTGTGTGTGTGTGTGTGTGTGTGTGTGAGTGTGTGTGTGTGTGTGTGTGTGTGTGAGAGAGAGAGAGAGAGAGAGAGAGAGAGAGAGAGAGAGAGAGAGAGAGAGAGAGAGTGAGAGAGAGAGAGTGAGAGAGTGAGAGAGTGAGAGAGTGAGAGAGAGAGAGAGAGAGAGAGAGAGAGAGAGAGAGAGAGAGAGAGAGAGAGAGAGAGAGAGAGAGAGATATGACAAGCAAATCTTCCAATTCTTGCACAAATATCAACTGATCCCCATTCATAATCACACATGCATGTGATGTCTTTAAATTGAGATATACACCTACTACCCAATAAGGAAGGAGGCCTAGAATGGCTATCCATAAATTTCAATAACATTGAACATTGATTTGTTAGAGGGACAGTATAGTCATTTTACCACGCGCTAACTGATGTGCTGGTTAATCAGAGTAGGTAAAGTAAAATTTACAAAAACAGATATGGGGGCTGCTCATTCTACTGTGGTTTTGCAAGGCAAGATGGACCGAAAGGGAGAAGTTACTAAAAATGAAAAAGATCAAACGTAAGATGAGAAGTAGATGATAAAGCAATACTCCAAAAAAGTAATATCAACAAGAATGTTGACAGAGCCAAACCAAAAAAGTGCTAATATCTGAATAAGGTTGACAAACATAATTTACTGCAAATCTTAGCAGAAGCTCAATGCAAACAACAAATTTCAGGAAAAAGAAGAAAAGCACTTTACCTGGAAAGCAAAATAACAGGATGTTTATCTGCCTCCACGGAATTAGCAACAAATTGAGTTTGTATGGCATTAGGAACCTAAGTATCACACATGACATAGCCTTAGATTAATGTTTGCATTACCACATAACCATCAACGTGTGAGAAATAATAAGGGTTAAAGGTGAAAACATAGAAGATGATGGACTATTCTACACAATCTAAAATACTGAGATAGGACCCAGAAGCTTCCAGTCAATTAGCTTAGCTGGCATAAGTATAACTACCCCTTAACATAAGCAACAGTCTTGGTTAGTTAAAGTTATCATTTCTGCCAGATGAGCATCTTGCATTCCAAGTCTCAGTAGCTATAAATTTGATTATAGCCTCAGTAGCTATAAACATGATTGTGTCTGTAGCCCCGGTAGCTATAAATATTACTCTACTCAGAAGATTCAAGGAATCATCAATAATCGAAAAGTTCCAGTTTATCAAACAAAAAAAAACCTTGCATTCATACTCTGTTTTCCATATATCATGCTGACAAAATGTTTATGAGGATATCAGCCCCCCCTCCCCCTTTAAGCTGTGTTTTTTTCCTGGAATCTTTTCTTTCTATTAAGATTTCTTTCATTCAAAAAGAAAAGGAAAATTTCTAGTGCTAAAGAACATTTCTGAGTAACAGAATAAGGAGAAACTACATCCACATACCAGTGGCATTTCCCCCTCCCCTTCGTCTGCAATTACGTGGCCAATTATGAGCAGCAATGAATAAAGTTCTTCCAAAGTTTCAGTCAAGTCAATAACACCCCTGCCCTACAAATCAAGTGAATAATTTGAGCTTGTAATAGTTCTGATAATTTAACACAGAATGTTTATTATGGACGGATGAGATAATAGAAGAGCACACAGATGGACAAAAGATAATGAGACATTTCATAAGATTGAGTGGAATTGAAAAGTTTGAGTAACAACCATTTGATAGAGACATTATTGTTGTGCTTAGTGTTTGACTCAATGGTTTTAATAGTGCGGTTAAAACTCGGCAAAAATTCATGGTATAAATTAATTAATAAAGAACTAATATAAGCAACTCAATTTTTGCATTATCTGGATCTACAAAACTATTTTTAGAAATTAGCATATCAAAATATAGATATGGTATATTGAGGATAAATGTAAAGGCACAGCAACTTAAATATTGCTCAAAAAAGAAAGAGAAGCATAAATTTGTGTTTGTTTGCGTGTAAGCTCTCATAGAACTTCACTTTTTGAGTGTTTCAATTTCTATAATCATGAGACAAATTGTAGCCCGTGACGAAAAATTCTCAAGCATGCTGAACTTAGTTTAAGGATAAATTATCTTAGAATATACTAAATATAGATTTAGACACCTAACTGGTTTAATTTGGTTGATGTAAAAGGGACTTTTTTGGATTCAGTAGTGAATAAAGCATTATGCTCAAACTTTAACTCATCAAAAGCTACTGCCTTTCTATCGGTTTCCCACTTGATCACAACTAAAAAAAGTAATTATGTTTTGAATGGTGCTACACTCATGCACCTACACTACATGTGCATCACCAGCTTCCACCATCTAATTACAGTTGGTTGAATCTCATTTTTTACATACCTACTATACTCAGACTTCGCTACCTAGGACGTGTGAGATGATGTCCAACCACAAGATAGGTAGGTAACCAAGCACTATTCTTTGATTTTGTACACCCGGCTCTATGTTTGCAATACATGGGCAGTGGACAGTATGTTAAAAGTTGAATTAAAATGCCTGCTTGATGATTAAAGCTGGCACCTTTTCCTTGTAAGAGCAGCTATAAGGCAGGGCATTCTAGAAAGATTGATTTATCTTTTGTGAGCAAGTAGATGGTAAAAGTATATGATATACATTCTAACAGCAACAATCTATGGCAAGGAATATGGTTGTAGTTAGTTAGTTACTTGCTAATTAGAAATTTAGAATCTAGTCACTAGATTCCTAAGAATACTTAGAGTTCAATGGGATATTGCGTCGATTTTATGTGGCAGTGGAGTAGGAGAGGATCTAAAAGTAAAGAGCTGGAGACCAGTCCCGATTGTGCTTGGAATGAAAATGGAATACAGTAAGGTTTCTGGGTTGAGAGCTTCTTGCTTAATTATTTTTGAGGATTCCTTGTATCAATATATGGAATGCAGTCAAGCTGCCTTCCATAGACCCCTGTCAAGCAACCTTCTTTACCTACCTCCTGAAAACTGGTGTTAATTACCTCCTCCCCGATCCTAAAGTCCCTACCTCCAAATCTTGCTTCTTTCCACTCCACAACCAATATCTCGATCTTGCAATCTGAGCAATTACTAACTACAACTTTGCAGTTCAAATAATTACCGATACCAATTATTGCAGTCCAAACAATTGCTAATCTCAAACTTTTGGTCTGAAAATTACGAATCTTTAGGAAAAGGGAAGGAGCGAGACAAGCATAATTGTAGATGACAGATTTGAAATTTTCATCCAAGAAAGTTATCCTCTATAACTCAATATGAAACATACCTGATTAAGGCGGGTGACCCGCTCAGAAAACACACTTGTGAGCAAAGGGATTGTAACATCAATAGAAGCTCTTGCAATAAGTGCATATGAACTTAACCTTTCATCCATGGCTGCAAAGAAAATATCAATTGTTGTCAATAAAAATGAACAAAAGAAACTCATCAGGCTCCAAAATGATGTATAGTTTAATACCAAAATGTAGTAATATTTTAGCAATGAAAAATCTAGTGCCTAGAATGTAACTCTTAGAATTGTGGTTGGGTCTAACTCATCCTTATGAAACCGACTTGTAAGGTGAGGATCGCCCCCACTTCTAAGCATATGTTCAGGCCATATATTATCCGATGTGGGACTCTTGGTACATTAGAAGAGATTTTCAACCAAGAACTGAATGTGCTTTAAAGGAAATTATAGGCATTTAATTAAATAAAAGTAAATCGCTTTGGTCCCTAAATGTGTGATGATGTATCATTATAGCCCCTGAACTTATTGAAATTGCAATAACATCCTTGGGTGTGTCTTTTGTTAGTAACTTTATGGACTAATCTGACTAACATAATACACATTCAGGGACCAAACTGACTTAAGAAAGACACATCAAGTGATACTTTTGTAATTTTGATACATTCAAGGACTATAAGACACAATTTGACACATTCAAAGATCGAAATGACAGTTTACTCATTAAATAAATGAGATTGTATTGTACTGTAGGAAACTATGGTAAATAATATAAATAAGGAAGGAGTTGCGGCTGAAGGAGTTCAGCGACTGAGTAATTTAAGCACATCATAACTTTAAATTTACTTTCATAGGTATTAGCAAAAAACAGTAAACCACTTTCAAGGCAAAATCTGTTGATTTCAGCACGAATTTGAGTTCTCAACAAGCCTTAGCCCAATAAAAATTGGACTCAGTCTGCTGTCTCTGACTGCTTTGTGATGTTGTTGGTATTATTTTCAGTACAACCGCTTAAACAAAGTCTAGCAACAGGAAAGTCAATATTGACCATAACAAAAAATGACAACTAAATTATGGTGCATGCAATTTATAAATCTGTCAAATTTTCATACCAGATACAGAAGCACGAAGATAATCTGAATCACCCTCATCATTAAATGCTGATGCAGAGGCCACTAAATGAAAGAAAGCTTATGTGAGGAAAAGTATTACAAAAAAAAAAAAAAATTTAAAAAGCAATATAGAAAACTTCATATAGGTTTTACTTCTTAGCTCGCATTCTACGATGAAACCAAAGAGATTTGCAGCAGCTTTTATTCCTTCTGGTGGAAGCAAAGTATTTACAGTGGTAGTATTTATTGGCTGAAGAAGAACAATATTAACCATTCAGCTTAATGACCAAATTTTAACAAACTCCATATTTTGACTTAATTGAAGAAATTCTAATTCCAAATTAAACAACTGATATATTCAATAAATGTAACAGTATGTGCTTCTCTTAGAATTTGGGTCCGGCCTAACTCCTCCATACAACATAGGCTTGTAAGGTGAGGGCTGCCCAAGCTTTATAAACACTACACAGGTCACATCTCTAAGCAATGTGGGACTAAATTCACCCTTTCAAACCCAACACAATGAAGGTGTTGGAGGTTGCAATGAAGGCAAGCCAAATGCCACAATTAGACGACTAGGGGCCAACCCAATGAAGACGGAATGTCCAACAGCTTCCTTGGATCCCTCTAGATTCACATAACTTGAAAGCTATATTTGACAATAGCCTCTTCACTTACAGGAGTAAGGCTGTGTGCATCTACCCTTCCCCAGACCCCACCACATAGTGCGAGTCTCTAGCACTGGGCCGCCTTTTTTAATATCAATAGTTAGCAACAGAAACTTCCTAAAGTTCAAATAAATTAACAACTGCTACACTCGCACTGTCACTAATTAGACAAAAACAACAAATTGTAGCTGGCAAATTTTTTCAGATAGGACAAATTCTACCAGAATCAGAAGAAAAACAAGTAACATCTTATAATTATATTTGAATTAATAACCATTAGAAGGGCGGTCCAAGTATCCAGTAAGATATCACGGGCTTCCCAGCTCCAAGTCTCCTCTTCAGTATTGCTAGTTATGAGGACTTTAATTACTTCAGACATCCACATTGACAAAAACGTAAAAGTACCGATGGCCCTGGAGCATCAACAAAAATGTGTACTCATTTCAACTATCATTATGATAAACAGAGAAATACCTAAAAAAAAATCAAAAAGACAATTGAAATACCTTATAGATTTTAGGAGATTGTCAAACACGTAAGGAGTTGTTACATTTGCAATAGCCAACAATGCACGACAACCATCAATCATCTCACTGAAAGAAACCAGAACCAATTTGAGAGTTAAATGTAAATGGAACTGTGTAGAGACAGGTGTGTGTGTACAAGTATGTGGGTCATTTGCAGTGTGTGCACAAGTATGTGGGTCATTTGCAGGGTGCATTATATAAATGAATATTAGCCAAACCTATCACTTTTCCCATTTTCAATAGCTTTTGAAACAGCATCAGGAGGGTCTACCCACTCGAGTATCCCAGAGAGGAGTTGCAGGAGATGCCTCTCATGCATTTTCCCATCATCTAAAACACGGTAGAAAATAATCAGAAATTCAAATCAAAGATCTTCACAAGTTAAAAAGATTTTCTTTTGGGGTGGATACTGATACAGGAAAGTGAATCCCCTAACTTATCAATGGTCCTTTTAGCAATAATTAGTTATCTAGTTAAGAAGTGAAAATGTAGACACGGGTATTCATACAGTTGAAGCATTATCTACTTCTAGATGGATAGACTGATATCTCCAGTCTCATCCCATTCTTTCAAAATATCTCATAGAAAGAATAAATTTTGTTTATATGCCAATTAATTTGCTAAGAATCTCGCATTTGATGAGATATGCCCTAAAAATATGTTGATAAGTGGCGGACAGTCCTCGCCTTATAAGTCGTTTTTGTAAGGTTTGAATTAGGCCCAATCCAAAGTTTAAGATGATAACAGAGCATATCTAAGATCCATTGGTTACTCGCTATCGGGCCACTCGGGTCACGCTCTTGATGTTCAGTCCTGGGTGTGAGGAGGCTGTGTTAGGAGTCTCGCCTCGAATGAAATATGCACTAAAAATATGTCTATAAGTGGTGGACAGCCCACACCTTAAGAAGTTTAATTCAACATTTTATCAATGATGATCTTTCTATCAGTAAAACAACTGAGCACCTCTATAAAATCCATCCATCAAAATAACCGTCTCTCACCAGAAAGACAGACAATATTTATCAACTTGAAGATCCTAGTTCTAAGAAAAATACACATACAGTCAGCATAAAGATAGAGAAGCAAACAGTCATACCAGAAGGAAATACAGTTCCTGTCAGAGAACATAATTGTACAATTAGCTTTCGAGTAGAAACAGCAATGGCGCAGTCAAGCCAGTAGCCTTCACATGAAAACTTCGGCCTCAATGCAGCATATAAACTCAAAATCCATCCAATATGACCACTCAATATCAACACATCACGCCAATCGGAACCAGGCTGCATGTAAGCATCAAGAACAGAATCTTGAGCCATCAGTGGGAGACTCATAACATGAATTTATAGTAATGACTGTAATGTAATTCTGATGTTTTGCCTAAGGTGTAATTATTATGTTTGCCTAATGTATGACAACTGTTAACAAGCAAACCAAGTGATTACCTGAACTAGGTGACAGTCAGATCTTTTAAGAGAATCCCCATCTTGCCTAACTCCAGCAGAGAAGAGATTTATTTTTGTGTCACTGGTATTGCTACGAAAATCCCAATTCAGGATTTGAAGCATGAGATCCAGCGCAGCGGTACAAACTTTAACCTCAGGTACAACAGACTCAGATTCAATAATCCTATTTGTGACACTGGAAGCAGCTTCTTGGGTCCATTGGTAAAATGTCTAAATATAGGTAATAATAATACAAAGAAGAAAGAGAAAAACAAATTAATATTAATCCAACAATCAACTTAACATGCGTCAATAACTGTCACTTATAATAATAAGGGTTAATAGTCATTTACCCCCTGCAATATAGGCGAATTTTGAATTACCCCCCTTTAAAAATAAAAAAAATTGATTACCCCCTGGAATTTTTAGGGTACCCCCTAAGCGTGTAAAAATGAGGGGGGTAAATCAAAAAAAAATTAGAGGGGGTAATATTTGCACCTAGGGGGCAAAAGACTTAGAATTTTAACATTTCAAATGATGTATCAAAAAAAAAAATTTAAAGGGGGGTAAATCAAAACTCGCCTATATTGCAGGGGTAGATGACTATTAACCCTAATAATAAAATTTAATTAACTTAAGAACAAAAGTGTAAACTGTAATGTAGAAAGAATATCTAAATAATAAAACTTCAATTAACCTAAGAGCAAAAGTGTAAACTGTAATGCGGAATGAATATTCTAAATGGTAAGACCTTCAGGTAGTCTCGCTCAAGTGATCTCCTACACTGCTCATGAAATTCCCTTGGAAGGCCCATAGCACTTGAAGTAGAAGGAGAAAATTCAGATACCTATAGATATTTAGCAAATAAATAAAGTTGTGGAATAAAAGGAAATGGAGGAATTTCTATAAAATAAAATGAAGTATTACATACCAACGATTCAAGGAATTTGATTCCAGCAAACTGCACATCTACTCCATGAATGCCCAAAATAGCCTGGTTCACCTGCAATACATGTGAAAATGTCAAGGATGGTCCTGTTACATGAATAGCTTTGAGTACACCTGCTAAAGTTTTAACTGCCCAATAACACCAGTTTGGTCCCAAGGTAAGGAATTACAAGTCACAACAAGAGTAAACAAAATGGAATAATTGATATCAAGATTTATATAATACCCTATATCAAATTCAAATAACAAAAAAAAAGTCTAAATGAAAGGAACAAAATGAGGAGGAACATATTTACTAGTTATATCATTGGCAATCGCCTGAATCTCAAGAAGTTCTCCGAAGTCCGACCAATCATAGACTTTATTGAGATCCATGAAAGGCAGGCATTTCAGAGCAATTGAATGTGGACATCCTAACAAAACTTGTGTTACAATGAAGAAGAACAAGACAAAACAAACAAGAAAAGCCTTGAATTCTTAAAATAGGGAGAATATTAATTGGGATATACTGGTGAATATATTCATATTTCAGTATATATTAACCACCAGAATGGAAAGTTATCTGAATATATCATCAACCGTCTTTGAAAATTGTCAACCACTCTTTTGAGTAATTGTTTTTAAATGAAAATATGCTCTCTATAATTTAAACTGTAACTCTCCCTCTAGAATTTGGGGAAGACTTTAGAAGTTGGGCAATGGAATTAAGTAAGGCAATAGATAAGGTAATCTTTGACTTGTCTATTAGAAAGAAAAGATTATGTCTTAATGAATTCTTAAATATTTTAACTGTAAATTGTTAAATAATTAAGTAGTGCACATAATAATAGATTTCATATATTCAAATCCCATAACCAACCAGCCTGCAAATAGCTAATGTTCAAAGAAAATACCCAACCTACCCACTTAAATTTACTCCAGTTGTTCAGTCATCAATGTAATCAATTCTGGGGGATTTGGACAGCCCACTGATACATTTCATGCATACAATTAGCATTATGAAAGTATTCCTCATTTTGAGTCCAGAAAGATGAATAAAGGGGGGAGAAGAAAGAATATGTGTAAAAGGAGCAAATAGCCGAAAGAAACTAAAGACAGAATATGTGGTCACCTGATAAAAGAGTGTCTCTTTCTCTGCAGCTACTTCCTCAAGCCTGCATATAGAAAGTTTTGGAAAACCAACTATAAGAGATGATTTCACAACCTCCAATTTTAGCTAATATTGATTTGCAACAACACAACAATCTTTCCCTCCTTGGGAAAAAAAAAACATCTGCTGTAATAAATGCCAAAAAAAATAAAAGAACTTTTCCTATTATGTGTTTTCGATTAAACAATTCCAAGTTCCAACACAAGATATATCTTTAAATTTTTTTGTATATAACTAGGTGAAACTTGTTCATAGTTACTCTAGTAAAGTCAATCCCTAACGAGGATACTATAAATTGGAGGTTCTTGTACCTACTACATTTGATTTTAAGCAGCAACCATATTATTAACTGGAGGTGCTATTTTTTGTATGAAGTAATATTTGTATTTGCATATATAGGTCTCTCTCCTATAACACACATATCTCAAGGGAGACAATGTTTGTTGATAAAGTAAGGACGCTACACTATACATATTAGGAGAAAGCTAAGTAGCTTCCTTTCTTAGGTTGACCTTCTCATACCGGAAAAAAATAATTTAAGCCAAGTATATCCAAGACAATAAAATACTATATTTCCTCTTTAAAACATTAAAGAATTTCATGGACCTACCCACTTGCTTCTTGCTAGGTACAACCACCAGTACTAGTCAATACCAGTTTAATTTGCACAAATTCAACTACAAATATTTGTACAGAGCATATTTCCCATGGAACTCAACTAAAAGAGTGACAAAAGAGATAGGTACAAAGATTTGTACAAGGTCACAACTCACAAATTCATTGAGATGAATTAGAAAAAGATTAAGAATGAACCAGTTAGACCTCAACTATATTCTTTTACTATTCTCATTGTTTCCCTTTAAAATCATTATTGTTCATTGTGATCTCAAAAATTACATAATGTAGGTCAAAATAGTTGGGGAAAGAATGATGACATGATCAGACTATTAAACTTCTAAGTCACTTAGAGATTTTTAAATATTGCATGTCATCGGCCTACTCTACACACATTTTATGGTTACAGGATTACTTGTTGCAAACAGAGTTTGCATTTTATTTGATTGACATATAATTAGGCAACCATATTATTTTATTCATGATACAATATTTTTATAATTTATTAGAAGTAACCGATATTTACTTAAAGCAATTAAATTTTATAATTTCAAGAAAGAGAGCCTTAGCACAATGGTTGGTGCTGCTGCTGTATGACTGAGAGGTCACAACTCAAATTCAAGTGATGGGATTAACCTCTTGTATGCATTTGTTCTATAGCATGTATCTGTGTAGGTTAATACTCAGATCATTTTCTTTAACTGAAACTTAACAGAATGCACTACTTACCAACCCCTTTTCATCAATTGAGCAGCCACGGAAGAAACTTTGGCTTGGACATAGCTATCAGGAGAACTAGCATGTTGCATTGCATAGCATAGACAAAAACTGCAATATATATTTAAAAGGTTTAAGATGTATGTATCAAAAAGGGTAACATTCTTTGTAGAATGAAAGGTTTAAGCAAAAACCTAATCAAGCTTTTCTTGTCATCAGCATTAAGAAAACCCCATTCTCTAATAGCAGCTTCTCTGATTGCAGCAGCAGCTTGAAACCTTGCAGTTGCCACCAAGGAGTTTTCTGCATAGACAAAATCAGTACAGAATCAACATGATGTAAACTAGAATAACAGACAAACTTTAAGAGGCCACTTAATAAAGTATAATGAATTAGTATTACGGACGTAAAGTACTCCAAAACAAAATAATCGATAAGATGCCGTCTATTTTATATAATATAAGCTAGTAACACACTCTTTCTAGCACGCCATCCATGATTGGGTGATATTCAAGTGGGTCCGGCCACTTTGGAGATGAGTCTCACTATAAAAAATGAAATCTTTGTGATTTAGTGGGATCCACATGAAATTTACACAATCATAATTAGTGTTAAAGAAATTATAGGTGTGAAATGCACACGCACCTATACAACAAGACTCTAGCCAGTAAGGAAACCTTGAAATACAGCAGTCGCAATTTATATATCTATTGGATATCAAACAGAGCTCCTGAATGGAACTGGATCAAAAGAAAGTAACAAAGAACGGGATTTTTCATTGAAATAAACCCTCGGTCTCTATTAACATGCCAATCCAATACCCGAATAGAGGTCAAAGATCCTTATTATTTCTTCTAACCTGCTTTTTTTATAGGAGCTGTACTACCATTCAGTGTGTCTTATATTAAGGATTATCTATGGTCAATTGCTTAAAAATGCAAAACCTTTTATGTGAAATCTTATTAACAATGTTTTGAGTTGCTTTTCTCTTTCCTTTTATGTCACATTCCTTCTCCCTGCCTCGCATCCAAACATAACAGTCACATCACTGTTACAAGTTTTTTATCCAGTTCTAGTTTGATCCACGGAATTAATTTATGCCTTCACTTTCTTGAAAAGCAGCAATATATCCAATAACTTCTTTGTTCAAAAGAAAGAAAATATCTCTTCTAGCATGTTTCAAGAAAATGTAAAATTGATATGTTCTCCAGGTAATTATATCACTAAAAGACAACTTATTTTTATTAAAAACAGTATTAAAGTCTGACAGCCTGATATATACAATAAAGACCCAACCTTGAGACTAGTATAATAGTTAATCACCATTGAAGCCAGTGTTTTCATTTGCGGATAGACGAAAACAGCAAATTGTTAAAATTCCACTATCCAATAATACTATAGCGCCGCTATAGAGACTTATGACAACATTTTGTACTAAATGGCGTATCGCGGAACAGTAGCAGCATGTCCAATCTCTGCTACACTATAGCAGCTTATGACCGACAAACGGTGTATCACAGAACAATAGCGGTTTGTCCAAATTCCGCAACACTATAGTGTTATACCGCCGCTGTAACCGTTATTTATCAACATTTGAAGCACGAATCATTGACACTAACACATCATCAAACCCACTCAACACTAATGAAAAGCAGATTTAGAAACCAAATTGCAGAATCACTGATAATGCTAATGATGAGGGAATAAAACAAACTAGTGAATTAAATTATTCAGCAACAAATATCGCACTACAACACTCAATTTGTTCTCAAATCTCTACTTTGCTGTTTTCATTATCCAACTAACGAGTAACAAACAATACCTATATTATTATGAGAAAAAAAAGGATATGCGCCGATAGTAAAATAATTTTACAATGTCAACCAATCATCATCATTTATTCTGCCAACTCACGCAAATATTTTTAAGTTAGTTGCCTGAGATGGCTGAATGATGAATCCCTATTGCATGAGAGTGTAAAACTATTTTACAGTGTCGGTACATAAAGATTGTACTAATAAAAACTTCCGTAAACTATTCGAGCTGGAATTCGATGATTCGGTAAACAATAAGCATAAAGATAGTTGTAAAGTGACTGACCAAGAATGAACTGACAAGTCTTGTACGGCTGAGAAGATTGACCTAATGCCAATACAATTGCTTCAGAAGCTGCTGGATTAATTTGCATCTGAAAATAACAACATGATTAGACGTGAATTCGCGTTCGACTAGTCAACACTTAAAATAAAATGCAAGCGGAAAGTGTATATGAAATCGATAAAGAAGACCTGAATGGAGGCGCTAGCTAACTCGATTGCTCGCATGGTGGATTGAAGCTCGGAGAAATCGGTGTTTGCAGTAAAACCTTGCATCGTGAACGTGAAAACCTAATCGAGGTTGAAGAAGGTTTAGTTGCAGATTGTTTTCGAGATGGAAGAGCGTCGATGATGCAGAAATTGGGAATGGAATCGCAGGTGACGAGAGTGAGTGAGAGAGTGATTATAAGTTAAGTGCGGCAACGTTTTCTGAGTGCGATTTGTATTTGTAGAACCCTGAATCAGAGAGGTGGTTGTTGAGTGTGGCTCTGGCTGGAGGTTTTACTCACTAGTCACAGTCACTGCTACAATTCTTGTGTCTTTTATTTGGACTATTTCTTATTATACCGTGAAAAGAATTATATGAAAATCTTAAAAAATATCCAGATGCAGCATTCACGGGTTATCCAAAAAAGTATCCGTGGGTTATCAGAATTTTATTTTCAAATGTACCGTTTATGTCAAATAATGCGATCAAATGTGGTGTCACTCTATTGTGAAATTAAAAAAAAAAAATTTGAAGATATATCTTCGAAAATATAATAGAAATAATACATTCAAAATGATTACAGGGATATATCCGAATATGTGTCTCTGGTATATTAGTGCGGGAAATTGAGAATTATATCACATTTGCATGTTAGATATTTCCGAAAATGTATATCGGGAAAAATCAAAAGTCAAATTGCTTTAAATAACAATCAACATGAACTAGCATGATCACCCTTATTTCGAAAAGTTTCTTTAAATCCTCTCCAAAAACTCTTTCATTCTCAACCAATTTTTTCACTCCAAATCTTCGTTCTTGTATTTCGTCATATCAAAAGGAGTTAAAGAAAGTAGAATTTAAGGTAAAGTTCATTCATTTCAACCTTATTCATCACACTAATCTGATTTTTCAGGAAAAAATATCATGTTTATACCGGAAGTATATTTCTGGAAACGCAATGAACTCATCTGGATATACATTTCTAGTATTTGTATGTGTTAATTTTCTAGTAATTTTATTCTTGTTATGGACGTTTCTTAGTTTATATATTTTTTTATATTAGGTATGGTGCATCATGATGTTATCCCCAAACTTATCATGTCTCAAGTTGTTTTACTTCTCCTAATGAATATGGTAGATATTTGGAACCATTTTAAAAATGAACAAGAGTATGAATTTCGTGATGACATGCTACAATGAATTCGTATAAAGGCCGTTGTTGTACCCCAAAATTTACCCTCTCATTTTATTCAAGACATGTTCATAGAGGTCCTCAAGTGCTTAAAGTTGGCCAAGTATTGGCCAGACAAATTATCCTCCTAAGCAATGGACTTCAAACTAGGGTTTCACTTTTCACAAAGAAGTTTGGGTTTCAAAGGCCTCAAGTGATTTCCATGGTTCCTAATATGTCCTCAAGAATGTCCATGCCAAGTTTCATGCCTTGCATCACAAGTTTGTTCAATTAATGACTCATGTGTTTGAAAATCAACTATATTGATCAAAAAGTCAATTATGGTCAATATACAGTCGAACTTCAATATTTTTGATCAACCTCAACATTTTTAAGTGATATTCATCATTTGATCAAGCATTGATCATGATTCCTCAAGGAATGCTCTTAATCATCAAGAATTTAAAATTGCCAAATTAGGGTTTCTATAGGAAAAGTCAACTGAACTTTGACCATGCATAACTTTCACATGTTTCATCCATTTTGCCCCAACCGAAGCTCATTGTGAAGAAAATTTAATTCCCTATAACTTTTCTTTTTTCCTCGAGTTCAAAAATGCATCATTGGAAAGATATGTCAATACATTACAAGTCTTTTTGAAAGTCAATAAAAAGTCATTTTTGTCAAGGCAAGTTACATCAAGATAAATTCACCAAATGCAAAAATGGTAAACATAGAGATTGTAGAGGATGTCTTGGGCTTTCCAAAAAGTTCAATATCATCTTCAAAAGATAAAAATTGAGAAAGTTATGATCAGTACAAATTGGGTAAATTGGTGAAAATGCAAAAAAGTCAACTTTGAGCAAAAATGCATTTTTAAGTTTATAGACCTATTTTGTGGGATTCAGATATGCTTATGACTTACTCAAAGATCCCTAAATTCACTCTCACCTTGATTTTCATTTTTTCTCTATTTTATTCATATTTATTTTGTTTTTATTTAAATAAACACAAAATAAATTACATTAAATAATAAATAAAAAATATGGACACATGGGCTGATGATTTGGGTTGATATTGGATCTTAGAATTCGTGCAAGACATGAGGAAAGAGGCCAGGTTCATTGCATCTCAAGAAGGGCAAGTTTTTCACAATTTTGGAAATATTTTAATATGTTTGATATTGATTTGAAAGGGGATCATTATGTGTGAATTCTTGTCATGTTTACTCACCATTTCATCCCTCTATAAATACAAAGAAAAAGCATAAGCATAGAGCACGAAATTCCTCTTCAAAAAGCTCTCCAAAAGCTTGCCCGAATTCTTCACATTTTTCAAAGAAATTTGCAATTTCGTATAGTAATTTCCGGCCATATTCGAGAAATTTCAAGCCTCGTACCATCTTCCTAAAGGTTTCAGGAGGCCATACATATTCGTAACTCACTCTCAAACACGCCAGAACAACCACACCAAGCCCACCGGTTTTTGGTAAAAATTCTGGATCCTAAACTCTTTCATTATACGATTTAAATTAATTTTAAGCATACATTCATGTTGTTATCAATGTTTGGAATTGATCTAATGTATCACACGTGAGTTTAAGTGTTTATATTGCATGATGTCATTATTAGGGCTCAAGAACTTTTGAGTTTCAGATCTAGCTTCACAAGGATGCGCTCCTACCATGGAACCTCAAGGGCTATGCACACCAAATCATACGCAGTTGTTGGGTCCAACCAAGTTGGGCTTAGCAAATTTCAGATTCTCACCCCCAGTTTTCTTATAGCAAGCTCATCTTTTCTTTTTCTATTTTTTTTTGTTTTGTTTAATTTGTATTTTTCTTTTTCAATTAATTTCCTTTTATTAAAAAAAATCATAAAAACATCATTAAAATCAAAACCACAAAAATATTAGAATTAGTTTCTTTGTTTTATTTTGTTAAGATTAATTTTAATTAATTATTTTTAATAAATTTTTTAATTAATTAATTAATTAGAATTAGGATTTTATAATTAATTTATTTTCATAAATCAAATTCCAATTATTATTAGCACAAAATTATTTTTTCTCATAAAAAAAAATCAAAAACATTTTCTTGCTTAAGATTTTAGTTCTTTTATTTTGTCCTTTAATTTCTTTTTATTTATTCTTTCGCTATTTAAATTCTAGAAAATAAATGTATAGGTCGCACAGATAATTTTGTAATAGTCGTAGTTTACATTTCCTTGTATTTTTCTATTATGTAACTGCTTATGAGATGTAATAGTTGTAGGTCTTTAAATTTCCACATTTTATTTTCCTGTACATATATTAACTGTTAGATGTATGCCTAATAGGATTGCATGACAGAAATTAAAAACAAAAACGTTAGCAAATCTAACATCAAAGAAAAATAATTGAATACAACACACTCGCACATGTGCACCTCTAGGATACTCCCACTTCGGTTGCCTTCAGAATAAAACGGTCACGATTCTCGAATGTAAAAGATTTTAGTGGCTACCATTTGGTTTAAAAAGATCATAAGTCCCTCGATGACCCTTTCGACGTTGCCTCAGTAGAATGATCTTAAAACTTTAGGTTAATTATTAAGATATCTTACTAGTTACCTTTATGATCGTACGATGACCCTCGATTGTCCCTCAAACATCCAGTGATATGGCTACCTACTCACTAATAGTAGGATAGCATTGTCTAAAGAAAAAGAGGAAAAGAACAAACCTTTTCGAGTGGGTAGATAGTTCTTAGATGCTTGCTCAAATAAAACCATTTTCCACACATACACTCTTTTCTAAAAAAAATATTTTCAAAGACACTTTGTATATGTTATCCACGACACGAGAAACATTACAAAGTTCGTCGCACTAACGCGTCGTTTCAAGATAATTTTTCAAACATACAAACACAAGGTATTTTCAAATGAGCTAGCATCTAAGAGCCCGTAGATAACTACGGATGGAAAGGGTGTTAACACCTTCCTTTTCCATAATATACCCCTCTTACTCAGAAATAATCTCGAAAGGTCTTTTTCTGTTCTTTTCACCCTTTCCTTTGTTGGATAAAAGAAAATTTTGTGGCGACTCTTGCTTACCGCAACATTTGCGAATAAAAAATGAAAAATCAGTATAAAGTCAATTCTCCCACCGTATTACAGAACTGGCGGCTCTGCTGGGGACATATAAAAAGTGGAGTTACCTTAGAGTTATATCATTTTAAATTGATTTCCTTGTTTTCTTTGCCTGCTTTATTTTTAAGGGTTTGCTTGGGTTATTATTAGAGATCCTATACCCGGATCTAGGGCACCTTTTTAGGTAAGTAACAATAAATCATGGAGGTTGTACGGTGTAGACCGATATAGACGAAGTGATGGCTATGTTAGCGTGACACTCTGGCTTATACTAATGTTCCTTGAGTCAGTCGAGGATAACATTAGGCTTTCTTATAGTGTCATTAAGCGCTATCTGGCCTTTAGAACCTTTAGTTGACTCATCCTAGCCATTAGAAAGTAGTGAGATAGCCGACTTTGGTTCCGACCTAAGATTGGTTGATACTCGATACTACCCTCATTAAGATCGGACTTTCGGGATATTTCAGCCGCGAGAAAAGATCACTTGAGCTGAAACAATGCCCGGTGAAGAAAGATCGGTGATATTGAGATTCTTTAGAACCCGGTTACTTCTTTTATGACAGGTTGAGCCAACTAAAACTTCAAGAGGGTACTTATCTGTAAATTCCATGCAAGCCTGAACCTAAGGCTACTTGTGTGTCTTGTTTGCTTTCATTATCTAACAACTTGAACTCCTTGCAGGGTTTTGTTTGTATTCATTATCTAACGATGGTATCCTTCATTATCAGAGGTATCCTTCCAAAACAAAAGATGGTGATGGTTTCGCATAGTCATTAAAACAGGCAGTCATTATATCTCAAAAGAAAAAGCCCGCTAGAAAAAAAACGGGTGCATCTCGCTGACTGTAATCACAAAAGAAACAGTTCAGGAAAAAGGTATGGATGATAAAATCAAAAAAAGAGGTCGCTACAAATCCTCAATAAAAAGAAAAGGTTACAAAAATGACTGCTTTCTCAAATAAACTTTCAGTATCCGAACCACCACCAAAATATCAAGGCAAAGATTCCAGACTCAATTGGGATATAAACGCATAATTAACTGAGTATAGGACTGAAGAACATCATGAAGAACAAGTTGGGTACAAACAAAGTTTGAGCCTTTATCTTTTGTTTCTTAAACCATGAATCAGACCATGTTACAACCCTTAAATTTCCTAACTGAAGCATGGGTTTGTTCGAAAGCATACTGTTACAAAAGGTATTTTGACTCCTATAAGGTTTACTATAAATCCTGAGTTGAATTCATATTCTTACAAAATTATGTTTGTTTACTAAAAATGCATTTTTAAAACTTTAAGACAGACACAAGTTTTTCATTTTTAAATGACATTGTTTGCGTATGACTAATTGTTCGACAGCAGATAAATTTGCACGACGAATATTCAATTGTTTGCATATGACTAATTGATTCTCTCAATGAACAGAATCACATCAGATGGAAAGACATTTCCAGTAACAGGCCTTTCATAATCAAGGGGCATGACATGATGTCTAACTGATTTGGGGGCAGTCGAGTCAAGATTCAAGAAATCTCTCAAAAGCGTTGAATAGCCAGGGGAAGATCTCCATTTGAATCACTTGAGGCATTGAACATGAATTCTAGTAAAGGATCATGTACGATCGAGCAAACATTTTTCTGGCAGTGCTACAACACTTACTAATATGGACAATGACAATTCTCCGCATCTTGTGAATACGGACATAGTCGAAAAATACTATGCATGAAAAAAGACCTGCTAGGTTGACTGGCCTAGGCAAAAATAAAGGCATCCCGAAAAACCAAAAGAGTTCGGGAAAAAATTAGGGATATATAAATAAAAGTGTACACCCGGCAAGTCGAAAACCTGAAAAGGCAACTTAGACAAAAAAGGGTATCCCAATGGACTGAAAATTTGAAAGGACGGTCCAGGCAAAAGTTAGGTATTAAAGCGTACGACTATGTCCCGTCATCTCGTCACTTGTCTATCAGTATAAGACTTATCGCCCTGATCAGCAATCACCAAGGGCTCTAGAAGTTGAGGTATGTTCAAGTCTCCACGGCCCCCCACAAAGCTAATTCCATGAGATTATCTCCACAAAGTAATCTTCACAAAGTCATACATTTTCCGCAATTTCCCCGACAGATTACTCTGGCAGATAAAGGAGTATGATCTTCTTCCTGGAAATATCACCAACCTACGGAGTTTCAATCAATACAGTTCATGGAGTTTCTCTTCCCCAACTGAGCTTGTTCCTCCAAGAATGTAAAACCCCCTTCAGACTTTTGCTCTCCAACATAGTTCATTTCCTTAACAAGGGTGTTTCCTTAGCAAGAGTAATTCTCCATCAATAGGGTTTATTTCCCCCAAACTGTTTATGATTTTCTAGATACAATGTAGATACAATCAAGACACAGATTAATTTTGGCACTCATTCCAGATTTCTCTTCTAAATACAGTACAGATACAATCAAGACACAGATTCATTCTGGCACTCATTCCAGATTTCTCTTCCAGATATAGTTCAGACATGATCCAGATATGGATGTCATTCTGATACTCATTCAGTACATCTTTCAGATATGGTTCAGATATAGTCCAAATATGAATATTATTCTGATACTCATTTAATATATCTTCAGATACAATCAAGGCATGGATTTATTATAACACTCCCCAACTTGAGTGTGCTTCTACCATAAATCACTGGCATATCCCTCTCTCCAATGAAGTCATCATTATCCCCAAAGAGTTTTTATGGAACCTGGAAATCGGACCAGGTGTCAGTCAACTTTATCCTCCCCAAGCGTGCCGGAAGGTTATCCATCTCTGATATTCCCAGTCAGGGTATAAACTCCCCAGTAGAACAATGAACATCAAATGTTCTTAAACTCTTCTCCCCAAGCAAGAATTAACACGATTCAACAGAGTTTCCTCAAGCAAAGAGCAAAAATCAATGTTCCCCAGCGGAGTTTCCTCGAACAAGAAAGCAGGGACCCCTAGTGGAAACAATTCCTATAAGATTGAATATACACATACTCTTCATCCCCAATAACATTCAGAGAGTTATTTTCCCCAGACAAAGATGCTCGAGTTTACAAATGCACCTCAATAACATTTCACATTCATACATCATTTACAAACGACATGGCATATGCATACAAAATGCATATAGCACAATCTCATTTATTTTGAGAGCATTGTTATACAATACAATACCTACATCATGTCATTGCATACAACTAACTTTGTATTTTCAAGTTAGTTCCCGAACAGATAGAGATTTTCAACAGTTTATCATATTCCAGATACGGTTCAGATACGCTCCAGATACGGATGTCATTCTGATACTCATTCCAGATCATCTTTCAGATACAGTTCAGATATGCTCCAAATACGGATGTCATTTTGATACTCATTCAGTACATCTTTTAGATACAGTTCATATACACTCTAGATACGGATGTCATTCTAATACTCATTCAGTACATCTTTCAGATATAGTTTAGGTACGCTCTAAATACGGATGTCATTCTGATACTCATTCAGTACATCTTTCAGATATAGTTCATATACACTCCAAATACGGATGTCATTCTGATACTCATTCAGTACACCTTTCAGATACAGTTCAGATACACTCAAAATACAGGTGTCATTTTGATGCTCATTTAGTACATCTTTCATATACAGTTCATATACACTCCAAATATGGATGTCATTCTGATACTCATTCAGTACATCTTTCAAATATAGTTCAGATACGCTGCAAATACGAATGTTATTGTGATACTCATTTAGTATATATTTCAGATACGGTTCAGATACACTCCAGATACGGTTGCTATTCTGATACTCACTCAGTACATCTTTCAGATACAGTGCAAATACGCTCCAAATACGGATGTCATTCTGATACTCATTCGATACATCTTTCATATACAGTTAAGATACACTCCAAATGTCATTCTGATACTCATTCAGTACATCTTTCATATATAGTTCAGATACACTCCAAATACGGATTTCATTTTGATACTCATTCAATACATCTTTCAGTTCAGATACGATCAAGATATATATTCATTCTGATACTCATTCAATACATCTTTAAGTTCAGATACGATCAAGATATAAATTCATTATGATACTCATACTCAATACATCTCCAGATACAATCACGAGATTCATTTTGACACTCCCCAACACATCTGCTAGATACAATCAGATACAAACTCATTCTAGTATACTTCTCATACGAATTCAGATACAAAGACCTCTTCTAGCTCAAATAAAATCAACTGTAGATTTATTCTGATAATTTTTCCACTTTGGAGTCAACATTTACTTTAGATGGCATCTATAAGACCATCTCTGACGACTCTCAGTCATCTTCTTCAAATGGCATCTATAATCCCATTCCCGATATCATCAACCAACAACGTTACTTCTTGTACAAGCGAGTGTAAATTTATGGGCACTCTAGTGTTCAATCATCTCCCACCTTCAGATCACGAAAGGAAGACAAGCAAATCTAAATAATAAGGTTTAAGAAGATTGAACAGGGGAAGTTGTTGTACCCCGAAATTTCCCCTCTCATTTTATTCAAGATATGCTCATAGAGGTCCTCAATTGCTCAGAGTTGACCAAGAATTGGCCAGACAAATTCTCCTCTTAAGCAATGGACTTCCAACTAGGGTTTCACTTTTCACAAAGAAGTTTGGATTTCAAAGGCCTAAAGTGATTTCCATGGTTCCTAATATGTCCTCAATAATATCCATGCCAAGTTTCATGCCTTGCATCACAAGTTTGCTCAGTCAATGGCTCAAATGTTTAAAAATCAACTGTATCGGTCAAAAAGTCAATTATGGTCAATATACAGTCAAACTTAAATATTTTTGGTCAACCTCAACATTTTTAAGTGATATTCAATATTTGATCAAGGTTTGATCATGATTCCTCGAGGAATGCTCTTAATCATCAAGAATCCAAAATTGCCAAATTAGGGTTTCTATAGGAAAAGTCAACTGAACTTTGACCAGGCATAACTTTCACATGCTTCATCCATTTTGCCCCAACTAAATATCATTGTGAATAAAATTCAATTCCCTGCAACTTTTCTTTTATCCCGAAGTTCAAAAAATGCATCATTGGAAAGATATGAGCCAATACATTACAAGTCTTTTTGAAAGTCAACAAAAAGGCATTTTTTGTCAAGGCAAGTTACATCAAGATAAATTCTACAAATGAAAAAATACTCAACATAGATATTGTAGAGGATATCTTATGATTTCCAAAAAGTCCAATATGATCTTAAAAAGATAAAAATTGAGCAAGTTATGACCAATACAAATTGGGCAAATTGGTGAAAATGCAAAAAACTCAACTTTGAGCAAAAATGCATTTTTAAGTTCATAGACCTATTTTGTGGGATTCAAATATGCTTGTTGTTGCACCCCAAAATTTTCCCTCTCATTTATCAAATATTTTCTCACAAAGATCTCTCTTGGTTCAAGACTGCACTAGGATTGATCAGCTCAAGACACCTCCTTAAGCACTGATGACCAAAATTAGGGTTTGAGATTGCATAAGGACGATTGAACTTTCAATGCTTCATATGACTTTCATGGATCATTATGGACCCCTAATATTACTCATGTCAAGTTTCAAGCCTTGGATCACACTTTTGCTCAGTCAATTAAGCAGTTGACCTAAAAATCAATTGTATTGGGGAAAAAGTCAACTATGGCCAATTTATAGTCAAACTTTATAATTTTTTATCCACATCAACATTATAAACTCATATGTATCATTTGATCAAGTTTGGACCACAATTCCTCAAGAAATTTGATCAAATCATCAAAAGGGCAAAATGGTCAAAATTTGGGTTTTGATTGAGAAATGGCAATTTCTGATTTTTGACCTAGAAAATGGTCAATTGGTTTGAATCATGATTTCAAGAGTTCAATTGCATCATTTTTACCTAATGGCATGACTTAAAACATTGCTCAAGATCATTTGGACTGATAGTGAATTTTCAGTCAACTGATCAAAAAGTCAACTATACACTAAAAAGTCAAACTTTGACTTTTTGGTCAAAATTCAATGTCAAAGATCACAATTCATCAAAACATGTAAAAATATGAAATTTATTCATCAATAAATCAAAAGTCAAGATTTCATTTTGAAAATTCAAAGTTTTCTGACTTAGAAATTTTTCTAAGTGTTTAAACTTCATGTTTTTTCATAACTTTGGGCCAATTTTTCACTATGATGCAAGAGGATTTATAAGAAACTTTCAACATGAAAGTTATAGATATCCATGATATATACAACATTTCTTTACACAACTTCTTCTAAAAATGCTTGGATCTCAAGTTATTAATTCTTAAAGTCATGGTCTTGAAATTGGATACTTAGTGAAATTTTGCCCTAGTTTTGGTCAGGATTTTGACCTAACTTCATGGCGCTTTTTCATATAGTTCCAAGGTGAATTTTCAAAAGTGATTAAAAGAGGGGTTGTATATCACATTACAATATTTCCAAAATGTCCAAGAACTCCTTGAGATCATTCTTGAGTAGGGAGAATCGAAGAGATGAAGTTAGGGTTTTCACACTTGAAATACAAGTCATTTTGTGATGAACAAGATTCAAATTTCAAACCTATGCTGCATAATCTCTACTTTACAGGCCTCAAACTTGTTAGGCAATCCATAAATAATTGCTTGCACAGCTGTTAGAGGTCTCAATTCAAGCATTCAATGCAAGGCCATGCTTTATATCCATTTTGGGAAGAAAGTGCACAATGTCATTTTGATAAAGTAGCTTTTTTGCACAAAACTTGTTCTTGAGCCTTGCAATTATTTTCTTATGATCATGCATGTCCTATAACTCAAGAGAAGCTTTTCTAAACACTTATAATCACTCAGCCCATGCTTGTACTTCCTCTTGAAACCATACTTCCCACTTTTCTTCAAAATCAAGTAACATCGCAATCAGTCTAGAACTTATACTTCTGACCCTCTCAAGTACTCAAGCCTTTTGCTTATACTTAGACAAGTAATTTGTCACAAATACACGCATGCTTAAGCCCTGAAAAGACCGGGAACTCGGATTTACATCTCATACCTCCATTTTCACATAACCTGACCAAAAGTTTGAAACTCATAACTCCCTCACGCGTTTTCAAGCCTCTTTGTTCCCAAAGCTTCTAAACATCATTTAGAAGTCATCCCTCATCCTGTTACAGTTCTGTAATACCTCCATCACCATCCTCCATTTCCGAAAATAGAGGTCTGCATCTTGACTTCTCCAGGCCAGCTCAAGCACTTACAACTCAAAGTAACCATTGCGTTACCTTTCTGGGACCTCAGTGGAGCTATTCTGATCATCACAACACCTTGAGGAGTGCTCATTTGCAAAACACGACTTCCAGTTTTAAGGTAAGTTATCTCAACTTTGAACTCTTCATACAAGCATCATTAATGTTTAATTTGTGAATGAAAAATATAGACATCATTGTTTTGAAGCTAACCATGTCTTTAGATTTCATTTATATTGCTTGAGTAGTTAGAATTTTGAATCTGAACATCCTAAAAAAATTAGGTCAGAATTTGGTACCATTCAAAATTCATGTTCATTCTTGAGAATTAGTTTAAGTTGTTTACATTTCTTGAATCGTGGTAAAATTTTACACAAGTTTCATGTTTACTTTGTTGCAAATGGTTGAGAAATGAACAAGTTACAGGTGGTCTGGCTGGAGGTTGAAGATAAAGTGTAATCAGGGTGCGTTTTATGTTATATATTTATGGTTTTGCATAAGTTAATGGATGTATCACCACCCCAGTAGTTAAAGCGCGCGTCTGTCACTATGAGATCTTGGGTTCAAGCCCCAGCGTGACCTTTTGTGATTTTTCTCACATTTTTTTGATTTTTTTTTGCAGCGCAGGGCTTCACTCCTTTGGGCTTTTTCTTTTTTTTTTTGCTTATTCTGACTCCCCTGAACTATTCATACCCCTGGCCCATTTTACTTTCTTTTTCTCATTTTTCATTTATTTATTTTCTTTAATATTTTATCTAATATTAAAAAATCAGAAAAAATATAAAAAACATTAGATTTATATTTTGGTATAGTTTATTTATTTTTTACAATAATAATTATTTTTATTTAATTATACTTTACTTATTTTACTATTTGGTTTGTAAATTTAATTAAAAACTAGGGTTTTAGTTACTTTCTTTTACACAATTAAAATATATTATTTTAAAACCAAAAAATATCAAAAATATTTTATAATACTATAAATTATTTTTAAGACAAAAATACCAAAAGTATTTTTCTTACAAACTTAATTTATTTTAATCAATTAATATTTATATTAGGGTTTTATTTAAATTCTTTTCCAAGTAAATTTAGGTTTACTTTTTACTAATTTAATTAATTATTTTCTTTTAGTTAATTAGGTTAAAACAAAACCCTTTTTCCTAAAAAATCCAAACAAAAATCCATTTTCTTTCCATTTTTACATTCTTGTATATTTATTCATTTTTATATATTATTTATCCAAATTCAATATGGTTATAATAGATTATTTAGATTTAAATTCTTGCAATCCTCATTTGTAATTTGTACACCCCCTCCCACAAGTATTGTAATAGTGTAGTAATTTTAAATTCCGCAATTTATCGCTTTATATACAAATGCTAATAATTAGGGTTTTGTATGGAAAGACTAAAACCAATAAATAGCAAACCCTAATTAAAGACAAAATTAAGCATGAAAATCAATACATTTGCACACAAGCACCCCTAGGGTAAAATAAACTTGGTTTCCTTACAAAATGGCCATATTACGCATGTGAGGTATCTTAGCAAAAACAAACAAAATACAAGATCATAGTCCCTCGATGACGCTACCTATGTTGCCATTTCAAAATGATCTTAGTCCCTAAAGAAAGATGTTAAGATACCTTGCAACATTGCTAATCATGGCTATACGATGACCTATGCCTGTCCCATTTACATCCAAAGATAGGTGTTGTATCCCAAAAATTTCCCTCTCATTTTACTCAACACATGCCCATTGAGGTCCTCAACTTGCTCAAGGATGCCCAAGAGTTGACCAGACAAACTCTCTCATAAGGCAATGTACCTCAAACTAGGGTTTCCATTTTCATCAAGGTGTGGGAACTCCAAAGGTCCCAAATGCCTTCCATGGTCCCAATATGTTCTCAAGATCATCCATGTAAAGTTTCATGCCTTTCATAAGAAGTTTGCTCAGTCAATTGCCCAGATGCCTGAAAATCAACTATATTAGGTCAAAAGTCAATTGTGGCTCACATACATTCAAACTTCAAGATTTTTGGTCAACATCAACATTTTGGAGAGATATCCATCATTTGATCAAGGGTTGATCATGATTCCTCAAGGAATTCCCCCAAATTCATCAAAACCCAAAAGTTGCTAAATTAGGGTTTCACAGGAAAAGTCAACCAAACTTTGACCAGGCATAACTTCTTCATACTTTATCAAAAAATTTCCATCCAAGTCTCATTTTGAAGAGGATTCAATCCCCTACAACTCATCTTCATCCAACAAGTTCAAAATATGCACTCATAAAAAGATATGAATTTCTACATTATAGGTCCTTTTGAAAAGTCAACAAAAACACCTTTTGGGTTAAAGCTTCTTACATGAACATGGAAGACCGAATTGAGATGAAACCAAAAGTGTTGTTTAGGGGACATCCTAAGCTTTCTAAAAAGTTCAAGAACACCCCTCTATGGTTAAAATTGGAAGAGATATGCATTGTAAAAGTTGGCCATTTTTGGAAAATTGTCAAAATTCAAATGTGCTCAAAAGTGTATTTTTTGTCAAATGGGCCTAGATTAGTTCCTAGGTACTTGCTCAAACAAACAAACTTTTTCACATAAACACTTCTCAAACAAAGTTTTCAAAAACAACTTTGTAACACTCTTGAGGATAGAAACAAGGGTTAACACATAGTAAAACAAAACTTTTCAAAACAAAGCACACACAAACAGTTTTCAAAATGAGCAAGTACCTACGAGCCCATGGAAAACCATGGATAGAAAGGGTGCTAACACCTTCCCTTTCTATAATCTATCCCCCGTACTCAGAAATATCTCGAAAAAGGTTTTTTATGTTCTTTTTCCTTTCTTTGTTGGATAAAATAAAAGTCGGTGGTGACTCTTGCTTACCGCGACATTTGCGAACAAAAAACTCAAACCAGTATTAACAGTCGGTTCTTCCACCGTATCACAGAACTGGCAACTCTGCTGGGGAAATTAATATAAAGTGGGGTAAACCTTAGGATCTAGGTTATATTTAATTGCTTTCTCTTGATTGTATTGCTTGCTTTATATTTATGGGAACTGTTTGGGTTATTTGATCCTACACCCGGATCGGGAAACACCTTCTTAGGTAAGTAGCAATAAACTGTGAGGGAGTTATGCTGGGGTATACTGACACGGTTGAAGCAGTAGCTACGTTGATGTGGAACTTTGGTTGGTACCCGTAACCCTTGAGTCAATCAGGGAGATGTACGGGGCCGCCGCGTGGTGTCATAAAGCATCAACTGACCTTAGAACCTTTAATTGCACAACTTGGCCAGTAAGACGTAGCGAGATGGCCGAATTTGGTGTATGCCCAAGGTTGATAGATACTCGATGCTACACTCATTGAGGTTTGACTTCTGAGTTTTGTTTAATTACGAGTCAATCGTCGATTGAACAAGGCTTGGGGGAAAGGTTGGTGATATTGAGATCCCTTTAGAACCCGGTTACATATTTATAGGACATGTTGAACCAATCCAGCTTCAAGAGGGTATGACCTTAAAACACAAGCAGGCCTTAAACCTAAGGACTTGGTGTGATTTGTCTGTGTTTTCTATACCTGTGATTTATCATGACATTATAAACATCATACCATAGCATATCATACTAACTGTTTCAAGGGTTTCTAGGGCTCATCTTTACTCTGTTTTGTAGGATATGGCATCCACCCGTAAGAACACTATTCAGATTAACCTAGTGAAAGTATCTCCCCAATTAAGGGACTTAGTAGTAAGGATTCCCGAAAGCTCTCTTTTCATTGAAAAGCATGGTCGATTGCTCAACTTGGTCACTGCAAAGCCTGACAAAGAAATGTTGAAAGTGTTGTTTCAGTTCTTCGATCCTCTGCATCACTGTTTCACATTCCTGGATTACCAGTTAGTGCCTACTATGGAGGAATTTTCTCAATCATTAGAGATACCCATTCTTGATCAGCTACCTTTCAGCGGTATGGAAAGACATCCCAAACCTGAAGAAATTGCTAAAGCCCTATCCTTACAACGGCCCGACATAATGACAAATTGGGAAACCAGAGGGAGTGTTCAAGGAATTCCAGTTAAATTTATGTTTGAGAAGGCTTACTGTGATCGGTGGATCTGGAACTGACTGTTTAACGCTGGATCGCGAAATGTCGCGGAAGCAAGAGTCGCCACCGTCTTTTATTTTCTCCAACATGGAAAGGACAAAAGCACAGCAAAATTCCTTATGAGATAGTTTCTCGGTTCAGGAGGTAGGTTATAGAAAGGGAAGGTGTTAGCACCCTTTCTATCCATGGTTATCCATGGGCTCTTAGGTACTTGCTCAATGTGTTTTCAAAATTGTTTGTTTGCTTTTCAATGTGGGTTTTAAAAGTTTCTTTGAAAAATTTCAGTTCGACTCATACGTCAGAGTGTTTGAAAAGTTTGCTTTGAAAGCTTTTGAAAATGTGTTGGTGTGAAAAGTATTTTTGTTTTGTTTGAAATTAGAGCAAGTATCCTTGAGAACCTACCTACCCTAAGGAATTCGTCTGTGTAGATGTCCTTTAAAGTAGTGCCATCCCACCATTGAGAGGTAGGTAGCACCACCGTTGGAGGTGTTCGGGTCAATTCGAGGTTCGGGACATGGTGATCACCAGAGCAATGGGAAGACACCTTAGAAGCTACCCTCATGCCAGGTTCCCGGATCATGAGGACTTACTAAGACGTCCTCTACTCGACGACCACCTTTCGAAGGCAAGGCAACAGTGAGGCGTACCCTAGGGGTGGTGTGTGCGATTCGTGTGTCGTTTTCATTTGCATTTGTCTTGTCATGTTTATTGGTGATCTACGCTTGATTTTATTTTAAGTCCATTCATTCTTGCATGCATATTTAGCAGTTTAAAAGTTGCGGAAAAATAAATCTAAGCTATTACAAATGGCGCGGGTCCACATCGCCAAAATTAAACCGGACCCGATTTGACGGAAAATAAATAAAGCAAATAAAAGTGCGAAAAGTTTAAGTTACAACGCTTCGGGAGAGATACATGATTATTTAAGCAATATAAAATAAATGCGCGAAATTAAATAAATTACGAATATGGGCGTTGGACCCTTTTGCAAAAAATTAAAGTTAATGAAGAATTACAATTAAAATTTAAAAGAAAATGTTTTTTTTAAGTATTTTTATGTTTTTTAGATTTGATAGAAAAAGAATTAATTTCAAATTAAAATAAAACACTAAACCTAGTTCTAATTATTTTTTAAGTTATTAAGAAAAACATATTGAATTTTTAACCTAATTGAAAACCCTAATTTATTTATGTACAATTTAATCATAAAATAAATAAGATAAATAATATTATGGTGAAAAGGGGAAAAAAAATAAAAAGAAATAAAATGATCAATTAAACCTAATTCTATATTTTTTTGTATTTTTACCATGAAAAGAATTAACTATAAACCCTAATTAACTAATTTACATGCCATTTTTTCATGAAAAAATAATTCAAATAAAGGAAATATTATATTTTTTGTCTTTTCTGTTTTTTTAGGATGTTTTTATATTTTGTAAAAATAATTTATTAAATTAAAACAATAAAATAAATAAAATAAGAATTGAAAACAAAATAAATAAAAAAGGAAATTGCAAACCAGGGGGTGGAAGTCCCAATTTGGAGGTTTTATTAGTGAAATTCTGGCCCATTTAATATGCAGATCCATTGACTTTCCCAGGCCACGTATGCGCGTGTTGACTAGTCCTCATGGTATTCTTCAGTTCTGAGCCCTTGATCTGCATCCCTTGGACGCGTGGACCTTTGGATTTTGAGGCATATGGTGCATCCTCAATACTGACGCTGCATAGGAATTAGTATAGAAAAACAATATTGAAATTGTTCAGACCTGGGACTCGAACCCAGGTCATGGGAGTTACCAACATCACCCTTTGCCAGCTGATCTCAACGCACGCTTTGTATATATAACAACAAATAAATAACAAAAATACAAATTGGTTAGTGGCCACCAAGAAGCACAAAAACGCGCGCTGATTTGAATTAGCGTATCATACACTGCCACGATTTCGTCTTCCACACTATCCCTGTAAAACAAAAACAAAAGCAACGGTTTTATGCGCGTGGCCTTAGGGACGTTTTCAGAAAATAACGATTAGAGCTATGCCACTCATAAATTCATCGCGACCATGGCTTCTTCTTCGTCCAAGCATGCCAAATTGAATGGTGGTGGTTTGGAGTCCTGATTTTTCCTCTTTGCAAAAGCCCCAAATTCAACCTCTGAAAACCCTAAATTTCACTCATGGCGTCATCGTGTATGGCAAATAAAAATACAATTAAAGGTGCTGGTTAGCTTTGAAACTTCAATATGAACAAGAATCAACAAATAAAATTCACAAATAACGCATAGAATTGAATGTATGATTATGCAATTTGTTTGATACAGTTCCGGTTCTAGGTACCGATTCTTGGAGTTTTGATGGTGGTTTCTGATTGGAATGTGTCCAATAGACCTTGAGCAAGCTATTGGAAAAGCTTTTGTGCCTTGAAACACCCTGCAATATCGTTTTCAGTTTTGAAATTTTTTTTTTGATTTTCAAGTTTTGCAATGTGTTCTAGAGCGCAGCTTTCAGTCCAATGCAATTAGGTTTGTGTTCCTGGCTTTGTAGTGAAGCTATTAGGTCAACAAAACTCCATCAAATATCTTGCCATAATGATTTTTGATAATTGATTTTCTAAGGATCTTTTTGAATCTTTTTCATGTGCATTTTGTATCAATTTGCATCCAATTAGTCCAAATCTTTCCCTATTAGCATGTGCACGAAATCTTGATGGCAAATCATGCATAAAAAGATTTTTTAGGTCAAGCTTTATATTTTCTACATATTTAAATGTTTTAAATGAATTAATATAAATAATAATTCAAATAAATAAATAAAATATGAGAAAATACTTCCCTTTGGGCCAAGTGGTCGTGCATATGCTTGGAATGAAGAATCATGGAAGAAAAAAGGGCCCATTAGCAAATTTAGGTCATTTGAAGTAAAGTTGACTTTTCAAAATTCCCAAAAATTTCCCAACTTCCACAAGGCATAACTTGCTCAATTTTTAAGCTTTTCTCATGTTCTTGGACATTTTGGAAAGGTCTTTGAGTCCTCTAACCAATGTCTTTGGTCCCATGTCATTTTGATTTACCAATCTCAAGTTATGGCCTTTGACTTAAAGTCCCTTTTTGTTGACTTTTGAAAATGACCTATAATGTTGAAATTGATAACTTTTTGTGAGAGCATTTCTTGGACTTGAAATATGAAGATGAGTTGTAGGAAATGTCTTTCTATTCAAAATGAGCTTTGGATGGGATTTTTCTGATAATCCATGTGAAAGTTATGCCCTGGTCAATTTCAGTTGACTTTTTCAGTTGTCCAAATAAGGAAACTTTTGCATCTTTGATGATTTCTGAGCCAAATTTTGAGAATCATGATCAAGCATTGATCAAATGATGTTTGTGGCTTCAAAATGATATGTTGACCAAAATTTTGAACTTTTGACTGTCAAATGACCATTTTGCCCCTACAGTTGACTGTAGTGCAATCTAGGGTTTTGACTGTGCAATTTTGAACTGAATGCTTTGAAACTTGATATGAGGATACTTTGACCATATTTGTAGGCATGTGAGACTTGATTGGGCCTTTGAAAACTTCAATCTCTTGATCAGAATACAAACCCTAGTTTTGACTGTATAGGAGGCTCTTTGACTGTGCAACCCTTGGGGGTATTTGAAGTTTGGCTTGGCAATTTCTTGGAGAATATGGGAGGGCAAATTTTGGGGTACAACACTTACTATTTTTGGGATACCCTGGATCTACAAGATTTTGAAGAGGTTTTGGCGCTCCTTGTCTACGGGGTGGTATTGTTACCTAATGCGGATCAACTCGTAGATATGAACATAATCCAGGTTTTTCTGTCTCGGAATCTGGTACCTACATTACTCAGGGATATTCTACACTCTCTACATGCCCGCACTCTAAAAAGAAGGGGGACCCTCCAGTGTTGCACTCCTCTATTGGCTAGGTGGTTTATTTCGCACCTACCCAGATCTACTTTGAAGAATGAACAGGGTAAAAGATGGTCTCATCAACTGATGTCGCTTACCCATTCAGACATTCATTGGTGTTCACGGTTCTCAGAAGATGTTACTATCATCGATCATTGTGGTGAATTCCCTAATGTCCCTCTCTTAGGCATTAGGGGAGGAAACACTTATAACCCTTGCTTAGCATTACGACAGTTTGGTTATGCATGAAGGGATGGTCCTCATGATACACTTATTCAAGGAATCGCCTTAAACTATGAGAATGATGTTCAGGGTTACCGTAAAAGGTTCATACAAGCTTGGAGTATGGTACATAGGGTTGACAACAAAACATTTGGGCATAAGAATTACATACCTCTCGAGCCTTATCTCAGATGGGTACGAGCCCGCACTCAAACTCTTATGATGCCTTATCCCGCTATCCGACCTATGATTATGGAACCAGTTGCTAAGGGAGACACTCCTCATCTTGTTCTTCATACAAACATGCCAACTGATCACGAAGAGTTACAAAAGTCCTGGGTTCAACTTAAAGAGGAGCATGATATGTTTAAAGCCCAATTCTACTCCAGTGAGAAGAAGGTCTTAGAACTCACTAGGCTACTTCATGAAGAGAGGAATATCAACGCCTACCTCGCACCAAAGAGGATGCGCTCATGGGAAACCTAGTCTTCTTTTTGTTTTATTTTGCTTAATTGTACTCTCAAAATACATTCTTTGTAACAATTCAAGTTTACTAATACAATTCGCGTTTGTTCTTTTTTGTTTAAGCAAACTTGAGCCTTTAAGAACCCTTGAAAACATTGCATACATATCATACATATCATTGCATAACAGGATTCATAATAGGTTTCTCATCTCCTCCGTTGTTTATTTCAGCAATGGCTCTTGAACAAACTGTGAAAGATCTTCAGACTCAGAACACGCAGTTCCAACAAATGAATGTGGCTCTGGCTAAAGGACAGGAAGAGCTGAAGGCTCTGATTGTTAAGAAGAACACTAACAAGACCAAGAGTACAACCGGTGTGGCACATATGAGCAGAAGGTTTAGAGGGTCGCAAAGACGGGTTGTTGATTTAGCTTCTGCATCTAAAGAGGGAGAGAATCAATAGGGTGAAGCCAGAGAAGAGGACCTTAGTCCTAACGAGTCTGACAATGAAACTGATTATAATGAGGAGCAGTACCCTCCGGCTGATGAAAAGTATAAGCAGTTAGAAGAGCGTCTAAATGCTATGGAAATCTAGAAGGTTCATGGGCTGGATTTTGAAGAGTTGGGTCTGGTCTCTGGGGTTATCATCCCCCAAAATTCAAGGCACCGGTATTTGCTAAGTATGATGGGGTCTCTTATCTTAAAATGCATCTCCGTTCCTATGTGAGGAAGATAGAACCTCACACTGCTGACTGAAAGTTATAGGTCCATTTCTTCCAAGAAAGTTTAGCTGGCACGCAACTGGAGTGGTTCTACCAGTTAGAAAGAACAGACATTCATACCTGGGAAGACTTGGATGCTGCTTTCTACAAGCAGTACCAATACAATGCTGACCTCGCTCCAACTCGTACACAACTTCAAAGCATGTCGGTGGATTCTAGCAAAGGCTTCAAAGAATATGCCCAGAAATGGAGGGATCTAGCTGGCAGGGTACAACCTCCTCTGAATGATCGGGAAATGGTAGATATATTCATGGGCACTCTGACAGGCCCGTTCTTTAATCTGCTGATTAGGAGTTCCTCATCTGGATTCATAGAGATGGTTCTGACTAGAGAAAGGATCGAAAGTGGTATCAAGAGTGGGAAGATCCCGATGGCTACATCTTCTAATGCTGAGAAGAAGCCACTTGCTGGTAAGATGGAATCCAATGATGTGTATGGCAAGAAGGGTCGTAATAAGGCAGACGACCACAATCAATTTGTGGGGGCAATACTGGTCTCTAATCCCACGCCTATGCAACACTACCAACATGGGAATCAACATAAAGAGGTCACGCCTAAGAGACAGTTCACCAGAATTAACATGTCACTAGCTCAAGCATTACAATACATGTTAAAGGCAGGGTTGATTACGTTAAAGGCTCCTCTACAAAATCCCAATACTTCTGCTCCTAGTTACCAGCCCGGCGAAAGGTGCGCATACCATTCTGATAGTCCTGGACATGATATAAATGGCTACTGGTCTCTGAAGAACAAAATTCAGGATATGATTGACGCCAAAGAAATTGAATTCGACTCTCCAGAGACTCCCAACTTGATCAATGCTCCCGTGCCAAAACATGGCTAGGATTGAAAACATTTTTGTTCATTAAATTCTCAATTTGTATTTTATTTGCTTATTCGAAAAATTATTGTCATGTCAAAACTTTGTTATTTCATTAATGAATTATACATGTTTGTCTTGAATTAATCTGTTTTCACTATGCTTAAACTTCTCTATACTTCCTTTTCGTGATATTCAGCTCTCGATTAAAAACTCTAAGCCTTAGAGGGAGGATGACGAAAATGATACCATAATCTCTACAGTATGATTTTGAACAGACCCCGCTGACGATGTACAGGCGTTGTTTCAAATCCTAAACAATGGAGTTATAAGGAAGATAATCCCTAGTCAACCCCTTCGAGCCAAAGAAGTAGGACTTTTTCTTTTCACACAAATTAAAACCCTTAATCATAACCTGGGGAAGGGTAGTTTTCTCAGTTAATTCAGAGGCGCATTCAGTTACAATCTTCTGCTTCATATACAATGAATGGCATCGAAGACGTCCTTCCAAAACAAAAGACGACGATGGTTCCATATAATCGTCAAGAGAGTCAGTCATTTTCTCTCGAAATAAAATCCCATTAAGTTAAAACCTATGAAGTACACTGTGGTCGGTGGGAAAGAGAACTGACTGTTTTGGAATGCTGGTTCGCGTTTGCGTTTGTTTTCGCAAAGTGTCACGGTAAGCAAGAGTCGCCACCGTCTTTTATTTTATCCAACAAGGAAAGGACAAAAGCACAGAAAAATTCATTTTCGAGATTTTTCTCGGGTTCGGGAGGTAGATTATAGAAAGGGAAGGTGTTAGCACCCTTTCTATCCGTGGTTATCCACGGGCTCTTAGGTACTTGCTCACTATGTTTTCAAAAGGTTTGCTTTTCTTTGTGATTGTGGGTTTTGAAAAGAATTTTGTTTTTGAAGAAAGTGTAAGTGCAAAAAGTTTTTGTTTTGTTTTAAAAGAGAGCAAGTACTTAAGAACCTCTACCTACTCAAAAAGGAATTTAATTGTGCAAATTTCCTTTAGACAGTACTATCCTACTATTGAGGAGTAGGTAGCACCATCGTCGGAGTTTTCGGGTCAATTCGATTTTAGGGATGTGTGGTCACTAAAGCAACGTTAGGACGCTTTAGTGGTAATCCTAATGTCTTAGATCATTTTTATTGAGGCGACCATTTCGAGGCAACTTATGATCTTGGGACAAAGGACGACCTCTAAAACATCCTATACTTAATGACCACGTTCGAGGCAACCAAGTGAGGTGTACCCTAAGAGTGGCATGTGCAAGTGTGTCAATTTTCAGTTATTTTACTCTCGCATGTCATGGTGAGCTATTGTTGATTTTAAGTTTAAGAGTTAATCTTGTCATGCAATCCTAGTTAGCATACATCTAAGCAGTTTAATATATGTACAGGAATTTAAAGTGCGGGAATTGTAAATCCTACGCTATTACAAGGCTTTCGAGGAGGGGGATTATTTACATATCCAAAATTGGGGAATAAAAAGCAATAAAGTAAAAATTTAAGCTAAACTATTACAAACCAGTAAGCATTTACAATAAAATAAACACGCGTAGAACAAGGAAAAGAGACGTCTAAGAAATTTTTGAATAAATAAGAAAATCTTTTTTTTTTTTATGTTTTGTTTTTGGTTAAGAAAATATTTGAATTAAATAATCCTAGGTCTAGTTTATTTTAAATTGATAAAATGAAGTTAAAATAATTAATTAATATGTTTACAAAATTAATTTGAATAATAAAAAGAACTAACCTACTGTTTTTTTGTGATTTATTTTGGTTTAAAGTTAATTTAAATGATAAGGTCAATAAAGAAATAACGAAAACAAAAATAAAAATACAAAGGGCATCCTTCGATCCAGGGATAAAAATGGGAAGCTTCGATCCAGAGAAGGTGACTTTCGATCCAGGAAAATGGGAGCTTCGATCCAGAGAAGGAAATGTCTCCTTCGATCTAGAGAAGAGGTTGTCTTCTTCGATCCAGGAGGGCGAACTGCTTTTCGATCCATATCTGCAAGACAAGCATTAGAACAATAAAGATGCAAGGCCTGGAAGTCGAACCCAGGTCCTTCGCTATTGTGTGCACTGGTCTTCTCAGGCTTGATCTGCAGTACAGGCGTTAGAAAAAAGAAACAAATACAAACCTGGGTGTTGAACCCAGGTTCTTCTCCTGCATATACACTTGCAAGTTTGATCAAATGCTGGATCAAAACAGATCCCAAGACCCTACCCTATGTATGATCACTTCCTAAACTCAAATATGGGGTTAAAACTAGCACAAGATCTTTACACCACCTAGTTTGAAGCATGGTTGCTTTGAAACCTTAAAATGGCACCCTGCACTTCCACACTTATAATTGTATGAACGATCAGTAAGAATACAAAGATGCATATAAAAAACAATTCAAATCGAAAGGCCGTGACCCAGAATTTTACCAAAGACTAGTGGGCTTGATGCGTGACTTTTGGATAATGCTTGGGAACACTTTCTGCAGACTTCAGGGAGTGAAAAGAGTGTTGCTGAAGACTCCTTTGATTGGGACCACTTATGAGGATTTTGATAGCTTTGGGGTGGTTTACTGAGGAAGTGTATGCGTGTGGCTCTTTGAGGCAATTTTTCTGTGTCTTTTCTTGTGTAATTTTCGTGTGTGTTGGATATGTATGGTGGCCTCTGTATTTATAGGGGTGTGAGGGTTCAGTAATGGTAAGAGACAGCCGTTAAACAGGCCATTAAAGCCATGAGACAAGAATAAGACACATTAAATAATTTCCTTTTTTGAAACATTCGTGTCCCTTGAATGAACCTGGACGCTTTTGGATTTCGAATGCTTTCAGGCCATGCTCTTCGATTGGTCCTGATTTGCTTCCTTCGAATGGACTTCCTATGTACCCTTCGAATGGGCCTTCTGAATGCTTCTTCGAATGGTCTTGAGTTGCACAGAATCACTCTGGTCGAATCAGCTCTTTAGGAACAGAAAAGGCAAGAATCTGGCCTTTAACTCAGGAATTAAATCCATAATCAGCATTTAATTATTTCTATATTTGCAAGGGGAACAGGCCATTTTCTCATGTTCAGTGTACCTGGACATGTTTGAGTGCCCTCTTGATGGCCTCTTTCGAATGGCCTGGAAGGAGTTCTTCAAATGGCCCTGTCGAAGCTGCCTGGACACAACATTGAATCGAAGGTTCCCTTGGCATGCCAGTCGAAGACCTTGACATAACACCAATCGAAATGCTTGTCCATGCCAGTCGAAATGCTCCTTCAGAGTACCAATCGAAGTGTCTTTCAGGATGCCAATCGAAATGCTTGTCCAGAATGCCAATCGAAATGCTCCTTCAGAGTACCAATCGAAGTGTCTTTCAGAATACCAATCGAAAGGTACCTAAAGTACCACTCAAAAATTTTCTTTTTCCTTAGGAAAGAGTTTGTGATCAACCATGCAGGGGGAAGACTTTGGAAAATATGAGAGGGCAAATTTTGGGGTGCAACAGTTGCCCCTGTTCAATTTTCTTAAACCTGAGGATATAGATTGGCTTTCGAGCCTTTCGTGATCCGAAGGTGGAAGATGATTGAACACTAGAGTGCCCAGAAATTTGCACTCGCATGGTGTAGTATCAACATTGTGATGTCGGGAATGGGCTTACAGATGCCATTTGGAGATCGCTGGTAGGTAGTTTTGTCTTCATTGATGGGTTGTCTCTATTGACGGGTTTGGCCACAGGAAAATCTTTAGGAATCGATTTAACTGCTTTTGTCTCCATTGACTGGCTTCACCTCAGAAAAATCTTTGGGAATCGATTTAACTGATCTTGTCTCCATTGACTGGCTTTACCTCAAAAAAATCTTTGGGAATCGATTTAACTGATCTTGTCTCCATTGACTGGCTTCACCTCAGAAAAATCTTTGGGAATCGATTTAACTGATCTTGTCTCCATTGACTGGCTTCACCTCAGAAAAATCTTTAGGAATCGATTTAACTGATCTTGTCTCCATTGACTGGCTTCACCTCAGAAAAATCTTTAGGAATCGATTTAACTGATCTTGTCTCTATTGACTGGCTTCACCTCAGAAAAATCTTTAGGAATTGATTTAACTGATCTTGTCTCTATTGACTGGCTTCACCTCAGAAAAATCTTTAGGAATCGATTTAACTGATCTTGTCTCCATTGACTGGCTTCGCCTCAGAAAAATCTTTAGGAATCAATTTAACTGGACCAGAGAAGGTCTTGGAATATCTTCAACTGGATCGGTCATCAGAAAAATCTTTAGGAATCGATTTAACTGGACCAGAGAAGGTCTTGGAAATAGCTGAGAACTTAACTGGATCTTTCCTGAAAGGTAAAGGTCAGTCATATACAATGCATGATATGGATCAAGCAATGATGTTCTTAACATAAATGAGATTGTATGTGTGATCGGTGGAAATAGAACTGACTGTTTAAAGCTGGTTCGCGAAATGTCGCGGTAAGCAAGAGTCACCACCGTCTTTTATGTTCTCCAACATGGAAAGGACAAAAGCACAGCAAAATTCCTTTTCGAGAATGTTTCTCGGTTCGGGAGGTAGATTTATAGAAAGGGAAGGTGTTAGCACCCTTTCTATCCGTGGTTATCCACGGGCTCTTAGGTACTTGCTCTTATGTTTTCAAAGTGTTTGCTTTTCAAAATGGGAGTGGGTTTGAAAAAGTTTCATTGAAAGATTTCTGAATGACTCTTGTATCTGTCCTCAAGAGTGTTTGAAAAATTGTTTTGAAAGCTTTTTGAAAGTGTCGGTGTGAAAAGGTTTTTGTTTTGTTTTTTAGAGAGCAAGTATCCATGAGTCATCTACCTACCCTAAGGAATTAGGCTGTGTAAATGTCCTTAAGATAGTGCCATCCCACCATTGAGAGGTAGGTAGTACCACCGTTGGAGGTGTTTGGGTCAATTCGATTGTAGGGACAGTGTGGTCACCGAAGCAACAGTAGGACACCTTAGAAGCAACTCTAATGTCCTAGATCCTTTTTTAATCCGAGGCAACCGTTTCGAGGCGACTGGATCTTAGACATAAGAGCGACCGCTAAAACGTCCTATACTTGACGACCACGTTTCGAAGGCAACGAGTGAGGCGTACCCTAGAAGTGGTGTGTGTATTTGTGTGTTGTTTTCATGTTATGTTTATCTTGTATTAGGCATTGTGAGCTACGCATTGTTTTTAATTGACATACATTCTTTCATGCAAGCTTAGCAGTTAGGAGTGCGGAAAATTAAAAGACGGAAAGATAAAAGCTACGCTATTACAAGGCGCGGGTCTATACATCGCCAAAATACAAAGACCCGTTTTTGATAAAAATGCGGAAAGTAAAAAGATACCTAATTACTATTACATTCCTTGAACAATTACATAATAATCAATAAGGAAATAGAGCGCGAAAAGAATTAAAATGAACGTCCGAGGGTTTTGACCCTTTGCTTGAAATTAGATTAAATTAAATCCTAATTAATTATTTGATTAAAGAAAAGAAAGTATTTTTATGTTTTTCTTTGTATTTAATGAAAATAAGAAAAAGAATTAAAAAAAGGAAACCCTAATTCTAAATTACTTTTAGTTATTAAAGAAAATATTAAAGTTGGCCTAATTTACTAATTAATTAATTAATTTACATGTTTATTTACAAAAATAATAGTTAATAATAATAATAAATAATGAGGAAAATAATTAATTAAGAAAAAGATAAAAAAAGTCAGAACCTAATTCTATATATTTTTTATTTATTAAGAAAAGATTGAAATTTAAACCTAAATTAACTAAATTAATTGTTAGTTATTTATTTACAAAAAATAGGTTAGTGGTGAGATTAATAATAATTAAATATATTTTTGTATTTTGATTTTTCTGATTTTATTATGGAAAGTTGATTTTATGGTGAATTAATGAAAACAATTAAAAACAATTGAAAAAAATTAGAAAAGAAAAGAAAATAAAATTAAAAAAAAGATGCAAACCAAGGGGGGTATCAGGCCCAAGGGGAGGTTTGATTGCAGAATTCTGGCCCATTGAAGCAAAGTCACGTTTGACTTTCAGAATTGTGTACACGCCCATTGACTGAAGTGCACCCTGGATCTCATTCTGTGGCCTTCAGATTGCTCACCAAGGCCACTTGGCAAGCTATGCGTGAGGCTGTATGGTGAGACGTTGGAGAAGTGCTGCATGTGAACATGTTAAAACAAAAATCATGAAAAAACGCGCTAAAGTTTAAATCTCCCAGTAGCGCTTGGACACCTCAGCTTTCTTCTTCGTTTGTACCTGTAACATGAATGAAATAGCGGGGGTTTTAAACCCCCACAAATTGAAAGTCCTGAAAATAGCGAATAGAAGAGGAATTAATATAAATTGAGCGCGAGAGGTTGGTTGAATTCGTCTGGCCTTGACGAATTCAACCATGGTCATGGCTTAGTCCCATTTTTCCTGATGCCTAAAGCCCTAATTTGAAGCTTCTGAAAACCTAATTTTCGTCCATGGTGAATCTTGATTCAGGCAACATTAATTCAATTGAGCTGTATCAATCGCTTCAGAAGGTCTCTATTAGTGTAAATCAAACAAGAAAAATGGTTAAAAGCGCATGAATCATGTTATGCAAGTTAGAAAAATAAGGCAAACCGTATGGCCTGTGTTCTTCAATTCTTTGCACGTTTGGACTGGTTCTTGATTGCAAGCGCTTCCTGGAGACTTAAGCAACGTACTGGAATCTTTTTTAGGCTTTGGAATGTGCTGCAAGCATGAAATCAGTTTCAAGCTTTTCTTGGAATTTTTGCAAATTGGTTATGTCGTTTGAGCAGCTTTTACGTGTATTCTGCACTAGGGTTCCCTCATGCTTTTGTATGTGATGCAAATTAGGTCAAAATAAAGCCCACAAGTCCATGGATTAATGACTTGAACAAGGCTTGGGGGAAAGGTTGGTGATATTGAGATCCCTTTAGAACCCGGTTACATATTTATAGGACATGTTGAACCAATCCAGCTTCAAGAGGGTATGACCTTAAAACACAAGCAGGCCTTAAACCTAAGGACTTGGTGTGATTTGTCTGTGTTTTCTATACCTGTGATTTATCATGACATTATAAACATCATACCATAGCATATCATACTAACTGTTTCAAGGGTTTCTAGGGCTCATCTTTACTCTGTTTTGTAGGATATGGCATCCACCCGTAAGAACACTATTCAGATTAACCTAGTGAAAGTATCTCCCCAATTAAGGGACTTAGCAGTAAGGATTCCCGAAAGCTCTCTTTTCATTGAAAAGCATGGTCGATTGCTCAACTTGGTCACTGCAAAGCCTGACAAAGAAATGTTGAAAGTGTTGTTTCAGTTCTTCGATCCTCTGCATCACTGTTTCACATTCCTGGATTACCAGTTAGTGCCTACTATGGAGGAATTTTCTCAATCATTAGAGATACCCATTCTTGATCAGCTACCTTTCAGCGGTATGGAAAGACATCCCAAACCTGAAGAAATTGCTAAAGCCCTATCCTTACAACGGCCCGACATAATGACAAATTGGGAAACCAGAGGGAGTGTTCAAGGAATTCCAGTTAAATTTATGTTTGAGAAGGCTTACTGTGATCGGTGGATCTGGAACTGACTGTTTAACGCTGGATCGCGAAATGTCGCGGAAGCAAGAGTCGCCACCGTCTTTTATTTTCTCCAACATGGAAAGGACAAAAGCACAGCAAAATTCCTTATGAGATAGTTTCTCGGTTCGGGAGGTAGGTTATAGAAAGGGAAGGTGTTAGCACCCTTTCTATCCATGGTTATCCATGGGCTCTTAGGTACTTGCTCAATGTGTTTTCAAAATTGTTTGTTTGCTTTTCAATGTGGGTTTTAAAAGTTTCTTTGAAAAATTTCAGTTCGACTCATACGTCAGAGTGTTTGAAAAGTTTGCTTTGAAAGCTTTTGAAAATGTGTTGGTGTGAAAAGTATTTTTGTTTTGTTTGAAATTAGAGCAAGTATCCTTGAGAACCTACCTACCCTAAGGAATTCGTCTGTGTAGATGTCCTTTAAAGTAGTGCCATCCCACCATTGAGAGGTAGGTAGCACCACCGTTGGAGGTGTTCGGGTCAATTCGAGGTTCGGGACATGGTGATCACCAGAGCAATGGGAAGACACCTTAGAAGCTACCCTCATGCCAGGTTCCCGGATCATGAGGACTTACTAAGACGTCCTCTACTCGACGACCACCTTTCGAAGGCAAGGCAACAGTGAGGCGTACCCTAGGGGTGGTGTGTGCGATTCGTGTGTCGTTTTCATTTGCATTTGTCTTGTCATGTTTATTGGTGATCTACGCTTGATTTTATTTTAAGTCCATTCATTCTTGCATGCATATTTAGCAGTTTAAAAGTTGCGGAAAAATAAATCTAAGCTATTACAAATGGCGCGGGTCCACATCGCCAAAATTAAACCGGACCCGATTTGACGGAAAATAAATAAAGCAAATAAAAGTGCGAAAAGTTTAAGTTACAACGCTTCGGGAGAGATACATGATTATTTAAGCAATATAAAATAAATGCGCGAAATTAAATAAATTACGAATATGGGCGTTGGACCCTTTTGCAAAAAATTAAAGTTAATGAAGAATTACAATTAAAATTTAAAAGAAAATGTTTTTTTTAAGTATTTTTATGTTTTTTAGATTTGATAGAAAAAGAATTAATTTCAAATTAAAATAAAACACTAAACCTAGTTCTAATTATTTTTTAAGTTATTAAGAAAAACATATTGAATTTTTAACCTAATTGAAAACCCTAATTTATTTATGTACAATTTAATCATAAAATAAATAAGATAAATAATATTATGGTGAAAAGGGGGAAAAAAATAAAAAGAAATAAAATGATCAATTAAACCTAATTCTATATTTTTTTTGTATTTTTACCATGAAAAGAATTAACTATAAACCCTAATTAACTAATTTACATGCCATTTTTTCATGAAAAAATAATTCAAATAAAGGAAATATTATATTTTTTGTCTTTTCTGTTTTTTTAGGATGTTTTTATATTTTGTAAAAATAATTTATTAAATTAAAACAATAAAATAAATAAAATAAGAATTGAAAACAAAATAAATAAAAAAGGAAATTGCAAACCAGGGGGGTGGAAGTCCCAATTTGGAGGTTTTATTAGTGAAATTCTGGCCCATTTAATATGCAGATCCATTGACTTTCCCAGGCCACGTATGCGCGTGTTGACTAGTCCTCATGGTATTCTTCAGTTCTGAGCCCTTGATCTGCATCCCTTGGACGCGTGGACCTTTGGATTTTGAGGCATATGGTGCATCCTCAATACTGACGCTGCATAGGAATTAGTATAGAAAAACAATATTGAAATTGTTCAGACCTGGGACTCGAACCCAGGTCATGGGAGTTACCAACATCACCCTTTGCCAGCTGATCTCAACGCACGCTTTGTATATATAACAACAAATAAATAACAAAAATACAAATTGGTTAGTGGCCACCAAGAAGCACAAAAACGCGCGCTGATTTGAATTAGCGTATCATACACTGCCACGATTTCGTCTTCCACACTATCCCTGTAAAACAAAAACAAAAGCAACGGTTTTATGCGCGTGGCCTTAGGGACGTTTTCAGAAAATAGCGATTAGAGCTATGCCACTCATAAATTCATCGCGACCATGGCTTCTTCTTCGTCCAAGCATGCCAAATTGAATGGTGGTGGTTTGGAGTCCTGATTTTTCCTCTTTGCAAAAGCCCCAAATTCAACCTCTGAAAACCCTAAATTTCACTCATGGCGTCATCGTGTATGGCAAATAAAAATACAATTAAAGGCGCTGGTTAGCTTTGAAACTTCAATATGAACAAGAATCAACAAATAAAATTCACAAATAACGCATAGAATTGAATGTATGATTATGCAATTTGTTTGATACAGTTCCGGTTCTAGGTACCGATTCTTGGAGTTTTGATGGTGGTTTCTGATTGGAATGTGTCCAATAGACCTTGAGCAAGCTATTGGAAAAGCTTTTGTGCCTTGAAACACCCTGCAATATCGTTTTCAGTTTTGAAATTTTTTTTTTGATTTTCAAGTTTTGCAATGTGTTCTAGAGCGCAGCTTTCAGTCCAATGCAATTAGGTTTGTGTTCCTGGCTTTGTAGTGAAGCTATTAGGTCAACAAAACTCCATCAAATCTCTTGCCATAATGATTTTTGATAATTAATTTTCTAAGGATCTTTTTGAATCTTTTTCATGTGCATTTTGTATCAATTTGCATCCAATTAGTCCAAATCTTTCCCTATTAGCATGTGCACGAAATCTTGATGGCAAATCATGCATAAAAAGATTTTTTAGGTCAAGCTTTATATTTTTTACATATTTAAATGTTTTAAATGAATTAATATAAATAATAATTCAAATAAATAAATAAAATATGAGAAAATACTTCCCTTTGGGCCAAGTGGTCGTGCATATGCTTGGAATGAAGAATCATGGAAGAAAAAAGGGCCCATTAGCAAATTTAGGTCATTTGAAGTAAAGTTGACTTTTCAAAATTCCCAAAAATTTCCCAACTTCCACAAGGCATAACTTGCTCAATTTTTAAGCTTTTCTCATGTTCTTGGACATTTTGGAAAGGTCTTTGAGTCCTCTAACCAATGTCTTTGGTCCCATGTCATTTTGATTTACCAATCTCAAGTTATGGCCTTTGACTTAAAGTCCCTTTTTGTTGACTTTTGAAAATGACCTATAATGTTGAAATTGATAACTTTTTGTGAGAGCATTTCTTGGACTTGAAGTATGAAGATGAGTTGTAGGAAATGTCTTTCTCTTCAAAATGAGCTTTGGATGGGATTTTTCTGATAATCCATGTGAAAGTTATGCCCTGGTCAATTTCAGTTGACTTTTTCAGCTGTCCAAATAAGGAAACTTTTGCATCTTTGATGATTTCTGAGCCAAATTTTGAGAATCATGATCAAGCATTGATCAAATGATGTTTGTGGCTTCAAAATGATATGTTGACCAAAATTTTGAACTTTTGACTGTCAAATGACCATTTTGCCCCTACAGTTGACTGTAGTGCAATCTAGGGTTTTGATTGTGCAATTTTGAACTGAATGCTTTGAAACTTGATATGAGGATACTTTGACCATATTTGTAGGCATGTGAGACTTGATTGGGCCTTTGAAAACTTCAATCTCTTGATCAGAACACAAACCCTAGTTTTGACTGTATAGGAGGCTCTTTGACTGTGCAACCCTTGGGGGTATTTGAAGCTTGGCTTGGCAATTTCTTGGAGAATATGGGAGGGCAAATTTTGGGGTACAACAGTTGCCCCTGTTCAATCTTCTTAGACCTGAGGATGCAGATTGGCTGACGTGCCTTTCGTAATCCGAGGGTAGAAGATGATTGAACACTAGAGTGCCCTAGAAATTTGCGCTCACATAGTAGCAGTGATGGGGGAATGGGCTTATAGATGCCATTTGGGAGATTGCTGGATAGGATGATGGGCTTATAGATGCCATCTGGATGTTGATCGCGTAAGATATTCCTTAGCAAGAACCTGCATACCTGCAAAAGAAAAATGAGTACCTGGCACGTTGCAGGAGTTGATTTTCAGATGCTTGATACAGATGTGTCCTGACTGGTTACAGGAGCTGGATCTGGAGCTTCAAAAGATGATGAATGAACCAGGGATGGTTACCACCTTAGCATGAATGGTCAGAGAACCTTGGATGATTTTAATCTCAACAACGCTCGTTGAGAAAATCTTGGTAGGAATTTACCATCTTCGTAGTGTCAGGAAGAGGGCCAAAGGACATTATAATCTCAAAGGGAGTCACCTCACTCACCGTTGGAGAGGGAACTATAGGAAATTATAATCTGAAAGGAATTATCACCTCACTCACCGTCGGAGAGGGAAACATCTTGAAAGGGAATTACCACCTCACTCGCCGTTGGAGAGGGGACCATAAGAGACTATCACCTCACGCTCATGTCGGAGAGGGAAACATCTTGAAAGGGTATTACCACCTCACTCGCCGTTGGAGAGGGGACCATAAGAGACTATCACCTCACGCTCATGTCGGAGAGGGAAACATCTTGAAAAAGGAATTACCACCTCACTCGCCGTTGGAGAGGGGACCATAAGAGACTATCACCTCACGCTCATGTCGGAGAGGGAAACATCTGAAAAAGGAATTACCACCTCACTCGCTGTTGGAGAGGGGACCATAAGAGACTATCACCTCACGCTCATGTCGGAGAGGGAAACATCTTGAAAAAGGAATTACCACCTCACTCGCCGTTGGAGAGGGGACCATAAGAGACTATCACCTCACGCTCATGTCGGAGAGGGAAACATCTTGAAAAAGGAATTACCACCTCACTCGCCGTTGGAGAGGGGACCATAAGAGACTATCACCTCACGCTCATGTCGGAGAGGGGAACATCTGGGATAACTTCTACTGAGTCTTTATCAGAAAAATCTGTTTGGAGTCGATTTAACTGGACTAGAGAAGGCCTTGAAGTATGTTTGAGAATTTCAACTGCATCTTTCCTGAAAGGTAAAGGTCAGTTATATGCAATGCATGATATGGATCAAGCAATGATGTTCTCAACATGGATGCGATTTTTATGATATAATGCGTCTATGCATGCTATAATGATGTATGTGATGATTTATGTATGTTTTCGTCTAGGAAAATAAATCCTTGACGGATGCCGGGAAGTCATATCCTGGGCTGATGCTGAAGAATGGATTTTTTTGCTTCCGCTGGGGATGATAACTGCAAGGATACCGGTAGGAGAAGATGACTCCGTTGCGGAATAAACTTGGCAAATGGGAGATTCTGCAGGGAGAAAAATACTCTAGCGACCATGCTGGGGAGTGATACTCTGTGGGAAGAGGGATGTCTTGCTGGAGTTGTTAGTAGTTTGCTGGAGATACCCTTATTGTGCTGGAAGTGTTGATGGACTTCGCTGGGGTAAGGAGACTTTGTCGAGGACGCTCTTTCCATGGCTCTTGGCTGAGGATAACCCAGTTATATCCTGTTAAGGAAATAACTCTTTAAACAAAGCCGGGATGACGCGTTCGTGCTCTGCGAGGGCCAAGCTTCCAGAATTTACTGGGGATAAGCTTACTGCTTGGGGAGATGAGTTCCAACTTTCCTGGGGAAACTGGATTGTACCCTTTTGGGGAGGTTTTGAACTGTAACTTTGTAAGTTGAAAGAGGGAACCTATGTAGGGTTGTCTGTGGACGCGCTCGTGTAAAACTGTATCTGAAATGGAGAAAGAACCTGGGTAGGGTTACTTTGATGATGAGTTCGTGTAAAACTTCATTCTTGGAAAGGGAGAACCTGTGTAGGGTTTCTGGGTGACGAGTTCATGTAAAACTGCATCTTGAAGAGGGGGAACCGGTGTAGGGTTGCTTGGTGAGGTAAGTTCATGTAAAACTTCTTGATGAACCGGGGTGAGGTTATTTTGAACTAAATCCATGTAAGACTTCTGGAGGAACCGGGGTTAGGTTACTTGGATAAGTTTGTGTAAAAACTTCTTGATGAACCGGGGTTAGGTCATCTTGAGATAGGTCCATGTAAGACTTCAGGAGGAACCGGGGTTAGGTTACTTGGATAAGTTTGTGTAAAACTTCTTGATGAACCGGGCTGAGGTTATTTTGAACTAAATCCATGTAAGACTTCTGGAGGAACCGGGGTTAGGTTACCTTGGGGTAAATCCATGTGAGATTTCTTGACGAACCGGGGTAAGGTTACTGGAGGGGAGTCCATGTGAGACTTCTGGGGGAACCGGGGTTAGGTTACCTGGATAAGTTTGTGTAAAAACTTCTTGATGAACCGGGGTTAGGTCATCTTGAGATAGGTCCATGTAAGACTTCAGGAGGAACCGGGGTTAGGTTACCTTGGGATAAATCCATGTGAGATTTCTGGAGAAACCGGGGTTAGGTTACTTCGGGATAAGTTCGTGTAAAAACTTCTTCTGAAAATTGAGAAGGAACCGGTGTAGGGTTGCATGATTTTGGCTAAGTGGATGATTGCCCTATTTGGTTTTGGATGTTAACCCACGATCTGGAATTGGTAGCGGTAGATGGTAATCATCCTTATGTTGATCTTTCCTTTGTGCTTCGGTTGACAGAGCAATTGGATCGCCTGGATAACTCATTATTGCCCCTGCTTCGGAGGTGAGGGAAGAGGATACCTGCGTGGGTGATTGACAAATCTTTGGGTAGACAAATGATGAGATACCGGAACATAGTCGTACGCTTTGATCCCTAACTTTGGCCTGAACCGCCCTTTCGGGTTTTTAGTCCACCGGGATACCCATTTTTGCCCAAGCCGCCTTTTCGGGTTTTCGACTTGCCGGGTGTACATATTTTTTCATTTCATCCCTTCATTTTGCCCGAACCCTTTTGGTTCGACGGGAAGCCCTTATTTTTGCCTAGGCATGTCAGCCTAGCGGGTCTTTGATGATGCGCAGTATTTTTCGACTATGTCCACGCTCTCAGAATGTAAGGAGTTGCCCCTGTTGGAAGTATTTTGTCATGTCCCAGATAATGGGCAATGCTCCTACTGTGCCCCTTGACTGGAGGTACTTCTGTTCACAAGGTGTTCATCATGCGAATTTCCCTGCTGTTCAAACAAATAGTCATATGCAAACAAGGTTATTTTAAGAATGCAAAAGCCTATGTCTGTCTTGAATTTTGAAAAATGCATTTTTTGTAATACAGTGCGGTGTCAACTCAAGATTTTACAGCAAACCTTCAGGAGTCAGGATACCTTCGTAACAGTATGCTTTCGAACTAACCCATGCTTCAGCTAGGACTTTTAAGGGTTATATCGTGGCCTGGTTCACGGTTTAAGAAACAAAGGATAAAGGCTCAAATTATTTGTACCCACCCGCTCTTCGTGATGTTCTCCAAACCTAAACTCAGTTGATCGTGCGTTAGACCTTGTTTGAGTCTTTGTTCTGATGTTCCAACGATGGTTCAGATATTGATGATTTCTTTTGAATAGGCAGTCATTTTTGCTTTGGTTGTGAGACCTCTTGCTTGATTTTTGTTATCCCTTTTTTTTTTGCCTGAACTGTTTCCTTTTCGGGATTACAGTCAGCGGGATGCCCCAGTTTGGTAAGTCTTCTTTATTGGTTTTGACTTTTTGGGCTTTTCATTTATGATTTTTTTTGATAATGACTGCCTGTCCTTATGATTGTTCGGAACCATCACTGTCTTTTGTTTTTTTTTGAAAAACTCATTTGGTGCCATTCATTGTGCACTTGGATCAACTGAGAGAACTACCCTGCCCCAGGTTATGATTAAGGGTTTTGATTTTCGAAAATAAAAAACTCCTACTTCTTTGGCTCTGATGGGTTGACGAGGGATTATCATCCTTATAACTCCAGTGTTTAGGGATTGAAACAATGCCTGTACCTCATCAGCGGGGTCTGTTCAAAAGCATACTGTAGATTGTGGTATCGTTTTCGTCATCCTCCCTCAAGAGGCTTAGAATTTTCAATTAAGAGTTGACCATTGCAAAAATATGAAAGCAGTTTTAAGCATAGTAAACATAATTAAATCAAGACAGACATGTGTAATGCATTCATGAAATAAAAGAGTTTAACATGATAATTGTTTATCTGAACAAGAAAAGAAAAATACAACTTGAATTCAAATGAACAAAAATCTCTCGACTCTAGCCATGTTTTGGCAATGGAGCAGTAATCACGTTGGGAGTCTCGGCAGGCTCGAACTCGATCTCTTTGGCATCAATCATGTTCTGAATTTTGTACTTCAGTGCCCAACAGTCCTCAGTATCGTGCCCCGGGCTATCCGAATGATAAGCACACCTTGCTTCTGGATTGTAGCTAGGAGAGGAGGTCTTAGGATTTGTGGGAGGATTAATTACTGCAATCAGGTTCATCTTCAACATATGCTGCAATGCTTGTGACCATGGCATGTTAATGTTGGTGAACTGCCTTTTAGGCCCGTCTGGCCTTTGCTGGTTTCCCCTTTGTGGTTGACGGCGTGGTGCAGAACCAGAGATCATGACTGCCCCTGCATGTTGATCACGGCGACTCTTTTGACTGTATGCAGCATTAGATTCCTTCTTTCCCGTGTAAGGCTTTTTGTGAATATCAGAAGGTGTGGCCTCTTGAATTTTCCCACTCTTGATACCAGCTTCAATTCTTTCGCCGGTCAGGATGAGGTCGGTAAACCCTGCAGATGAATTACCAATGAGATGATTGAAGAACGGCCCGGATAGGGTCCCCAAGAACATATCAACGAGTTCTCTGTCAGTTAATGGAGGTTGTACCCTTCCAGCAAGGTCTCTCCATTTCTGTGCATATTCCTTGAAACCTTCATTTGACCCTATCGACATACCCTGGAGTTGGGTACGTGTGGGAGCAAGGTCGGCATTGTACTGGTAATGCTTGTAAAATGCAGTGGCTAAGTCTTCCCAGGTACGGATGTTGGCTCCATTCAGTTGATAGAACCACTCGAGCTGAGTCCCCGAAAGACTCTCTTGGAAGAAATGGATCCATAAGTTTTTGTCAGCTGTATAGGGCTGGATCCTCCTTGTATAAGCCCTGAGATGCAACTTAGGACAGGATGCCCCGTCGTATTTAGCAAAGGCGGGTACCTTGAATTTGCGCGGGATCACCACCCCAGAAGACAGACCTAGATCCTCGAAGTCCAGGCCAGGCACCTTTTGTATTTCCATGGCACTTAGCCGGTCCTCCAACTGCTTGTACCTGTCCTCGGCCGGAGGGTACTGCTCGTCGTTGAAATCTGTCTCGTTGTCGGAGACCACTGGACTGGGAACCCTTTCCTCTTGATGACTGCTTTTCTCCACAGATGGAGTTGTCCTCTCAGTTTGATCCTGCAGGGTATTCCCAGATATGCGTCTAGGGCTAAACAGAATAGTCCTCCTCTTCTTCTTCTCCTTCCTCAAGAGGAGAGCCTTCAGATCTTGCTGCCCCTGGGTCAAGTTCATGATCAGCCCTTGGAACTGGGCGTTCTGAGCCTGGAGGGCCTTGATAGATTGCTCCGCAGATGATTCAGGATTCATGATGATCGGCTGAAATAAACAGCGAAGAAGGTAAGCAACCTGTAGAGAAAGGGTACCTGTAATGCGATGATATGTATGATATGCATGCAATGATTTCAAGGACCTCGCGGGGTAAACAGAGAAACTTGTTAGCGTTAAAAACTGGTAACTTGATTGAAGGTACTTCATGTTGTAGAGAGTCCTTCATCAAGAGTCAAAGGCTCACCATATCCAGTGGGTCATAGCCCCTGACAACCTTGGCTAGAGGAAAATAAATCCTCTTTGCCCCTTGCTAGATGTTTGATTCATCATAACCTGCATCACAAACCCTTGAGATCCTTGAAATGGGTTAGGATGTATGTAATGGTATGATGTTATGGTATGCATGGGATGATGTGAGTAAACCCTGTTATGAGTCCCTAATTAAGGACTGCAAACCAAAACCTGCAAGAAACTTAGGTAAAATCTGTCATGAGTCCTAGTTAAGGGCTAAAACAGAACCTGCAAGAAACAAGCGTCAGGTAACAAGCATGCAGATAATCAAGTACGAAGGCACACAAGTCACACAAGAGAAGCCCTTAGAGTTTAAGGCCAGCATGGGGTCTGGGTATTACCCTCTTTCAGTTTGTTGGTTCATACCTGTCCTATCAAAAGTAACCGGGTTCTTAGAGGATCCCAATATCATTGACTACCCTCAATCGGTCATAACTCCAGCATCGCAATCTTTTCTTGCGGCCAGAACCATCACGAGAGTTTAGCCTCAATGGGCGTAGCATACTGCTACTGTTCTAATGGCCAAGTTGGGTCATTTAAGGTTCTAAGGTCGGTTGGTGCTTAATGACTCCTTAGAAGACCCATATTCTCCCCGTTTCAACACGAGGGATATCGGTACAGACCAAGGCGCCACACCAACGTAGCCACTGCTTCACCCATGTCGGTATACGCCGGACAGGTCCCTCACAGATTATGCTACCTAAACAGGGTATCCCCAGATCCGGGTTAGGATCTATAGAACTCCCAAGACAGTCCCACAATTTAAAGCAAGCAAAGAAAGCAATTGAAAACACAGTTATGAACTATCCCTAAGGTACACCTCACTTTAAGTGTAATTCCCCAGCAGAGTCGCCAGTTCTGTGATCGGTGGATCTGGAACTGACTGTTTAACGCTGGATCGCGAAATGTCGCGGAAGCAAGAGTCGCCACCGTCTTTTATTTTCTCCAACATGGAAAGGACAAAAGCACAGCAAAATTCCTTATGAGATAGTTTCTCGGTTCGGGAGGTAGGTTATAGAAAGGGAAGGTGTTAGCACCCTTTCTATCCATGGTTATCCATGGGCTCTTAGGTACTTGCTCAATGTGTTTTCAAAATTGTTTGTTTGCTTTTCAATGTGGGTTTTAAAAGTTTCTTTGAAAAATTTCAGTTCGACTCATACGTCAGAGTGTTTGAAAAGTTTGCTTTGAAAGCTTTTGAAAATGTGTTGGTGTGAAAAGTATTTTTGTTTTGTTTGAAATTAGAGCAAGTATCCTTGAGAACCTACCTACCCTAAGGAATTCGTCTGTGTAGATGTCCTTTAAAGTAGTGCCATCCCACCATTGAGAGGTAGGTAGCACCACCGTTGGAGGTGTTCGGGTCAATTCGAGGTTCGGGACATGGTGATCACCAGAGCAATGGGAAGACACCTTAGAAGCTACCCTCATGCCAGGTTCCCGGATCATGAGGACTTACTAAGACGTCCTCTACTCGACGACCACCTTTCGAAGGCAAGGCAACAGTGAGGCGTACCCTAGGGGTGGTGTGTGCGATTCGTGTGTCGTTTTCATTTGCATTTGTCTTGTCATGTTTATTGGTGATCTACGCTTGATTTTATTTTAAGTCCATTCATTCTTGCATGCATATTTAGCAGTTTAAAAGTTGCGGAAAAATAAATCTAAGCTATTACAAATGGCGCGGGTCCACATCGCCAAAATTAAACCGGACCCGATTTGACGGAAAATAAATAAAGCAAATAAAAGTGCGAAAAGTTTAAGTTACAACGCTTCGGGAGAGATACATGATTATTTAAGCAATATAAAATAAATGCGCGAAATTAAATAAATTACGAATATGGGCGTTGGACCCTTTTGCAAAAAATTAAAGTTAATGAAGAATTACAATTAAAATTTAAAAGAAAATGTTTTTTTTAAGTATTTTTATGTTTTTTAGATTTGATAGAAAAAGAATTAATTTCAAATTAAAATAAAACACTAAACCTAGTTCTAATTATTTTTTAAGTTATTAAGAAAAACATATTGAATTTTTAACCTAATTGAAAACCCTAATTTATTTATGTACAATTTAATCATAAAATAAATAAGATAAATAATATTATGGTGAAAAGGGGAAAAAAAATAAAAAGAAATAAAATGATCAATTAAACCTAATTCTATATTTTTTTGTATTTTTACCATGAAAAGAATTAACTATAAACCCTAATTAACTAATTTACATGCCATTTTTTCATGAAAAAATAATTCAAATAAAGGAAATATTATATTTTTTGTCTTTTCTGTTTTTTTAGGATGTTTTTATATTTTGTAAAAATAATTTATTAAATTAAAACAATAAAATAAATAAAATAAGAATTGAAAACAAGATAAATAAAAAAGGAAATTGCAAACCAGGGGGGTGGAAGTCCCAATTTGGAGGTTTTATTAGTGAAATTCTGGCCCATTTAATATGCAGATCCATTGACTTTCCCAGGCCACGTATGCGCGTGTTGACTAGTCCTCATGGTATTCTTCAGTTCTGAGCCCTTGATCTGCATCCCTTGGATGCGTGGACCTTTGGATTTTGAGGCATATGGTGCATCCTCAATACTGACGCTGCATAGGAATTAGTATAGAAAAACAATATTGAAATTGTTCAGACCTGGGACTCGAACCCAGGTCATGGGAGTTACCAACATCACCCTTTGCCAGCTGATCTCAACGCACGCTTTGTATATATAACAACAAATAAATAACAAAAATACAAATTGGTTAGTGGCCACCAAGAAGCACAAAAACGCGCGCTGATTTGAATTAGCGTATCATACACTGCCACGATTTCGTCTTCCACACTATCCCTGTAAAACAAAAACAAAAGCAACGGTTTTATGCGCGTGGCCTTAGGGACGTTTTCAGAAAATAGCGATTAGAGCTATGCCACTCATAAATTCATCGCGACCATGGCTTCTTCTTCGTCCAAGCATGCCAAATTGAATGGTGGTGGTTTGGAGTCCTGATTTTTCCTCTTTGCAAAAGCCCCAAATTCAACCTCTGAAAACCCTAAATTTCACTCATGGCGTCATCGTGTATGGCAAATAAAAATACAATTAAAGGTGCTGGTTAGCTTTGAAACTTCAATATGAACAAGAATCAACAAATAAAATTCACAAATAACGCATAGAATTGAATGTATGATTATGCAATTTGTTTGATACAGTTCCGGTTCTAGGTACCGATTCTTGGAGTTTTGATGGTGGTTTCTGATTGGAATGTGTCCAATAGACCTTGAGCAAGCTATTGGAAAAGCTTTTGTGCCTTGAAACACCCTGCAATATCGTTTTCAGTTTTGAATTTTTTTTTTTGATTTTCAAGTTTTGCAATGTGTTCTAGAGCGCAGCTTTCAGTCCAATGCAATTAGGTTTGTGTTCCTGGCTTTGTAGTGAAGCTATTAGGTCAACAAAACTCCATCAAATCTCTTGCCATAATGATTTTTGATAATTGATTTTCTAAGGATCTTTTTGAATCTTTTTCATGTGCATTTTGTATCAATTTGCATCCAATTAGTCCAAATCTTTCCCTATTAGCATGTGCACGAAATCTTGATGGCAAATCATGCATAAAAAGATTTTTTAGGTCAAGCTTTATATTTTCTACATATTTAAATGTTTTAAATGAATTAATATAAATAATAATTCAAATAAATAAATAAAAAATGATAAAATACTTCCCTTTGGGCCAAGTGGTCGTGCATATGCTTGGAATGAAGAATCATGGAAGAAAAAAGGGCCCATTAGCAAATTTAGGTCATTTGAAGTAAAGTTGACTTTTCAAAATTCCCAAAAATTTCCCAACTTCCACAAGGCATAACTTGCTCAATATTTAAGCTTTTCTCATGTTCTTGGACATTTTGGAAAGGTCTTTGAGTCCTCTAACCAATGTCTTTGGTCCCATGTCATTTTGATTTACCAATCTCAAGTTATGGCCTTTGACTTAAAGTCCCTTTTTGTTGACTTTTGAAAATGACCTATAATGTTGAAATTGATAACTTTTTGTGAGAGCATTTCTTGGACTTGAAGTATGAAGATGAGTTGTAGGAAATGTCTTTCTCTTCAAAATGAGCTTTGGATGGGATTTTTCTGATAAACCATGTGAAAGTTATGCCCTGGTCAATTTCAGTTGACTTTTTCAGCTGTCCAAATAAGGAAACTTTTGCATCTTTGATGATTTCTGAGCCAAATTTTGAGAATCATGATCAAGAATTGATCAAATGATGTTTGTGGCTTCAAAATGATATGTTGACCAAAATTTTGAACTTTTGACTGTCAAATGACCATTTTGCCCCTACAGTTGACTGTAGTGCAATCTAGGGTTTTGACTGTGCAATTTTGAACTGAATGCTTTGAAACTTGATATGAGGATACTTTGACCATATTTGTAGGCATGTGAGACTTGATTGGGCCTTTGAAAACTTCAATCTCTTGATCAGAACACAAACCCTAGTTTTGACTGTATAGGAGGCTCTTTGACTGTGCAACCCTTGGGGGTATTTGAAGCTTGGCTTGGCAATTTCTTGGAGAATATGGGAGGGCAAATTTTGGGGTACAACACTTACTATTTTTGGGATACCCTGGATCTACAAGATTTTGAAGAGGTTTTGGCGCTCCTTGTCTACGGGGTGGTATTGTTACCTAATGCGGATCAACTCGTAGATATGAACATAATCCAGGTTTTTCTGTCTCGGAATCTGGTACCTACATTACTCAGGGATATTCTACACTCTCTACATGCCCGCACTCTAAAAAGAAGGGGGACCCTCCAGTGTTGCACTCCTCTATTGGCTAGGTGGTTTATTTCGCACCTACCCAGATCTACTTTGAAGAATGAACAGGGTAAAAGATGGTCTCATCAACTGATGTCGCTTACCCATTCAGACATTCATTGGTGTTCACGGTTCTCAGAAGATGTTACTATCATCGATCATTGTGGTGAATTCCCTAATGTCCCTCTCTTAGGAATTAGGGGAGGAAACACTTATAACCCTTGCTTAGCATTACGACAGTTTGGTTATGCATGAAGGGATGGTCCTCATGATACACTTATTCAAGGAATCGCCTTAAACTGTGAGAATGATGTTCAGGGTTACCGTAAAAGGTTCATACAAGCTTGGAGTATGGTACATAGGGTTGACAACAAAACATTTGGGCATAAGAATTACATACCTCTCGAGCCTTATCTCAGATGGGTACGAGCCCGCACTCAAACTCTTATGATGCCTTATCCCGCTATCCGACCTATGATTATGGAACCAGTTGCTAAGGGAGACACTCCTCATCTTGTTCTTCATACAAACATGCCAACTGATCACGAAGAGTTACAAAAGTCCTGGGTTCAACTTAAAGAGGAGCATGATATGTTTAAAGCCCAATTCTACTCCAGTGAGAAGAAGGTCTTAGAACTCACTAGGCTACTTCATGAAGAGAGGAATATCAACGCCTACCTCGCACCAAAGAGGATGCGCTCATGGGAAACCTAGTCTTCTTTTTGTTTTATTTTGCTTAATTGTACTCTCAAAATACATTCTTTGTAACAATTCAAGTTTACTAATACAATTCGCGTTTGTTCTTTTTTGTTTAAGCAAACTTGAGCCTTTAAGAACCCTTGAAAACATTGCATACATATCATACATATCATTGCATAACAGGATTCATAATAGGTTTCTCATCTCCTCCGTTGTTTATTTCAGCAATGGCTCTTGAACAAACTGTGAAAGATCTTCAGACTCAGAACACGCAGTTCCAACAAATGAATGTGGCTCTGGCCAAAGGACAGGAAGAGCTGAAGGCTCTGATTGTTAAGAAGAACACTAACAAGACCAAGAGTACAACCGGTGTGGCACATATGAGCAGAAGGTTTAGAGGGTCGCAAAGACGGGTTGTTGATTTAGCTTCTGCATCTAAAGAGGGAGAGAATCAATAGGGTGAAGCCAGAGAAGAGGACCTTAGTCCTAACGAGTCTGACAATGAAACTGATTATAATGAGGAGCAGTACCCTCCGGCTGATGAAAAGTATAAGCAGTTAGAAGAGCGTCTAAATGCTATGGAAATCTAGAAGGTTCATGGGCTGGATTTTGAAGAGTTGGGTCTGGTCTCTGGGGTTATCATCCCCCAAAATTCAAGGCACCGGTATTTGCTAAGTATGATGGGGTCTCTTATCTTAAAATGCATCTCCGTTCCTATGTGAGGAAGATAGAACCTCACACTGCTGACTGAAAGTTATAGGTCCATTTCTTCCAAGAAAGTTTAGCTGGCACGCAACTGGAGTGGTTCTACCAGTTAGAAAGAACAGACATTCATACCTGGGAAGACTTGGATGCTGCTTTCTACAAGCAGTACCAATACAATGCTGACCTCGCTCCAACTCGTACACAACTTCAAAGCATGTCGGTGGATTCTAGCAAAGGCTTCAAAGAATATGCCCAGAAATGGAGGGATCTAGCTGGCAGGGTACAACCTCCTCTGAATGATCGGGAAATGGTAGATATATTCATGGGCACTCTGACAGGCCCGTTCTTTAATCTGCTGATTAGGAGTTCCTCATCTGGATTCATAGAGATGGTTCTGACTAGAGAAAGGATCGAAAGTGGTATCAAGAGTGGGAAGATCCCGATGGCTACATCTTCTAATGCTGAGAAGAAGCCACTTGCTGGTAAGATGGAATCCAATGATGTGTATGGCAAGAAGGGTCGTAATAAGGCAGACGACCACAATCAATTTGTGGGGGCAATACTGGTCTCTAATCCCACGCCTATGCAACACTACCAACATGGGAATCAGCATAAAGAGGTCACGCCTAAGAGACAGTTCACCAGAATTAACATGTCACTAGCTCAAGCATTACAATACATGTTAAAGGCAGGGTTGATTACGTTAAAGGCTCCTCTACAAAATCCCAATACTTCTGCTCCTAGTTACCAGCCCGGCGAAAGGTGCGCATACCATTCTGATAGTCCTGGACATGATATAAATGGCTACTGGTCTCTGAAGAACAAAATTCAGGATATGATTGACGCCAAAGAAATTGAATTCGACTCTCTAGAGACTCCCAACTTGATCAATACTCCCGTGCCAAAACATGGCTAGGATTGAAAACATTTTTGTTCATTAAATTCTCAATTTGTATTTTATTTGCTTATTCGAAAAATTATTGTCATGTCAAAACTTTGTTATTTCATTAATGAATTATACATGTTTGTCTTGAATTAATCTGTTTTCACTATGCTTAAACTTCTCTATACTTCCTTTTCGTGATATTCAGCTCTCGATTAAAAACTCTAAGCCTTAGAGGGAGGATGACGAAAATGATACCATAATCTCTACAGTATGATTTTGAACAGACCCCGCTGACGATGTACAGGCGTTGTTTCAAATCCTAAACAATGGAGTTATAAGGAAGATAATCCCTAGTCAACCCCTTCGAGCCAAAGAAGTAGGACTTTTTCTTTTCACACAAATTAAAACCCTTAATCATAACCTGGGGAAGGGTAGTTTTCTCAGTTAATTCAGAGGCGCATTCAGTTACAATCTTCTGCTTCATATACAATGAATGGCATCGAAGACGTCCTTCCAAAACAAAAGACGACGATGGTTCCATATAATCGTCAAGAGAGTCAGTCATTTTCTCTCGAAATAAAATCCCATTAAGTTAAAACCTATGAAGTACACTGTGGTCGGTGGGAAAGAGAACTGACTGTTTTGGAATGCTGGTTCGCGTTTGCGTTTGTTTTCGCAAAGTGTCACGGTAAGCAAGAGTCGCCACCGTCTTTTATTTTATCCAACAAGGAAAGGACAAAAGCACAGAAAAATTCATTTTCGAGATTTTTCTCGGGTTCGGGAGGTAGATTATAGAAAGGGAAGGTGTTAGCACCCTTTCTATCCGTGGTTATCCACGGGCTCTTAGGTACTTGCTCACTATGTTTTCAAAAGGTTTGCTTTTCTTTGTGATTGTGGGTTTTGAAAAGAATTTTGTTTTTGAAGAAAGTGTAAGTGCAAAAAGTTTTTGTTTTGTTTTAAAAGAGAGCAAGTACTTAAGAACCTCTACCTACTCAAAAAGGAATTTAATTGTGCAAATTTCCTTTAGACAGTACTATCCTACTATTGAGGAGTAGGTAGCACCATCGTCGGAGTTTTCGGGTCAATTCGATTTTAGGGATGTGTGGTCACTAAAGCAACGTTAGGACGCTTTAGTGGTAATCCTAATGTCTTAGATCATTTTTATTGAGGCGACCATTTCGAGGCAACTTATGATCTTGGGACAAAGGACGACCTCTAAAACATCCTATACTTAATGACCACGTTTGAGGCAACCAAGTGAGGTGTACCCTAAGAGTGGCATGTGCAAGTGTGTCAATTTTCAGTTATTTTACTCTCGCATGTCATGGTGAGCTATTGTTGATTTTAAGTTTAAGAGTTAATCTTGTCATGCAATCCTAGTTAGCATACATCTAAGCAGTTTAATATATGTACAGGAATTTAAAGTGCGGGAATTGTAAATCCTACGCTATTACAAGGCTTTCGAGGAGGGGGATTATTTACATATCCAAAATTGGGGAATAAAAAGCAATAAAGTAAAAATTTAAGCTAAACTATTACAAACCAGTAAGCATTTACAATAAAATAAACACGCGTAGAATAAGGAAAAGAGACGTCTAAGAAATTTCTGAATAAATAAGAAAATCTTTTTTTTTTATGTTTTGTTTTTGGTTAAGAAAATATTTGAATTAAATAATCCTAGGTCTAGTTTATTTTAAATTGATAAAATGAAGTTAAAATAATTAATTAATATGTTTACAAAATTAATTTGAATAATAAAAAGAACTAACCTACTGTTTTTTTGTGATTTTTTTTGGTTTAAAGTTAATTTAAATGATAAGGTCAATAAAGAAATAACGAAAACAAAAATAAAAATACAAAGGGCATCCTTCGATCCAGGGATAAAAATGGGAAGCTTCGATCCAGAGAAGGTGACTTTCGATCCAGGAAAATGGGAGCTTCGATCCAGAGAAGGAAATGTCTCCTTCGATCTAGAGAAGAGGTTGTCTTCTTCGATCTAGGAGGGCGAACTGCTTTTCGATCCATATCTGCAAGACAAGCATTAGAACAATAAAGATGCAAGGCCTGGAAGTCGAACCCAGGTCCTTCGCTATTGTGTGCACTGGTCTTCTCAGGCTTGATCTGCAGTACAGGCGTTAGAAAAAAGAAACAAATACAAACCTGGGTGTTGAACCCAGGTTCTTCTCCTGCATATACACTTGCAAGTTTGATCAAATGCTGGATCAAAACAGATCCCAAGACCCTACCCTATGTATGATCACTTCCTAAACTCAAATATGGGGTTAAAACTAGCACAAGATCTTTACACCACCTAGTTTGAAGCATGGTTGCTTTGAAACCTTAAAATGGCACCCTGCACTTCCACACTTATAATTGTATGAACGATCAGTAAGAATACAAAGATGCATATAAAAAACAATTCAAATCGAAAGGCCGTGACCCAGAATTTTACCAAAGACTAGTGGGCTTGATGCGTGACTTTTGGATAATGCTTGGGAACACTTTCTGCAGACTTCAGGGAGTGAAAAGAGTGTTGCTGAAGACTCCTTTGATTGGGACCACTTATGAGGATTTTGATAGCTTTGGGGTGGTTTACTGAGGAAGTGTATGCGTGTGGCTCTTTGAGGCAATTTTTCTGTGTCTTTTCTTGTGTAATTTTCGTGTGTGTTGGATATGTATGGTGGCCTCTATATTTATAGGGGTGTGAGGGTTCAGTAATGGCAAGAGACAGCCGTTAAACAGGCCATTAAAGCCATGAGACAAGAATAAGACACATTAAATAATTTCCTTTTTTGAAACATTCGTGTCCCTTGAATGAACCTGGACGCTTTTGGATTTCGAATGCTTTCAGGCCATGCTCTTCGATTGGTCCTGATTTGCTTCCTTCGAATGGACTTCCTATGTACCCTTCAAATGGGCCTTCTGAATGCTTCTTCGAATGGTCTTGAGTTGCACAGAATCACTCTGGTCGAATCAGCTCTTTAGGAACAGAAAAGGCAAGAATCTGGCCTTTAACTCAGGAATTAAATCCATAATCAGCATTTAATTATTTCTATATTTGCAAGGGGAACAGGCCATTTTCTCATGTTCAGTGTACCTGGACATGTTTGAGTGCCCTCTTGATGGCCTCTTTCGAATGGCCTGGAAGGAGTTCTTCAAATGGCCCTGTCGAAGCTGCCTGGACACAACACTGAATCGAAGGTTCCCTTGGCATGCCAGTCGAAGACCTTGACATAACACCAATCGAAATGCTTGTCCATGCCAGTCGAAATGCTCCTTCAGAGTACCAATCGAAGTGTCTTTCAGGATGCCAATCGAAATGCTTGTCCAGAATGCCAATCGAAATGCTCCTTCAGAGTACCAATCGAAGTGTCTTTCAGAATGCCAATCGAAAGGTACCTAAAGTACCACTCAAAAATTTTCTTTTTCCTTAGGCAAGAGTTTGTGATCAACCATGCAGGGGGAAGACTTTGGAAAATATGAGAGGGCAAATTTTGGGGTGCAACAGTTGCCCCTGTTCAATTTTCTTAAACCTGAGGATATAGATTGGCTTTCGAGCCTTTCGTGATCCGAAGGTGGAAGATGATTGAACACTAGAGTGCCCAGAAATTTGCACTCGCATGGTGTAGTATCAACATTGTGATGTCGGGAATGGGCTTACAGATGCCATTTGGAGATCGCTGGTAGGTAGTTTTGTCTTCATTGATGGGTTGTCTCTATTGACGGGTTTGGCCACAGGAAAATCTTTAGGAATCGATTTAACTGCTTTTGTCTCCATTGACTGGCTTCGCCTCAGAAAAATCTTTGGGAATCGATTTAACTGATCTTGTCTCCATTGACTGGCTTTACCTCAAAAAAATCTTTGGGAATCGATTTAACTGATCTTGTCTCCATTGACTGGCTTCACCTCAGAAAAATCTTTGGGAATCGATTTAACTGATCTTGTCTCCATTGACTGGCTTCACCTCAGAAAAATCTTTAGGAATCGATTTAACTGATCTTGTCTCCATTGACTGGCTTCACCTCAGAAAAATCTTTAGGAATCGATTTAACTGATCTTGTCTCTATTGACTGGCTTCACCTCAGAAAAATATTTAGGAATTGATTTAACTGATCTTGTCTCTATTGACTGGCTTCACCTCAGAAAAATCTTTAGGAATCGATTTAACTGATCTTGTCTCCATTGACTGGCTTCGCCTCAGAAAAATCTTTAGGAATCAATTTAACTGGACCAGAGAAGGTCTTGGAATATCTTCAACTGGATCGGTCATCAGAAAAATCTTTAGGAATCGATTTAACTGGACCAGAGAAGGTCTTGGAAATAGCTGAGAACTTAACTGGATCTTTCCTGAAAGGTAAAGGTCAGTCATATACAATGCATGATATGGATCAAGCAATGATGTTCTTAACATAAATGAGATTGTATGTGTGATCGGTGGAAATAGAACTGACTGTTTAAAGCTGGTTCGCGAAATGTCGCGGTAAGCAAGAGTCACCACCGTCTTTTATGTTCTCCAACATGGAAAGGACAAAAGCACAGCAAAATTCCTTTTCGAGAATGTTTCTCGGTTCGGGAGGTAGATTTATAGAAAGGGAAGGTGTTAGCACCCTTTCTATCCGTGGTTATCCACGGGCTCTTAGGTACTTGCTCTTATGTTTTCAAAGTGTTTGCTTTTCAAAATGGGAGTGGGTTTGAAAAAGTTTCATTGAAAGATTTCTGAATGACTCTTGTATCTGTCCTCAAGAGTGTTTGAAAAATTGTTTTGAAAGCTTTTTGAAAGTGTCGGTGTGAAAAGGTTTTTGTTTTGTTTTTTAGAGAGCAAGTATCCATGAGTCATCTACCTACCCTAAGGAATTAGGCTGTGTAAATGTCCTTAAGATAGTGCCATCCCACCATTGAGAGGTAGGTAGTACCACCGTTGGAGGTGTTTGGGTCAATTCGATTGTAGGGACAGTGTGGTCACCGAAGCAACAGTAGGACACCTTAGAAGCAACTCTAATGTCCTAGATCCTTTTTTAATCCGAGGCAACCGTTTCGAGGCGACTGGATCTTAGACATAAGAGCGACCGCTAAAACGTCCTATACTTGACGACCACGTTTCGAAGGCAACGAGTGAGGCGTACCCTAGAAGTGGTGTGTGTATTTGTGTGTTGTTTTCATGTTATGTTTATCTTGTATTAGGCATTGTGAGCTACGCATTGTTTTTAATTGACATACATTCTTTCATGCAAGCTTAGCAGTTAGGAGTGCGGAAAATTAAAAGACGGAAAGATAAAAGCTACGCTATTACAAGGCGCGGGTCTATACATCGCCAAAATACAAAGACCCGTTTTTGATAAAAATGCGGAAAGTAAAAAGATACCTAATTACTATTACATTCCTTGAACAATTACATAATAATCAATAAGGAAATAGAGCGCGAAAAGAATTAAAATGAACGTCCGAGGGTTTTGACCCTTTGCTTGAAATTAGATTAAATTAAATCCTAATTAATTATTTGATTAAAGAAAAGAAGTATTTTTATGTTTTTCTTTGTATTTAATGAAAATAAGAAAAAGAATTAAAAAAAGGAAACCCTAATTCTAAATTACTTTTAGTTATTAAAGAAAATATTAAAGTTGGCCTAATTTACTAATTAATTAATTAATTTACATGTTTATTTACAAAAATAATAGTTAATAATAATAATAAATAATGAGGAAAATAATTAATTAAGAAAAAGATAAAAAAAGTCAGAACCTAATTCTATATATTTTTTATTTATTAAGAAAAGATTGAAATTTAAACCTAAATTAACTAAAT